>OW964566.2:5625000-6250000 GCA_943138885.2 Tholera decimalis | reverse complement strand
AAAATTGAATACACGTCCAAATTTGATGCTCGACCATGCTCGAGCAAGCCGACTGCGTGCGTGTTCGAGTATGCATTCTACAATTCTACATGCGCGAGCGCGCTCGAGCAGCCGCGCGCCGCTCGCGCCTGTCAGTCTCAGTCAGTGATGCCGCAGCGAGAAAACCGTTCGGACGTATGCCTAAGACTAAGGAACGGAACCTACGAACATGGACGAAGAAAAGTTGATCGGTTTGGTGCAGCGTTTTGAATGTTTGTACAATATATCGAGTTCAATATACAGCGATCGGATGTTAAAAGCCAATGCTTGGGAAAGAATCTCCCAAGAAATGGGAAACCTTTTGCGCCGGGCAACCCAGACCATATTTAACAGAGATGGCTCGCGCATGGTCGAGCATGCCGCTTGCATGCTCGAGCAGTAAAGATATTGGTTGACCACGCGCGAGCATTTTGTAGTTCGGTCTGCCCTGACCCTAAGGCGTTGGTAACGATTGTCATTTGTACATTTTTCACAATCGTTGCGAGTAATCCGTAACTAGAAAATCTTACACCAGTGTTGCTAAGGAGTATATATATTTTTTAATAGTGCGATAGTTTAATGGTTGGGGTTTGAATTCGTGACCTCTCGATCACAAGTCCGACACCTTATCTATTAGGCTATTGACACTTTTATCATCATGCAACCCAGGTACCGCGTTGTGGTTGTCTGATCAGAGCCGGATTAACCCTGTCAGAGGCCCTAAAGCAATGGCAATCTCGGGGCCCCTTTTCTTACTTTGACTGACCAAATCGTGTGTGAACTGAGGAAACGCACATTAAGGGCTGTGGTTTTTAATATATTTGTTTACTTAATCCCAGATTAGATCTAAAATTGTTTTAATTCTAGTGTTAAATCGAACGATTTGTATTTTATGAGATAACAGTGAGGTCCCTAAATTCAGACACACATCAAATTCTCGTTCGAAGAAACATGTTTTCTTGGTGCGTGCACTGGGCCTGGGCCCCTAGTTGATGCGGGATCCCTAGGCAGTTGCCTACTCCGCCTAATGGTTAATCCGGCCCTGGGTCTGATAGACAGGCCTAATGGCTAAGATGTCGGGACTTGTGATCGAGAGGTCGCAGGTTCGAATCCCACCCATTAGGTACACTATAGCCGTGAACCCACTCCAGACACAAGCATATTTAGCTTAGTTGGAGGGGTTAATAAGATTGCTAGTAAGGTGAATTCTACACAAGTTGCCGGTTCTCTTTTAAAAAAAAAAAACAAAAGCACTATTACAGCTACATTGTTACAGTGGAAGGCAAACCTGACATAATTGGAAAAAGGCTGAGCAGATAATGATAATATATTCCACAACTTAAGCCCGATTTACACTTCAACAAGTACAGTAGCGAGTTAACTTGCGTCATCGGCGAGTTAAGTTGTTATTGTAGTTTGAACGGCAAAAGCGAGTTAAGTAGTAGTACATTAACAACTTAATTCGCCAATGACGCAAGTTAACTCGCTACTGTACTTGTTGAAGTGTAAATCGGGCTTTATATATATTCCACAACTTTTTTTTTTTCACACAACGCCATCTAGTCCCGAACTAAGCAGAGCTTGTGGTATGGGTACTAGACAACTGATAAACATACATATATATTTCTAAATACATACATATTATAGATATTACACCCAGACAAAGGACAAATGACCGTGCTCATCACACAAACATTTGTCCTAGGTGGGAATCGAACCCACGACCTTGCGCATAGCAGTCAGGGTCACTGACCACTATACCAACAGGCCTGTAATAAACTGCCATTGTTACCATAGAATTAAGAAATAATGTTAAATAATAAATAAAATAAATAAGTAAAATGCATTTAATTCAAGTAACGTAACTCATATAAGATTAACATAATTAGAAACACGTACTTACACCAAATATTATTTTCAAAGAATAAATTAAAATGAAAATGACAATTACAAAAAAAAGAACTAAATGAAATAAAAATGTCATTTGTTTTGTATTTTCTTTTTTTTTTTGACACCGACTTTCGAAATTAAAGCTATTTTTGGCTTTGTAGTGTTTTGATATGGAAGTCGGTTCTAATTTTTGCAAAAAAAATTTTTCACGCTTTTTAGCGGGTCGGTTTGTAATTTATCTAGTTACCAAAGCCAAAATGTCATCTACTTATCACCTTTTACAAAATATTTTTCCCGGTGCAGAGCCGTTAATTTTTGAGGAGTTCTCCTGGTACATCACCATCAGTTCTACTTCACTATATGCATTGTGACGAGCATAAAGTGCTTAACATCCATATTCAAGTAATCTAATCGCAATCCGCGAAATACTTATAATTGAGTAGTTTCGGTGGCCATCTGGCGTCTTCATCATCAGTTCCACTTCTTCAAATGGTGCTTATCGAGAGCAACTGCACAAGTTACTATAAGAAATACCCAAAACGCTATAGGTGCGCCTATAACATTTGAAGAGTTCCCTCGATTTCTCCATGATTCCATCGTCAGATTCAAACGTGATGACAATGGGACCAACTAGAAAGTATACCCTTTCAAACAAAAAAGAATTTTCCAAATCGGTCCAGCCATCTCCGAGTTATGAGGTAACATACATAAATAAAAAAATAAAATAAAAAAAAAGTTCAAGACGAATTGAGAATCTCCTCCTTTTTTTTTTGAAGTCGGTTAAAAATTTCAATGAACAAAAAAAAATTAACAAAATAAAATTGTCATAATAAAATTTTCTACAATTAAATAGGTGTGTTTAAATTTTGGTGTACAATAAAGTATATTGTATCTATCTATCTGAGCTTATTGCTTAGAATAGATGGGAACGACTATACCTTAATAATATCCATAAAATCTGATTCTAACCAATCGCGTCTGTGGCCTAAGTGTGAGCTTTTAAACAAGTTAACATAAAAATTCTGTCTTGTCAATTATTTATGGAGAAAAAAAACGATTACCATTATTTTTTTATTAAAAAAAAAGATTCTCTAGATGGCGCTTATCATATCTTATCAGTTTCAATACAAATTGACGTTTAAGATAACTCAATCGAGTATGTTTAAAACGTTTACTTACTAAGGTTTCTGTGTATAATTTTAATGTTATGTTGTGAGTAAGTAATATTTAGAAACTGGGAGCCTCTTACAACACTATTAATAAAAGCACTTATTTAAATTCGATAGAACAACGGGAAGATTAATGAGTACGATAAGTACTTAAGGGGCAGATATACGACTTCTAAAGATTTTAAACCCTCTTTTTAAGTTTCTATAGTCTTCATAACCGGGCACGCCGCAATTGCGGTGGTAAGACCCCTCTTTGAGGAGTGGCTAGATCGGCGTCACGGCGTCCTGACCTACCGCATGACGCAGGTCCTCACCGGACACGGAAGTTTCGGGAGGTACCTGTGTCTGATGGGTAAGGAAGAGACGCCTGGGTGTCACCACTGCGAGGGTCGCCCTGAGGACACAGTCGAGCACACGGTGCAGGACTGCCCAGCTTGGGCAGAGCACCGACGTGTCCTCACGGCGACAATAGGCGGAGACCTCTCGCGCCCGGCCTTGGTCGAGGCCATGCTGCGGGGCGAGAGGGAGTGGGAAGCGGTCGCCTCCTTCTGCGAAGCAGTCATGCTTTCGAAGGAGGAGGCGGGCCGCGTGAGGGAGAGGATGGCGACCTCCCTCCAGCCCAGCCGCAGTGGTAGACGCCCACGGCGTCGGACGTCGGCCGACGATCTCCGGCCACCGTAGGCGCGGGCATGCGGACAGCGAGTAAAGGGCAACTCGCTGTCCGACCATGGACCATGCCCGGGTCGACGGCGCGTCGTGTTCCACGCGCGCCTCAAAGAGCGTCAGCAACATGACGAGGCCCCCTCTGCAGAGGGCCGAAGCCTGCCGGGGTCGTGGGACTCATCCCGTTACCGTGGCCCCGGTACGTAAAGGGTTATTGAAGGAACACCGTGGATTTTAGTCAGTAAAAGTCTGACAGTCCCTCCCACCCTGCCCGGGGTGGGAGGACTTATTTGATAATTTTACCACGTTAAAAAAAAAAATAGTCTTCATAACAGTTATTACAAAATAAAAATATTTATTTATTTATGATATAATAAACATGCTACCCTATTACCTACTTTATCTTCCAGTCAGTACAATTCAAAAAGGTTCAGCCAGTCCAGAGATTAGCCCGGTCAAACAGAAAGGCAGGCAGACAGTTATATGTGTTTCAGTATCGTGTAAATACATAACTTTAACCAATAAAGAAAACACAGTTATTTTGAAACACAGATATGCACTTAAATTTTTTTTAATTTGTGTAGATACGACTTTATAGTTAAAAAATACATGATGGACATCCCACCCGTACGTACAAAATGCTTTGGGATTAGCTTCATTGTGCGTACAGCTCAGGAATGGAATTCTCTCCCGATATCTGTGTTTCCTGATAGCTATAACCTGGGGTTCTTTTAGGAAAGCGTACTTCATCTTCGACCAAATTATCGTTTACCATCAGGTGAGATGGTAGACAAACGCAACCCTATTAAAAAAAAAATAGCAAGGGTTTCGTTTCTTTCGACTAAGCGCCAGAGCACGGTAGTTAAGTGACTGTTTGACTAACTGAAGGTTGTTGGCAGTTGTAGACGCCTTAAGTTAAAGCAGAAGTTAGCAAGTTTATAGTTTATATGTAACGGGGTCAAGAACGGTAATTGTGTGTGAAAACAATGAATTGGCTCCAGGATAGAAAATGCCTACTGTTTCGATAGGGTTATACGCACAAAGTTACCTTTTTAGGGTTCCGTAGCCGAATGGCAAAAGACGGAACCCTTATAGTTTCGATATGGCTGTCCGTCCGTCCGTATGTCACAGCCGTTTTATTCCGAAACTATTAAGACTATACATGTGAAACTTAGTACATAGATGTATTCTGTGAACCGCTTTCCGATATTAAGAAAAAAATTAAAAAATATTTAAAATAAAGGGGGGTCCCCATACATGGAACTAGAACTAAAAATATTTTATTTTCATGAAACCTATGCGTGTGTGGTATCTATAGACAGGTCTTTAAAAATGATATAAGGGTTTCTAAAACCACATTTCATAAAGTCAATCGTTTAAAAGATATAAGCTTCCAAAGTGGTATAATGTGTCCCCCCTCTAACTTCTATAATAATGGAGTGAAAAGTCTAAAAAAAATATATGTCTGTAGATCTGAATATAAACTTTCAACCAAAATTGGTTTGAACGAAATCGGGTCAGCAGTTTTTGAGATACAGCATATTTTCTAAAACCGCAAATATAACTTTGTAATTCATACAAACACTATGAAAAACAAAGTTATTTAGCGTAGTTATAAAAATGTAAATAAGCTTGTTTTAAGAAATTTTTAAGTTTTTTTTATTCGTCAAATAAATATACATAATAATATATTATATTATATTATTATAGTTACTACTACGGATCCCTTCATGGGCGAGTCTGACTCGCACTTGGCCAATTTTTTTTTTCTCTTGGTGGGGAAATCACCGAATGATTTCTCCCGCTCTGGGTGGAGCGGAAGGCAGTGTCAGACTTCTACTGACTAAAAACCCACCTTGCTGCTTCAGCTGCCCTTGCGGCCCGGAGTCGCGGTATCTCGTTAGAATGTCGCAAGCTCGACAGCATTAAAAAGCCGTAAATTCCCAATTTATCACATAAAAAATCCAAAGTACCATATTTCCTAAAACCCTTTAATTTTTATGCTAAGTGCCGTTAAATATCAAAGTCGCAAGCGGATGTGTGAATTAATGAATGAGACAGACTTCTCACATTTGAGTGCTTGAGGCGTGACGTCATTTGATAGCCGCCATGCTAAAATTAGCCTTTAATGTGTGCAAAGTTCACGTAGCAGTCTTTTAGTCTTTGGTTTTGTAAAATATTCCAACTATGGTGGTTGATTTTATTATCAATAAGTTCCATGTGTAGGTAGTTCTTTAAAATTGGGTTGGTATACCCACCCGATGGTATATCGCAGATAACATGCGAATAAGATTGTATGTAGGCACCGTTTCTATCCGCTACCGCTTATCGCTACCGCCCGAGAAAGAAGCCGACGCACATAATAATACTACACTAGTCTAGTAATAGTTTTCTTTTTCTATGTCAATATAATGTTCTTGTACAAACAACGCAGAAATACGAAAACTCATTGACTATGCCCTTATCTTTATTGACTCAGTTGTATATACGTCACAACAGATTATATCATATAATTTATATTCACTAACAACAGAAACCTTTTTAATAATCAGTTTTTAAAATTACTTTTCGACAGCCCTGCTTTAACAATACTGTTAAGTATATTGCTTGAGGTTAACGATTACAATTATCTGATACACGACAAGACATTATCTTCAATAAAATATTACTGTTAAAACACATTTTCAATCTTATTTTCGCTGATAAAGCTCCCCCAGCAACAGTGTGACCCAAAAAAATACAATAATTTATATTGATACTATACCCGTCTCTTTTTAACAAACAACTTATTATGGACTCGAAAAGAGATGGAATATGTATTCCGAATTGGAATCCGTGTCATCAAGATTAGTGTGCGAGCTCATGGGTGTGCGAGTTAGTGTATAATTTCGCCACACACTACAAGTGGCGCCGTGGCTTAGTTGGTTAAAGCGCCTGTCTAGTAAACAGGAGATCACGAGTTCGAATCTCGTCGGGGCCTATGCGAGTTCGCGCATATGATCTTTTAGTTTTATACTTTTTTTTCTCACGTGTTTGATTAAATAATAAAACAATCATAATAATTTAAGAAAATGAAAATTGCAGCATTTGTCTCCTCGACTAAATTATTTTACGCATTATCTATTTCTATTGCTACTGTAACTACCTATTGTAGCGTAAAACCGCTACGGTTAAAACTTCCTCCAATTCTAATCCAAACTTTTCAATAAAATTTTTTCTTCATAGCTGTTATTCACATTTGAACAAGGAATCGTGAAAAAAATCCTCGGATGTTTTGCCTTTTGACGGCGTCATTACATTTTTGGGACCCGATATGTGATGGTCGACCTTATTTTTTGATTCATACCGAAATTATGAAGTGAAAGTTTTTTTCTGTTGGTGTAAAGCCAATAAAAAATATAAAGTGTCCTAGCAAAAGGATAGTCTGTGGGTGATTTTCTGGTTAATTTGGTATGTTTTGTCGCTTTTTTTCTTTTTGATCCATTTCGCACTAGTTTCATAATTAATCAAAGATTCAGCTTGCATCGGTGGTCTGAAGTTTCTTTTTGTTTAGATCCCGTTACAAGCCAATTTTTGGCTCCACCCCACGGGCAAGCGACGTCGGTTATCGACGACGGAGGTCGGGGCGCTCTCGCCCGATATCCGAGCACATCCTGTGCCTGAGACGTCCATCTCAAAGGCCTGAAGAGAGTACGAGGTAGATGCGGACTCCGCAGCGCAGTGGCTCCGTGATTTCTACGTTACTTCCCACAGTCGTGTTCAGCCGTCCAGGAATTACCGAGTTTTCGCAGCAGGAGTTCTATTTTAAATAGTGCACCTAATTTGTATATTTCTAATCTAAAAATTCTCACGTCAAAAACTCTTTCTAACCTAAGGCCTATCAAGACGCGTTGGATGCTCTTAGTGTTTTTGTAATTAAAATTACTAATAATGCGTATTCGCCTAGCTATAACCGATTGCAATCGATTTTTTGTTAGGTAAGTTAAAAATATTTGCATAATACTTTCGATAACATTCTTTTTCTTTCCGCTAAGTTAACCCACGCCATCACTGAAAGGTTCCCAATAATAACTAATATTTAACTTTTTTATGTTTTTTTAATTAAGTACTTGTTTTCTATCTTTTTCCTTTTAATCAAAATTAAACGTGTTAAGTAGCGGTTGTGTTTTACTGTGCACTTAATTTTATTTACGCTACAATATGGCGCCCGAATTAAAGTAAGTTTGCATATTAATTATTACTAAAATACCTATTTTTTTTTGTTATCTCGTGTGTGGTTGCTCTTGAGAGCAATCTTTAATTTTCATCTTTCTTGTTGTGAGTTTCAGGTTTTAGAATTGGTCAGATACCCGTACGGAAGTTAAAAGGACTACCTGTCTTGAATGTTTTCCCGATTCATACGACTGGACTACAGAATTGCTAACTGAATTTATGTTCTTTGCTAAATTGTGTGATGTTTGTGAAATTCAATTTTAAAGATTAACTTTGTAACTATACCCAATTTCCAATTCTTTTATTTTCTCCCAAAATATACTTATCTATCCCGAGTTTTATTTTATCCCAGTAGGTAGCGGTAGTTAGTTTCCCGTAGAGTGTGTTTGATGTGTGGATGGTTAGGCATCGTGACCAAAGGTAAGCTTTTTGAATGGTCGTGTGCTAGTGTCTACCTTTCTTATTTCTTTTAGCCCGTCTGTTTGCTTGTCTGCTATTTGCTAGTATCTGTTTTGTTGGATTCTTAGCCCAGCCGATTCCTTTGACGTTCATGTTGTTGTCTTCTTCCCGCATCGATATTACGGCACGATATCTAACGATTTCCTGCTAAGTCCCGCTCTTTCATTTAACCTATTTCTATTTTGTGTTTAAAAATGTCCGAAGAAGGTTCTATCGTTGAGACTCCTTTACACGGAAGTATTATTATTTCTAGACCTCCTCCCATTCCGCCTAGGCCCACTCCGGGTACTAGTCGTTCTAACTTACCTTCTCCGATGAAATCCGAGGACTGTCCCGGTTACTTTCTAAAACGATTTTCGCTAAGAAAATGGAACATAAATTATACTGGAGATACCAGTGTTCGAAATTTTTTTACCAGTATCGAAGAAGAGAAGGATGCAGACGACATAACTGACAGTTATCTGCTTAAACGCTTCCACGAAGTGTTATCCGGTCGCGCCTTGAATTATTATAGGTCAATCCGTCGACCTGATATGACTTACCCCGAATTAAAAGAAAAATTCTTCAAAACATTCGGGGAAATTGATTTCGAATTTAAAACCGGTCAACAAGTTAGGAATACAAAACAGAAATCAGATCAACCTGTTTTACATTTTGTGCATCAGATTTCTCAATTGAATGATACATTACGTAAACCGGTCGATAAATCTGAACTATTAGAAATTATCACTCACAACATGCATCCTAGATATTTTCCATGCTTATCGATACATAAATTTACTGACTTAGATGCGCTCATTGACACTGCATCGCATTTTGAAAGTTTTTTGCCCAAATCTACAAAATTAGTTTCAAGCGCAACAAATCAATCACAATTCTGTCCAAAATGCAATAAAACGGGACACCCCTATCGTACTTGCCCTGATTTCCCTGGTATGCTATGTTTTAAATGCCGCACACCTGGTTTTATAACTCGTGATTGCCCAAAATGCAATCCAAAAAATGTTTAGCCCACCGGCGACACGCATTACTCCGTACAGTGTCACCGGTGATAGCGTCCGATTCATCTGATAACCGTCCTTTCATCGAGATCATATTGTGTAACCGGGTCGTTAAAGCCCTTCTTGACTCTGGTGCACAAATGTCCCTTATTAGTGATTGTTTAACCCAACAACTGGGTATTTCTTTAAAATCAAACGTTCAGTGCCCACGTGTTATTTCCGCTAATAACTCTCCTATTGATATTTTAGGAACTATCTTTCTCCCAGTTAAGTTTAATGGTACGACTTTTATCCACGAATTTTTAGTAGCACGTTCTATGTCTTCTTCAGTTATTTTAGGTATCGAATTTTGGAATAAGTTCGGTTTGACTTCAGTTTTTAGTCAAGCTTTTAACAAAAATATCAAAGGTAATATGTACCTTCCTCCCGACTCTAATTCCCTACCTCCTGACCCACATACCCTTCCTTCTGACTCTCAATCCCTTCCTCAGATTAATTGCATTAGCGAGGTTCGATACATTCACCCTCGTAACGTTTTATTACCAGACCAAGAGCTAAAGTTGCAACGGGTCATTGAGGAATTCGATGTCATTTCATCCGATAAAGTTGGCCTTGGTAAGACTACTTGGCTATCACACAAAATAAACACTACTGGACCACCAATTAGACAACGGTTTTACCCTCTTTCACCTGTTAAGTTAAAGTTGCTCAATGAGGAAATCGATAAGATGCTGGAGATGGGTGTCATTCGTCCCTCACGTTCTCCATGGGCCAGTCCTGTTGTGATGGTTACCAAAAAGGACGGTTCTGTACGTTTTTGCGTTGATAGTAGGAAATTGAATAGCGTTACTACTAGAGATTCTTATCCGCTCCCCCGTATTCACGATATTCTTGACAACCTTCGAGGTGCAAGGTATATAAGTTCTCTTGATTTTAGGAGTGCATTTTGGCAGATTCCTCTCGCTGATGATGAGAGTTGTGAAAGAACCGCGTTCATAGTTCCACAACGAGGTTTATTTGAGTTCGTCAGAATGCCATTTGGTCTCACGAATGCAGCTTCCGAGATGCAGCGCCTTACTGATATGATCGTTAATTTTGAATTCACTTCGACCAGTGATAATTGCGTTTTCGGTTACGTCGATGATCTAATCATAATATCAAAAGACTTTGATAGTCACCTCTCGCTCCTTAGAAAAGTACTAGACCGTCTCAAGGAGGCCGGTTTAACTATTAACCTAAAAAAATGCGAGTTCTGTAAAAGCGAATTGAAATATTTGGGTTATATCATCAACGAAAAGGGTTTACAAACTGATCCCAGCAAGCTCGATGCTATTAGGGATTATCCCGTTCCTACTACAGCTAAGTCACTACGTGGTTTTATTGGGTTATGCTCATATTATAGGCGTTTTGTTGATGGTTTTTCTTCTATAATAGCTCCACTCACTGCCCTTATAGGAAAAAAGAAGGGTCGTGACCCTATAAGTTGGGATGATGCCGCCGATCAAGCATTCCTAAAATTAAAGGATGCGCTCATCAATACTCCCGTTATGGCTTGTCCAGATTTCTCGAAGCCCTTCATTTTGCAATGTGATGCGTCAGCTGTCGGTCTTGGTTCGGTTCTTTCTCAAAAGTTCGATGGTGTTGAACATCCTATCGCTTATTATTCACGCTTATTCTCAAAAGCAGAACGCAATTATAGTACAACCGAACGTGAACTTTTATCCGTTCTTGATTCCATTAAGCATTTTCGCTGTTATTTAGATGGAATGAAGTTTTCTGTTATAACTGATCATATGGCCTTGAAATGGCTCCTCACACTAAGTAATCCCTCAGGGCGTTTGGCGCGATGGGCTACTGTGATTTCCCAATACACGTTTGATATCATTCATCGCAAAGGGTCGCAACACGTCGTTCCAGACGCTTTATCTAGAATGTACGCGAGTCCGGTTACATTCGATCAAGGACCTGACCATACCAATGATAGATGGTATAAAAAGGTGTATTTAGGGGCTCGTGACTCCCCTCAAGCGTTTCCAGCTTACGCCATTCGGAACGGTGTTCTGTTAAGACGCATGCCAATCACTAACCCATTGTGCTCTGATCCTTGGCGCATAGTTTTACCCGTTGAAAAGGTTAAATCCGCTATATGGGAAGCTCATAATAATCCTCTCTCTATACATCCTGGAGTTTCAAAGACTTATTTTAAGCTCAAGGATAACTTTTACTGGCCAAATATGTTTCGAGATGTTTCTGAGACTTTAAGGCAATGTGAGGTTTGTAAAGCTTATAAGATCGCGAATTCCCAACCACGTGGTCATATGTGTTATCCAAAGGAAGTTTCTTTACCTTTACAAATGATTTCTATCGACGTTATTGGACCGCTTCCAATCGCTTATTATGGGTTCAAATACATTTTATCTATGGTCGATGTTTTTTCTAAATATGTTTGGTTAGTCCCCCTTAAAAGGATTGACGCCAATTCAGTTATAAAAGCTTTGGAATCTGAAATATTTTTTAACTTCGGAGTTCCACGGTCTATTCTCTGTGATAATGCTACCGTTTTTCGTAGTAATCAGTTTTTAAACTTTCTTAGATCGTTTCGCATTGAATCCCCTACGTATACCCCTTATTACACTCCACAAGCAAACACGGTAGAACGTTATAACCAAAGTGTCGTTACTTGTTTGAGCATATTGGTTGGCGAGAACCAAAGGAATTGGGCTAGATTGTTACCCAAGGTCAAACTTTACCTCAATTCATGTATTAATTTAGCCACAGGGTTTACGCCAAACTTTCTCATATTCGGTAGAGAAGTCTGTATGGATTCATCGCGTGCGAATATCCAGACTCTAAGCACTAATTTAGCTGAAAGTCGGGAACAACACGCGAGTAATCTGACTTCGCTCGCCGAGATTTACGCAAAAGTAGCGGACAATCTTTCTTCTGCTTTTCTCCGTAATTCACGAAATTACAATACGAACCGCACGGCTATTACACTCAATGCCGGCGACATTGTATGGAGGCGTAATTTTTCAAAATCGTCAGCTGCTGAATACTTTACAGGAAAGCTTGCTCCTCGTTTCATTAAATGTCGTGTGATCAGAGTCATCTCCATGACTACATATGTCCTACAAGACTGTGATTCTCATCATATTGGACAATATCATATAAAAGACATACTTAAATGAATTAATTTGTTCCATATTCTTAACTTAATCAGCATTACTTATGTTAGGCCATTAGTTTTCAATTAACGACACCTCTTTTATTATTTCGACCCTCATTCCTCCCTGGAGTTAATATTTATTCATAACCATTTCCTCTCATTAAGCGTCGTATTTTTGATTTTGATTTAAGGTCCACCCTCTTCAACTTAACCCTCACTCTTTCACTTAACCTTCTAACTTATCCCTCTATAACTTAAGCTCTTGACTTTGAGTCGTGTTAGACTTTGAGTCGTGTTTCACTTTGAGTCGTGTTTGACTTTGAGTCGTGTTTGACTTTGAGTCGTGTTGGACTTTGTGTCGTGTCTCACTTCGAGTTATTATCTGACTTCGAGCTTTTGTGTTCGACTTCGAGTTTTTGTTTGACTTCCTTTGAAGTTATTTTTAGGTTATTTCTTAATCTCAACTCTTATTTGTTTCGTCTTGAATATTGTTCTTTGTTCCTATTTATTTAAGAATATTATTCTAGTTCTATCGTTTGTTTTTCTATTCTAATGTAGGTTTAGGAGACGCATCTGAAGCTCGCACTGTTAACGTCTAAACTGGAGGCCGGCTTTCAATTTTATTCAGTATCAGCTGCACTTCGATGTCGTTGATTTGATGTATTTAGTTTAAAGTTAGTTAGGCTAGTTTATTTAATTTGTATATATTATGGTTTTCACTCTTGGTTGATGCTATCCCTTTTGTGTTGTCAATCTGTTATTGTGTTTTCAATCTGTTATTGTGTTTTCAATCTGTTGTTGTGTTTTCAATCTGTTGTTGTGATGTCAATCTGTTATAGCGTTGTCACCCTCTCACTGGGTTGATACATTCACTTGGGTTGATCTCTCACCTTTCTTTTAGGGTTGTCAACCACCTTTCTTTTAGGGTTGTCAACCACCTTTCTTTTAGGGTTGTCACTCACCTTTCCTTTAGGGTTGCCACTCACCTTTAGGGTTGCTACTCTCATTTTTTTTTTTTTTTACTGGAAATGGGGTACTGTAGCGTAAAACCGCTACGGTTAAAACTTCCTCCAATTCTAATCCAAACTTTTCAATAAAATTTTTTCTTCATAGCTGTTATTCACATTTGAACAAGGAATCGTGAAAAAAATCCTCGGATGTTTTGCCTTTTGACGGCGTCATTACATTTTTGGGACCCGATATGTGATGGTCGACCTTATTTTTTGATTCATACCGAAATTATGAAGTGAAAGTTTTTTTCTGTTGGTGTAAAGCCAATAAAAAATATAAAGTGTCCTAGCAAAAGGATAGTCTGTGGGTGATTTTCTGGTTAATTTGGTATGTTTTGTCGCTTTTTTTTCTTTTTGATCCATTTCGCACTAGTTTCATAATTAATCAAAGATTCAGCTTGCATCGGTGGTCTGAAGTTTCTTTTTGTTTAGATCCCGTTACAAGCCAATTTTTGGCTCCACCCCACGGGCAAGCGACGTCGGTTATCGACGACGGAGGTCGGGGCGCTCTCGCCCGATATCCGAGCACATCCTGTGCCTGAGACGTCCATCTCAAAGGCCTGAAGAGAGTACGAGGTAGATGCGGACTCCGCAGCGCAGTGGCTCCGTGATTTCTACGTTACTTCCCACAGTCGTGTTCAGCCGTCCAGGAATTACCGAGTTTTCGCAGCAGGAGTTCTATTTTAAATAGTGCACCTAATTTGTATATTTCTAATCTAAAAATTCTCACGTCAAAAACTCTTTCTAACCTAAGGCCTATCAAGACGCGTTGGATGCTCTTAGTGTTTTTGTAATTAAAATTACTAATAATGCGTATTCGCCTAGCTATAACCGATTGCAATCGATTTTTTGTTAGGTAAGTTAAAAATATTTGCATAATACTTTCGATAACATTCTTTTTCTTTCCGCTAAGTTAACCCACGCCATCACTGAAAGGTTCCCAATAATAACTAATATTTAACTTTTTTATGTTTTTTTAATTAAGTACTTGTTTTCTATCTTTTTCCTTTTAATCAAAATTAAACGTGTTAAGTAGCGGTTGTGTTTTACTGTGCACTTAATTTTATTTACGCTACACTATGTACAGTGACAACAGAAAATTTGTCCACGGACGAATTTAAAAAAGTTCGTATGCATCGAGAAAGCTTAATGAACACTGATTACTGAGGACATTGGACAATGCACAGTTATCCGTAGCGTCAGCATATATATAAGATAATATAAAATAATAAACTGTGGATTTACATGAGCAGAACCTCTTTATGCATTCGTATGGGTTTTTTAAATAATATTTCGTGATGATTAAAAAATATACATTTGAGAATGTTAATAGGAAAATAAAGCAGATTAATGATTTGATTCTACATACACCGTTTAGAGACTGAGCAACATGTGTGGTATTTTCAACCGACGACAAAAAGAGGAGGTTATCAATTCGAGGCGTATATATTTTTTTTTTTATGTATGATCATCGAGTACTCGAAGACGGCTGAACCGATTTGGAAAATTCTTTTTTTGTTCGAATGGGTATACTTCGAAATTGGTACCATTATCACCAAAGTCAGGATCTGATGATGGGATCCTGGAGAAATCGAGGGAACTCTTCAAATATTATAGGCACACCTATGGCGTTTTGGGTATTTCTTATAGTAACTTGTGCAGTTGCTCTCAAAAAGTATCATTTGGGGAAGTGGAACTGATGATGAAGACCACAGATGGCCGCCGAAACTACTCAATAATAAGTATTGAGTGGATTGCGATTCGATTACTTGAATATGGATGTTAAGCACTTTATGCTCGTCACAATGCATATGGTGAAGTAGAGCTGATGGTGAAGTACCAGGAGAACTCCTCAACAATAAACGGCCCAGCATTGGGAAAAGCAATATTTTGTAAAAGGTTATAAGTAGTTGACATTTAGGCTCTTGTAACTAGGTAAATTAAAAATCATCCAACTAAAATGAGTGAAATAAAAACTTTTTAACAAAAAATTAAACCGACTCCAAAAAAACACTGCAAAGTGAAAAATAACTTTAATTTCGGAAGTCGGTGCCAAAAACGAAAAAACAAAACTAAAGATACCGACTACCGAAATTAAAGTTATTTTTCACTTTGCAGTGTTTTTTTGGAGTCGGTTTAATTTTTTGTTAAAAAGTTTTTATAATCACTGAAGATTTTTGTACTGGCAAATATTAACCTACATAAAATAATTCGTGTTTACCTCAAAGGGTTTAACAATAAAATAACATCAAAGACAAAACATAATGTTTAAAAAACCGTAAACAGATTGTTTCGTTTTACTTTTTTATGACGTTAATAAAAATATCATTGTTGTTATTCGTAACTGGAGAATGCTGATTTTAAAAGACTAGAAAATAATGTAACTTGTAGACTCGTGTTACTTTTTAAGGGCAAGAAAAAAAAATAAAGTTATGTGTACAATAACCGTATAATAACAAATATTGTAAATTGCTTTGTTTCTTTTGTATATGGCTTGAATAAAATATTTTATTTTTATTTAACTTTATGTAAAATAGTTTAAAAGTAGTGTAGCTTTGAGTTAAAGAGACCACAATGTGGTAGGTGTACAAGTAAAATAAATGTCATTATCGAAAGAATATATGTATGGCGAAAACCAAACTAAAAATGATAGGCTTTTAAATTGTGGTTTCTCATTTTACGCTTTAAAGAGAATTTAGACTCGACCTTCTTGATGTCAAGGGGTAGCATGTTCCAGAGGTTAATGGTAGAAAGAGCATATGAATTAGCCATAAACCCGGTGATTTTAATGATTTCTTTACCAACCATACATCTACTACACGCCCGGAATGGCGAGTTGCGTGGGAGCCGACTAAGGAGTATTCCAACATTAATTGCTACCACGTTAACTCCGCAGTCGAACAATGGCATATTACCATACAAAATGTGACTGCCACTAACCTATGAGTGATATACAGGCGCCACGCTATGCAACTATAATGTCTCCTGCATTTATATTTGAGTGATTAAAAGTGTTGCCACGACGCATTTGTAATTTTATGGAGGGAAGTGGTAAAAATGGGGAGGGGTTTCAACTGGCAGATATAGTATCTGTTATTACAAATACCAAATAACTTACATTTTCTTTGTAATCATAATCCATAATTCATCCATCAAAACAAATATTTTCTTGTCATGACATTTTTTACGTCAAGGCTGACAAACTGTAATTTCTTCTTCTTTGTAGTCACTGAATGGCTAATAGACTAAACAGGTTGTTCATACTTTTATTATATAATTGTTATTCACTTTTATCGATAGGACTAGCTTAATATTGTATATTATATTGTGGTTGTCTACTGATTAACGGCATTTTAAATTATAATTATAAATTTCTAAAACACACTCTCAGATTTTATCGAAGAGGTTTAATAAATTATGCTCGAATATAACTGGCTGATCAAATAACTGGCAAGATGGACTATTTTGGACTCTACAATTTGAATTCTGGTACAGAATGAGAATGGAATGGATTTTGAACGCTGAGCTGGGTATAAAAGGCGCTGGGGGCCATCTCCGGGAGTTCAGTCTTTGACCAGTTTTTGAAGAGTTTAGTTCTCGACGAGTTTTGACGAAGAGTGATGGAAGAGGAAGTGCAGTTCCCGCTGCCCTGACTCCTTGCTGAGAGCCTGCTGCCCAGACGCCTTGTTGGGAGCCTACTGCCAGACCGCCTTGCTCGAGCTGCTGTACGACGAAGACATCTTGGAGTAGAAGGCGATCCTGGAGTGGTCTGCCAAGCCGTCCCGCAAAAGTTAATGGCTTTGGCGGCGTTGGTGGAATTGGCGGCGTGGGCCCTCGTGGTGTGTCTCCAGGAAGACCTTTGTTAACGGCTGCTGAGGAAGCCTCTCTTGTACCTCCTCCTCCGGCTCCTCTTGTGCGTGCCGCAAAAGCTATCGTTACAGTTTGGCGCCCAACGTAAAATCATAGCTAGTCGGTTTAATTTTTTTTTTTTTCAAAATTCTAAAAGAAACTATTACTAGTCACTTTTTTCTTTGGACTCACTTTTTGGCTTAGACTCTTTTTTAATATTAAGTTCTAGGATAGGAGACTCACTCTTTACACTAACACTATACTAGACTTCCTCTTCACACGAACACTAGTTTATCACCTCTTTTACCACTAGTTTATTCCCTCTTTAACCTCTTATAACACTTTTTTTTATTTTTTTGTGATCTTACTCTTACTCAACCTCTTTCTTATATTTAATTTATCCTCTTGAGTTTTTTTTAGCACTCTTTAACCCTCTCATTTACCTGCCCTCTCCCTCTTTACCTTCTTTTGCTATCTATAATATTAATTTTCAGTCATGGATAGAATTATACTCCACTCATCGTCAAAAACTAAACAACGATTTAAGTATATAATTATGTAAATATATTCATCTTTCGTACTATATTCATGACTCATCTCTATCTTCTTCTCTTCTTTTAACTATCGAGTTCTTTTCGGCTTATTGAAACTCAATAGTTTATTTTATTTCTTTCTTTAACTTTGTTTTTAAACTTTAAGAGGCTTCTCTTAATTTTTATTTTTTCTCTTCTATCTGAACTAATCAGATATCACTTAGAAGTGCGTTTAGGTACATATTACCAAACCTTCTCCCTTTCTAACTCTCCAAGTTAGTTTATTACTATTTATCGACTCTAAAGTTGATCGAAGCGGCTAGCAACTTCGTAAAAATAAGCCTTTGCTAAACCTTGTTTTTTATGTTATCGACTCTAAAGTTGATCGAAGCGGCTAGCAACCTCGTAAAATAAGCCTTTGCTAAATCTTGTTTTTTTATTGATGGGTTTTCGACGCGAGCGGACTGACAGACTCCGAAAACAAGCCTACTGTCATGTACTAATCAGGTCGAGTAGTGATCATTGAATGTGAATCCTACCTGACCTAACTTAGTGAGATGTTGGTGTGATTGAATGAGGCATGTAAGTTATATGAATGTGGATAAACTTTAACCTTACAAAATTTTTGTTCTAGACCAAAAATTTTCTCGGGGTCGATGGGGAAATATAGTATCTGTTATTACAAATACCAAATAACTTACATTTTCTTTGTAATCATAATCCATAATTCATCCATCAAAACAAATATTTTCTTGTCATGACATTTTTTACGTCAAGGCTGACAAACTGTAATTTCTTCTTCTTTGTAGTCACTGAATGGCTAATAGACTAAAAAGGTTGTTCATACTTTTATTATATAATTGTTATTCACTTTTATCGATAGGACTAGCTTAATATTGTATATTATATTGTGGTTGTCTACTGATTAACGGCATTTTAAATTATAATTATAAATTTCTAAAACACACTCTCAGATTTTATCGAAGAGGTTTAATAAATTATGCTCGAATATAACTGGCTGATCAAATAACTGGCAAGATGGACTATTTTGGACTCTACAATTTGAATTCTGGTACAGAATGAGAATGGAATGGATTTTGAACGCTGAGCTGGGTATAAAAGGCGCTGGGGGCCATCTCCGGGAGTTCAGTCTTTGACCAGTTTTTGAAGAGTTTAGTTCTCGACGAGTTTTGACGAAGAGTGATGGAAGAGGAAGTGCAGTACCCGCTGCCCTGACTCCTTGTTGGGAGCCTGCTGCCTTGACGCCTTGTTGGGAGCCTGCTGCCCTGACGCCTTACTGGGAGCCTACTGCCCTGACGCCTTGCTGAGAGCCTGCTGCCCTGACGCCTTGCTGCGATCCTGCTGCCCTGACGCCTTGCTGGGAGCCTGCTGCCCTGACGCCTTGCTGAGAGCCTGCTGCCCAGACGCCTTGTTGGGAGCCTACTGCCAGACCGCCTTGCTCGAGCTGCTGTACGACGAAGACATCGTGGAGGAGAAGGCGATCCTGGAGTGGCCTGCCAAGCCGTCCCGCAAGTACTATACTCTAAACCTCCTCCTCTTCTCTCCTGAGAGTGTGTCAGATAGGTAGGTAGGCCGGTTTCTAGGATAGGTAGATAGGTAGGCAGGTTTTTATAAAATACTGTTTATTATTACTACATTAAATTTAATGGTACATCTATTTTACCCTCTTTTATTGGTGAAGCGAAGGTATCGTTACACAGACAGATATAATAAGGAGAAAGCGAAGGTTGTGACATATGGGAAGGTGAAGGAGTATGGATCCTATAAGGGGTGCACCCACCAAAAAGTTTTTTCTCAAAGCAAGTTTCAAAGCGTCTGAGGAATAAAAACTTTATTGTCTGAATATCCACCAGCACTTGAGATTTTTTCGTCATTCTGTTGTCTCCTCTAACATGAATAATACTGGTGTTAAAGTTAAATCTTAGCCGCGGTCACAGTGGTTACGAGCTTGTCTCGCGAGTTGTAGCCGTGGGTTTGAACCCAGTCAGACACATTAGTTCGTGTAATTTATAGAATTTATATCATCACCATTAATCTCAAATCAGGGTAGGAAAACATCGTGAGCAAATCAGCGTGTCTTAGGACCAAAAAAACTTTTTTTGCAAAAAATAAAACCGACTTCCATATCAAAACACTACAAAGCCAAAAATAATTTTAATTTCGGTAGTCGGTGTTATTGGTTTTGTATTTTCTTTTTTTTTTCACACCGCCTTCCGAAATTAAAATTATTTTTGGCTTTGTAGTGTTTTGATATGGAAGTCGGTTTTATTTTTTGCAAAAAAAGTTTTTATTTTCGCGCTTTTTAGTGGGTCAGTGAATTTTCCAAATCGATTCGTAAATGACGGAGTTATGCGCGAACAAAAAACGCAATGCAGAGTAAACGAAAAGATCATCAAGGTAAATTATGTTTTTTCGACTTTTTTTGATTTTTCAGAAACGGCTCGTCCGATTTCGATAAAATTTTCATGGGACCATTTGGGAAGTATACCCTTTCCGACAAAAAAAGAATTTTTCAAATCGGTTGGCAAGCGACGGAGTTATGCGTGGACAAACATAAAAAAAAAAAAAAAAAAAAATACAAACATCCGATTTGAGAACCTCCTCCTTTTTTAGAAGTCGGTTAAAAATTCGTCGATATGCGACATGCACCGACCCACGTTGTGCGCGCGATGTGGATTACGGCCCAGTCCCGCGGAGACCTTTGTCACCTTTTGTCGAGCAGTGTGACCGTAATAGGCTGAATAGAATAGAATAGAATTTTATTTTGCAAATATAGGTAACACATATACAAGTTAAAAGTGTTTATACCTACATCAGCTCAGCCATATTTCGCCATTCGGCATGCAAATATTATTATCAATTTTAAATTATTAATTTCGTCACATTATTATTAACGTAATCACACTATTATTAATTTATTCACATTATTATTAATTTAATCACACTATTATAAATTTAATCACATTATAACATAATCACATTATATTAATTTAATCACATTATTATGAATTCCTTTCACAGACGGAAGTACTAGGTATTCGGCAAAATTTATCAGTTAGAAACTCAGTTATACTGTAATACGTTTTCTCTGCTAATAGTTTTCGCTGAATTAATATTGTTTTAATTATTACTGGTCTATCGTGGTCAAACCTAACCTTCCCAAAACGGCTATAATAAATCCATCGCATCTCAAACCAGCGAAGTCCATTCATCGATGAGAACCATTCGGCCTTCACCACCTCGACTCAACATTTTGTTTTACCACTCCATGAATAAAACAACGAGTCAGTATCAATTTACTATTATACTGCTAATAACCTAATAAATAGTGACGTAACGATTGTATATTGGCAACATAAGGCAACGATCGCCGTGCAGTTCGGAATGACTCACTTATTACTGAGGAATGCTAAGTGCTGGGTTGCCAGTTAAGATGGAGTCTGCCCTGTGCGTTGGTATGTGACACGAATCTAAATACTATGAGGATGCTGCACAAGAGTACGGGAATATTTATGAAGTATTTTATTGTGTCTAATGAAACTTTTGACAGCACCGCTCATAAAACGCTGACAGAAACCGTCGCGGGGAATCCGTTATGTTCTTTGTATTTTTTTTTTGGAGCGGGGGACCCAACCTGTTCCTTCCGCTGCTCTTAAGTTCTGGGGCCGCGGTATCTCGTTAGAACATTCCCGCAACCCCAGAAGCCGTTAGGTATGTCTTAGGACCAAAATCCGAAGACATGTGAGATCCACCAATCTGTACCAGGTCTTCGTGATGGATTATGGTCCATTCCCTCTCATAGAGAAGACGTTTGAATCTGCCAGCAGTGGAAACATTATTGAGATTCCTCTGTAAGTTTTTTTTTTTCATTCAGATCCATAATGGTTAGTAACAATATAAAACGTTTATTCATTTATTTCTTTGGTAGGTATTTAGTGTATTAACTACTATAAATACCGTATCACTTTAACAAGGCTTTTCCTCTTGTAATATTTGAATTAGATCTGGCAACCCAACCAAACGTTCTCTGATTAATTCACACAGATTAGGTCGCGCAAGGTCACAAGGTCCATTCCCGGCTGTTTCATTACAATTCCCATAAAATATGCCGGTTATCGCCGCTCGCCGCACCAAATATGGAGATACAACACATGTTTTAGTTGATTTTAGAATAATGGGAGCCATGGTCTTGTGACCGACATTTTGGAAGGCATGGCTTTGCATGCTACTTCTAATACTTGGGTACTGACCTACTTCAAATTCCATTCGATGTTGGAACTCAGCTCAGGATGTTCAGCTAATACATGAAAGCAGCTGCTGAATCGTGAACGTTCGGGTTGAACTGGTGGTAGGTGTATAAAACTGGACACAGGTTTGTTGAAGCAAGAAAAACCTGCTCAGGTAGAGATTAACTGATTACTCTGCCCTTCTTTCTTCTTTCTGCCAAAGGTGGTGCTGCTCCACAAACTATGGCGCACTTCATATGCTGTCCTGCATGTCCTGTCGATTGATGTCCTCTACAGGAATTAATGGACGTTCCGACGGTACCAAACTCGATGCACAGGTCTGAGCTGACTTCATTTAGAAGAGAAGAAGAAGTGTATATAGTCTACGTTTTCCTTGACCAATCATCAGTAAATCATATAACTATAAATTAATTATGTACGCAAATGTTCTATGGAAAGTTATCTATATGTCATATCATATTATTTGATTGTCCAGTTGTTTGCTTCTCAAATAACAAAATAAATAAATCTCCAAAACCATCGTTTACACTGATTACACTAATTACCCAAATAATTTAATATTTAGTAAAAGTACCATCAAATCCTTCATACCGACCGTGAATCTCGACCAACCTCAAAGGAAGAGCTAATAGGCGAGTGAGTAAACATAGATATTTGTCGACGAACCGACCGTCCGCGTCCCTACGGAACCTGAGGCGTCGAGAACCGAACCTACAACACACTAATAAAATACTCACGAAGTAAAACGGAAACATAAAAAAAATATACTACGCACTGCGGGGCCTATTGTCAAAATGTTATCCAAGGGCACAACGCTAGGGCTATCGACATCCAACTGGAAATGCAAATATGTATATCAAAAGATTTTTTTGCGAGTTTTTTTTTGTGTCCGTACATCTCTCGGCACATGTGTGAATTTAATTGTTCAAATGTTTATTATTATTTTTCTATATTTATGCGTAGGATAAATGTAGTCGTCTCATAATTTTAATTTATTGGTTTCGGTCGCTTGATTTTTGATTGTAATGTCTGTTAATTAAGATAAGTTTTTAAATGGTAACTTAGCAAGTTTTACTAAAATAATGACCTCTTTAACATGGCTACGGGCTATTACGGGCTCAAGATGTGTACGCAAAAAAAAAGACATGTTTTAAATCTATGTAGCTAACTGTAATAAACAATTACGCAAAGCCTTGGTTGTTTCCATAGCATTAATAAATCAAATACATAGTATTATTTAGTATTATTTAAAATTTGCGTTGGCACTTAGTTTCGTCTTTACATTCGATATTTTGTAGGTACACCAACTTGATAGGAAAATGATCTTGTTTTCTTTTTAAATATCGCCTTGCGTACACATTTCAACAAGCTTTTATTGTATACATACATAAATAAAAATAAAATTAAAGTATATGTATATTATTTCAAAACAGGTAGTTGTGTTTTCTCAAGTGCTTACATTATGCGATACTAAAACTATTTTTTTTTTATAACGGCTCGGCTATTTTTCAAGCATGAGATCACTCTAAGTATCTACTAAACTACTCAGTGACCTCCCAAAATAGATTCACTTGTTGAATCTTTAATCCGTATTCAATGAGTTATTCAAACTCTGAACCGTTCAAACGGTTCTAGGAACAAAAAATAAAGTACTTTTCTAAAACCACCACAAGAGTGGCAACCCTAGGAACATTGTCCATATTTGAAGGGCGACATCTGTTATAACGTGGTGTGAATGAATATGTTATATTAAACGCGCCGATATCGATCGTATGGCGCGAAATACACTAATATGGGGCCGTAAATTAATCTATGAATAAATCGTCAGGAATTTTGATAACTTAGTCTAAATGTGGGACAGTGGGTCACTTAAGTAGGTATAGGTACCAACTATAACTTTAACATTGTTGAATGGAGAGCTACGAGGAATGCTAAAGAAAAGATGGACGGATTATGTGTGGAATGACATAAATGAAATATTGGCCAAGTGCGAGTCGGACTCGCCCATGAAGGGTTCCGTGGTAGCTTCGCAAAATAACTTTGTTTTTCATAGTGTTTGTATGAATGAAAAAGTTATATTTGCGGATTTCTAAAATGTGCTACATCTCAAAAACTGCTGATTATATCTCGGTCATAGCATTCATCGAGATCTAATGCGTATATTTTTTTTTTCACTCTATTAAGCTACATCTGAAAAACTGCTGATTATCTAACAAGTTTCAACTCTGTGGTCTTAATAGTTTCGGAACAAAGTGGCTGTGACATTTAGACGGACAGACAGACAGACTCTGTTTTGTGCCATTCGGCCACGGAACCCTAAAAAGGAGTATGCCGTGACGTCTAACAGGGGCGAATGGAAGTAGAAAACGTGTTGCATCGACGCCAAGTAAATCGGAAAAGCGCAAGAGGATAATTATGAGGTGCCTACTATGATTAAGATTGTAATGTGTAAACATAAGAGATATTTTATGTCCCCCACATTATAAAACACAACGTCCTCTCCCGTCAGTCCGTCTGTCTCTACCAGATGAACTCAAAATCAGGTGAGACGGTGGTTAAACGCAAGCCTGTCTAGAATAAACAAATACTTAAAATCTACTGATCAGATTTTTATGTGGTTTCCGCCAAAGGATGGAGTAGTTCATGAGGAAGATTTTAGTGTGTAATTTATGAAGGTTTTGTATGAATTAGCAGAATCTGTGACCGTGCAAAGACGGGTTGTTGGATCACTAGTACTACAAACAGTTACGTCTAAGAGGCCAAGACAGGACTTTATTACCATCGACAACATCGCATAGTTTTCTAACGGAGACGGCAAAGGTATTTTTACATACAGCCTTCAATAAATCCAGCTTAAGATTTAAGTGGGAAAAAAGGCCAATACGCGCCTTAAGCAGAAACCTTAATTTCAATAACAACTTGTAAGCACTTTATATTGTTTACGTACTAGTAATTTTACGCGTAAAGCCTGAATTTAATGTAATAAGTCAAATGGTGTCGGTTCCTCGAAACGACACCATTTGACTTACTTAATGTCCCATTACGTTAAGATAACATAACTAAATGACTTATAATTTTTTTTTGTTAGTTTATGAGTGAGAGCTAAATAATAATAGCCGCACGGGTCGATCTTCAAAGTTAAGCAACGCTTGCCAAGGTCGGCCTATGGTTGAGTGACCATCTTAACATATCCTGCCTCGAAAACCACGTTAAGCCCGGTGGTCAGGTACCAGACAATTTGATACTAGGTCTAGATACTTTGCACGCTATACAACGTGTAACGGAAACCCCATATATATCCAAAAGGGCTGAAGACAACATCTGGTATGGAGTCTCTATGCAAAGTTTCAGCTCAAAATAAGTGACTCACAGAATTGATACCAAATTATTGGTTTCATATATTTCTTGAATACCAATCATAACAAACGTGTCACAGCACTACTAGGGTAAATAAGTTTTCACGTCACTTGCCACTAAAACGATAATTCTCTTCGTTCTTCTTAATTTGAAAAATTCGGTCTCTGGTATCAGTGTATTGAAATTTCTAATAAGTTCCACACATGTAGACATAGGTTTACAAAACCCTTGCTATATCGTTTGTTATCATCCAAAGAAGCCGTGCACTCGGTATGTATATACCCTTTAAATTACACGTTGTATAGCACCATCCCTCTTTCTCGCTCGAACGACTCACGTTTTAACACGTCATGGTATGGCCCCAGATCTTGCCAAGAGGTATCTGTTACCCAGTCATTGGGTTGTGGAGGTCAGAGGGGCAGTCACTCAACGTACAACACTAGTTTTCAGCTGGATCCGTTTAGTCTGGAAAGTGGAAACTGACCCAACATTGTTGGTAAAAGGTTCCTTCCTACTTCGTTCCCTCATTGCTGAGGATCGTGACTCCGTAGATTGTCAACAGCACCGGGCCTAGACAAAATCCATTTTCTGTAAGCGTTAACGCCAACGGAAAAATTAAATTGTATGGAGTTGACATTTACTAACACGTGACGATCACGTGACATGTGGTTAGCAAATGTCAACTCCATACAATTTAATTTTTCCGTTGGCGTTAACGCTTACAGAAAATGGATTTTGTCTAGGCCCGCAGGTCTCCATCGGCTGCGGTCGGTAGTCCGGCGCAGTGCAACGTTGACAAAATACCAAGCTACTCGAATATGTAGTCCGACCATCTCTTCGGGCTACGGCCTCTCGAAAAGAAAAGGTAAAGTAGATAATTTTATTATGATGAATGATAAGACGGTATTGTAGGTTATTTACAGTTCAGTAAGCAGTATTAACGTTGAAAAGCTTTGAACGCATATAACAGTAATATTGTGTCAAATTAATTGATCGATCGGTGTGAAGTTTTGAAGAACGAAAGAGCGACACAAATAATAAATACACATATTCATAAAACAAAAAGTACTCAATGTTAAGCGAATTATCTGATCTTTTATTTAAATTTTATAGCTTCTTTTTCTACATCGTCATTTATAGGCAGAGTAGTCGTGCCCGCGACTTCGTCCGCGTAGAAGTCGAAAGTATTCCACGGGATCCCGTCCCCGACTTGCTTGACAAAGATTATAATAGCTCGGCTAATATGCATGATATAAAGATAATTTATAGCCTATAGCACTCAGGGATAATGCAGCTACATGTAAGCGAAAGAATTTTCAAAATCGGTTCGGTAGTTTCAGAGATTACCCCATACATACAAACTTACAAATTTTACCTCTTTATAATATTATAATATTAGTATAGATAAACATAAATATTTATTTCTCTTCTACAAAGGTGTCTTAGAACAAAATCGTACATAATATTATTTGATAGTTCAGCCTATGTAGGATACTGGTATCTGCACTAGGATAGCCCTGTCTACTGATTACTAGGCCCACCCTGGATATTAGGGATGATCGGTTCCATAATCCCATATTTTTCCTACGCTCCAACCTATATTTATTTTGAATTTAAGATCCACTGATCAGTATTTTTAACTGACTTCAAAAAAAGGAGGTTCTCAATTCGTCTTGAACTTTTTTTTTATATATGCTCATAACTCGAAGACGGCTGGACCAACTTGAAAAATTCTTTTTTAACTTGAAAGATTATACTTTTATTTACGTTAGGATCTGATGATGGTATCATGAAGAAATCGAGGGAACTCTTCAAATACTATAGGCGACACCTATAGCGTTTTGGGTATTTCTAATAATACCTTGTGCAGTTGCTCTCAAAAAGCACCATTTGGGGAAGTGGAACTGATGATGAAGACCACAGATGGCCACTGAAACTCCTCAATAATAAGTATTTCGTGGATTTCGATTCGATTACTTGAGTACGGATGTTAAACACTTTATGCTCGTCACAATACATATGGTGATGTAGAGCTGATGGTCAAGTACCAGGAGAACTCCTCAAAAATTAACGGCTACCTATGCATCGGGAAAAGCAATATTTTGTAAAAGGTGATAAGTTGTTGACATTATGGCTTTTGTAACTAGATAAATTACAAACCGATCCACTAAAAAGCGTGAAAAAAAAATTTAGCAAAAAATAGAGCCGACTTCAATATCAAAACACTACAAAGCCAAAAATAACTTTAATTTCGGAAGGCGATGTGAAAAAAAAGAAAATCCAAAACCAATAACACCGACTTCTGAAATTAAAGTTATTTTTGGCTTTGTAGTGTTTTGATATTGAAGTCGGTTCTATTTTTTGCTAAAAATTTTTTATTAAGTCATAAAATATCATCACGATGTCTTCATAAAACTCAACATACACGACTAATTTTGTAAATCCCAGTACCAAAATCTTTAAAACAAACTGTGTACCGATCTATCAAAAAAACATCCCATGTGATAAAATCATACAACGTTAAACTATCATGCACAATAATTCTAAAACGTGGATGTAACATAAATTACCGGTATTAAAACCTATAAATAAGAAATATTGAAATACCGTGAGGTACGGTCAAAATTATCGACCATGGTACACCATGGACTGTGCCCAAAGAATATAAAAATAACAGAGACTACAACACACCTCTCGTACAGTTGAAAGAATTTCCAAAATAAAGCACGATTTCACCATCTTTGACAGTCATTACGAATAGAAAAAAATTGGCCAAGTGCGAGTCAGACTCGCCCATGAAGGGTTCCGTAGTAACTATAATAATATAATATAATATGTATATTTATTTGACGAATAAAAAAAACCTTAAAAGTTTCTTAAAACTAGCTTATTTAAATTTTTACAACTACGTTGAATAACTTTGTTTTTCATAGTGTTTGTATGAATTACAAAGTTATATGTGCGGTTTTAGAAAATATACTGTATCTCAAAAACTGCTGACTCGATTTCGTTCAAACCAATTTTGGATGAAATTTTACATTAAGATCTACAGACACATATTTTTTTTATTTTTTACTCCATTATTATAGAAGTCGAAGGCGGGGACACACATTTTATCACTTTGGAAGCTTATATCTTTTAAACGATTGACTTTATGAAAAATTGGTTTTAGAAACCCTTTTATCATTTTTAAAGACCTGTCTATAAATACCACACACGCATAAGCATCATGAAAAAAAAAATTCAGTTTTAGTTCCATGTATGGGGACCCCCCTGTATTTTAAATATTTTTTAATTTTTTTTTCTTAAAATCGGAAAGCGGTTCACAGAATACATCTACCTACTAAGTTTTACATGTATAATCTTAATAGTTTCGGAATAAAATGGCTGTGACATACGGACGGACCGACAGACAGACAGACAGACAGACAGACGGACAGACATATCGAAACTATAAGGGTTCTGTTTTTTGCCATTCGGCTACGGAACCCTAAAAAGCTAGAAAATTTGACACCAGTCTTGCTAAGGGGGTAAATCGTGTTACCCAGCTACTAGGTTGTGGGGTCAGATGGTCAGATGATGTGATGGTCATGTAAGACATTAATAGGTACTCAGCTGCATCAGGTTAGATTGGAAGCCGCCTCCAACATAGTTGGTGCGGAAGGGAGTGTCAGACTTCTGCTAACTAAAAACCCACCCAGTTCCTTCAGTTGCTTTCGTGTTACGGGGCCGCGATACCTCGCTAGAACATTCCTGCAAACCCGGCAGGTTGATAGGTTCGTAATAAAAAAAATAAAAAAAATAAAAACTGTCCCGCAGATAGATTTTGACTAGAAGAGTAACCTAATTTTGTCCGGAAACCGCTCGACATTCTTTTCATATAGTTGTATGATCGGAAGTGGCCTGTCAAGACAACGTTCTAAATATGACAAACGAGCTTCAAATCTTAGATATTTATGACGCATAGCCATCTGTTAAGCAACTCTAAAACTCGCCTATCTAATCCAACGATGACACATCTACAACAATTCTATACTCCGAGCCGAAACAAAAGATACTGCTTTTAAAAGCTATAAAATTCTCATCGATATTAATCGTTAACTTGTTATAGGAAAGCATTAATATTCGTAGATTCGTATTTATGGATATGATATCGAATCTGACAGGTAATACATCTGCGCATAGCGCGCAACGCATACGTGAAAGTTTCTATTTGGTATTCTATCGTTCGATGTTCGAGTACGCGCTCGGTTATAAAAACTTTTGTAGAGGAAATTTCATTGCTGTCTGTTTGATATTGGGGGCAAACTCGTGGGCATGTGCTAGTCATTGAATAAGTTGTTGGATCCTTAATCTTCTAGTTATCTCTGTCACGTGATAGCGTCCGCTTCTGTGTGGGGAATTAAATGAGTCAATAGTATCGACCGCGCCGGACTCAACAAGTAGCTGTTTGGTAGATTACATCACCACATAAAGAAGAAGCAATTACTGAGATATTTTATGTATTCGGTATTTTAATAATGCTTTGACACAAGCTATCACCAAAATTCAAGATTCCATGACACACACACACATGGCATCTTCCATGACAATCATCTAATTTCAAGAAATCCGTCCAATTTCGCGATAGCGCCGTCATTATTCACGAAATTATTAATTCACCAACTAATTAACAATGTGTTATTTTTTCAAATTCAGAACATATGCCCGAACATATCCTGTTTTTTACGATCTAGGAGCGCAAATATTTTATATATAAAAAAAATATTACACGAGATTGTTTTCAAGCTAAAATGCGCTTAAATAGGTAGTTTTTAAGGTCACAATTAGTTTGTAGTAGGCGAGGCGGCGCGATTTCATGAATGAACGTCTCGGCATGAATGGCGGGCGGATGTGACGTCACGCGATGCCAGCGAGGCGCCAACGCGCGTACGCACCCTACGACCATTATAACTATCAGCAGTAGATCAAATACAATCTGTCTTTTGAATATTATTATTTATCATAGTACTCGGCAGTACTCACAGTAAATCGGCTAAGACTATCGAAAACTTTGTAGAGTCAGTCGATCACAGGACACTTAAAAATATTGGTTTTGTTCCGGGCAAGCTTAGTTGGAACATAATTTATAAAAGCGAGGTCGACTGTACCTGGTTATTGATGTATGGCATGTATTACTAACTATAAAACTCTGCTACCTTTTTAAAAACATAAGAAACTTGCCAATATTTTAATTCCATTAAACGAAAACCCAGAAGGAACACAATTTGTCCGAGTTCCACTACAAACTATACACTAAAACCAGTCTTGGTTACAAAGTAATCATTCTTTAAAGTTTTTTAAGACTATAAACCATAAGTACACAGCCTAACTTAATGCTCAACGTGTTGTAGCAACTTATTGCTATTCTTAATGCGTTTTACTCGTTCGGAATATAAATTAGTTATAGACGCTTTAAATCATATTATCCTACACACGTTCGGGTGCCTTCATTGACAAAGTCCATTGATAAATTGCGAATCGAGTATCCTTCAAAGCACATTGACATGAAAAGATGCGAATCAATGATTTCTTTTTGTATCTTTTGTTTCAACTTAAGGGACAGTGGGAAAGGCTCATTACTTGCAGAACAAATAGTTGATACAGACGAAAGGTTCTGGAACGGCGTTGGAGAGCGTCCCATCCACAATGAAGGCCATGACTGCGAAGCCGCGGGGAATCAGCTGGAAGTCAGATGCACAAGGTCACTCGATGTTGAGAACTTAAAGAGGTCGGGGATATGATGATGATGTCTCAACATGGATGGCTGGAAATAAAAGCATAGGGGCTCGTCTAGCGAAGGGGATAACTCTATTCTCCACATTTGGTTAGATTCTGTATACAGCGGCCAACCTGAACCAGCAAACGGTTTAGAGATTTCCAGATTTGCTACAGCAGCCCACGTCACAAGGACACCAGGGTAGATGCTTTGATACAGTAATGAAGTGTGAAAGAAAAAGGTAAGTTTTGTACACCAGTTCTCATTTCTTTTAAAAACACGCTCACTTCCGAAGTGGTCATATATATCAAAAAGCTTTTGTATAAGCGTGGTGATTGGAGTGGGCCCGTTCTCATATAGGTGGCAGTTTTTTGTTGTTGTTTCTCCTTCTTCTCCCCTTTCACAATGCGACTGGCTATTTCATCTAACATCTAGAGAAGATGGCCTCTTGAAATATATTTAATTATTCAAAACATTTACTAAACCCGCATATTGTTATATTTATTGAACAGGTATTTTCCTTAACAAAAAATACTAACAGACTATTTCTGTAACATAGTATCTTGGTGTTACTGAAAATAGCCTCTCAGGTATTTATATGAGAGATGTTTATAATATATTTTCGATTTTGTACCGACCGACCAATTTTCAGATTGTTTTTTTTTTATGCTAAAGCTGGACAGGTTTTCAAGCTATAAAGGTCAATTAAATAGACTAAAATTACCTCTGTCTGTTTATCTACTTGCTTCTTCTAAGCACAACTGGATTTTGATATGATTTTCACTAATTGCTAAAGCGATCAACGAGGAAATTATGCATATAAAATAATAATAAAAATGTATTTTGTACACGGTTTATGTACATAATTTGCATAGGTGTTTGCATTTGCACTATTTCACAACGTCAGCATATATTTGCAGACGGGTTGTATACAACCAGTTTTTCGGGGAATTTTCACCTAATATATTTGCGTTATAAATATTTATAAGTAATGGATTGTCGTAAAATAACTCCCGATCCATTCTATAATTAAATTTTAAACCACTTAAAAAATATGTATTTACAATTGATTTAACACTTGTTATACTGCATTCACTGCACTGTGACTGTGACGTCACATTGTCAATAGCCATATACATAAAACTTATTTACGATTCTCATTGTTAGCAAATGCAGTTTTTCCCTGCAGTAATCTCTCACGCAGACTGAATGAATCAGTGTTATTTATATTTTAATGAATGGGTCGTGTACCTACACGATTACTATTAACGAGTGCTTTTTTTGTTTTATGATAAACAGAATACGGAGAATTTTATTGCAGTTTGTATAAAAAGGTGTCGCCGTGCGTTGAAAATTTCAGCAGACTTTGTTTGAATGTATATTTGTTTGGCCATTTCATTTAGAATGGCCATTACTATACTGTAGTATGCGGGCAGATATAACTGTTATTTTTTAAATTGTTGGTAAGCTCGCGTTTCACCACGATTTCGGCAGATGGTAAGTGATGATGTGGTCGAAGATGAAGTACGTTTACCTAGAAGTAAGCTATTCACTCTGGACTTAAAGACCCCCAGGGTATAGCTTTTGGGAAACACAGACTCCGGCAGGGAATTCCAGTGCTTAGCTGTTCGCACGTTGTTAGTATTCCGAAAACGGTTTGGGTATATGAACTTCTTTCAATGATGAAGCACCTGAAAGAACCGCAGGGCAATCTAGGGATTATAAAAGAATTTCGTTAAGAAAAGAATGTCCACATAAGCATTTCAGTTACAACCGTCAAAACCAACTTTGATTTTCCTTATTTGGACAAGATTTTTTTTAGTAACGAAGCAGTTCTATGAAATTTGTGGCTTTTTATTTTAAGTTAAATGTTACTTTCTGACTAATATTATAAATGCGAAAGGTTTTGAGGATGGATGTAAAGATGTTACTCTTTCACGCAAAAACAACTGAACGGATCTGAAAAAAAAATACGCGGGAAAACCGTCCCACGCAAACGAAGTCACGGACAGAAGCTAGTTTTATATAATCTTACTAATAATGTAAAATTGACACAAACGAACAGACAGCTTAAATAGTATAGATTCTATCACTTTCATACATACATTTTCAAACACACACAAACCTTAAATAATCTATGTATGTAGGTATTCATTATCACCCAGACGTATGTAATACCCAAAGCAGTGACTATTAAAATCCAAAAGACACGCCTTTGTAAGCACAAAAATGACTAACTTATACATATTTAATTACATAATTTTAGACAGACTCCTAGCTAGTTATGTCATCTTAATAAATGGCTGTCTGAATGTCTGGTAGACAAGGTTATAAGCTCGCGTGATTATGATTATTGCTTCTCGGTAACTGATGAGTTGCTGAGATTTAGATCAACATACATACATACAGACGTAGACTTAGGAAGTTATGACTTTATGACCTCATAAAGTCATAACTTAGGATTGTCACGAGGCCTCTTAACATACATATGTTAGGAGGCCTCGTCAACTTTTTAAGATCTTACATAGATACTTCTCGTTTTTAGCCTATCATAGCGTTATTCATAACAATGCATCAAGAAATGTGAAATTTAAAATGATAATCCTAAGAATTTATTTAAAAATAATAATTGAATAGGAACACAGAGTAAGGAGATTTAATTTACTTAATTATTTTGACTAAATTAACACAGAACATTGGCGTGCTTTATATACATAAATGTGGGTGCAACGTGATGCAAGTCTATCAGTTTTCTATCGGTTACATTTCGGAGAGTGTGCGATGGAATTACACAACCTTATTCCACAAAGCCCGTTCCAACATTGGACTACAAGAGTCAAGACGATCGGCGATTCCGCCCAAACGCACAAAACATTTTGGGAATACTTTCTTTGTGCGTACAGCTAGGGAGTGGAATTCCCTGTAGGCGTCTGTGTTTCCTGATAGCTAAAACCTGGGGGCCTATAAGTCAAGAGTGAATAGGTTACATCTAGGTAATCGTGCTTTATATTCGACCACATCATCACTTAGTATCAGGTCAGATGTTAGCCAAACGCGAGCTTATAATGAAAAACAAAATACACTTTTTAATCCGGGAAAATGCAACGATTCCCATTCGAACGAAATCGCGGGAAACAGCCTTAATAATTAAAGACTATAACATTAATAAACACTATCTAATACGAAAACGGGTCCGATTCAAGTATCCTAGTATTTTTGCGAGTACTTGTGATGCCGGTGTACATTACATTACAATAAATCAGTCAATACGCACCACATTCCGACATAGAGGGCTAGTCTGTGAATTTTGAGAACTTAATATTTTTGACATTTGATTAGACGAAATGGTTACAAAAATACATTATACGTCAGTTATATTGTGGATTTTTGTGTTCACAGCCAATTTAAGGTGAAGGAGTATCTTAGAAACCGAGGCGTGGCTATTACTTCGTCCAAAGAAACATTACCACTACTAGCAAGACAGCGTCAAGGACTTAGTTCTCGGACCTGACAACAAACACTTTGCCGATTGTCCTTTGATTGAAAATCACTTAGGATTATCACAAGTAGTCTTGGTTTATAAAAAAAAATACGAGATAGAAGTAGAATAAGATTTTTGCTAAAACACCGAGTTATTTATATTTAACGCACAGTAAATGAAACATAGCTCCAGTGATATACATGAACCTTTTTTATTTTTTAAATTTTGATACTTGATTTATTTTTATTGATTAAAATATTTGTTTTGTTAAGTATTGTATATACCTATTTATTTGGTTTTTTTTAAATATAATTATTTAATTATTGTTAATGTGAGGACAATGAAGATTATTCTTTCTTCGTTGTTTTTACTTTCACTATAATTTATTTAATGATGTCAAGCAGTTTGAGTACTTGTGTGGCCTATCCAAATATCCTTTGGTATTTTTTGTCAAATTGTTGAGCTCCTTAAGTTCTAAGTTGAGCTACACGATAACTGACAAATGCTTGCACTGTCTGGACAGGTCCGCTCAAATTTGCGTGGTTATTTCCTCAAAAGAATACCACAGACATGAACCTACATGCTTCTCATATAAAAATACAAATTGTCTGGACTTTAAAAGAGACTTTGACCTTTGAGTTTGTTTCGGTGTTTCTTCTCAGAGTAGTCAGTTAGGAAATACCAGCCTCATCTTTTTTTTTTTAACGTGGTAAAATTATCAAATAAGTCCTCCCACTCCGGGCAGGGTGGGAGGGACTGTCAGACTTTTACTGACTAAATTCCACGGTGTTCCTTCAATAACCCTTTACGTACCGGGGCCACGGTAACGGGATGAGTCCCACGACCCCGGCAGGCTTCGGCCCTCTGCAGAGGGGGCCTCGTCATGTTGCTGACGCTCTATGAGGCGCACGTGGAACACGACGCGCCGTCGACCCGTGCATGGTCCATGGTCGGACAGCGAGTTGCCCTTTACTTGCTGTCCGCATGCCCGCGCCTACGGTGGCCGGAGATCGTCGGCCGACGTCCGACGCCGTGGGCGTCTACCACTGCGGCTGGGCTGGAGGGAGGACGCCATCCTCTCCCTCACGCGGCCCGCGGCCTCCTTCGGAAGCATGACTGCTTCGCAGAAGGAGGCGACCGTTTCCCACTCCCTCTCGCCCCGCAGCATGGCCTCGACCAATGCCGGGCGCGAGAGGTCTCCGCCTATCGCCACCGTGAGGACACGTCGGTGCTCTGCCCAGGCGGGGCAGTCTTGCACCGTGTGCTCTACGGTGTCCTCAGAGCGACCCTCGCAGTGGTGACACCCAGGCGTTTCCTCCTTTCCCATCAGACACAGGTACCTCCCGAAACTTCCGTGTCCGGTGAGGACCTGCGTCATGCGGTAGGTCAGGACGCCGTGACGCCAATCTAGCCACTCCTCAAAGAGGGGTCTTACCGACCGGCCTCATCTAGGTAAGCTAAACTTAACACGCAAAGAAACAAGACGTGTAAAAGTGTTATTTATAACCAATTTACAAAATAAATTTTTATATTTCATACATTAGCTGTCGTGATTGGCAAAAGATGTTTCGTAGGTATAAATAGACACATCATTAAAATTTTGTTAATAATTCAGGGGCCGACATTGTATCCTACCATGAATTAATTAAAATTACTTTTTGAAGGTCGGTTTGCCAAACGTTTCCTAATATTATGAAAGAATAATATCGGCAACTTAAGACACTTATGTAGAATAGTATTTTCTAGTAGACGAGTCTGCTGATATTACGAATATTTTAATATGAATTGTTTATTGATACCTAATTCCTACTGATTATTATTTAATGGTGCCGTCTGCCAACCTTCTTGATCCAGTTATCTTCGTCACGGCGTCGATTTAATATATAATTTATATTTTGAATTTTAATATGTTAACGCTTGATATCAACTTTTTCAGAGGCCACCTGTTTTATTTATATCTTGCATTTACCACCCACTTAAGAATGATAATAATAATGATAACCTCAAATCTCACTTTTTTATATCACAGAAGTCAATAAAAAGAAAACCCGACAAAAATATCTTAAATAAACTTAATTCCAGTTAAACTAAACTTGTCAAAAAGTATGAACTGCTTAGCGCTACAGAATAGCCCAGGCGTACGCACGGACAATTGAACACACTTCCTTATTGTAGGGCTTGCGTCATCCTTCGGGTGACGCCCCCCTCCCGAACGCCCCACACCCGGAGTCCGCGGGCTCTTCAAGACACCCATCGGATGTATGTATGTAGGTCACGCACTCTGAAAGTTGGTGTAAATTAGCCAGGGCGACATTGAAAATTCAGTCTCATATTTTTTTCGTGGTGTCTTTTTCCTGGAAACACCGACGACGCAAAAATGGAGAAAGAAATTGAAGAATCATGTTAAGTTTTGAGTGTTAAAATGTGTGGGGATGTATATGTTAATATATGTAATAGGAAAGATAAACCGTGAAAACAGAAATAAAAAGATATGCTGACTAAGTAACAGAAGAGCCGCCATTAGAGCGTCAGTTTTTAACCCAAGAGTGAACAGGCTTCTGGGCTAGCTCGTTTTATCGTACCCCTTATCTGTCGCTTACCATCAGGCGTGAACTAAAGCACACAAGACACTACGAAACTTCAGATTAAGCAGACAAAACGAAGAGTTACATGCGAACTTAGTCATTAACACATTGTAATCAACACTACAATAAGAAGGCACAGCTCCACTAAATTATTTTCGAAATCACAATTCGCTTCTGTGGGCTATCCCTGTTATTTAGATTCACAAGCGTCGCGACGCGATGATTGATAAGTAGTTGATATATGACACGGGTTTATTTCACAATGACTGTAAAAAGCATATAACATCCAGAAACTATAACAGTTATCTTTGATCAAAAACCGGTTCGGTCATAGAATTTAGATTATTAAGAGTGCTTGACAAAAGATTACAAGCTTCATAACGTCTGTCTTACAGTCAATCAATGTCTTAACATAGAGGGGAGGTTGAGACTTGGTCGAAATTCTCATGACACAAAACTGCTTTTAAATTGGACGAAGGTCATTATCAAGTGGTCGAAGCGTCCGTGACTTTGTGAGGTACGACTGACCCCGTCTCTACCGTCTGAGGCGAGAAAATTAGGTTAATGTTTTGGGCGAATTAAGGCGAATAAAAATGTAGATTATGGTAGCTTTTGTTTTGTTAAGGACGGCAAGGCTGATTGAGCACAAGGACTCATATCATCATCATTTGTAGCAATTTCGATTACATAATAACCGAGAGTTTTAGGTTAAGTTAGTGTGAAATGAACTGATAAAAAATGACACAAAAATCAAATCAAATATATTTTTGTTTCACGTAGGCCAACATGGACATTTAAAATACATAATAAATTGAAATAAAATTAATTTATTATTCTAAAATTTATAATACATTCTATCGGTTACATTTCAGGGAGTGTGCGATGAAATTACACAATCTAATTCCGCCAAGCCCGTTCCATGATCGGACTACAAGACAAACGGCGATGCGCCATCGTTACATGGTGGACATCCCATCCATACGCACAAAATGTTTTGGGAATACTTTCATTGTGCGTACGGTTAAGAATTAGAATTCCCTGCTGAAGTCTGTGTTTCCCGATAGCTATAACCTGGGGGTCTTTAAGTCAAGAGTGAATAGGTTACTTTTAGGTAAGCGTGCTCCATCATCACTTACCATCAGATGAGATGGTGCTCAAACGCGAACCTATTACCAATAAAAAGAAAAAACATCAAAAGTTAGTGCACGGTTTGAAATTGGTCACAGAAAGGGGGTATTTTCCATAAGTAATATATTTAGTCTGTCACACATACTATACAAAAATATTGTACTAAATGGTTGAAATTTAACATAACGTCACGCTTTTGTACACTTTTTGGCAACAAGTGACATTATCAGCCTGATAATGGCTTGGCCACCTTTCTGGACTTTAAAGTTTTTGATCTTTGTAAATCATTGATTTGAAAAGGCAAAACAAACGTAAAATATTTTTAGAAAAAGGACAATGCCCAAAAATGTATGGACACCGTCCCCACCTTTGTAGCACATTAAATATGTCAATCGAAGGGCCCTAGACATGTTATCATTTTATTGTATGATAGCGAAAGTGAAAAGTCTGTCCGAAAAAGTAACAGTGACATGAAAATACTGGAATCAATTACAATTACAATACTAACAGTTAAACTAACCAAATAGAACAGATATTTATCAGCAATCTACTTAATACCCTTTTTTGGGCAAGAAAATCATCCACTTTTCAGTTTTAGTCAGACTTCTACTGACTAAAAACACACCCTGTTTTTTCAACTGCCCTTATGGTCTGGGGCCACCGTATCTCGTTAGAATATTCCCGCAAATCTACTCAATTACCCTATTCCAATTTTCCTTAAAGCTAAGAGTAGATAATGTCAAGAGTGCTATCAAGTCACTTCGCTTAATTTTCAAGGTCAGATATTTAGAAAATATCTTCTATTATTGAAGTCCTTTGGGAGCATTTTAGGAAAGCAGAATAGTTATGAACATGAAATTTTATTGGGGGAATATCATAAAATAACTCCTCCCGCCCTGTGTGGAGCGGTACGTAGTCACTAACTAAAATCTCACCCTATACCCCTAAAGAACGTTCTCGCAACCCTATACAACATAAGAACACAATAACTAGACTTGTCTCAAATCCCCAGATTAGCCGACCCGACGCTCGCATAGCAAACATGAAGAAAGATCTATAACGAGAATTCAGTGATAGCTCGGAGACCTTGAAAATGCCTCGAAAATACTCCAACCAATTACTTACCACAAAACAGAACACAAGGAGAGAAAACAAAATAATACCCAGACGTACTGCAGGGTACCATCCATACTTGGTTGATATACCGTCTTGTCGTACTAAGTACTTTCCTCATTTACTATGCGCACAGCCAAGGCTTGGAACCGTCAGCCGGCTCCAATGTTCCCTGCCACATATGAGCCATGCCTTTAAAGCAAGAGAGAACAGGCATGTTATGGGTTCGCTCGTTTTATCGCAGAACTCTTCTATCACTTACCATCAGACGTGATCGAAGTCAAGTGCGTTCTTATCCGAACAAAAAAGCGATGAAAATCTAACCAAATATCCCAGGCGTTTCCACCGCAGCGCCCCAAAGTCAACGAACTAAATGCAATCGATACGGAAGCGTCAAAAACGGGGCCAAGGACGCCACAGATACAAAAAACCTAGATATAATACATTATCTCCGCAAACATCCACTTCTAAGCGTTCTCAATAGGAAGGGGGAATATTCTCATTCTTTTAGACGTTATTATTTATAGGCCTGTGTCGAAATTGGTTCGGTTATACAATGAGTAAAAGAATTGGAGCAAGTTTTCGTATTAATGCGTATTTTTTGTGGAAAGGTTATTCTTTCCAATAAAGGCAATTTTGGTTCAATTTCTAATGCCGCCATCTACCCACGTATGCTTCGCCGTCTGCTCAGTTCGGTCAGCATACTAACTACTCCTACTACGACGTGCCAACGCCGCGCCGCACGGTGGGCTGAAAAACGGCTTTCATAGACTTAGGCATTTTATTTTGCAAGTGCCAGTTTTTGTGCCGGATATCACTTCTATTTGTTATAACAATATACAAAAATGACACCAGAATTGATTCTGCACAAAAACGAAGGAATTATAATTTTTTTACGAAAATTTTGTATGGAGCTAGTATGAAAAATCGAAATATCTCTGAAACGGCAGCGATAACCGTAATATCCTTATGGGAGGTTTTAGTACTAATTATTTATGATTTTTTGACATACGTTACATAATGGTTGTAGATGCCTTTTTTTTTTTTTAAATCGTCAAAATATTTTTATTTATTTTTACATATTAAACGTTCCTTTTAGTGTTTAAGTTGAAGAATTCAGAGCTTTAACAACTCTTAACATAAAATAGCATCACCCCTATAGACCTGAAGGACTAGACAGAGGTGTGTAGTGTCTTGTTGATCTTGTAAGATTTCCAACAATACCAAATAGTTGAATATCAGTGTCAAAGTGCCCATGCTGTCGCTTCTTTTAGAAAGATAGGGGAATGAAATTGTTAATTGATCATACCCTAAAAGTATGATTACAACATAACCGGACACATAATAATATCGACACAAAAGGAATTTTAAAACCTTGCATACGTTCAAAATACAAAATAACATATTGTGTAGTCATCTAATGAGTCTGATGACAAGTAATTAAGTAATTAGAATGATGGTTGTAGTCTTCTGATTCTAATGAGCCTATTAAGTGATTAAATGATTTGAAATATCTCGCAACAATACCAACTAAGAACTGCATTCACCTTTTTATAATTAGTGAGCTAATGTGATTTGCTAATGTTGATTAGTTCTACTATGAGTTCTACGAAATGTTTTTGACGATTATAAATTTTTATTATCATATCTTTTATAACTTTAATGAGGGTAGTTAACTAATTATTGACTTTATACAATAAAAGGGCTATAATTTTGTTCCATAATTTAGATTGTTCACAACCGTGTAACTGCTAACACTAAAACTATTTGCTTTGCGACTACAAAATCTTAGAATGGAAAGTTTAATCACCAACTTAGATTTGTTTGTTCTTCTAAAAAGTGAGTGTCCTTCATTTAATCATGAAGTATTGTTTAGTGCAATTGTGTCCCGCATAGGCGATTGCCTTTCTGCCGAAGATCAAGTAACTCTCAAAGAATTTTGCCGGAGATTCACGCGAGCTGCTTTAAACAGGTGGCAGAAATCTAAACGATTCTTTGATAAGTTTAGAAATACGTACGGAGAGTGGTTGCAAGCAAATATTGATTGGCCGAGTTGCGTGCAAACTTTAATAAATCAAGAACCAACTGTTGATGAGATACCAAGAGCACGCTCAGTCTCTCCAGAACCATCGACATCATCGACTGTTGGAACAATGACAAAAAGGTCCCGAAAACCATTCAAAGATCTGGGAAGCAAACAGAAAAAGAGAAGATCTAGTGAGCACATAGGCGAGGATTCCTGTGAATTGGCATATGCAGCTGCAGCACGTTTAAAAGAAGAAGGTTATGAAGATATCGCATCTGTAATCAATTATATGATCAAAAATCCAGAAGCTGCCGTTAAAATCAAGGAAAGCATTGAGAAAACAGTAATATTTACACCAGAGAAAGCACTTGGATTGCTTCTTTCACTTAAGCTTTCAAAGTGGCAATATATTACGTTGCGAGAGACTGCCATTCGGGAAGGTGCTAAGGATATTTACCCATCCTACTATAAACTGCAACAAACTAAGCTTGCATGCTACCCTCCTAATCAATCAGTATCAGTTACGGATTCATCAGCTAGAATTACACTTCAAGCTTTACTTGACATCACGGTGAAGCGGATTCTTCAAAGTCTTTCTGATAATGTGGAAAATAAGCAGTTAAAGCTGATATCGAAGTGGGGATTTGATGGTGCTTCCAATCAAAGCCGATACAAGCAGAAAATGGACGGCGAGCATGATGATTCAAGCATTTTCATGACCTCCTTGGTGCCACTGAAACTGACAGATGGAGATAATACTATATGGACAAACCCGAAACCATGCTCAACTTTTTATCGTCGTCCGGTTCAGTTCACTTTTGTAAAAGAAAGCCATGCAGTTGTCATTGATAACAAAAGAAAAATGGATGAGGAAATTGAGGCCCTTAACCCCACAGAGTGCATTAATAGTAACAGGGTGACTCATAAACTAATGATGACAATGATCGACGCAAAAGTCTGCACGTACCTTTCTGAAGCTAGATCAAATGCATCATGCTACCTGTGCTTAGCAAAACCAACAGAAATGAACCACTTAGATGCTGTAACATCAAAAACTGTGTGTTCTGACATATATGAATTTGGCCTATCATCCCTACATGCCCGTATAAATTGCATGGAATGTCTGTTACACATTGCGTACAGACTTGACTTCAAACAGTGGGCAGCAAGAAGTAATGAGCATAAAGATATGTTACAAAACAGAAAAAAAAAACATTCAAAATAAATTTAAAGAGGAGCTCAATCTGTTAATTGATATAGTAAAACAAGGCTCGGGAACTACCAATGACGGGAATACCGCAAGGAAGTTTTTCGAGTTTCCCAATAAAACTGCAGCTATTACTGGGTTGGATCAAAACCTGATAAAAAGATTTGCTGTTATTTTGCAAGCAATAACATCTGGTGAGAAGATCGATGTCATCAAATTTAAAGATTTTGCTCGCAAAACAGCAGAAAAGTACGTGGAATTATACGACTGGTACTACATGTCATCAACCGTACATAAACTATTAATACACGGAGCTGACATAATCGAAAAAAATGATATTGTCCCGATTGGGACTCTCTCGGAAGAAGCCTCAGAGTCTCGAAACAAAGATTTTAGGAGGTTCCGGGAACATCATTCGCGGAAAAGAAGCAGGCAAGATTCTAATCAAGATATCCTAAATATGCTTGTTGTTTCTTCGGATCCTTTTCTAAGTGCACAAAGGCCGAAGTTAGATGCCAAAAGGAAGACAACCTTTTTTGCTGAAACTCTCGACCTAATACAGTTTCCGGAAACTGAGTTCGAGTTTGTAGGTATATCCGATCTGGATTCTGACTCGGAATTAGAGTCCGACAACGAAAGTTGTAAAGAAAATTTGTAAAATTTAATTATTTTTCTTTATGTTCTTTTGTTATTTATGTTAGTTTATTGTACCAATATGTTTAGTTAATAATTTCATAAATTATAGTTTCAAATATGTATTTTGTATAATTGAATTTATTAGATATTATTTTTGTTACTTCTGTTTTATTTAAATTACCTATCAATAAAAAGTTTATATACAGTCTTTTTTTTCACATATTCTTAATATTTGGGGAAAAAGCATGCTTCCTAACGATGTTCTTAACTTTGACACAGTTCATGGATCGTTTTGAACAGTTTCATATGTTAAAATAAATAATGTTAGTACTATAATCCCCTATAAGGATATTATTATTATTATGTGTCCGGTTATGTTGTAATCATACTTTTAGGGTATGATCAATTAACAATTTCATTCCCCTATCTTTCAAAAAGAAGCGACAGCATGGGCACTTTGACACTGATATTCAACTATTTGGTATTGTTGGAAATCTTACAAGATCAACAAGACACTACACACCTCTGTCTAGTCCTTCAGGTCTATAGGGGTGATGCTATTTTATGATAAGAGTTGTTAAAGCTCTGAATTCTTCAACTTAAACACTAAAAGGAACGTTTAAATATGTAAAAATAAATAAAAATATTTTGACGATTTTTTTAAAAAAAAAGGCATCTACAACCATTATGTAACGTATGTCAAAAAATCATAAATAATTAGTACTATAACCCCCTATAAGGATATTACGGTTATCGCTGCCGTTTTAGAGATATTTCGATTTTTCATACTAGCTCCATACAAAATTTTCGTAAAAAAATTATAATTCCTTCGTTTCTGTGCAGAATCAATTCTGGTGTCATTTTTGTATATTGTTATAACTAATAGAAGTGATATCCGGCAAAAAAACTCGCACTTGCAAAATAAAATGCCTAAGTCTATGAAAGCCGATTTTCAGCCCACCGTGCGCCGTCATGATTTCATTGTAAGAGAGAGATAGAGCTATACAGGAGATATAGCACTGTCCCTTCCACAACTGTTACCTCAACAAAAACAGTGTGCTAAATTGTGAAGTTCTAGAGATAAGCCCGGGCTAACAGAAAGGCCGACCAGAAAGACAACAAAAAATATGTTTTAGAATCGTTTAAATAAGTATGTATAAGCAATTAAGAAAACATAGTTGTTTTGACATCACAGACAGACACTTCTACTTTATTTATATGTGCATAGATAAGTATGGATGAGCCCGCTTTAGACCTCGACCTTTCTTGGTCGGAAAGCTATGGACCAAGGTGACAATGTATTTTACAAGCTCAGAAGATTCTTGCTTTGATGGCTAGGTTATAGATAATTGGTACAAAAACTGAGAAATTCATCATAATATACACTAATATTACTCAATCTTAACCACTTTGTTCTTATACATGTTGTTCCTCAGAAAATAATGAACATCTAATCCTGAAGACTTTACTGTAATTCCCCTATACAGTCAAAACGTACGTTGTGTTAAGTAAAAAAGTAAATGTCACCAAATTACATTAACTTATAGGCGTTCTCTTGGCCACTTTTGATTATTTACACAACAATTATGCTACTGCGCCACGCGCACAGAAAAAAAAATTAAGTCACGCGCGTTTCTATGCGTTGCGTCCTTGAAAGCCAGACAGGCCAAATATGGGTTTATGAGTAAAAATAAAGTTCAGGTTACTGGCATTGTTCAAGAGGTCGCTAGGTTGAAATAGGCCTGAGCCGGTCACGACAGCTCAAAGTTGTGGGCCAAATCAACCACATTCTGGACGTCGCGGACTCGCGGCAGACCGCGTACAAGATGGCGGGACGAGTCGAATCAAACTAACGACCAGTGGCCCATTTTGGCCTTGGACAGCACAATTTTTGAAATAAGGAGTATAAGGGGGATTATTTGATATTAATATCAAGCATAGTATAAATATACTCTAGAATAGTGTCAAAGGCTAGGCTAACATTACATGGAGCGAATGCTTATTTGACCTGGAGGTTAGATACCCTGCCTAAATCCTTTTTTTTTCGATTCGGAAAACCTCACGGACATCTTCCGCCTTAGCAAAAGGGTCTTTCAGACTCATACTGACTAAAACCACCCCGTGTTCTCTCGTGCACATGCGCCGGGGTAAAAGAAATTAGAGTAGAAAATAATATTAAAAAATTCAAATCTAAATTTAAAAAAATCTATTTACTTAGCACCCTACCTTAATGTTATTATAGTATTTTTAAGTTATTTAGTTATATAGTATATTTATTAATTATATACATAAGTTAAAAATACATTATAAATTGATCCCACAGTCAAACTGTCTGTTCAGTTTTGTGGGACAATGTTGTAAATTATAATAATACCTTGTAGCTTGTAAACAATAAAATAAATAATAATAAGGTTAGGAGGTTCCTCTCTCAAGAGCCCTAACCACCGGTAGCTTGGACCCTGTTCCCGATACCGGTGGGCTACTGTTTTTTATATTTTTTAATGTATTTTTTATAGTAATATTTAAAAATGTAAATAATATGTACATAAAATAAAATAAATTATATAATAATACTAAACCCATGTCTAACCTCAGCTGGGTAACACGAAACCCCTTTGCAAGTCACGTCTGGTGTCAGATTTTGGCTTCTGACTACCCGTAAAAGTGCACTAATGACAGCCACCAGAGCCAACCCCTTAACGTGTTTTCCGAGGTATCACAGCACCATCTTCCAAACTCCGGGCTACCACTGAGAAATTTTATATAAAAAACTCAACAGCACTTTTTTATTTATTATTATTTATTATAAATCAGACATAAAATCCATAAAGTGTTAGTAAGACAACTTATACTATGTTAGTAACAATTTGTCGAAATTTGTGGATTCGAACCCGAGGCTTGAGCAATCACGCTTGCGACCACTAGATTAACAAGGCAGTTCTTATTCTTGCTTGTACACTATAATGATGTAAACTTGTACGCAACAGTCCAGCCTAGTACGTACATAGGTACATATCTGTGTCAATCTAAGGTATGTGACCCGTCTAATTAAGCCTGGTCTGCACGCGCTCCTAAAGGTTTGTTCACTACACAAGCTATGGTACAATGAGTAGGCTTCTTAATCTCGACATATGACCGTAAGTCGGCTTAACGCTTGAGCATTGTCCCTTGAAATTCCATAACATCAACAAGTTATCCGTTAAATTACTTCACACATATGTAATTGCAGATGGCGTATAGACAATAATTATACACGAAATTATTATTGACAAATTGTTACTAACATAGTATAAGTTATCTTACTAACACATAATGGATTTTATGTCTGATTTGTAATAAATAATAGAAATAAATAAAACCTACATTTTGGGAATACTCATTGTGGGTAGAGATAAGGTGTTTTTATTTATTTAATTACCAGTATGCACTTAGTTATTACATACAACACATACAAGTTATAGGTTATAGGTTTATAGGTTTTGTTATTAGGTACTGTAGTACCTAATAGCAAAAATAATAATTCGGAAAATTAAAAATAATAAATAATAACAATTAGTAAATATTTACTAAAGAAATTAACATACATTATTCAGAACTAAATAAGGACGGACTAATAATTATACGCACAAAGTGGGGAATTCCCTGTCGTGTCGGAGTCAGCTTTTCCTGATAGCTATAACCTGGGGGGCTTTAAGTCAAGAGTCAAAAAGTTACTTCTAGCTAAGCGTGCTCCATCTTCGTCCACATCATCGCTTACCATCAGGTGATACGGTGGTCAACAACAATGTACTGTTATAACCAGTCTTTGACGATCCCACAGCTATGAGGGAAAATGGGTCGAGATCGACTACGCGAGCCCAGTGCGTATAAGGGGGATTATTTGATTTTCTGAAAACAAAAACACGTTAAAACTCAACACTACATTTTGGGCAGTCGTCTAAAAGTAGGTTTTATGGATAAGGCTAAATTTATAAAACCTTAAAACCAAGGACGTGTAAACCAAGACGTTGGTTTACACGTCCTTGGTTTTAAGGTTTTATAAATTTAGCCTTATCCATAAAACTAACTCTCATAGTCTTTTCTTATTTATTCCCGACGGGGAATAAATAAGAAAAGACTATGAGAGTTTTAAAAACCGGTCAAGTGCGAGTCGGACTCGCGCATGAAGGGTTCCGTACCATTCTATAAAAACGACAAAAAAAAAATCAGGTCTGTTGTATGATAATTATTAAATATTTGTTTTATTTAAATATAATTATTTATTTTTAAAGTGAATATATAACTAGATATTCTGTGAATATTTCAAGCGTCTACCTGTTAACGTTATCAATATCGAGTAAAAACAAGCAAAAAATCACGTTTGTTGTATGGGAGTCCCCTTAAATATTTATTTTATTCTGTTTTTTAGTATTCGTTGTTATAGCGGCTATCTAACTAACTATCACGGTTCATGAGATAAGCCTGGTGACAGACGGACAGACGGGCGGACATCGGAGTCTTAGTAATAGTGTCCCGTTTTACCCTTTGGGTATGAAGAGAATCAAGATTATGCATTGTTATTATAATTACAAGCTGTATCTATCAATTAAATCAAGTCACATATCAATCAACTAGTCTAAAATGTACGTAGAACGTCAAAAGCAACCATGATTGTTTCCCTTTTATATGAGTTTATGGAAACGCAGAAGGAGGCATCGCCTTCTGTGACATTTATCTGTCTTTAAGTATTAAAAACTAAAAAATAACCTATGGAATTTCATACGATTTTTACCAATACCCGGAGTAAGTCATGAGAAAGGCTTAGGAATATAATTCGTTAAAGGGTTTGCGTAAATTGCGTGAAACATGACTACGATTGTTGGGTTGCTAGTTTTAAATGAATAAGGTAAAGGTTTGGGTCAGGATCTTTTTACCAGTTAGATCCGGAACAGCCAGGTCTCGGGTTTGAACTCAGGCAGCCATATTACTTGGTTTAATATTCATCATTACCATTTCTCTTAAGGCTCAATTTACACCGCCGCGGAATGGAATAGAAGCGACTTTTTACGACGAAATTGTACATAGCATAATGAACTTTGTCAGTCGTATAACATACGTACAAACTAAATAGGATAGGAGCCAAAAAAGCTCGCGTGTCTTCCGGGGAATCCTCGCGCATTCTCGAGAATTCCCCTAGCTACTGTCGGCGCCGTCTGTGGAATCCGCGAGAAGTGGCGCGAATGGGGAGTCAGTTGGGTCGGTCACAGCAGTGCGGTGCCAAACTAACAGATCTAGACTGAATGTCCCTCATGGCACAGTCGCGCGAATTCGCTGGAATGCGCGAGAATACTCGAGCATTCCAGCGAATTTGCGCGCCTTCTCGCGTCACGAGGTGAAATTGATGCTTCCATTCCATTCTATTCCGCGGCGGTGTAAATTGAGCCTTACTGTGAAGGAAAACAGCGTGAGAGCTACATGTTCAAGGACAGAAAATCCGAAGACATGCGACAACGACCAACCTGCGCTAGTGATGTGACAGATTATGCCAATTCCCAGTGCGAATAAGCCGGTTTTCCAGCAGTGCGAACATTTTATGCTGATTATGTGAAGTTTTTCGAGACAAAATCTACGCATAATGTTGAGTTCACGATTATTTTAAGCGCACTGAGTAGTCACTTGCGATCTTAAAATAAAAATTGTGCGTTCCGAATGCACACGAATGCGTGAAACAGTTTAGATCAGAGAAAAATCTAAATTGATCTTTGTCTGCCTACATTATTCTCGTATCATGCTAGACTTGCTATTTATATCTGTATATTGAATCACGGAAACTAGGCGAAGTAATGAGGTCATTGATTTAGGTAATAGGAAAAGCAAACGAGCTTTTTACGCAGGAAAGAAGAAATATTTTTTTGTTTTGTTATCACTACATAGTATAAAGCATAGTCGTTTCACGCTGTCTGTCCCTATGTAAACTTAGATCTTTTAAATTACGCAACGCATTTTGATGCAGGTTTTTCAGTAGATAGAGTGATTCCTGAGGAAGGTTTTGGTGTATAATAAGTTAAGGTTTAGTGTAAATTGGATGAAATACGACTATATTAATTCAACAAGTCGGAAAAAATTAAGCCGATCGACAGATTTAATTGAAAACGCTGCCAAAACCCTTTTAATTGTATCAAAAAAATGTGTGATGGTATTGTTCCTCTTTTATAGATCTACAAAAAAGTCCGCGATGGCATGTCTATCTCCCAAGGATAACCTATAATAAACTTTATTTTTCTTTTAAAAATTACAATAAAATGATGGGTTATTTACGAAGCTATTGTTAACCATACAGTATTATTTCTTATCCAATTAAATACGTTAGATACGTTGAGCATTCAATGTAGCTCAAAATTGCTTTTTACACTATATTAATAAAATGAATATCACATGAGTTATCGCAAAATAAAAATTACCGGATGAGAAATTAAATAGTTAAAATATCTATGAAGCGAAGCGAAGACGTCGCTCACAATCTAAGCAAATATAAACTCTATTACCCGAGCGAAGCCGGGCCGGGTCACTAGTTTTATACAAGATAAAAAATGTTTAAGCAGGGGTTTTAAAAGTAATAAAAGGCAGTCATTATTTTTGTAGCTGTTTTGAAGCGTCAATATCCTAGTGGCCAGGGGCTTGTGACCGAGAGGTCACAGGTTCGAATCCCACCCATTACACTATTACCATGAACTCACTCGAGACACAAGCATATTTAGTTTAGTACGAGGGGTTAACAAGATTGCTAGTAAAGTGATCTCTACGCACATTGATAGAAAGTAATTACAACTTCACTTGACAAATGACTTTAGTGAATATTTACGAAATCCCGATATAGCACATTTAAAAAATCGACACAAAAATTCATACAGTAAGAAGAAGAAACAAGAAACACTAGCGCCTCATCTTAAAACAAGGTCATCGCATATTACTAAATTGTAATACCATCATTATTTTTGCTGCAATATTTGGCATTTTCCACGCAGCTGTTCACACAATACGGCTTTTTTATGTAGAACTAAAGTTTCTGAATACTGTGGGAGATAATTATAATAGAATTTTGTTTCCTGATACTTTCATGGCCCTATTTTTCAGTGGTGCCATTTGAGAGTTCTAGCCATATCTCACTCTCAATAAATAAATACTAGTACATTGTTCACCAAGAGGAGAAAGTGACCGATTACCGTCGAGGGTGTCGTTTGAAGCCCGAGCCGTAGGCGAGGGCTTTAAAACACCCGAGATCGGGAATCGCACTTTCTCTCGAGTGATACATAGTGCTTTATACTACACCTACGAGGAAAACAAAAAACTAAATCTTTACTTATTGAAATTTATATTGAAATTGTTGCAGTTAGTGAAGCTTAATGTAACACTGTTTTCACAAATGGCGCCAATGGCGTCTGCAATTTTCACATGTTCTTTTTTCAAATAGTTTATCCTGCCGCCGCAGGGTCGCACTGCCAGCCCGACACCATCCAACACACAGCTAGTGGCCAGTGTCATTTTGCGAACTTGGAGATAAAAACTCACTGTAAAAACTTTTTGGCTTTTGATATTTAGGTTACCGGCGCATAGTCTTACCCAAAATTAAAAAAGAAAAACCACGTAAGAAATGGATTTTCATACACTTTTCTCTCCCGCTCAGATGCGTTTTCTCCCCGCATATTTGTTCGATATGCAATGACGTACTTTCTACCGTAAATTTGATAAAGTATCAAGGTACTTTCCAAGCAGGTGTAGTATAAATATTATTTTCCGCTTAATCCATCCAGAATTATTCCATTGATCGTTTAAATTAAAACCATGGAAGTACACACACAATGCCACAGCACTACTCAACCACACACTCACACATTTTCGCTTTTTTTTCTAACTTCCTTATACAATGTTTAATAGTATTATTCTTAAAACTTAATTGTATATAATTCAGTACCTGCATATTTAGTTTTAGAGAGGCTCCAATCACTATGCTATGTTGTACGTAAACTGGTTTTTTTAATAAATATTTTTTATTATTTTATTTCCTTTATTTTTTTTTATTATTATTACCCATATAATTTAAGAACTTAACACATTCAAACAATAATCTGGACATTACAATATAATTATAATTTATTTGGCATAAAAGAAGTACAAACTTATATTATGAATTGACTAAAGTACTCATGGTTTATCAAGTTATTTTGCTCGATGATCCCTATGCTAGAAAAAAATCTGTGTTATAAGGGTCATTCATTCATATATCATTCTGCTAATATTATGTCTTCGCAAAAAAATAAACACTTTTGCAGTGTGAATTTAGACAGTCAAAATACAAAAAAAGAGGAAGTTAAAAATAAAGAAAGATAATTTTAATGAAGGGTTATTCCCGATGCTTGTTCTACTTTTTGTAACATTATTTCGATTCGAATTTGAGTCAGCTTCGAATACCATTCTGAATGTATATCAAACTACTCGTACCAAACTACTTTAAAATGTCTGTACACCAAAAAAAAGCTTAAATTCGGACCACACTAGCTACTAAAATACAAAAAGAGGAGTTGTTCCATTCGCCATATTATCAGCGTTCTGCGTTGCGCGTAGCAACAGTGACTCGATGACGTCACGTCTGTATGAATAATAATTGCCGGAAAAATTCGCCTATTCGCATGCCATATACATAATTCCGCTGATATGGTCGGGATATATGAGCGAATAGTACGGAATAATAGTAGAATAAACTAGTTTTGGTAATGTGTTTGCATGAAAGAAAAACTGCGCAGAAAAAAAGGAATGGAAATAAATGTTATGAGACTTTTTTGGGATGAAATCATCATATACTACTGACTAAAACCCCACCCTGGTACTTCAGTTTCCCCTTCATTCTGGGGTCATGGTATCTCGATAGAATATTTCCGCAACCCCCGCAGTTACTGCCTACGACTTAATCTAAATTCTTAATCTCTTAATCTAAAGTAATTAATACTATTTAGTCCAATACTATCTTTTCTACTGTTTTCATAAGGGTGAAGGAAAAATCACGAGCAAACTGAAATGTTCTTTTGGTCAAGACTTGTGATCGTCATGATGTTTTATCTCAGGGAGGTGCGTCCCAGCATTGGGGACGATATAGATAATAGATATTTACATTTTTCTAGTACGCTGGTCAACCACCCAACTAACATTCTGCCGTCAGATACAGGTTTCATTATAACTTTAATCTGTTCAATTGCGTAATAATTATCTCAGTTCTAACTTAAAACGATATAAAGGAGTTGAAAAATATTTTGAAGTGCAATGATGCTTCAAGAACTGTAATGAAGGTCTTTAAGCAGTTTTAAGAGTTAGAATGGTTCTAATTACAGCACATGTAGTTAAGATGTTATAGGTTTAGCCTGTTTCTAGCAGCTAAAGCTATACAACAGTGCTCACTGACACCCGTTAACACTTATTGTTATATAGTGGTTGTTACGAAGAGACTTATATATATTGAGGTATTATATTGACTTTAAGGTGCAGGCATTGGTTGTTAAAGCGAGTTTGTGTAGGGGGTACTAACACAAGATATTTAAAGTGTTGAAAAACTCCTTTATGTAGTTTTAACCTGTCATATAAAATTTACTAACGCTTATTGTGTTAAGCTGGCACAATTTAAAGTCATTATAAAAGTTATGGTGTTAGGCACTCACGTGTGAGTCGTTATTAACACATAGAGGCAAAAAGGTTTTATATTTATGTAATAAACGGACTGAATAAATTAGATTCCTGTACAGGTTTTAGTAAGTTATAGAAAAATGAAACGATTACAACCTTGGAGTAAACAAAAGAAAAAGGATTAGGCAGGAATGTCGTAAATTTTTGGAGTGGCATAATAATGGTATGAATGACAAAAAAACTAGTAGTTCTGATAATACCGGATTAAATCCTCTTGTTCCAGTTATTACGAAAAATAAAGAAGATTCACTACAAATCAAACACAAAAATAATAGTAATACGAGTAATTTAAGTCAAGTTCGAGTAGAATTACAACAGGGTTCCGCAGAACAAGAAAAAGAAGAAACTGCAGTCAATCACGATTTTGTTGAATTTTTCGATTTCTTACCACTAAGTGAGCCCGAATGCGAAGAAGAGGTAGAAAATGTAGTAAAACTGAAAAAAAGAAAATACTTCACTAACAAAAAAGTTAAAAATCTGGTCCATTGAATATAATATTACCCTGTATGGGTAATATTATTTTCTTCAAAACATTTGCTGTCGATTTTAAATGAAGGCTACGTTAGTACTGAAGTATTGCTTCCAAAAGACCCACGAACAATTTTGCAAACTCCAAATGAAATTGTTATTAAAAATATTGAAGGAGGACAACACTTGTCAGTCATGGTATAAGTGAACCTTTAATGAAAGTACTGAAGAATTCGATACTATACTTGTTAACCTCTGATAATGGAAAATAATTTTCACTACATGGTAATTTTTTTAAAATAAAGATGTTATATTTGACAAACCTATTAAGTCATCGTTAGGTAGAAAGATAGGTAAGTTTAAAGTAAAAAAACCTTTTGTAATCTCTGATGACATTATAGTAATCAATCCAAATGAAATTAAATGCAAATTAGTTTGTGTGAGTCATAAAGATATATTATACTTTCTCCCATTAGTACATACACCATAAGTATTTGGTTAAATATTATGCAAAGATACCACACTAGCTCGGGATAAGTCGAAGGTGGTTCGTGGGACAATACAGGCTCTTAATAATAATATAGTTATAATAAGAAAGCTTTTTTTAATGTCTATTAAACCAGTAAATGTTCAAAAAAATATGTGATTGGACAATTGTAATGACATTATTATAATACCTCAGTGGTAATGAAATAAATGTACCTCCATATGTAACATTTCAAAATTAAACAATTATTTAGCTGTGTAACAATCAACAAAGTTATTTACCTACCTACTAGTATTCTGTAATTATGTACTCGAGAAAATAAATTTAAATAAAAATTTAATTTAAATTAATTAAAAATTTTTCTTCTAAATAATTTCTTTTCATATTTTCCTCTGTGGTTTTATTGGCTAAATCATCTCTTTTTCTATTTTCTTTGGAATTTTCTTATACTGAATTTTTCCTTTCCTTGCTTTTTCCCATATTTTGTTTGTCTAAATCATCCCTTTTTTGTTTTCCTCCTTATTTTCTTTTATTAAAACATCTGAATTTTGTTTTTCTCTATGTTTTGTTCTACCGAATCCTTCTTTGTTTCCTGTTCTCCTTCGGTGTTTGTTTTTTTTCAATTAAATCATTTATTTTTCATATTACATCGTTTACGTTTTCTTCTTCATTTAACTCATTCTCATTTTCTTCATAATACGTGATATTTTTTGCATTTTAGTCCCCTACCAAACATACCTAAAGAATGCATATTGCACACTCAAGGACAGCGCTCAAAAACTGAATAGGTACTCTGTTGAATCCTGGACAATCCTGAAAAACAAATGTTTTTTAGAAAAAAAATTATTATGTTTTATATAGGTATGTATATTAGAAGTATGCAAAAATGATAGTCCCCCGTTTTTAATCAAAAACTCTAGAATTATGATCAAAATCCTGAATTGAGCAAGGAGTATGCTCAAATCAGATTTTTTCCACACAACAAAAAGCCTAAAAAATTTAGACCATTCTGAAATTATATTAGGTACCAGACCATTCTCTAATTTTATTAGGTTACCTACTATCATAAATTTCTGTATTATTTTTTGGATATACTTAAAGGTTTTCATTATTTCAATAAGGAACCCTATTCCAGTCAGTTTGTAAAATGTTTAGGCGCTAGTATTCTCTTGGCAAAAATAATTGTACTCGTTTAAGACTATTTTAACACAGCTATGTGTACTCAGGACTGCATAATACTCTTGACTAAAGGTGCTTTATCTCAAAAAGTGTAATAAATGACTCAGGTTATTACATAAAGCTTTAATATATATCCGCCATTTGTTTTGGAAAACTAACCTATAAATTTACCGAGCTATTCAATATTTCACTGTAAAATACTTAATTATTTATGTATACTTTTATCATTTCACTGATGCCAATTGATATATAATGCCAACAGCCATAGAGCAGGAATAAAAAAAAATTGACTACTGAGAATAATCGTATTTTATATTCACATAAGTTTAATCTCTTTAATAAATCCTGAGCGCGTTAAAATTGAGATGGGAAACATGGTATTCTTTACCATGAAATCAAAACGGCATACTGTTTTCACTTCACAAAATATGTATACCTTGGTTGAATACTTACTTTTATTATTATACAGATAACACTTCGTGTCCATATTATTATGTTTTTCCACGTGCACTTAGTTCTTATTAACTCCACCGTACAGGAATTTTGAGAAGCTAAAACTACAAATTGGGGTAAAAAGTACTCAGAAAGCGATAAAATACTCGCTTGACACTTTTTTAGATAACTAATACGCGTCAAGGTATCAAACAACTACTTATAGTCTAATAAAGTTACAAGTGACATGCAATGCTTAGCCGACGATTTTCTGTAACCTATAGTGTTAACCAACCCTTCTATAGTTACAAATATACCGGTAAAAGTAATAATCAAGAGTGTATAAACGGTTTTGTGCAGTTACTTTAGCTCTCCAATAACACCATTCTACAGGCTTTCTATAACCTTTACCTGCAAAATCGAGGGCCTCTTTTGTGGGTACAAGGGTGTTAGGGCACTCTATAACTCTGCTATTACACCTATTCTTACAACTTTTATACTCAAATGGAACCGATATATAACTGCTATGCAGGTTGTTTTAACGCTAGCGTGCTAGTTGGGTAGTAATGTGGGTAGAATTCACATTACTAGTTACTAGCAATCTTGTTAAAGCCTCCAACTAAGTTAAATATGCCTGTGTCTGGAGTGGGTTCACGGCAAAAGTGTAATGGGTGGGGTTCAAACCTGCGACCTCTCAATCACAAGTCCGACACCTTATCCATTAAGCTATTGACGCTTATTAGTATAAATCGTAGCATATTTCTTAGATGCAACAAAAGGAACTGATCTAGTGTTCTATGAACGAAACCAGCATTTCGGACCAAGAGGTCCGCAATGCTGGTTTTTCTCCACGAATTTTCTTGTTGGTATTTAATTCTTAGACACTGTTTTCATGATCCATGTCGCTATGACAATTATTTAAAACTTAATCCTGCCCGGATTTGCACGCTCTCATTCTGCTAATTCATACAAAACCTTGGTTAATAATACACTGAAACTCATGAATCACTCTATCAATTGGTGAAAACCGCATGAAAATCCAGTCAGTAGTTTTTGAGTTAATCGCAAACAGAAGGGTGACTCTTTTTAATAATACTAGCTTCTGCCCGTGGCTTCACTCGCGTAAGAAGGTTTTTTTCAGTATATAAAGTACCCTATGTCACTCTTCGGCCCGTTAACTATCTTTACACCAAAAATCACATCAATCCATTCATCTGTTTTGACGTCAAAGATGGACAAACAAACAAACGCACTTGCACATTTTGAAATGGATGTAAAGATTACTCACACACCTTGTAATCTATTTATAAACTTTAATTGGTGTTCATATTGTACTACACTGAGATCTATCATTTAAATACATAGTACAATGATCCCGCTAGTTTTTCTCAAGTATTTTTTTGCCCACAACTTATAGAAGAGTTTTTATTCGTCAGCTGGGCTATCCATCTTATGGGTGATACATAATGGGCCATGGTGAGCAGATTTCGTTAATTGATCGATCACTTAACTGGCTGTGAATGAAGATATTCACACAGCTCTATGGTTAACCATTCAATGAGACAGCCATTGAAAAGAAGCTCTTGGTTAGCAAATACAAGTCATACACCTCGACATCCCTTTATTTAATAAAAAAAAAAAACAATTAACGGAAAAATTCATTTTAAAGATTATTTTCAGTTCTACTGGGGTTGCGGGAACGTTCTATACCGCTGCTCTGGAACGCAAGAGAACGGGTAACAGGGCGGGTTTTCAGTCAAAGTCTCTCTCACTCTCTTGCGGTCAACTCAGAGCAGGAGAAATCATATATGATGAATTTTCTTTACAAAAAAAAACTCCAGTAAGTTACTATTGTAACATTTTTTGGAATTCTCTGATAACCAAGTCTTTTCTTTCAACCCAGTTAGAAAGAGAAAGAGCATTCAATAAAATTCACATGAAAAAGGGAGAAAGATACTCACACCCGTTCACTCTCATCGTCCGAAATTCGCGGAAAATATTCGAAAACCCAAAGTCCAGTTGAATTTGCGTAATATGATAATTTTCCATTTTAAACATTAGTGGCACGTCTAGCTTGCCGAATGTTTAATAATCACGTGATAGTTCGGGTTATCGAGGGCCTTCGTATACAGTGTAGGGTGGCCATGATCCCTCACACTAGATACCGGACTGCTTAAAAACCATTTGGCATTTGTTTTCGTTTACAAATGGCCGGCTTTATAAGCTATTAGCGGTTGAGTGACCTGGAAAACTAGGACCGTGAATTAAGGTTTTACTGCCTATTTTGTCTACCAAATAACGTATATTTATTATAATTAAGTTACAAATTTAGTAGATATTCATTGGTTACTCATAATAGATATGTTTTTATAGTTTGTCATCGGACATGTTGAGTTTACCTTTAAGTGAATGTTATGCTATTCCGCTTTTAAACTGTAGTGCTATTAGAACATGTTTTATGTATCCATAAATTATTGTCGGTATAAATATTGTTTTTTTATCAGAAACAAACTCACATATTATTTTGAAGAGAAAATGCGATGAGCGACGATGATGACTGAAGATTCTAGATTACCTTGGAAAACACGTGATAAAACAACATACTTTAATTATACGTAGTACTTACTGACGACGTAGAACGTGGCATTAAACTCGAGTAAGCATTGTGATCGATGTAATATTGACTAATTAAAATGCGCATACTACCAGTATTGATACAGTAGCAAAAGTATGTCATACGTTCAGCTCAAATATTGACCGTAAAACCGACTTAATTAACAAAAAACGGAGCAAAATTCTTAATTAATGAACTTAATGAAGATGTTCGATCACTTGTCCCAACAAGTCGTCCAATTAGATCGACCCACATATCGTCGGCGCGACCCAATCCGCGAAATGAGCCCGGAAATATGGCCACACTACGCTGGATAGTAGAACCAAGGTCACACACACACACACACATTCGCAAACGTCTACGAAATCCTTGGCAGCGGTTGAAGACCCACGGAAGTGATAACGTCTAGTATAAGTTGAGCCGCCGCCGTCAATATACTTCCCCCTTTGCGGAGAGAGTACGGTCAAGGAGGAGGATCAAGCTGACTGGTTTAAAGGTTTTATGTCATCATGTCATGCGGCCTTCAGTTCCAATGTTTATGTAAACCGCGTGAACAAGTTTCGCGACTCTGTTGTTGGGGGGAAGTGTTCAAGTTAATTTCGGTTATATCACATAACTTAGATCGTATTGTGCGTTATGCGAGGGATGCACCTTAGGATGAAATTTTGGAGTGGCATTCATTGATATAATATCCATTCTAATAACAGCTTCTAATATTTCGATATTAGATAGATGATTATTAACGTGACAAATTACTGAAGATAATTATGCTCTTTATAATAACAACAATATTGATGATAGAATAGTTGAATTTTATATTGTATCATTCGGCCTACTGGTTACCAACGGAAATTACGAAATCAATCATAAATAAGGTTGTAGACTAAAGTTTATTATCCTTCCTACACTAGAACATTCAGTGGACGCCCTGTGGGAGTATTATTACGCAGTTCAGTCCAACTTGAGAACACAAATCAGAAACTAAAACAATATTTAACATATTTTTTATATTATTATTAAAAGGCTCGCGTTTGACAACCATCTCACCTGATGGTAAGCGATGATGTGGTCGATGATGAGGGTCACTAGCCTAGAAGTATCCTATTCACTCTTGACTTAAAGATCTCCAGCTTATAGCTAAAAAAACTAATAGTATAGACGATGTAATAGAAGAAATAAAAAACCTAGCTGTTAAAGGCGACAATATTTAAGATAGACCAATCGTAGTAACGCTAAGAACGGTATGATTAAGTAACAGGAAACACTGGAGGTTGATGAAGTCGAACGAGATATCTTCATAAAACATTAAACATAGGAAACCGACTATCTAAAGCAATAAAAAGAGAATAAAATTGACTATTCGTTCAAGGCTGTTAACTATAGGTTTGATATAAAAAATCATTCTAATTTATTCGTTGACAGAGTTTGTGTGTTCGATGATACTAAAACAAAATGCTGATTTTTTTTTCTAAATAAAAATAATTGTTTATTTGGAAAAAAATTGCTAATATGATAGAACGTTATGCAAAAAATCTAATAATATTGTTATACATAAATTACGTTGACATCTACCACTTTAGATGGATGGATATTTTCAATGAAAACTTTTCCAGAAACTTCGACCGATCGGTATGATAAAATAAATTTGAAAATAAATTAATTAAAAATACACGTAACCATTTGAGGAAGGATGTAGAGTAAATATTTGAACAGTTAAAGTTAATATTGTACCTTAAAGATACAATAGTAGTATTTTTCCGATTTCCTGTTTCATTTTGTGTTCAACCTTCATATATCTGTTATTCCGTATTAATGTTGTTGATTTCTTATTCATCGTTAAGAAATTTATAGCCGTAGCAGATTCATCAAAATTAAAATTTTATTACCCAAAAATATCCCCAACAAGTCTTAAAAATCTTATATGATAGGCGAGAAACATGTCGTATGTAGACCGATTCTCACAACACTTTTGATTTACTAATGTGACCCCTATAATCTCTACACAAGGTCTAAGATAACGAGCACACATCCAAGCACCAGATTGATCAATTTGACACACTGCGTCTGAACTTTGGCATTACTTGATAACATTGATAAGGTATTATTTTATAAAATAGATTTATCGTTGTTAGAAATCTTACGACGCGTACATAGGGGTTAGAATCGAATGACAGAGGTTATAATTAAAATTTGTAATGAGTTATTGATAGTCACCTAACAAATATCCGATGGATTCATTCATGAAAACCGGTTGCGGCGCGGCGGTCTGTTTGCGTCGCTACGTTGTTTTTGAATGGATAATATTGTTGAATGATTTATTTTTAAATCGTTTAGTGATAGCGAAAACAAATTTGTTAGACGCTAAGGTACTATAAAAACATAAAATTATATGTCGTGTTCCATTAATATGCTTTGAATAGGATTATAAATTGGTAGATAGTACTCAGCAATTACCAGCTGATTACGCCTTAAAATATTAATTTTAATTAAAAGTAACTGATTAAGTGTTTTTGAAATCAATCTTCATCAAACATAATGAAGTAGCAAAAACCTAACTGGTTCTGAATGTACTAAATATGCGTAAATGTGTGTCAAGCGACGCGTCGGTAACGATAGATGGCGGTAGTCATAGTGAATTCAATTATTAAAAAAAATTATGACCAAGACTTAATTACACTTAGTACTAAAAATTACATCTATCACTTACCTCAATATTTTTCTTCTATTGTTCGGATGCAATCGCTTGGCCATCTTCGGATCTACCATGTACAATTTTGCGTGAATCTCTTCGTTCGTAAAAATAACCTCATTGTCTACATCTTTCTGGAGCTGGCCTTTGATTATCTGAAAAGTAGAAATATCAAATTCCTGCTTAGCAGCATCAGATGTAAGTGGCTTTTCAAGATCTTCTGTTTGTGCTTCTTCTTTGTTATTCAATTCTAGTGCTTGTTTCTTTTCTTCTCGTTCCTTCTTCCTTTCTTCTTTATCTAAATCTCTCTTTCTTCTACTCTTATCCCAGAGTAAAGCTTCATTGTCATCCATGTCTTCAACTAGTATTTTGTAGACAATGGATTCTATGTAGTAATTAGTTCCTCCGACTACAATAGGTATTTTCCCTTGCTCTGTAAGGTTTTCTATCTGTATTTCATGCTAAAGAAGTTATTGATAGACTTATGGCGTCTGAATGTTCAAAATAAAAACAATCTTAAATATAGAATACAGATAATATCAGTAGGTTTTTGTTTTTAGATATGAATTTGAAAGACATTAATTGCGTAATGGTATATATATTACACACGTTTCTCAATAATTAAGAGTATACATATTTTTAGGAAGTCGCATCATAGATAGAGGAATTAAAGATCTTGTCGACCACATAGCGTCTGATATATAATTTTCACAGACTTAGATCGGTTGACAAACCAGATGTGACATGATTCTATGTATATCTTATACATAGATAATCATGTCCCATCAGTGATGTAACAAATTGATTCCCAAATCGAAAAGATATGAAACAACGTCGAGTAGGAATCTGGACATAATTAACTAATGTTAATGATTCAACAAATCCCATAAGAAAAGAGCGGCGAACTAAAAACGAAACTGACAAGGAAAACCGCATAAACAAGAATATTTCAGTTACAATCAATCTTTTGATCATCAAACACCACAACACAACCGGAGGAACGGGGCATTCAATAATTAATGGAATATTCACTTCTAAATGACGAAATTGGTCGTTAGCGAAGTACATACTTAGTATACAGACGGGACGGTGTACTGAATGTGTAAGCTACTTGGTCAACATAAGAGGATTATGTGGTCAATGGCCGAAACGCGAAAGAAGGTAAACCTTTCAAATACTTGTCAGAGGTGACGAGCACTACTACGGTTTGATCGACGAACTTTTTGTGATATTAGATCTTGCTATGGAATATTTGTGGATGGAATCTTTTGACACTCTGTTAGAGTGTCTTATTAACCGTTAGATGCGGAAGAATGCTTGCGATCTTCAGCCATGTAAGATTAACGGAAATAAAGAGATTGATTATCTTAGAGGAGCTCGTGTGTAATTAATAACAATCGTTCAGATCGATCTTCAAGTTTAAGCAACGCTTGCAAGGTCAGTGGATGAGTAATACAAATACAAATACAAATATTTGTATTTGTATTACTCATCCACTAGTAATGATCTTAACTTATAGAGATTTCTACGTGCCGTAGAAAGTACGTTGAGACGTTGGTCCAGGCATTTGGACATCTTTGACAGTCGTTACGGTAGGTTAGAAGCCAGAAAATCTAACATCAGTCTTGCCAAGTAGTACGGTGTCACCCAGCTACAGGTTGTGGATGTTAGGTGGTCAGTCGCTCTATGTAAAACACTAGTACTTAGCCGCATACGGTTTAACTGGATGCTGTTCCCAACATCATTGAGAAAAGCTCAGCTGATAATTATTACCTATCTACAACGTGTAATTTAAAGGGTATATACATACTGAGTACACGGCTTTTTTGTATGATAACAAACGATATGGAAAGGGTTTTCTAATCCTATGTCTGCATGTGTGGAGCATATTAGCAATTTCAATACATTGATACCAGAAACCGAATTTTTCAAATTAAGAAAGAACGAAGAGAATTATCGTTTTATTGGCAAGTGACATGGAAAGCGATGACCCTCGTAGTGCTGTGACACGTTTGTTATTACTAGTATTCAAGAAACATATGAAACCAATAATTTGGGGTCAATTCTGTGAGTCACTTATTTTGAGCTGAAACTTTGCATAGAGACTCCATAACAGATGTTGTCTTCAGTCCTTTTGGATAGATATGGGGTCTCCGTTACACGTTGTAAATGTATATTAACAACTTAAACTGTTTTTTAGGGTTCCGTAGCCGAATGGCAAAAAACGGAACCCTTATAGTTTCGACATGTCTGTCCGTCTGTCTGTCTGTCCGTCCGTCCGTATGTCACAGCCATTTTATTCCGAAACTATTAGGACTATACATGTAAAACTTGGTAGGTAGATGTATTCTGTGAACCGCTTTCCGATTTCCAGAGAAAATTTAAAAAATATTTAAAATAAAGGGGGCTCCCCATACATGGAACTGAAACTGAAAATATTGTTTTTTTCATGAAACCTATACGTGTGTGGTATCTATAGACAGGTCTTTAAAAATGACATTATGGTTTCTAAAATGACTTTTTCATAAATTTAATCGTTTAAAAGATATACGCTTCCAAATTGGTAAAATGTGTGTCCCCCCCTCTAACTTCTATAATAATGAAGTAAAAAATCTAAAAAAACCATATGTTGTAGATCTTAATGTAAACTTTTAACCGAAATTAGTTTAAACGAAATCGGGTCAGAAGTTTTTAAGATACAGCATATTTTCTAAAACCGCAAACATAACTTTGTAATTCATACAAACACTATGAAAAACAAAGTTATTGGGCGTAGTTGTAAAAATTGTAAATAAGCTAGTTTTAAGAAATTTGTAAGGTTTTTTTTTTCAAATAAATATGTTAAGTGTGTTATATTTATTATAGTTACTACGGAACCCTTCATGGGCGAGTCCGACTCGCACTTGGCCAATTTTTTCATACCTATTTTGAGGAAGAAAATACTTGTTGGTCATCATTTTTTCAAAGCTCCTTGCATTAAAAAAAGTGATGACCAACAACTGTACAAATTATTTTCTGTAGAAATGAAGACACATATGCTATCAGTCAACCGAAAAATATGAACACCTCAATTAATTTTGTTGCGAGCGACATTGTTGGCGCAGCGGTAGAGCGATTGGCTTATGTGCTTGGTATCGTGGTTTCGATGCACAATTCCTAGTATGGGGTAACATTCATTTTAAAAAATTGGTAGAGTATTGATGAAACCGAAAATCATGCTTTGGTTTTTGTCAGACTTGCTATAGGTTACGAAGAATAATTTCTTACTTTCTGTTCGGCTGATTTTGATGTGTCTACATAATTTCCCACGTCATAAATAGTTATGGCGTAGGTACATACTTATTTATTTATTTACACTTTATGCACATAGGTACAAAGGCGGACTTAATGCCGTAGGCATTCTCTACCAGTCAACCATGAGTGGTGAAGAGATAGTGTGGGAGGTGCAATATGTACGTAAAAAGTAAAATTAGAAAAAATATTTATATAATAAGTAATAGTAATAACACAAAAACCCTAGTATCTTAAAAAAATAGAAATCTACATAAATAGTATATATGAATAAATACTTATATAAATACATACAAATATATATATACTTAAGAAGCAAATGAAAACTAAATGTGGAAATTCTAATTATTGGTGTAGAAAATAGATTCGCAATTTCTTTTTAAATGTATAGCGACTGTCAGCCGTCCTGATTTCGAGAGGAAGTGCATTCCAGAGGAGAATCGACTGGATATGAAAAGAAGCATGAACAAAGTCAGAAGTATGAGAAGGACAGAGTAAGAGAAGAATATTGGATGAACGTAGATTCTTATTGTGTGAAGAACATAGAAATTGAAAGTGAAACATTAGATAAGAAGGAGGGCTGGGAGAGTTGAGTAAAGAGAAAAGCGTTGTCAAAGCGCGCAAACTTCTCCTCTGGCGAATGGTCATCCATTTAAGTTCAGACCTGAAACTGGAGACATGGTCATATTTCCTTAAATTAAATATGAACCGAATGCAGTTATTGAGGATACGATCAAGCTTATCGAGCAAGACCGCATTCAGGTCAAAGTAGCACACGTCACCATAGTCGATTAATGGGAAAATTAAAGTCTGCACAAGCATAGTCTTCGTCTTAACAGGCAAAAAGTTCCTCAGACGATACAAGGAACGCAAAGTGCCATTGGCCCTTTGGCTGACACTAGAAACTTGACTTTGCCAGCCAAGTGTAGCATCTAGATGCAAACCGAGATCTTTTACACTGGGGCTGATGGGAATGACAGCACTATTAAAAATAATAGGTGGTAGAGAGCTAGCCGCCACTCTACTCATCATGCGTGAACTACCAATAATGATAGCCTGACATTTTGAGGGGTTTACTGACACCCCAAATTTGTCAGACCAGCTATTGATAGCATCCAAATCTCGGTTCACATCCCCTATAGCATCCGACAAACCTTCAACCCGCACAGCAGTATATAATTGTAGATCATCGGCGTAAAGATGATACGAACACCGAAGACAGTGAGTTATAAAGTTAATGAAGATGGAGAATAATAATGGAGAAAGACATACTTACCACAAATTAGATCTTAGTTTAATACATATTCGAAATTATCACTCGTCCCTTTGCCTGACAAATAACATTCAATTTGAGCTTTGATTGATACAAGAACACTATGTATAAGAACAAAATCAATTGGAAAAAAGTATACGTATTAATAAAATATAAGTTTCCCACACGGATTCTCCCTATACATCCTTATTATATTTAACTGTGCGAAATACTCGCCGTCTGCGTAATTTTCGTGAAAAGTAATAATAAGGTAATTTAATTGGTTGTGGTTCAACTGTAGAGGCAAAAGTATAATATGTCGTATGCAGCCTCTATCCCTCCCAAAGTCTAATCTATGTCTGTGCCAAATTTAATGAAAATCAGCTAAGTCGATTAGACGTGAAAGTGTATCAGACGGACAAAGTTACTGTCGCATTTATAATATGAGAAGGGATTATGTAGCGTAAGTACATTCTGAGACGTAACCACCTACTTACTTTTATATTAAACTAGTTCTTAAAATGTTCAAGGTATAGATAGTTATCAATGCAAATGACAGACTTAAGGCTCAATAAAGCCAGAATATAGGTTACGAGTAAAAGTATCTTATAATGATGGTTTAAATTGGTTATAACTTTTACATTTTTCTTTTTCATAAATTTTAACTAAATGAGGCCGGTGTTTATTATACTCAGAAGAAATTGTGGGCATGCGTTATGAATTGTGAGGTTTCCAATATTGATCTCGAAGGTTTCCAAGTGAAATGTTCAATGTAGTTTGTGCAAAGGACTTTGGCTTGCGATTTATAAAAAATTGGCCAAGTGCGAGTCAGACTCGCCCATGAAGGGTTCCGTAGTAACTATACTAGTAAAAAAAACCTTACAAATTTCTTAAAATTAGCTTATTTACATTTTTTACAACTACGCCCAATAACTTTGTTTTTCATAGTGTTTGTATGAATTACAAAGTTATGTTTGCATTTTTAGAAAATATGCTGTATCTCAAAAACTTCTGACCCGATTTCGTTCAAACTAATTTTGGTTGAAAGTTTATATTAAGATCTACAGACATCTATATTTTTAGATTATTTACTCCATTATCATAGAAGTTAGAGGGAAGGACACACATTTTACCACTTTGGAAGCTTGTATCTTTTAAACTATTGACTTTATGATAAAGTGGTTTAAGAAATGCCTATGTCATTTTTAAATACCTGTCTATAGATATCACATACGAAGGTTTCATGAAAAAAAATTTTTAGTTTTAGTTCCATGTATGGGGAGCCCCCCTGTATTTTAAATACTTTTTAATTTTTTTTCTTAAAATTGGAAAGCGTTTCACAGAATACATCTACCTATCAAGTTTCACATGTATAGTCCTAATAGTTTCGGAATAAAATGGCTGTGACATATGGACAGACAGGCAGACATGTTGAAACTATAAGGGTTCCGTTTTTTGCCATTCGTCTACGGAACCCTAAACACCCAATAGTACTTTTTGTCCGACCCGGGAATCGAACCCGAGCCCTCGTGCTCAGCAATCGCACTTTCAACCACTCAACCAACAAGATATTCAAACTGCCACACAGTGCTGTTATAAAAATAACTACTTACACTAACAATTTCAAGCCAGCATGACTCACAGTTACTACACTATCTAGAACTAGTATGACTAAATTAAACTCTGCAATACCTATGACGTGTTTTACGCCCACAGAGCCATTACCACTGCAGTTGACCCTTTCGCTGCTTGCGTAGACTGCCAACTGATATTCTAGATAAGTTTCCCTTTCACACGCTCTATAAGGATTTGTGTTTTAAGCACATTACCTGTTTCCAACTTCTTGAACAAATTTAGGTCTCATCTGCACTAAATCCAATGTATTATTTAAAGGAACAGCTAGTAATTAATCTTGATGATAGAGGTCATTATGGTTTTGAGTCAGTGTTTTTTTAGTGGTAATAGGTTCGCGTTTGATCACCATCTCACCTGATGGTAAGCGATGATGTGGTCTAAGGTGAAGCACGCTTACCTAGAAGTAACCTAATCAATCTTGACTTAAAGACCTTTAGGTATAACGTATAATCTATAACTGTCTTCTGGTAAAATATAATTATTTTTACTAATTAAGACATTTCACTCAAAATGAGAATCATATTGAAAAGCCAATGTACATATGCAAATTAAAACTGCCATCGTCTATATCTCATGATCTATCGTAGTCAGGCAGCTGAAAATTGCACAAAGTATGTATTTCTATTGCCGCTATAACAAAAATTATAAACATCAAGAACTTTTTTGTGTTATTTTAAAACAAATAATCATAATCGATCACGAAGTGAAACAATAGCACCGAAGTTTTTCAATGTCCCTTGGTTTTCAATATTTGCAAAATCTCCATAATTTCACAAGAAACAAGCGCTCAATATGGTACGGAACCCTTCCAGTGTAACTGGCACTTGACCCGTATGTTACAAGTGGCCAATTAATATATTGAAGCGTATTTTCCGAAAAGCGAAGGAAAAGATGACACAGTTCATAGAAATACCTTTGTCTTTAAACATATTGTAAGCAAAACTAATTCAGATTTTTATTCTGACCCACAAAATCTGCCTACCAACAATGACTCGGCACCAAGGGGACACCTACTTCGATATTTCATTATCCAGAAAATTTCGTAAATCAATATTTGCCAAATTAAAGCTGTGTTGTCTGTGTATTAGTCCCTATACATAAAATTACTGAAACAATTCAGATATTTGTACATATTTGAACAATTGTACTTCGTTCAAAGACTAAAGCTGTGTTGTCTGTATATTAGTCCCTATACATAAAATTACTGAAACAATTCAGATATTTGCACATATTTGGACAATTGTTCTTCGTTCAAAGGCTATACAGGTACGTTGTCATCGATTTGATGGTCAAATTTAAATTCTTATGGAGAATGGCGCATTTGCGACACGTTTCACTAATATCAATATTGGGAAAATATATCATAATTTTATGTACCTATATACTTAGCATTTTATAACATGTTGGGGTCGGTTTTCAGTTCGACCTGCAGCTGGGTACTAGTGTTTCACATGGTGCGACCGCCTATCTAAGCTCCACAATCCAGTATAACACAATACCTCTTAGTAAGATTTTGTGGCTTCTGATCCCGTAATGACAGTCAAAACTTTCCTAACTTTGGTATTGTTCGTCAAATCGTTCGAGCTTCTTAAGGTTCTAAGTTGAGCTACGCGATATTTGACAAATGCTTGCACTGTTTGGACGGGCCTGTTCAAATCTGTGTGATTCTGTCCTCTAAAGGGCGCCACAGACATAAACCTACATGGCTCTCATATGATTTGATCACTACAGATTGTATGGACTTTAAAAGACACGTTTCACGAAAAAAAATCATGTGTGAAAGTGTTATTTATAACCTATTTGCTAAATAAACATCATTATTTCATTAAAAAAGATGAAGAAATACTTTATGCGTGCTTTCCGAGGCACGAAGGTATCTTGTAAAGATGGCCCCCTATCTACGGACTGACGTGATGTCGGCAAACGTTGCTTTACCTTAAGCCTGCAATCCATGTTGGCGGAGCGTAGGCCAACGCGAGCGTTGGCAAATAGGTACAACGCAAGAAATAATGTCCACACGTTCGACAAGTTCGTCGAACGCCAATGCAGACGACCAATGTAGAAGAGCGTCTGTAGAGCTGCCCACACGTTGGCCGAGCGCAGGCGAGCGCCTTTGATTTGTGACCAAAAACCGACACCGATCCGAAGTGAGGCAAGTGATCACGAGCAACGGCGAGCGAAGACAAGTTGCACCAAATGAGCTCTATACACGTTGGCGCTGGCCTCCACTCGGCCAACTAGGCAAGTGACACCGAGCGACAGCAAGACAAGGCAAAATACCGTCTACATGTTGGTATTGGCCTTCACTCGACAACGCTCGGCCAACATGTATTGAAGGCTTTAAAGATTAACCTACGCGTCTGTTATTATTTAACCACAAGTTCCTACATTTAATAGAAATTCATGTATTATTTGTTCAGCAAAAACACATATAAAATCTCTCACAATAATTATTTGACCTGTTTCCTGAGTCGTAATACTTAAGTACAAACTAGGTCTGTCTAAGCTACTGAGAATAGCCCATCAAGCGCAACTGTTATTGTGTTCCCAGATAATCTGACAAGTCTTACCTGTTGTTATATAAGTATATGACACTTGGCAGCCTTGGAAAACTGGTAAAATATAACTAAACTTATTTAGAACGAGCTACATCGTTCACACGCTTTTTCATACAAATTTTCATCATTTTAAACCCTTAGAGGTAGATGTTACCAAAACCTACACTATCTAGGTTTGATAGAATATTTTTCTTTCTGAACGTTCATCTATGACAGTCATTCCGGTTAGTCAGTTTCATTTCACACCGCGTGAAAAGGTAACATACAGACAGACAGAGTTACATTCGCATTTATAATATTAGTATGCATTCAGGTGCCGATAAAGAAAGCTCTTAAAAAGGATACAATCTTCAGCGCTCGGTTCCTGAAGTCAACGACGGTGAACATCTGGTGAGGCTCCAGGATGTCCAGCAGATGATGAGTTGCCATCTCTCGTTCTTGCACTGAAGCCTTTGCAGTCACCACATCGAGGCCTTTGTAGATCTGAAACAAAATGAGAAAAAAACGTTGATGATTTTCTCGAATTACATGCTTTAACCAGAAGATATTATATGTTTATACAAGCTTTTTAAAACACAAAAAATAGTAAGTACAAAGGGGGAATTAATGCGTTAGGTATTCTCTGCCGGTCAACCATGGGTGATGCAGAGACAACATGACAAGTGCACAAAAAGAAACTAAATTTATAAATTAGTAAAAATTTCTTTAGTCTGTGCTGTTCTACAGCTGGGGAAATACCCCCTTTTGCTTTTTAATTCTATCTTAGTCTTTTCGTCTTTTTAAGTACTAGTGTGGAACAAACCCCTCTTAAGGACAAAGGTCATTCCATCATTATTTGCCTAGACTCCAGTTCTTTTCGGTGAAAGTGCCATTAAAGACACTCTAGAGATTAGCCATGACAAACAGACAGACATGTGATGTGTTAACTATTTGAAAAATCCCAGTCAGATGTTTTGAAATCATAGCAATCACTTCATCTTATTACAATACAATAATTTATTTTTTATCCAAAGAATTTACAGAATTTATTATTATGTATGTAGCCTTGAACTTGCAGTCTAAGAACTACATGAAGCGATAAACTTGCCACCCGCATAGAAAACCATTACACATTACACCCACCCACCAACAAACTTCCCTTCTCATGGAAAATTTCCCCTCCTCCAACCAGAACCACTCAATTTCCTCCAATACCCACGCAACCTAATAAATCACGAAAAATACTATTATTACACCTTCAATGGATCATGGGACATTATGATAATATAAGTGAAACACCATGAAATGTATGTAAAGGGGGTGGATGTTGACACACATCTGAATAATGCTACTGGCACCTTTCAAGAATCATTAAAGAACGTTAATGGGGCTTTGAGTATTTAGAACAGTTCTACTATTTTTAGACCGATGCGATGTGGGTTTTCCCTACGCTGAAAAATTTATTTAGCAATGTTGCTTGCTTATTACGAGTAGTAGGGCGTGGGTTTGAACCCAGATATGCTCATTACTTTGTGTAACTTTATCACAACTGATCTCAAAACGATGAAAGAAACATTGTAAGGCAATCGGCATGTTCTAGGACTAAAAGACTGTGTCTCAGCAGTGAAAAAGTTATTGGCTGATAATTTATATTATCGACGACGAGTTGGAAGTCTATCGGTTTTCTATCGGTTACATTTCGGGGAGTGTGCGATGGAATTACACAATCTAACACCGCCAAGCCCGTTCCATCATCGGACTACGAGACAAACGGCGAAAGCGCCATCGTTACATGGTGGACATCACACCCATACGCACAAAACGTTTTGGGAATACTTTCATTGTGCGTACGGCTAAGGAGTGGAATTCCCTGCCGGAGTCTGTGTTTCCCGATAGCTATAAGTCAAGAGTGAATAGGTTATTTTTAGGTAAGCGTGCTCCATCTTCGACCACATTATCACTTACCATCAGGTGAGATGGTGGTCAAACGCGAACCTATTTTCAATTAACAAAAAATGTATGCATCTATGTAATGTTGACTTTTCTCATGGTAAAAAATAAATGGAGTTGGTGATTGAACAGACAAAGGTAACTTGAGGAACTGAAAACCTATGCTGTGTCTAATTAAATACGTCTAATATTGATGCTGACTCAGCATCAATATTAGACGTCAGCATTGCTGAGCGGGAGAATGCGTCTATAGTTTACATTAACGGCAACGCAATGATGGTATACAATATCAAGGCAAGCTCGTGCCATCAAAGACCATATATGCAGCCAAAAACTTTGATATTAAATCTTGAAAGTTCACGCTCGATTCATCTTCGCTCGATTAAATTGTTATAATTTCGGGAGGTCCTACAAATTCAGTAGTCACAAAATGTTAAGACACATTGAAGATTATATTTTTGTGTTTTACCAGTAAACAGAGCTCAAAAAGTGGGCACTATCATGTATTTAACCCTTTTCTTTTAATGTTATTTATCGATCAATCCTCGACCTCATCGCTTACCGTCAGATTTGATAGAGCTCAAACGCAGGCTTTTCAGTAAAAATAAAAAACTCAATTTATTTCTAAGAAAGTCTGTTATTTTGTTGGAAAAAGTGTGGTAGCATAAATGAGTTTTTTCACATCCGTCTAAAAAGATAAAGATTAATTGAGTCATTTAAGAGCTTCTTTTACATATATATATGTATATTGTAATGTGGATATATACTATGTAGAATAATCATTTTTTCTTTCTTTTTAGGGTTCCGTAGCCGAATGGCAAAAAACGGAACCCTTATAGTTATAGTCGGCATGTCTGTCCATCTGTCTGTCTGTCTGTCTGTCTGTCTGTCCAACCATCCGTCCGCATATCACAGCCATTTTATTCCGAAACTGTTAAGACTATACATGTGAAACTTGGTAGGTAGATGTATTCTGTGAACCGCTTTCCGATTTTAAGAAAGAAAAGTAAAAAATATTTAAAATAAAGGGGGTCTCTCCATACATGGAACTAAAACAGAAAATATTTTTTTTCATAAAACCTATAAATTTGTTAGGTTTTTTTTTGTCAAATATATATACAAATATTATTATAGTTACTGCGGAACCCTTCATGGGCGAGTCTCACTCGAATTTTTTATTTTCTTCTGAAGCTTATGACAATTTTATTTTATTGATGTGGTTGAAGATTTTTTTAGTAACGTTTTCACTATTGATTGAAAGACCCCCAGGTTACATCTATCACGAAACACAGACTGCGAAAGGGAATTCCACTCCTTAGCTCTTACCCACAATAAAAGTGTATACATATTTAACTTTACATGGCAGTACTTAAGAAATAAACAATAACAGCTTTTGACTTATATGACATATTTGACGTTCACCTGATCTGGCCGCAATAAGAGACTATAGCTTAGCTCAGATAAGAGAAAAATGCAAAGACAAATAATAGTAAGAGCACTTTTGAGTTATCAGCAAATTAAACAGGTCAAAAAGAATTGACGCATTGACTTGAATTTCGTATTTTGTTGCGCAATCTACGACTTATCTCCTATTGTATCGTCAACAAAAAACTCTTAAATTACCATTACTACTGTGGCGTGATATAATCAAATGATATGAAAAAAAAAACTGAAAACAAATTGATTTGGGTTTGAGTTTTTTTTTGTCCTTATCTGTTCAAATTGGTTCTAAATTATTACTAGCTGTATCCCCAAACTATTTCGGTGTATTTCCTGTGTGAATCACATACGCGAAAAATTTCCGAAATAAAAAGTAGCATAGCCAAGTTGTGGAATTCTCTGCCGGCTTCTGTGTTCCTTACCACTTATGACCTTTCAGTCTTTAAAGCTGGAGTAAATAGGCATCTTCTGGGCTCGCTCGTCACATCGTAGACCTCATCTATCGCTTACCATCAAGCGAGATCGAGGATAAGTGCGGGCTCATCCGTAATTTATAAAAATGCCCTATAGCCTATTTTCGTCGTTTAGGTCGGCTTCCGTTATAACCGGATAAGGCTAAGTACTATTTTTTTACATAGAGCGACCGCCTGTCTGACTTCCACAATGCAGTACTCGTAGCTGTGCAACACTATTGTGTTGCAAAGCTACGAGTACTGCAAAATTTGACACCAAACTGGCCAAGGGGTATTCCCCTTGGCCAGTTTGGTGTCAAATTTTCTGGTTTGTGACTTCCTGTTAAGCTTTGGTTTCCTAGGATAGCGGTGCCGTCAAATAGCGGCCGTAATACAGCGGTGAATGACGTCACTAGAACGTTGTCTATGTAAACAAAATGGCGCGGTTTCCTAGAGAGCGCTAACTGACACCGTAACGTCAAAAAGCGGTGCCGCCATTTGCATGACGGCCGTCTTGTCGGTGTCAGATGGTTTCGTGAACGTTTCCAAAGAGAATGTAATACACTAGATAGCGATGAAGCAGACAGTGTGATAAAACGGCCGTGGAACTTTCCACATGTCGTCACCGTAAAGACGGCCGTCTTTTTGCGTCCGTAATATTACGGCCGCTATATGACGGCACCGCTTTCCTAGGAAAACAAAGCTTTATGAATATAAGCAATGTGCAAATGACAGTCGGGAGCATGTTTTCCGATGCACAGAGGAATCTCAATATGATATGTTAAGAGCTATAACCCACCCACAGACTGACCCGGCTAGTGTTGCTTAAGAGGAGGCTCCCTAAATTGTATGTAACTTTGCATTAATATTCTGAAACAATCACACATACAATCAAAGTGGAACCTTAGTATATGATTTATTGGATCTTTTTCTTTCCATGTCTAGACCAGTTACGAAATTGGAACATTTTCGCTCGATTAATTTTTTAATCGAAAATCATGTGTTTGTTAAAGATTATGCAAAATTTAATCGAGATTACTCGGCTTTTATGTCTAAAATTATCATCTATGTATTGACAGTATGAAAATATAGTTCATTATCCAATATTTAATTTCTAGATCAATTATTCCTTTAGTTATAAACGAAATAAGAATTGAGACATACGAAATTTAGTTTCGAACCAGAACATAGTAAAAGAGCGCACGCGATATTCAACTTTATTACTGCTGTGTTAGCGTTTAGCATACAACGGCCTAACCAGGGTGCATGGGGGCGGAGCTTGCGTGAAAATTATTTTAGATTGCCTAACCCCTATAAGATCGACCCGAGTAGCAGTTATTATTTAGCTTCAAGCTCCTCAAATATTCTAATTTGTTAATTGGTAGTATTATTAATTTATTAGGATCTCCAACAGAAGATATTCACAAGATATAACAAATATTAATATACCGTAGGTATTACGTTAGCGTACTCCCTCACTTACAGGAGACCACAGCATGTCAAAAACAATACAACTAAGCTAACAAGGTTATGTACCAATAGACGAAATTTACATACAAAATAATAAAAAGATAAACAAGTATGGTAAAATTAAAAAGAATAAATTTAAAAAAGATAATTAGTAAGTATTATGTATAGTTGCGCGATTTTATTAAAATTACTGATAGGCTTGCGTTAAACCACCATCTCACCTAAGGGTAAGCGATGATGCGGTCGAAGATGAAGCACGAATCCCTAGAAGTAACCTATTCTCTCTTGACTTAAAAAGCCCCAGGTTACAGCTATCAGGAAACACGGACTAACTACACAAAACCTAAAAACATCCCGCATCATTAAGTCGTAAAAGCAAACTTACGTACTATTCTCGCAATTTCAAAAAAATCCTAGACATTTGAAAACACCGCAATGCACCCACCTGCAATGCCGTATACTTGCATAAGGATTCGTCGTCGTATCTTTCGCGTCCAAACTTTGAAGCCGTAACTATTGGACATAAGCCAACCAACATTTACTATTGATGAGACTTGATTATTCTATAAGTACTTATTAATATTATAAGCGGAAAAGTTTGTTCGTTTTTTTGAACGCGTTAATCTTGGAAAGTACTGAGTGGATTTGGATGAAATTTGGCGTTGAAGTAGCTTGAAGCTTAAGGACGGTTATAGGCTTGCTACCCGGCTGCAAAATAAGGAGGTTATGTTTTTATCGTGACTTTCCACGGGGGCGAAGCCCTGCGCGACTTCTATATATAGGATCATATTTAAATTTCAACCCGAGAAGCCTAATCATCTTCGTGTCATAAGAACTCGTGTCATAAAAACTCGTGTCACAGTGTCTTTTACGAAGTACAAAACGGCTTGACCGCTTTTGAAGAATTTTTATGAGTATTTAGTAGATCTGAGAATAGGTCGTAGGTAATTTTGTATACCGCTAGGTGAAAAAAGAAGCTATTAACGTAGGCGAATCCGTGGGACAGGAGCTACTTTTCAACCGACGACCAAAAGAGGAGGTTATCAATTCGACGCGTATATTTTGTTTTTTTTTTTTTTATGTATGATCATCGAGTACTCGAAGACGGCTGAACCGATTTGGAAAATTCTTTTTTTGTTCGAATGGGTATACTTCGAAATTGGTACCATTATCACCAAAGTCAGGATCTGATGATGGGATCCTGGAGAAATCGAGGGAACTCTTCAAATATTATAGGCACACCTATGGCGTTTTGGGTATTTCTTATAGTAACTTGTGCAGTTGCTCTCAAAAAGTACCATTTGGGGAAGTGGAACTGATGATGAAGACCACAGATGGCCGCCGAAACTACTCAATAATAAGTATTGAGTGGATTGCGATTATATTACTTGAATATGGATGTTAAGCACTTTATGCTCGTCACAATGCATATGGTGATGTAGAGCTGATGGTGAAGTACCAGGAGAACTCCTCAACAATTAACGGCCCAGCATTGGGAAAAGCAATATTTTGTAAAAGGTTATAAGTAGTTGACATTTAGGCTCTTGTAACTAGGTAAATTAAAAATCATCCAACTAAAAAGAGTGAAATAAAAACTTTTTACCAAAAAATTAAACCGACTCCCAAAAAACACTGCAAAGTGAAAAATAACTTTAATTTCGGAAGTCGGTGCCAAAAACGAAAATACAAACTAAAGACACCGACTACCGAAATTAAAGTTATTTTTCACTTTGCAGTGTTTTTTGGGAGTCGGTTTAATTTTTTGGTAAAAAGTTTTTATAATATAAAATGTTGCCCCACTCTAAGAATATCTCCTGTATCGTGTTTGTGTTTACAATCATTCAAATTCACTTGCGCAAACACATACAAATGTTTGTATGGCCCGTATGTAAAGATTTGTTCCGGTCACTAATGCAGGAATCGAACCGATCAAGCGACACGCACCAAAGCAACCAATCGCTAAACAACTGCCAGCCGGTCTTAATAAAACCTAACCCTTCCTGTGCAGTCGGGTAAAAATGCCTCAACAACTAAATTACACACACCAAAAGTGTCTAGGGATCAAGCATTTTTATGCGGATTTCTTGAGATTGAGATGTGGCTTTGTAATAAATTTATGATTTTATAAATTTATATGGATCCTTTTTGGTGCATTTCATAATTTGAAACAGGAACTGTTAATCAAATTCGAGTAAAAGATGAAAATCAGCTGTTAATATTTTCCCTATAAAAACATACAACGCATTGAAGACATTATTAGTGCTACTGTTTCCCTACTACTGATTAAAACCAACGTTATTATGGAGCGGCGACGTCATTTAAGCAGGGAAGAAATGCTCAGAGCCGTGGGAATGATAGAAGCTGGTTCCCGGCAACGTACTGTGGCTTTAGCTCTGAATACAAGTCAGAGTGTTATCAGTCGACTTTGGACACGTTACCGAAGCACTGGTACCGTGGCTGAGCGCCATGGAGGACGGTATCGCTGCACCACACGGAGACAAGAGCGATACATTCAAATCTTAACTCGAAGAGCTCCAACAATAACCGCCATGATGTTAGCCGTGAGGCTTCATCACTCTTCAGGGAACTTAATTAGCGACCAAACAGTCAGAAACCGCTTGCATGAAGTGAACCTTCATTCCCGAAGACCGCTACGGGTACCACCTATAGCAATGCACAATCGTAGGATTCGATATCAATGGGCTCTTGAACACAGAAATTGGGCAGAAGAACAATGGCGTTTCGTGTGCTTTTCTGATGAGTCTCGTTTTGGTATGAGACCGGATACAAGACGTATACGACACTGGAGAACCCCTGGACGCCAACAGCGATTAAAATCCTGCCAGGAAGTCCATCCTTATAGTGGTGGAACCATCATGGTATGGGCGGGTATTTGGATCGGCGGAAGAACTGAGTTGATTTGGATCAGAGGCAACCTCAACGCTCAAATTTATGCTGAGACGATTGTATCTGACGTCATCGTTCCTCTACATGTGCTAATCGGTCCCTTATTTCAGTTAATGCATGATAATGCACGACTGCACACCGCAAGAGTTGTAAGACAGACTCTCGCCGCAGCTAACATCAATATCCTGCTCTGGCCTGCTCAGTCGCCAGACTTGAACCCGATTGAGCATGCATGGGATATGCTACAGAGAAGAGCTCTGCCGAATATGGAGGGTATCCAGTCGCAAGAAGACCTTTTTTTGTTGTTGCAACGAACATGGGCGGCCAATCCACAGTGTGATTTGGATGAACTTATTTTGAGTATGCCAAACCGATGTTCTTGTGTTGTTAGTGTTCGCGGTAGAAACACGGATTATTAATTGTTTAAGTTACCCAATAAAATTTTAAAGAAAACTGTTATTTCAGTCTTTTTTTCGAACTTTAATGTTAGTGGTTCAAATGTCAAAAATCCCTTTATTAGGAAAATGGCAAATTTCTTTATTAATGCAAAGGTGACTTGGTTTATCGTTACTGTGACAAACGAAAACACTTTATTTGATGAATCCTTAAAGAAAATTTTAATTAGTATCAATCAGGAGAAAAGTTATTGCAAAAATATATGTTGATCCCTAGACACTTTTGATGTGTGTAGTTAGAGGCCTGAGATTCTATTATGGATGAAAAAAATGTTGTATTTAGAATGAAAACTAGAGTAATTACCAGAGGTCGGAATTAGGTAGAGTTATTTATGTACTTGCATCGAAATGTTGATATTAATATGGATCTTCCCGGGATTTCTAATAGACAATCCCGTGTGACCAACAATATTACAAATAAATAATAATAAAAACCTCAGAGATAGATGAGACAAATAAAACAAAGATAATTAACATACAATTTTGATTACTATTAAAAATAAATTCACAGTGTAAGTACATAAATAACTCTACCTAATTCCGACCTCTGGTAATTAGTATGTATGACTGAAATCGGTAGACAGGTCAACTATACATCCGGACTGCGAATGATCGGTACAATAATACGATATTACATTACATTGATAACCAGCTTATAATGTTGCCACTGAAGGGATACTCCTCACTATAGAATAGAATAGAATAGAATCTTTTTATTTCGGATCACAAAACCCATAAAATGTTAGTAACTTATACCTAGTAGCTTATTATCTAGTGTTAGTACACATCACCCTCCGCACAAACTGCTTCATAATAGGAGAGGACACACTCTCACTCACCGTTCTCAGGATGTTGTTACGACTGTCCCTTACTCTCCTCAGAAGTGAAGCCGTTTTCTTACGTATAATCGCTTGAAACGCGTCCGTACGAGCTTGTGCAAACATTTCTGAGGCGCTACAGTAACGAGGCAGTCGCAAGAGCATCCTGAAAGGATGAAAAGGGGAATGGGTCACAACCACAATCCATCATAAGGGTACAATGCGGGTTGGTAGGCGTCGTTGTTTTCGAATTTTTCAGTCTGCTTAGGACATGCCGTCCAAACGAGAGTTCGTTTCTAATTAGATACTGCGGCCTCGGACCGCAAGGCCAACTGATTGAATAGGGGTGGGTTTTTAGTCAGTAGAAGTCTGACATACTTCCATCATCAACTAAATTATGTAATGATTCGTGAGGGGGAGTCAGTTAATAATTTTCCCTCAGAAAAAAGGGCATGCCGATTTCCTCACGTGATTTTCCTACACCGTTAAATATAGACTGAAATGCCATAATGTGTTAGTAACAGAAATACTTATACAACTATATTATTAAAAAAATTAATTAAACAAAATAAATTAACTTTAAAATGTTGTCCCCTCTTAATTCATATATTTTCCAGTGCATCAGGAATGGACAGTCTGGTTTCTCAACAATACCTTCAGGATGCTATTGGAGTTTCCATGTATTCTACGCATCAAGGATGCCGTTCTCTTGCGCATGATAGCCTCAAAACTATCTGTGCCAACCTCAGCAAACATGCCTGATGCCCTACAGGACCGCGGAAGCCCCAACAACACCCAGAAAGCATTATTGTACTGAACAGGAAGAGCGTTGTAGACCCTCTGCGTATACGTGACCCACAGGCTGCAGGTGTAAAAAGTCTGGCAGTAGGCCTTAAACAGTATAATTTTCACTTCTTTAGTACACCACATATTGCTGTTTGAGCTTGGCAGGCAAGTATATTGTTATAGTCAGCCGATTGTAAACTTACAACACTCTGAATCGTTAAATTTTTAGCAACGTTTATCGAGGATGGGTGAATCATCCTTAATATACCGAGATGGTCCCAGGCTGTATCTCAGGCTGTATGTCAGAGCCAGCCTTGAGAAGGTCTACCGTATTTCCCAATAACTGAGTTATGATTCCCATAACCTAGTAAGTGCATTTTAAATGCATTTATACAAACACCCGGATCCGGAGCAGGTAATTAGGGCATACCAACATTTGTTCCGTTGCGGAAATCGAACCCGCGACTAGCACCACATCAGTCAATCACTCAACCACTGTGCCACCCGTATCGTCAATTCCCTCGACATAATTATTTAGTCATCCATAATAACATCAACATGATACATAAATTAAGACGACTTACTAACCAGAAAACGGCTGGGGCTATCCGAAATGTCCGAAAATAAATATGACACAATTTTCGTGAGATATTCATACAATTTAAGTGTACCTATGATAAGACCAATGTGACTTTGATCTTGTGAATGAAACTCGGAAGGGCGAGTCAGTTGGAGATAACCCGGCGTTCAAAGAAGTAATTAAGATTTTTTCCTGTTAAAATGTTTGGTTCATTTGCGCAAATGTGATAAGATTGTCGTAAACGGTTGCCGTTTTAACCCACTTCCACAGGTCGCAAGCGCGGCAGAGTCCGCAGGAGATATCTATGTATATTGATCTAAATTGTATGAAACCACCCATGTAACACATATGGAATGCATTAAATAATTGAGTATTGAGTATTGTAGGTATACTATAAAGCGGAAAAGATTGTTTGTATGAACGCGCTAATATTGGAAAGTACTGAGAGGATTTGAATTTGCAAGCAAACGAGACGCCATGTTGAATAAAACATGGCAATAATTGAAAAAACTATTATTTTTTGTGCACAACAAATCAGGCTCAAATTCACCAGAGAATAGTTTTCTCCAATTTGTAGTATTTTTTCCTCTTTTTCGATAAATGTACATCTGATGGCCGAAAATGAAACATCTCCTTTCATACTTAAGTTTTCCACCCAAGGAGCTAGTTTGTGTGGGTTTTTAATCAGTAGAAGTCTGACACTCGCTTCCATCGTAAACTAAATTATCATATGACTCCTGGGGTTAAGTACTGGGAGGATTTAAAGGCTGCTTTTCATCCGACTGCAAAAACTAGGGTCATATTTTTATCGTGATAAATTCCACGAGAGCGAAGCCCCGCACGACTGGTTTTACATAGGTATATATACTTTTTATTGTACACCATAACAGAATTAAATTTTATTATTTATTATAAATCAGACATAAAATCCATAAAGTGTTAGTAAGACAACTTATACTATGTTAGTAACAATTTATCAATAAATAATCAATTACATTAAATTAAAATTTCAAAATTATAAAATTAAAATTATAAAAATAAAATTACAAAATTAAAATCAAATACAATTAAATATTCCAAAATCTAATTCATGTATTTCAGTCCGTCTGCTGCACTAGACCCGCCGTTGTGCAAACGGGTCCAATAAAACAGGAACGGACAGTCTGGCTTGTCCACAATCACTCTCAGGATACTGTTGGAGCTCCCCCGCATCCTGTGCATCAGGGATGCCGCTCTCTAAATAAGGACCCAAGAACCTTAAAGGGTGTTACATTGGGCGGTCTTTGGACGGCTAGTTTCAAAGCGTCGCTATAAAGAAGAACATGCAAGAAACTCCAAGATTACATTTTTAATGAGTGCACGTTATTTAAGCCCATTGCTCCTCCGATATGCGGTAGATATGACCAGCCCGGATCACTCAAACTTAGCAATCGGCAAGCGTTAAAAGATTTTTTTTTAAGGATGGGTAATCATCCAATGACTGCTTCTCGATCTAGGCGAAGCGAGAGAGTGTGTCAGACTTTAGTGACTAAAACCCATTCGTGTTCCATCATATGCCCTTCGTGTTCCGAGGTCGCGGTAACCGGCAGGTAACGGCCACCTTACGGGCTCCGACAATTTATGACACGGCGCGGCGGTTGGGGCGCGAGGGCTGTGGGGGCCTTGAGATCCGCCTCTCCCTCGCGCGTCCCGCCACCTCCTTCGCTTGCATAACTGCTTCGTAGAAAGAGGTGACTGCTTTCCCATGCCGCCTCGCTCCGGACCATGGATTGTACCAGGGCCGGGAGCGAGAGGTCGCCGCCTATCGCCCCTACGAGGACACGGCGGAGCTCTACCCAAACGGGGAAGCGTTAGCAGTTAACTAATACGCTTACCGCTGACAGTCTGTAGGTGGGTGACCATTTTGACATATCGAGATTCATCCGTGTTTCGGAAAGTTTGTGAGGCCGTTGACAGTTAGTCAAAGGCCAAAAACTCTGGCACTGGACCAGCCAAAATTTATTTATTTCTTTAAGTCAAGAGTGAATAGGTTACTTCTAGGCGAGCGTGCTCCATCTTCGACCAAATCATCACTTACCATCAGGTGAGATGGTGGTCAAAAGCGAGCTCATCTCATCAGCTATCAATAAAAATAAAAAAATTAGCCAAGTGCGAGTCGGACTCGCCCATGAAGGGTTCCGTAGTAACTATAATAAATATAATATACTTAATTAAATTACTTAATTATATTAAATGTTTGTGTGATGACTGATGAGCACGGTCATTTGTTCTTTGTCTGGGTGTAATTTATCTATAATATGTATGTATTTAGAAATATATATGTATGTTTATCAGTTGTCTAGTACCCATACCACAAGCTCTGCTTAGTTTGGGACTAGATGGCGTTGTGTGAAAAATTGTGGAATATTATTATATTATTATTATTAATATATTTATTTGAAAAAAAAAAACCAAAAAACCTTACATATTTCTTAAAACTAGCTTATTTACAATTTTTACAACTACGACAAATAACTTTGTTTTTCATAGTAGTTGTATGAATTACAAAGTTATATTTGCGGTTTTCTAAAATATACTGTATCTCAAAAACTGCTGACTCGATCTCGTTCAAACCAAATTTGGTTGAAAGTTTACATTAACATCTACAACATATGGTTTTTTTAGATTTTTCACTTCATTATTATAGAAGTTAAAGGGGGGGGGGGGGGGGGAGAAACAAATTTTACCATGTGGTAAAATGTGTGTGTGTAAAAGATATCTTTTAAACGATTAACTTTATGAAAAAGTCATTTTAGAAACTATAATGTCATTTTTAAAGATCTGTCTATAGATACCACACACGTATAGGTTTCATGAAAAAAATATTTTCAGTTTCAGTTCCATGTATGGGGAGCCCCCTTTATTTTAAATATTTTTTAAATTTTCTCTTAAAATCGGAAAGCGGTTCACAGAATACATCTACCTGCCAAGTTTTACATGTATAATCCTAATAGTTTCGGAATAAAATGGCTGTGACATACGGACGGACGGACAGACAGACAGAAGGACAGACATGTCGAAACTATAAGGGGTCCGTTTTTTGCTATTCGGCTACGGAACCCTAAAAATAAACAAAAATATTTATTATATACTCTACTAGCTGTGCCCGCGACTTCGTCCGCGCGGAATAGTGACTTTCGGCAGCATATTTAATTTTTTAGGCTAATGATTATGAAAATAAAACTCATACATAATTTGAATGTCGTATTTATTAATATCTAATCAAAAGTCTAAAAAATAAGTTTCAAGCTTCTAGCTTTAAAAATGACGTAATTTCCATACAATCTTTCATCCCCTATTTCAACCCCTTACAGCCCTTTTTCGCATTAAAAAGCAGCCTATGTCCTTTCTCAGGCTCTAGACTATGTCCGTACCAAATCGTCGCTTGCCAACCGAATTGAAAAATTCTTTTTTTGTTGAAAAGGGTATACTTCCCAAATGGTCCCATGAAAATTTTATCGAAATCGAACAAGCCGTTTCTGAAAATTCGACAAAATTCTAAAAAAATATTTACGTTGATGATATTTTCGTTTACTCTGCATTGCGTTTTTTGTTCGCGCATAACTCCGTCATTTACGAACCGATTTAGAAAATTCATTGACCCACTAAAAAGCGCGAAAATAAAAACTTTTTTGCAAAAAATAAAACCGACTTTCATATCAAAACACTACAAAACCAAAAATAATTTTAATTTCGGAAGGCGGTGTGAAAAAAAAGAAAATACAAAACCAATAACACCGAATACCGAAATTATAATTATTTTTGGTTTTGTAGTGTTTTGATATGGAAGTCGGTTTTTATCATTCAAAACGTGAGACAAAAGCACATAAAAATATTTTAAACATTGATAAAATTAACCGTTTTTTTCGTTTCCTGTGAAGTTTGAATTTCTGGACATACGAGGTTATCATTCTACAGCGACGTTATGATGATTTTAATTAACACAAATAACCACCCACAACTTATACAAATACAACCTTCAGATGGTACCTACAATAAAGATTAATTCTGTGATATCCTTAGTTGCTTCATAGTTGGCATTTTCCTCCTTTCCCTAACCTACTGAGACGACAAAGTTGACTGAGTCGTAAATATCTGCACACACAGTTATGCAACTATGCATACGTTGTATCCTACATCTATGATGCAGTAATAAAACGCACTGAATGCGTACAAAATACAACACATTATTTAATATCTGTCTCGGTGGCATGATTAGGAATCGCAAGAGCTATAACTGAAACTAAAACAATGACCGACAGGGCCATTACCTGCCGGGGTTGTGGAATTGCTCTAACGAGATACCGCGGCCCCGGAATTTAGATTAACTAAAGGAAGAAGATGGGTTTATAGTCAGTAAAAGTCTGACACTCCCTTTCGCTCCAACCAAATTTCTTCCCAAAAAAGGCGAAACCATTTATTTATTTATTTTATGGAGGATGGACAATGTAATGGGGTTTTCGAAGAAGAAAGAGATGGGCTTGCCCTATATTACAAAGATACTATGGTCTCATTTGCTGTGAAAAAACTAAAATTGAAAGTTAAGTTTGTCAAAAGATATGACTGCTTATGTCGCATACAGTGCGACTTCATAAGGGAATCAATACTCAATAGACCTAGAATCATGAATCCGTAAATATGCAGTTAGTTCGTTACTATTGAACTTAAACATATTTAGTTAGAAACTTTGTACGGAACGCTCGGCGCCCGAGTCTAACTCCTCACTTCACCGGTTTTAAAATAGAATCTAATAAAGATACTGTTTGTCTATTTTGGTATATAATTTGAATTTCTGCGATGTCCATTTTCCCTTTGCAGAATAAACAATATTTATTTTTAATTTATGGTAGTGTATGTACCCAGGGGTTCCTCTCAAATAAACTAATTATGCAACAATAACATAAAACTTAACAAAACCATTTCGAAATACTGACTGATAGGCCTATTCAAATAAATTAGCATAATTTCACAAAATAATTAATGTATTTAGGACAAGTGTATTTTTTGGGTACTTAGAAGTTAGCAATAAATTATACGCTTTTGTTTTATTGTTACCGACGGACTGACCAATTTTATTTGAGCCACGGGAATATTTTGAACTAGATATAAAACCTACAGAATTCAGAGCTTTCTTAGCTCGTAGCGCCGCCATAGCATGTCAAGATACCATGGTAGGTAGGAACACTTTACACCATAGACCAATGGTTTACCACTTTTAATAAGCGGCTTGGGGATCACTTAAAGTCAGTATTAGTTGGACACGTTACCTAACAATTTAATAAGATACTAAGTCAAGCTTTAGTTATACGATGTCCATAAGTAAAAGTTATAGGCGTTGTTGACCCTGTCATTAATTTTACGGAAGCTCTTCTTATATTTGTTTGTTTAAAACTGAAGTATAAAGCTGATTGGTAGCATAATTCTTTCAGGTACAACATGTATCTGCCTCATCATCTACTTAGACTTTTCCTAATTATGTTAGTGTTTGCTTCCAATCTAACCGGGTAATAGCTTAGTATAAAGAACTCTACCCACTACAACGTATCATACTATGACCGTAACAGAAAAGTTTCATACAAAAAAAAAAGAAATGTATTGAAAAGTATGAGACTATGCCCACTAGATCGATCCGTCACCGATCCGCACCGTCACGTGGCATGCACGGAGCGTCAACAATTGTCGGCGAGAATATTTTGCCAGTGGCGATACGCTCCGTGCATGGCACGCGACGTTGCCACACCGGTGCGCGCAGGCGGCGAAACGGTGAGCACCCGGGTTATAACCGCGTACGATGGTCGTTATAAACGCTTTGCCTACAAAGGCGACAACAGGGACCGCTCGGGTTTAGCACTCGGATGATACGGAGAGAATATGCGGACGCTCCCGTCACTAAAATCGTTAAGCACGGGTATGACACGCGGATGATAATGAGATAATATGCTGACGCTCCCGTCATTAAAGCCGATACATACGGCTTTGATACGTAATTGATACGCTCTAGTGGGCATAGTAGAGCATATCGTGTTGCTTTCCGATCCTGACACGTTCCTATTACGGTCATAGTATGATACGTTGTAGTGGGTAGAGTCCTTTAGTGTTTTACATTGAGCGACTGCAAATCTGACACGATACCCCTTAACCAGTCATGAGTCAGATTTTCTGGCCTCTAGCCTTAACTACTGTCAAAGATGACCACGTGACATCCGGGATTAACGGCTTACCATGTTTTCCGAGGTATTGGTATTAAGGTTTTGTTTCTGCGGAACCTATAGTGTCCCCAGAAACTATTGGTGCTCTACATTAGTCTTACTGGGCCTCATCACTACTGCTGACGGATGTTTGAGACGCGCGGAACCAGTTCTGGTCCTTACCGGATGGTGGCCTACTCGTGCTCGCCGCCCGCAAGCCCGTAAGACAATAAGCAAAAACAGGTGAAGTGAGAGTTAGACGTCTACCGTTGCCGGAGGATACACTGCAATGCCCAACGCCTGGAGCGACTCCCGCAGCGGCTGGAGCGTCTGACAAGAAGCGATAATTTCTCGTATAACCGTAACTTTTTGGCACAACTATCTTGAGGCCATACAAACATTTTTCCGTCAAGGATTTCGCAACACGCAGCGCATCATTTAATCATAAAACCACTGCGCCAACCGTGTTGACGCCAAAACTCAAATTTAAATCCCGTAACGATAGTATTACGGGATATAAATCTGAGTTTTGGTCCTGTTTTACTTTTCAGCTGATCGAATCAAACAGTAAGCAGCATTTTACCAAGTCTTTGTTTGTATTAAAGCAGTTGTCCGATTGCTGGCGAAAAAACGACTAACTATCTAACTAACGAAAGAGATGCATATATTAATAGTTGCTCTCTGACTGTTCACACTGCCTGTGACAACTCACTTCACTAGTTTTGTCGCTGAGCGACAAGAGCTATCAAAGATAATACTCGCTCAGCGATGCTCGCTTGGCGGTCAGAACTCACGCCCAGAGACCAACTAGCGGTCATTTCTAATCTCTTTCCACGTCTAATTGCAATAATCTAATTTCGCCCGTAGCACTCGCACACTCGCTTATAGCCTAGCGATAAAAGTATTGGAACTACACGGTCGCTCCTCGCTGCTCGCCACTCGTTTCCAGTTTTTAGCTTTACTCGTTTCTCTTTCATCATCGGCGGTGAGACAACTACCTAACTCGACGTAAATTAAGGTCAAAGACAGCGGTCACTTCCTTTGTATATTTCATTTTCACCCAAACCTTTATTTGATCCGTAATCGAGATATATGAAGGTAATGTCAACCATCCCACTGGTTAAAGGTGGAAAAAGTTCATTAACTGGAAACCAACTTTTTACGCTTACGTCTTATCGGTTCATATCAACAATAACCGTGTGCCTCCTCACTACTTACACTAGGCCTCCGTGTTTACCTCTTCTGAAAGACTATACTTGATTCAAGTTGATTCCTAGCAGTAGGACCGCAATAGACCCCATGATAATACACACTTGGCCAAATATTAATTACCGTAAAATGGTCCTACTTTTCTCCAATATTTGCTCCAAATTTAGAAAATTGTGAATATTTTTTAAATTGTTAACAATTAAATATGTTCTGATGCATTCATATAGGTAAAGAAAAACATCTTTTTTATCGTTTCAATTGTTATAACTAAATAACTCCACATAAAGAAGTATTTGCTAAAAACCAATGATTTATGAGCAAAGTTATCCATTGGAATGGGTAACTTAACTCCTAGATATGGTTTACAAGCGATCTGAACTATGAAAATCGTCAAACATGGCTGAACATTCCAGTGAATCTGCTAATCATCTAATACTAAAGTATTTTAATTTTTAAGCTTTTAATTTTAAAGAAGATTAATCTCAACATTTCACAAATCACAAACTTAATAAAAAAAAGCCTATTCTTGGGTTCTTATTGTATAAAGATATCAGTCTCAACATTTGGATTTGGCGCAGTACCATCACAGGATCCATTATCCTATTTATCCAAATTACGGTTTTTTTTGTGCAATGTTCTCATCATCATTAGGCAATATCTTTTCAATCGGAATATTGTCTTCGTTTGACAAATTTTCTTTATTCCGATCTAGCGATATTTCCCATCCTGAAGGGCAGATTGACAGTTCTTCCTTGTCTGCATTTATAGTTTTAACTATTTTAAAAGGCATTCCGTAATAAAACAATAATAGGTAGTTAATTGAAATGTTTAAACTTCATATTATGGTATAAGTAGGTATAACTAAACCATAAAGTAACTGGATCTTATTTCTACCGATAACAAAATAATGTAAACTATTATTGAGACGTTTGATGATTATCTATTTGAAAAAACTTTTTAACAAAAAATTAAACCGACTCCCAAAAAACACTGCAAAGTGAAAAATAACTTTAATTTCGGTAGTCGGTGTCTTTAGTTTTGTTTTTTCGTTTTTGGCACCGACTTCCGAAATTAAAGTTATTTTTCACTTTGCAGTGTTTTTTGGGAGTCGGTTTAATTTTTTGTTAAAAAGTTTTTATTTCACTCTTTTTAGTTGGATGATCTTTAATTTACCTAGTTACAAGAGCCTAAATGTCAACTACTTATAACCTTCTACAAAATATTGCTTTTCCCAATGCTGGGCCGTTAATTGTTGAGGAGTTCTCCTGGTACTTCACCATCAGCTCTACATCACCATATGCATTGTGACGAGCATTAAGTGCGTAACATCCATATTCAAGTAATCGAATCGCAATCCACTCATACTTATTATTGAATAGTTTCGGCAGCCATCTGTGGTCTTCATCATCAGTTCCACTTCCTCAAATGGTACTTTTTGAGAGCAACTGCACAAGTTACTATAATAAATACCCAAAACGACATAGGTGTGCCTATAATATTTGAAGAGTTCCCTCGATTTCTCCAGGATCCCATCATCAGATCCTGACGTTTATGAAAATGGGACCAGTATCGAAGTATACCCTTTCAATCAAAAAAAGAATTTTCCAAATCGGTTCAGCCGTCTTCGAGTACTCGATGATCATACATTAAAAAAAAATATACGCGTCGAATTGATAACCTCCTCTTTTTGTCGTCGGTTGAAAATAGCCTGTATCATGTTTATGTAGAAATATCGGGTGGTGTATTCCCGTTGTCCCCGTAGTCCGTGTCCCCGTTAAAGAGGACAAAGGGAATTTAATAAAATAATTAAAATTACTTCCCGTTGTCCCCGTACGCTGTCCCCGTTAATTTCTTGTAATACATGCTTTTCAAATTACGCCCGTTGTCCCCGTTGAGTTACTATTAGAAGTGAGAGTGCCTTAATAGAGATAATATTGTACCTATACAAATGAAATGGAACTAAGCACTACATATAAAATGAAAAAAAACACATAATATCTAAGCAATAGCTACACATGTGATTGCGACACAAGTATTTATAATTTACGAATGTATTAAAAATAATAATGAAATAAATTATAATATTTAGATGTTGATTATTACCAATTCTGTAATCTAAATAAATGTGATATTATTAATAAGTATAACATGAAAGTTCTGTTTGTAGTCAATTTTATTTAAATTGTTTTTTTTTTCATTATGTTTAAGCTTTAAGTTCAATCCTATTTTTGATTTTATTATCTAAATTGTTTTTATGCAATGTTAATTATGTGACGTTATAGTTAAATAGGTATATTAATGGGTATGTTTTTGTAAGTATTTCATTTAAATACTTTGTGTTACATTCCACCCTTTCATTTAAAACTAAATCAATATAAATAAGGTATTTAGTAAATAAATAAAAATTTAAAGGGGACAACGATACGTGAAATCTTAACTGTCCGTTGTCCCCGTTATCAACGGGAAGTAATTTTAATTATTTTATTAAATTCCCTTTGTCCCCTTTAACGGGGCGGACTACGGGGACAACGGGAATACACCGTAAATTCAAGTATCGTAATTAAAACACCGTAATCTTGGATTTGTTTTTAAAGTTGAGAAGCGTATAATGCTACCGTTGTGCAGGATAAATAGAACTTTAGGCTGCATAAAATGGCACCCAAATAGCGCTAAAGCGGCTGCTTTAAGTCTGTAGTAGAGGCTCTAGCGCTTACGTCTAATACCATAAGTAATAATCGGATACGCTCCAAATCACTAATGCAGCCCATTTGTGCAAGTTGGGGAATTCTCATACACTTTTGCGACCCGCACATTTGTACTACAGTAATGACGTCCTTTCTGTCAAACTGTTTAAAAAGTAATAAGGCACTTTCCGAGTAGGTATAGTACAAAACTCTAGTACTCACCTGCACGCAGTGAGACTGGAAGCAAAGTAGATGAAGTTGCTGTGAACCAAATATGTTAAATTTTTCGGGTCTTCTTTATAATCGTTACCTAAAGTTTTTTTCACATACTGATGTAATTTATCGAAAAATATCAATCACCTTGGGCAACATTGTAAGCTTGTGGTAGGACATGCTCATATTTGCCACTCCATATCTGCACAGCGAACCCTGACATCTGACCACCAACATTTAATACCACTCGAGATATCTTTATTAACTGGTCGCATAATCAGACCAGACTTTGATGACACCTGAGATCTAAGTAAATGTTTGAGATCAGGGATCTTGCTAAGCTGGACCATTTTTCAGTGCACCCATTCTGCATGGGCCTATATCTCAGTTTTACAGACATAATTGTTAGGGTCATTGAATCTGGTCACGTATTATCATAATGTAAACATTGAGTTATTGACGTAAGTATGGGTAGATAACGGGAAAAAGAGGTAATAATTTGGCATGTTGGTAAGTAATATTTTTAGATTAGCTGACAAGTCTTCGTCAATGTCAATATTATGATGTTATCATTATTTTAGAAAAATAGCCATATTTGAGAAAACATCTATGCGCAAAATGTCTGATTTGTGCGTCATCAAAATCAAAATTATTTTATTTCACTTAGACCCACATGGGCACTTACAAATCGTCATATCGTCAGAAGTTAGTGCACAGTTTAAATTGTTGGCCATTTGTAATAGAAAAAAAAACACGCTTGGCTAGAAGTAACCTATTCTTGACTTAAAGACTCCCAGGTTATAGCGATCAGGAAACACAGACTCCGGCAGGGAATTCCACTCCTTAGCCGTACGCACAATGAAAATATTCCCAAAATGTTTCGTGCGTATGGGTGGGATGTCCACCATGTAACGATGGCGCATCGCCGTTTGTCTTGTAGTCCTATGATGAAACGGGCTTGGCGGTATTAGATTGTGTAATTACTCTTTTTTAAAACTTAATTGAATGTTTCCATATTATAGTACTTATGTCTAGGTATGAGATGACAACGTAAACCATTCAACGTGGAACGAAGTAATTTCAAAGCATAAATTGAGAGAGAAAATAACTTTTAAGTGTACAGAGTATATTGGGCCCTCTTTACTTATCTAATTTCCCACGTTCTAGTCCCTATTCATCTAGCCAGTTGTGAACGAAACTGACACGAGATCTTCGTTCTTCCTCACCCTTACCCATTGCTCAGTTCCATGAAAATACTCAGTTATACCGACATTCATCATCTACCATGATTTTTAGCTTAGTAGTTTCATACAACAGTAAAATGCTGTTAGTGAAATACTAGTCCATCTCATCACCGGCCTAATTTCTTCTCAACTATTTCAAGGTCAGCAGCAACAAACAGTCTGACTTTAAAACCAGTTACTGGGAAACACCCCCTTAGTAAGAATGGTTTTCCGAACTATCAGGCGACGATGAAGATTCTATAACATATACAAACGATTCCCAACCGCTGAACATATTCCGAGGCACAGAAGATTTTGAATCATCGATGCACCTTTCTTAGCTTTCTTTATTTCTTAGGGGAGCTCGTGGCTAAATATTAAGAGCCGCATGAGTCGATTTTAAAAACTAAGCAGCGGTCGGTGGTTGGGTGATTACACTAGTTTACACGGTTTTTGTCCTTGAAATTAAAAGTGTTTTTTTTTTTATCACTTGAGATATACTGAGTTTAAAAAAAAATATGAAAAAAATCCAACACGTCACATTTCCTAAATATTTGCTTTTCTCTTGTATTTATTTGTGTCTGTTTCTCTTATAACAGACCAGCAATAATCACCTAACATGGCTTGGTCCCAGTATCCTTGATAATTTTGTTCGAAAAATTTCAAATCCTGATGAAAACGCTCTCCGTGTTCGTCGCTGACTTCTCCGAGATTTTCAGGGAAAAAATCGAGGTGCGAATGAAGGAAATTAATTTTCAGAGACATGCTGACACCCATTAGTAACCGAAGGAATATCTGCATATATAATTTTTTCTTTGTTCTTCCGATTAAAACCAAATGTCTTAGTGAGACAGAAGTAACAGTCATTTTCGTGGTTGGATGGTTATCCCTCAAAATTCAAAAATCTTTTTGCACCTGCAGCCCAGGAGCTTAGTGTTTTCCTACATCTTTCACAAAAAACGTGAGGAACCCATTTTTTGTCCTGGTGAGAGACCGAAATTTTGAAATAACAAAAATATGCTTCTTTAAGAGATTCCGTTATAGGATATCCTTAGTTAGATATATAAGTTCACCACAAACGTAACAAAAACGGTCAGAATGTGCTTTACACGACCTTTTTGACATTTTAAATACAAATATTTATTTAACTGAACACTACAATGCAGCAAAACTTTAGAATGATTTCAGAACCAACTTGTGTCTTAAAATAAAATGTGTTGATAACTTCATTCTTTGACGTAATAAAAATAAAACAAATATATGTTTGCATTTAGTTTCTGTCACTAAATAAAACGATGTGAAATTCACTGGAAGGACATGAAATTTATTTTAATTTGTAAACTAGTGTTATCTTAATATACAACGTGTAACATAAAGGGTATATACATAATAATCGCACGCCTTCTTTGGACGATAGCAAATAATATGGCAAGGTTTTAGTTATCCTTCGTCTACATGTGGGGAACTTATTAGAAATTTCAACAGATTGATACCGGAGACCTATTTTTTCAAGAAAAGAAGAACGAAGAGAATTGTCGTGTTATTAGCAAGTGACGTGGAAAGTTATTGACCCTCATAGTGCTGTGACACGTTTGTTATGTATGGTATTCAAGAAACATGTGAAACCGATAATTTGGTATCAATTCTTTGAGTCACTCATTTTGAGCTGAAACTGTGCATAGAGACTCCATACCAGATGTTGTCTTCAGTCCTTTTGGACAGATATGGGGTTTCCGTTACACGTTGTATAGAGTAGAGTCTGAGTCTCGAAAAGCACATTTGACAGTCGTTAGACGGAAGTCAGACTTAGAAGAGACTTAGAAGTCTTACCCAGCTACTAGGATGTGTTGATTAGTACTCAGCTGCATCCTGTTAGACTACAAGCCGGTCCAGACATAGTTCAGAAAAGCTGATAATGATGATGCACCATTCTTATCAACCTTTTACAAGTTGGTTTTGTTACTTAGCAACGAGAACTTCGTCTTATCCTAGAATTTAATTACCATATCTAGAAATATCCCCATTTCGCCGACAAGCCTCATAATACATTGAATAATTAAACCGTGTAACCTAAACCTACAATCAAGTTTCTAATTCTATTCGAGCCGTCCAGCATAATATAATAAATATCTGTTGGAAAATTTACTAATATTAATTAGTTGGGACCAGTTTGGTAGTAAATTGGACCAGTCGGTGATAATGTGTATAATTTTGTTAGTATATATATGTGTATTGGTGCAGGTTGCAGACAGATACGAGCCTCTATCAGTCCACACATGTTTCGTGTTGGAGTAAAATCTGTTACTATGTGAGTGTGGGATCACTAAGTTATAAGCGAACGCGGAAATGGTAACACGACCAAACAGAACTGCTCCCATGAACTGATACATCATTAGGACAAAACGTTTCTATTATAAGCATCTACGTTCCCTACTCGTCACCGCCCTTTTGCTTTTCTTAGGCTGTTTTGCGGCTGCCAGCACGACTGTTGAGCGTGAATCCTGGGCCGTGGTACCTGGATCAAGTAAAGTGTTACTGTGTTTTTAATAGACTTCCTTAACATTTATTTGAATCCATTAACAGATTTACCTGGTTGATTTCAGCGCCAAGGCAAACGATAAGATTTGATAGACTAAGTATATCCGCCCCCGCCATATAACATCACTCACTTCAATTAGATGAGTAGGTAACCTAGCCCTTATTATAAGCGAAATTAGACATTCAATGAAGCATTTTAGTAGCTTGAAAGTTAGCGGTGCGACATTTTTGTTTATCGGTAAGCGCGTTAAGTCGCAGGTCCCGTACAAGATTACCCTTTTTGCACAGTCATGGTCCAGGTTAAATCTTTGTACCCTTTTTCATGAAAATAAAGCGAATGGAGGAGTATGATATTCGGGACAGATCAGTTTATATGGCTAATATTAATAATAATATAACATCATTTTTGACGAAGAAGTTGTGAACTAAATATCTAAAAGTTTACATTTTTTTTAATAGAATATTAGCTATTTTACCTACCACTACTGTATCAACTAGTCATTTTATCATTTACCGTAATCTGTGTTATATCTGCGTTATATTGACCGAATGCTGGCTATCGAATTCTACGGTAATACCGAATCTTCCGGGATATTGCTATGTAGGGTCTAGATTAAATGTTAAGCAAAACGATGGCGTGGTAATTTACTACAATGAAAATCTTAGCGTAAAGGTAGATGAGCCGACCATGCAAGAATGTAATAGCCTAATTGCTGTAGTGGACAATCGTATAGCCATACTCGCTATTTATCGATCACCATCTTATCGAAATATCGATCAATTTCTCTCATCATTAGATAATACTCTCCATAAACTTTCTGCTTACGAACATGTTATAGTGATGGGGGATATCAATATAAACATTAACCCTGAAAAAATAAACCAAATTGGGGAGCGCTATTTAACTTTAGCAGCTGCACATGGCCTTCTGCCAGCCCACACCTTAATCACTCGTAGTAATAGTGATACTTGTTTGGATCATGCGCTGGTTAAAACCAGTTACCCTACCACCACAATCGTACCTCACACTACATTGACAGACCACTACCCCGTCTTATTAAACATTAATTTAAAGATAACCAGACAATATGCCATTTCAAAAGTAATAAAAACAAATAAAGATGGAGTACTGCAGGATTTAAAGGAAATTGATTTCGGTGCAATTAACGAACTAGCTGATCCAAACGCCTCCCTTAACTGCTTCACACAATTAATACAGCAAATAATTCATAAAAATACTAAAGAAATAATATTACCTCAACGCCATAAAATTATAAAACCGTGGATGACTCAGGGGTTGCTACGTTGTACAAGACATAGGGATAAGCTACATAATAAATTAAAAAGGGATCCAACCAACGATATCTTAAAAGTAACGTACAATAGATACAGAAACTTCTGCACTTCCATAATAAGGAAAGTAAAAAGAGCTTACGAGAGGGAGCAACTTCTAGCAGCTAAACAAAATAATAAAAAGCTGTGGAAAGCAATCAAGGACATTACCAACACATCAAAGAAACTAAATTCTTCAAAAGAATTACTAGCGATTTCATCCAATCCTGAAAAATCACTCGATGAAGTTAACAACTTTTTTGTTAACGTAGGAACCTCATTAGCAGACAAAATTCACAAGAAAAATACACAAACCTCTAACATAAACTCTCAATCTACTAGTTCTGACACGTCAACAGTAAATTCATTCGTCTTAATGGATACTTCTGAAGCTGAGGTTGATCGTCTTATTCTTGGTTTAAAGTCAAACTGCCCCAGCGGGTGTGATAAAATTAGCAGCGAATTTTTAAAAACTTATAAAAATATCCTTGTACCTCACATAACGAAGATATTTAATAATTGCCTTCAGACAGGATCATTCCCTGAGGCTCTTAAGAAAGCCGAGATTTGCCCCATTTATAAAAATGGTGACAGAGATCGTATAAATAATTATAGGCCGATATCTATTTTGCCAGCTCTGTCGAAGATACTTGAAAGAATTATTAACTTAAGATTAGTAGACTATTTGGAAAAGAATAATTTGCTATCTGACAATCAATATGGTTTTCGGCAGAGTAAGTCAACTGAGCAAGCTGTCAATAAATTGACAACTTACATTAGCTCAAACCTAGACAAAAGAAAAAAATGTCTTATTATCTTCCTAGATCTGGCAAAGGCTTTCGATACGATCTCTGTCCCCATCCTCCTGGACAAACTCGAAAAGTTGGGAATCAGAGGCATGCAGCACAAGCTTTTCAAAAGCTATCTAACTGGGCGATCCCAACGTGTTCGCGTTGATGCATATAGGAGTCATGACCTCCAAACTACACACGGAGTACCGCAGGGCAGCATCTTGGGGCCTACCTTATTTCTGGTGTATATCAACCAACTCACTAATCTAAAGCTGTCACAAGGTGAAATTATCTCATTTGCTGATGATACTGCCCTTTGTTTTTCGGCCAATAACTGGGAGGAGGCCTTCGAAGTTGCTCAATGTGGTTTTAACACGGTTGAGAAGTGGCTTCAGAGGAACATTTTGACTTTAAATGTAGAGAAAACTAAATATATCTGCTTTGGCATTAGGAAAGTACATAGCGTCGCTAGTACCCTTAAAATCATCTCACACCATTGCCACGTAAATTCCAATTGCTCGTGCCCTACGCTGGAACGTGTTCAGATGATTAAATATCTTGGTGTAATAATTGACAGTTGTCTTAATTTCAAAGAACACATAAAGGTTTTAAGTGGTAGGATCCGTAAATTAATTTTTGTTTTTAGAAAATTACGGCATATTATTGATCCACCACTTCTGAAACAGATATATTATGCCTTCTGTCAGTCGCTTTTGACTTACTGTATTTCCTCGTGGGGTGGCGCTTGTAAAACAACTTTAAAGCGTCTTGAGATCGCTCAACGTGCAGTACTCAAAGTTAGTACTTTTAATCGTATTTTTTTCCCCACGAATCAACTTTACAAAGACTGTAAAGTCCTAACAGTCAGGCAATTATACATTCTTAATGTTATTCTCCTTCAACACAGTAAACAAATGTTCAATCCGCTATACAATTTGGGACGAAGAAAAGACAAGGCTTGTTTCAGGCAAATTATTACTAATACTAACTTTAGCACAAGATTTACTAACTTTATTGGACCTTTCATCTACAATAGGATAAATAAAACTTTAAACATCTACCCCCTGACTAAAACCCAATGTAAGAAAAAAGTTACTGAGTTCTTACATAAGCATTCATACGAAGAGACTGAATTGCTTCTACATGTACCAAAGTGATTGATTGCTTATCACACCCACTCACATACACACACAGCCTCTTCACTCACACTTACACACCCTCTTCATCCACACATATACACCCTCTTCATTCAAAAATAGACACAATCTTCTTTCGCACTCCATATCATAATATTTACCCGAAGAGAGGACACTCATACACACTACCCATTAATTTTGGCTCATCCTGTAAATACTGTTTTTTTTTTTATTGATTTGTTTATTACTTGCCTAAATTATTTCAGTTTAATAGAGAGACATCATTGTAATAATTATGAATTTTGTTTTTTTTTTATTGTTTCTTAATTACCTAATTAATTTAATAGTATAATTATTAGTTTTAGATTTAATTTTCTAATATTAATTTAAATGTTAATATTTCTAATAATAATTAATTTAAATGTTAATATTTTTGTAATTCCTTTTTTTTCTCTCAAGTATGTATCTAAAATTATGTTTTTTTACGTTGCTACATTATTTTTAAATTAATAACATAGGTTGTACTCGAGGGGATTGGCGCTGATAGCCGAAATACAGGCTCTTGCCTAGTTCGGCTACAGATGTCTAATTATTTTGTAATAATAATTATGTATATAGCCTATAAGTAGTATAATATTGTAACATAGTTTGAAACTGAAATAAATTGAAATAAATTGAAATAAATTGAAATAAATTGAAAAAAATTGAAATTGTGTAAACATAGTTGATTGTATATTGGCCTAATATATCACTTGTAGATTTTAGCTCTAAGACCACAGAACTGATAAATCCGTGTAACAATGTTTACAATTGTTTGTTTTCCAAATAAAATAAAACAAAAACCATTCAGAACATAACCACAAAAACAAGTTAAAATTTCATTCCTGTTTAATATATCGCCGAAACTGGTACCACACAACGCGTTTTAAAATCCACGAGATAAGTGAAATCTGCCAAGGCCGGGCATATCACAGTTGCGGGTATCACCGCATTCGCTCATTACTTTGTAATTATCTACCAAACTACTGCGTATATTATCTGTCTGTTTGATTATCTCTCTCGGACCTGCTCCGAATTTGAACGGGCTGAAGTTAAGGGCCGAATGAAAGGACAACGTTTATTCTGGTATAACTATGAACAGCGCAGAATTTTTGGTTCTAAATGAAGAAGTTCTTTTGTTTTTATATAGCGTTAGGCATATTTCCAGGGCTGTGTAACATCCCAACACCGCATTGTCTTCCACGAGCGCCTCAATCAGTTCAGTTGGAGATTTATTGATGACTCTGCCTTGGAGTGTATATGTGATGCTACTCCACAAACCAAGGCACACTTAATTTCCTATCTTGCGTGCCCTACCAACTGTTCACTGCAGAACTAGATGGAAGGACGGTTGTTGTTATTGTTGCCCACTTCGGGGCAGACTCTATGTTAGCCATTTGCAATCGACACGATAAGAAGAAGAGTCGAGTCAGCACCAATGACAGGGCCATTGCCTGCCAAGATTGTGGGAATGTTCTAGAGAGAAACCGCGGCCTCGAGCGAGTGGAGTAATTTAATGATTCTCGCCCCTAAAACAAAGGGATATACTTATTTCAAGGGCTATGTTATACATATTATTTTAGTTTAAAGTATAATAAACGATATCGTAGATGTTAACAATCCATACTATTATTATAAATGTAAAAATGTGTTTGGTTTTTTGGATACCCTTCGTTTACGTGAAAAAAGAGCAACAGATCGATGTAGCAAGGGAGGAGAGTGGCATACTTTTCACACGAGCGAAGCCACGGGGAGAAATTAGTGAAAAAGAAAATATCCTTTTAGTTAACATTACATTTTAATGCTAACTATACCTACATAATGTGCACTTGTGGTTATAGTGTACATATTAATTTATGATCTACTTTTAAACGTGCCTGATACATTGATTATATTATTTAATAATATATTAATACATGTAACAATAGCTTTGTTGTTGTATAAATAATAAAACCAAAAAAATACATAATTACAACAAAATTGGTACTGTAATATCAATCTGAATAGACTCTGAGAAACCTAACGCTTATGTTTTGAATAAACTTGAAAATCCACACACACGGCTTAGGAAACTGGTCTACTACCAAAAAGAACATCATTCTACAGTTCAAAACGTCATTCTTTTAGTCAATTATAATACAATAAATATAAACCAACAAACCTTATTGTTTTTATACTTTTACATCTTCTATCTATACAAATAAATATAACTGAAATGTCTGTCTGTGATTTCATATTATATCTGTGTTTTTTCATGTGCTTATGTTTTTACTAAGATACAAAAACACAAAAAGCTAAAGTAGCTTTCTGTGTTTTAGTATCTTAGTCAAAAATAGATCTGCCTTTCTGTATGTCTTTATCTCTGAAACTGTTGAACTGATTTTAATGGGACTTTCAATGGAAGATAGAGAAGGTCATACATAGGCCATCTTATAAGCTATTACATTTTATCCCGGAAATCCCACGGGAGCGGGATTTACGTGGAGAAAACTGCGTAGGTAAAATCGCCTCCCACGCAACCACGTCTTAGTACAAGTGACACAAAACGAGCAAGATTCCCTGTACAAAGCTGGAGACGTTATCAAAAGTTACACCAATGTCAGACGCGGGCGCAATGATGATATCGAAATTGACTAAGTTAACATATGTACTTCACTATAATGTAAGTGCCTATAGCCGATATTAACTGAAGGAGGATATTGTAATAATAGCTGCATGGGTCGATTTTCAAAGTTAAGCAGCGGTTGCCAAGGTCAATATATAGATGAGTGACCATCTTAACATGATTATCAAGATTCCTTCGTGCCTCCAAAAGCACAGTAAGCCGTTGGTCATTTGTCAAGTTTAATTTGTTTGCCAAGGGGTATTGCATCTTGCAGGGCTTGCGGAATTGTTCGAAAGAGTTACCGCGGCCTCGGAACACGAAGGGCAAATGATGGAACACGGATGGGTTTTAGTCAGTAAGCCTGACACGCCCTCCCGCTCGCCCAGATCGGGACAGTTATTGGATGGTTTCCAATCCTTAAAAAAAGGGGTATTTCATACATATGTTAGTACAGCATCCAGTTAAATTATAATAATACTAGCTTCTGCCCGCGACTTCGTCCGCGTAGAAGCCGAAAATATTCCACGGGATCACATCCCCGACTTGCTTGACAAAGATTACAATAGCTCGGCTAATATGCATGATGTAAAGATAATTTATAGCCTATAGCACTCAGTGATAATGCAGCTACATGTAAGCGAAAGAATTTTCAAAATCGGGTCGGCAGTTTTAGAGATTACCCCCTACATACAAACTTACAATTTACCAACTTACAAATTTTACCTCGTTATAATATTATTATAGTATATGTATATAGTATAGATTCCACAATAATAATAATATTCTACAACTTTCACACAACGCCATCTAGTCCCAAACTAAGCAGAGCTTGTGGTATGAGTACCAGACAACTGATAAACATACATATATATTTATACTAAATACATACATATTATAGATAAATTACACCCAGACAAAGAACAAATGATCGTGCTCATCACACAAACATCCTGGGTGGGAATCGAACCCACGACCTTGCGCATAGCAGTCAGGGCCACTGACCACTATACCAACAGGCCTGTCAAGACGTCGAAGAATCCGCGAGTTGACAGTATATTTAAAAATTTAAAATAACTATTTAATTATGTAAATCTATTGATATGAAGCACGAAATAGTACAAATGAAGAAAAGATTTTTAATTATTTATTTTATTTTCCCTTGAGAAAAATGAGACTTTTTATCTATGAGTCACGTGATTAGAAACACCAATCAGAAAACGAGACGTCATCGTTCAATATTTTGACAGCTGACTGGTTATCTTTAGTTGGTGCGTAAGACAAAATAAGAAAAGAATAACAACTAACTGCTTGCACTGTCTGGACAGGTCCGCTCAAATTTGCGTAGTTATTTCCTCAAAAGAATACCAAAGACATGAACCTACATGCTTCTCATATACAAATACAAATTGTCTGGACTTTAAAAGAGACGTTGACGACAAACTCAGAGGGAGTTTGTTTCGGTGTTTCTTCTCAGTGTAGTCAGTTGGGAAATACCGGCCTCATCTAGCTAAACTAAACACGCAAAAAAACATGACGTGTAAAAGTGTTATTTATAACCAATTTACAAATAAATATTTCATTTCATTTCATAACTAACTCTCTCTCTTCTGGTTCATTTGTCTTATCGTCCTGTAATAGTTGTTCGATGAGTTCCTTTTTTTGTCTTTTTAAAAAAGCAGATAGATAGATATATTGGTCCGCATAGACTTCGTAACATTTAGGGTGGTAAAAATATCTGGTGGTAAATAGAACAAAAGAACCCATTGGTATAGTGGTCAGTGGTCCTGACTGCTATGCGCAAGGTCGTGGGTTCGATTCCCACCTAGGACAAATGTTTGTGTGATGAGCACGGTCATTTGTTCTTTGTCTGGGTGTAATTTATCTATAATATGTATGTATTTAGAAATATGTATGTATGTTTATCAGTTGTCTAGTATCCATATCACAAGCTCTGCTTAGTTTGGGACTAGATGGCGTTGTGTGAAAAAAAAAAAAGAAAAGTTGTGGAATATTATATATTCTTTATTGTACACCATAACAGTAAAACAAATATGGACTTAACAACTAAAAAGGGTGATACAATGGGCGGTCTTATCGCTAAAAGCGATCTTTTACAGACAACCTTTGGATGGATTGGACACAGAAGTTCTAACCACTTCTTGCGAATACCTCTTTTTAAAGGGACACGAATAAATAGTTTCGGTGGCGTTTTTATAGTAGTATTCCCACAACAAGGTACTGCACAGCACTGATAATAATTTTCACGTTCATAATAGAGTAAAATATCATAAAATACCCGAAGTATATTTATGTGCCAAATGCCAGGAAAGTTGTTTTTTGAACGATGACGTCATACGTAGTCACGTGACCACAATGCCACGATTTAGGCCATAGTTTTTTAATAAATTAAAACATTACTTATATTTTAATTGAAAGGTTAAGTGATGAATAAAATATTATTTTACGAGTACACATGAAGCGCTTCGAAGCGTTTCAAACAATTTTTACAAAGTTGTCAACTCGCGGATTAGAAGCCGTCCTCGACATACTTGGAAAAAGTCTAAGCAGAGGACGTCTAATACATAATATGTAATTATGTATGTAGATTCTATTTTTAGGGTAGGATAGGTACAGGTCAATTTAAACTTAATGACGTCAGTGACTCCGAACCCTCAGCGCTGCTGTCATATAAATTTATTACGGCGTAGTGACTTACGTACAGCAAAATTAGGTTGGTTCTACCTGTAAGTACCTACGTAAAAGAATATTGTGTCGCATCTTAAAAGCACCTGCCATGGTCTAAGAGCTATTAAGCAGGGTTCCCTTGTTTTTATTGATAATAGGTTCGCGTTTGACCACCATCTCACCTGATGGTAAGTCATAATGTGGTCGAAGATGGAGCACGCTTACCTAAAAGTAACCTATTCACTTTTGACTTAAAGACCCCTAGGTTATAGCTATCGGGAAACACAGACTCCGGCAGGGAATTCCACTCCTTAGCCGTACGCACAGTGAAAGTATTCCCAAAACGTTTTGTGCGTACAGGTGGGATGTCCACCATGTAACGATGGCGGATCGCCGTTTGTTTGTCTTGTAGTCGATGATGGAACGGGCTTGGCGGATTTGATTGTGTAATTCCATTTAATTTTTTCATCAACGATATCCTAAACTGTTTCCAACACTCCAATATTTACATGTACGCTGACGATTTAAAATTTGTCAAAGTTGTTAAAACTAAAGCTGATGCCTCCGACTTACAGAGAGATCTAGATAAGCTCATTCAGTGCTGTGAACTCAATGCCATGCACCTCAATTCGGGCAAATGTTACCACGTAAAATTCACGAGAAAGTTAAATATTATCGAACACGATTATTATAGCAATACAGTTAAAATTAATGAATTAGAAACAATTAAAGACCTTGGCATCACATTTGATAGGAAATTAACTTTTATCCCACATGTAGACTCCATTATAAAAAAATCCGCTAAGATGCTTGGATTCGTAATAAGAAATTCCAAACAGTTTAAGTGTTCCAAAACTAAAATTATGCTGTTCAATAGCTTGATTCGGGGTCCAATGGAATATTGCAGCGTGGTCTGGCGGCCTCACTATGCTTCACACACATTGCGACTTGAACGTATTCAAAAGCGTTTTCTATGGCACTTGGCATTTGCGAGCGGAATAGTTAAAAAAATTCGTTCCTACAACAATAGACTGAGACATTTTAAAATAATATCGCTAGACAAACGTCGCCGCCTTATGGACGCAATGTTTGTGTGCAAAGTGATGGCCCATAAAATTGATTGCCCACAGATACTGAGCCTCTTTAACTTCCGTGCCCCTTCCAGAATACCTCGGAAGCCAATAACGCCACTCTGCCCACCACAGAGAAGAACAGTTTTGGGTGCCAATTCTCCTGTGGCGAGGTTATGTAGGGTTGTGAACAGTTGCGGTGACCAAATTGATCTGCAATTTGATTCCTTGATCAAGCTAAAAGCCAAAATTTATAAATGTATCGACATGGAGTAGTCCTTATTTGGAGTATCCTTATTGTTAATATCAGTATTAAAGGATTGATTAGAATATTAAGCCAATATTAGATCTTGTTGTGTGTACTTAAATTATCGATAGATTAATGTTATTTATAATTATAGTATAGATATAAATATAACTAATGCATGCAGAGTTTACCTTTAAGTGATTGTTACACTTTAGTCTGCTTTTAAACATTTTGTGTTAGCCATAAAATTAGTGTAAGCAATTGTCGGTGAACCTATTTAAATAAAATAAAATAAAATAAATAAATCACACACTCTCCGAAATGTAACCGATAGAAAACCGATAGACACCGTCTTTGCCTAAAATAGATAAATTTTAATCGATAGAGATTTTCCTCGTCCTAAATTCTAAAGACTACAAAGCTTCGTAATATTCGTCTCTTAAGTTATTCATAGAACAATAGACTGTAAAAGTATCCGAGTTAACGGCGCGTCGTGTTCAGCACTAATGATAGGGCTCAATAGGGCCGTTGCCTGCCGGGGTTGTGGAAATATTCTAACGAGATACCGCGGCCCCTTAACGCAAAGGTAACTGAAGGAATAGGATGGGTTATTAGTCAATAGAATTCCAACGTTTCTGCTCAATCCTTTTCCTCCTATTTTTAGGAGGAGTCATTCATTTCGATGATTTGGTCCCCGAAAAAGAAAATAAAATCTGTTAAATACAACGGAACCATACTACAGTTACACCAAATAATTCCGTAGTAAATAACATAATCTTTTACATTCAGTAAGTGACCACCTACATATAGAAATTAAACACTAGATAAACACTATCTTTCATTCATCAATGCACTCCCAGAAATTCATTGATCACGCAATTGGCGGCAAAATTCTACAAGAACAGTCGTACTTTCGCATCGATATGCATAATTGATAATACAGATACAGGTTCAAGGGTATCATGTGAGTCGTGAATGCACGGCTTAAGATAAGAGGAGGCAAGATATAAAGGTTTTTGGCATTTTCGGGTTATCGCCAGCATTCATATTGCAAAACGTCGTAAGAATTTGAGCTTCTAAATGACCGCCATATTAAAGACGGTCCTATAATTGGCTGTCATCATTCGGACAACAAATTAGGTAGCGATCGTATTTTGTTTTGCTATCAGAACTGGGCAACAAGTTTGGCACCGACGCGTTGGAAGCGTCTTTCAATTCCTGTAGTGAACAATGGACAGGACAGGACCAAAAAGAAAGAAAATTGCGATTATTGGCATATAAAAAAAGAAAAATATATTATTTACAACACTGTGCCTAATAATGACAGCATAATGACAGGTGGAAACCCTAAGTATTACCACCTAACGCTGATTATCAGCTGCAGCCCACGGATGCCACAAGCTAGAACGTGCAATACACACGCGTAAACATTCTTATGAACGCCAACCAATCATTATGAAGAGATAATGATTGGTTAATCCATAATGTTATTGTTACTGCAGAGCAAAGAGCTCCCCCTCACTATTTTTCCTTTATTAAATAAAGCATTGCCACACTAGGAATTTATCTGTATCGTGTTTGCATTTTTATTGTATACACCTAAGTAGGTAAAAATTGGGGTTTCCAGATCAAAGAAGATCTGGAAACCCGCAATTTTCACCATTCATTATAGAATCCTTTCAGATCCAGAATCACCCAATTACAGCCATCATTCATTACTTCTAAACAGTGTCTGGAAAATATTTAGACTGGTGTAAGAACAGAACTGAACTGAAGCTGTGACTGTGTTGTCATTTGAAAACTGGTACAACATTCTGACCTGGTCGGATCTGTTGTCTGGTTATGTATTTTTTATATTTTAAATTTGAAATAATATTCTAACCTGTTCTGATCTGACCTGTTTCTTGTGCATGATATTTAGTGGGTGTTAAATGAAATGCGTTTGCTCTTATTATACCGAAATATATTTATTAAATGTTTGCTAGATTATAGGACAGTTATTTATAATTTATATAAAACAGGAATTTTATCTTCTGGTTGTATCTGGTAGCATAGGAAGTCTCAATCATCTGGATACACTGTAGGCACAAGTTGACTCATTTTGTGAGGTACTGTTTCAGACACTTAGCAATATAATATTTTCCCTTTACAGAGTTCTAATAAAAACATTGAGGAAAATGAATAGCATGTTCCATCAATGGGTCATCGTAAATCTCCCAATCTTCTATAACCCGTCCACATGAGAAACATGCTGCTTTATCATTTATACTATTTCCAAAATAAAAGAATCCAGCGTCAGCCATTTCCATTACTAACCTTTTCTTTGAATTAATCGCCCCCCCGTAATAATTAAATGAAAATTCACGCATTTCATAACTATTGTACATGTCATATCGTGGTTTGTACTCATTTTTCATGATATATTCACTCATTTCCTATGTCTGGATACATATAATTCTAAAGTTAGAATGACATCGCCCAGCTCTTGTCAGCAACTTATAATGGAAATGATTGGCAGGGGATAGAAAACTCGAAGATATACCTTAACATATTTTAGAAAATAAACAAGATTTATTTTTATTGTATATGTAATGATAAATTATAATGTACATAATTACGAATGTTCAATAAGATAAATGTTTCACAGTTATATTGAATATCTAATTTTCTCGTGATACATACAAATGGTTAAATGGTTAAAATAATAAAGACCACTCAATAGTCAAGTCAGAATATTTTTGCAAGTACTATTTAGAAGTAATGAATGATGGCTGTAACTAGGTGTTTCTGGACCTGAAATGATTCTATAATGAATGGTGAAAATTGCGGGTTTCCAGATCTTCTTTGATCTGGAAACTACAATTTTTACCTACTCATCTAGACCCAGAACATCTCTTTATAGGCCATGCAAACATCTGTTCTGGTGCGGGAATCAAATCAGCGACACTCAGCGCAGCATTCAATCGCTCAAACAACCGCAGCAACCGTGTCGTCAAACATCAATCAGGTTCATTCAATTGTAATTTCTCTCTTTGTTGCTCTTCTTCACGCCAAAACACTAGGAAGCCATCCAATGCGTCTCATCATATCCTCCGCCTCCTGCTTAGCATTGATATAATATGCTACTGAAATGTCATGCAGTCAATCCCTCAATTTTGGAGTTCATAGTTGATGATAGAAAGCCTTTTGTGGGAAAATCATCAAGTGATTCCTAGAGCAAAAGGTCAGATAGAGTGTCAGACTTCTACTGACTTATTAGTCAGTCAGGCAATGGCAAATAAAGGAACAGGGTGGATAAAAACCCACTCTGTTCGTTTATTTGCCATTGTGTTCCAGGCCGCGGTATCTCAGTATAAAATTCCCGTAACCCTGGACGGTTAAGAGCCCTAGGTTTCTGAAAGGGCCATAGATTTATTTTTTGTTAAATGTATCGCTGTACACTGGGCGGTTTTTCTTTTGCTAAGGACCAGGAATCCTTAGACAACCGACGGCATGCCTCACTAATCCAATCACTTCTGGCTTTGAACTCGTGTTCTTTTAACTTCATACATCTTCAATAGATTTTGAATAGCCAATCGAATCACCTGACTTGCGTTTAATTTGTAACGGGTGTTTTTTTTTTCAGATTTAGGGGTCAGTTGTTCATAATTTTGACGTGACTGATCAGCTACTCGCCGATGACGTGACGGACGTGTGTGCGTGAATCTTTATTTTAAATCTATTCACTGTCTGTTAGCTCGCGTGATCGGAACGAATGGGTTCATTCATCAACAACGGACTGGGTGGGTTGAACGTGGGAACTTACGTCAGCAAATAAAATAAATAAATAAGGAATTGATAGGATGTGATGGTCAAAACGTGTTATGTAAGGGAATATTCCGCTTTCTACGTTCCTAATAACTTTTTAAAGAACAATTTTCACTTAAACCTGACCACACGAAGAGAAGCCAATTCAAAAGTAGTGGTAGTGACAGAAATGGACGAAGTGCCTTTTTTTATTTGTTTATAAAGAGAACTACCAATGTAGGTAGAATTCACAAAACTAGTAATTTTGTTAACGCCTCCAACTAACCTAAATATGCTTGTGTGTACCTAAATAGTGTAATAGGTGGGACTCGAGCCTGCGACCTCTCGATTACAAGTCCGACTCCTTAGCCATTAAGCTATCGGCGCTTCAAAATAAAGATAGAAATTAAATTGTCTAGCATTATTGCTGAACATTTTTAATATCAATGTTGTCTATCCTCTGTCCTGTCCTGTATACCAAAAGCGATATTTCTATTACCTATAAACAGAGACGTGATAAACGACTTACAACTTTTAACGAACTTTTTCGTTTATTTTTATCAAAAGTCACTTACGTTAACTACTTAATTGATTATCTGCTTATTTACTTGCTTTCATTAAAAATAACGAAGTTATGTTGTTTGCTTTTTTAGTTGGTTAAGTTTAAGTACCTATTGGTTTTTAAACGACATCAATGAACTTTCCTTCGTACTTGGCAGATCAGTTTTATTAGCTCACTAATTTGTTTTTATAGAAAAAGTAGTCAAAATGAACACAATTACTTACACTATAAACTATTTACACTATTATTAACACATTTAACTACACCTAAAAACTATATTATATACAAGTCCAAAAGTCACAGAATTATTTCCTTGGTACGAAACAATTCACCACAAAAAATAATGTTTTACACTATTTATGTTTACGTAAACAAGTCCAAGTCACAACTTCAAAAACAAATTGTTTTGGAAATACACAAAACATGACGCTTTTAACCGGGCGGAGAAAACGCTACTAAACGTAAAAAGCAAAATAAACACTTTAAGCAGTTAACGAAAACCCGTTTCAATTAAATTGTCGTTTTTAAAAGTGAACAACGGAATGCAATATTTGCAGTTACGTTTTAATTTTAACAAAAATCAGAATAAGCAGATAACGTTAAATGCTTTTATTTTATAAACAAGTCTGCTTATTTGCCTATTTTCAACCGACGACAAAAAGAGGAGGTTATTAATTCGACGCGTATATTTTTTTTTTTTTTTATGTATGATCATCGATTACTCGAAGACGGCTGAACCGATTTGGAAAATTCTTTTTTTTATTGAAAGGGTATACTTCGATATTGGTCCCATTTTCATAAACGTCAGGATCTGATGATGGCATCCTGGAGAAATCGAGGGAACTCTTCAAATATTATAGGCACACCTATGTCGTTTTGGGTATTTACTATAGTAACTTGTGCAGTTGCTCTCAAAAAGTACCATTTGAGGAAGTGGAACTGATGATAAAGACCACAGATGGCCGCCGAAACTACTCAATAATAAGTATTGAGTGGATTGCGATTCGATTACTTGAATATGGATGTTACGCACTTTATGCTCGTCACAATGCATATGGTGATGTAGAGCTGATGGTGAAGTACCAGGAGAACTCCTCAACAATTAACGGCCCAGCATTGGGAAAAGCAATATTTTGTAAAAGGTTATAAGTAGTTGATAATTAGGCTCTTGTAACTAGGTAAATTAAAAATAGACCAACTAAAAAGAGTGAAATAAAAACTTTTTACCAAAAAATTAAACCGACTCCCAAAAAACACTGCAAAGTGAAAAATAACTTTAATTTCGGAAGTCGGTGCCAAAAACGAAAATACAAAACTAAAGACACCGACTACCGAAATAGACTATAAATCTTACTCAGAATTTTCACTAAGTACCAAAGAGAGTAATTGACCTACTATTGCTACTACCATTCACACAAGTACGCAATGCACCTAGACTTATCTCTTTCTATTAATCAATATGGCCGTCGCGTCGCGTCGTAGGCGTTCATTGATGCTTACGGCTCGTAGGCAATGGTTACGAGGCGTCAGCGATTATAGGATGACCTTTGGTGTCGGAGTATCGGCACAACCATTATTATCTGCACGAGGATTGCCCACGTAAGGTTCATTCAGTTTACTGCATACTACTAACTACATTGTGTTTATTGTGTGTTTGCAGGCTTTTTAGACACGTTTGGAATGTTAACTACTGTCAAACTGAGCAGAACCGGCGACTTCGTACACGAAGGAAAAGTAATACGAACAAATTTGGGAATGCTTTTATGTTTTATTTAAGGCATTCTCTGTCAACCTTTGGGTTTAAAAAAAAAAACACATTGTGGTAGGTGTACAAGAAAATGGAATGAAATAATATATATAATAATAATAAAATACATATGTATGCTAAAATAATAAAATGGTGCGTACAGTTATACAGTGGAATTCCCTGCTGGAGTATGTATTCCCTGATAGCTATAATCTGGAATCCTAAGTCAAAAGTGAGTAGGTTACTGGTAGGTTTACTGATGGTAAGTAATTACATCATTACTTACCATCAGGTGAGATGGTGGTCCAACGTGCGCTTCCCGACCATGTAAAAAGTAATTCAAACGAAAGGGGACAAAAAAAGAAGTCTAAAAGAACACACATTAACGGCTTATAGCGATATCTTTGTCTGTCTTTATGTTTAACTAGTACTCACGCGGGGCTTCGCTCCCGTGGATTCTATCACGGTAAAAACATAACTGTCCTTTTTTGCAGTCGGGTAAAAAGTAGCCTATAACCTTCCTCAAGCTTCAAGCTACTTCCATACCAAATTTCATCCAAATCCACCCAGTACTTTCGAAGATTAGCGCGTTCAAGCAAACAAACAAACAAACAAACTTTTCCGCTTTATAATATTAGTATAGATTAAAGTCGAACTACGCGAGATTTATTGTCAATTTTTAAATATAATCCTACTTGAAATGAAATGCCTTTGTAACCAACTCAATAGACCCAATGGGGACTCTATTTATATACTCTTAATAGGTCATGTATTTTGTCTTTATTAAGTCTCGCAGGAGCTGCTTACCCAGTGTTCAAGTTAGGGAATGTCTATACGCAATAAAACGCAAACATCTATTTCTAAATACTCCCCACTTAATACTCGATTAATAACTCCACTACTGTCTAGTACTATGAAAAAGAAAAACATCCTCCACGCAACACCTCTACAAAATTCCCCGCTAACACAGTTATCAATATTGTGAAACGTAATACCTACTGCATAACACGACATCTGCCGTAGTGTGACGTCACAAGCCGTGAATGGTCCCACGCGGTGCTAGGCTGCCATTGGCCTGCTATGGCCTAGTGAACGACTATTTTCAGTACTCCCCCCCCCCCCCCCCCCAATGCGAACTTCTAATATCTCTTGTACGTAATCTAGATTTGTGGAAAATCTAGTAGTCTTGTAGGTACTCGTAGATGTTTTTATTTTGGTATGTCCGTGGGTGAGTGGATAGTAAGAATTTTTATATGATCTTGACATCATACAACAACATATTATTGCATATATAAATACTATTATAAGTTAGTCATAGATATGTATGTTATCTATGTAGGCCATAGATGCACTGACCTACCACATTTCAAGACTATCTGTTGGCAATCGATATAAAACTTACATAATGTAACATGATCATGATCAATTTATATCGTTTCCATTGCTGGGACGCAATGACTTCTTCTGTATGAGAGGGAAAGGGGAAGATCTACCATGCAGGCCTAATGCGGATTGGTGAATGTCGCATGTCTTCTGATTTTCCGGATCCAAGGTTTATGTATTTATTTATACACTTTCGTATACAACAAAGTGTCCAGAAGCTTGCCCTGTGACATTGAAAGGTACTTTCCCTCACAGCGTGCAAAAAAGTTGTCATACAATAGCTTTTAGTTCCTTCATATGATGAATCTGAAAACATGCCAACATCGCTGTAACTCACTCACTCACTCCAACTCAAAATCTCATCAGACACAAACTCCGACACTACACACAAACACACGCACGTACATAAACTAACACATTTTGTATTAGTTACTATAAAATTTGTTTTGTTTTTGTCATAATTGACGAAGTTTATTTTGTACTTAATCATTATTTTTTGTCTTATATAATTTTAAGTTAAATAGTTTTAAGTCGATCTTAATTTATTAAAGTTTTTTCTGTTTTATATGTATGTTTTTTTGTTCAGATCATCTTTGTTATTGCACCCACAACATTGTCTACCACAACTTAGGTCCCCAAGATACAGGCATAGCCTAGTTTGGGGATCACCGGAAATTTGTAAAGAATCTAACAATGCTCTCAAATTCTGTACTATATTATACTCTATTCTATTTATTTACACTTCATATTCATACTTCATACACATGTACAAAGGCGGACTTAATGCCGTAGGCATACTGTTTGTCGTCCTGATCTCGAGAGGAAACACATTCCAGAGGAGAATCGACTGCTAAAAGGTTATGTATCCGTTTTGAAAGCAGTGGTGATTTTCAAAATAGCACAGTGTGCCTGCCTGTGTTCGAGCCCACGACCTATATGTTAGTCGAACTTATAGGAATAGCCCTCCTAACCGAACCGACCACGGTGACAAATCTCATAATTGATTAGCAAGGAGATATTATAGTGCACAAGTATGTGTGCAGGTACAGGTGCACTCTCTGTTCCCTTAGGCTGCGTTTCCACCAGAGATGTGCGAGGATGCGTAGCGAGGGATGTGTTTGTAAAGAACCAATAGAATCGCTTCATTTACCTCGCCTCGGTCAGCACAGCTCTGGTGGAAACGGCTCAGCGGAGCTAGATTTTTGCGCATACAAAACAAGCGAGGGATGTGTGCGAGAGATGTGTTGCGAGGAATGTGTGTTGAGAAGGATGTGTTGCGAGGTTTGCGCTTCCTCGCACCACACATTTCACAGCTCCGCTACACATCCTCGTAGGCACATTTTCATCGCACAGCTTTGGTGGAAACCCCCACACATTTTCACAGCACAGCTAGACATCCTCGCACGACATATTTCCATCGCACATCTCTTGGAAACGCACCCTTAGGCTCAATTTACACCGCCGCGGAATGGAATGGAAGCGCCTTTTTGCAACGAAATTGTACATAGCATAATGAACTTTGTCAATCGTATAACATAGGTACAAACTAAATAGCGGCCAAAAAAAGGTTGCGCGTCTTCCGGGGAATCCTCGCGCATTCTCGAGAATTGCCCTAGCTACTGTCGGCGGCGCCGTCTGTGGAATCCGCGGGAAGTGGCGCGAACGGGGAGTCGGTTGGGTCGGTCACACTGCAGTGCGGTGCTAACTTAATAGGTCTAGACTGAACGTCCCTCATGGCGCAGTCGCGCGAATTCGCTGGAATACGCGAGAATACTCAAGCATTCCAGTGACTAAAATTGACGCTTCCATTCCATTCCATTCCGCGGCAGTGTAAATTGAGCCTTACTCTCACAGTCTGATGGGACAGCAAACTTAATCGACCGGAGAGGGATCAGGCGCCGGACCAACCACTTAACGTGCTTTACGAAGCACGGGAGTTATCACACCACCAACTTCCAAACTCCGGGCTGCTACTGAGAAATTTCTAACAGAAAAACCTAATATCACTTTATGCCCGACCGGGGAATGGAACCCGAGACCCCGTGCTCAGCAGTTGCGCTACGGTGGCCTAGTCGAACCACCATCCAAATAAAGAAACAATTAAAACGTGTTTGATTTGTTATTCCTATTGTTTTTCCACCAAAAATACAAAATGTATAAATAGACAAAGAACATTGAACAAGCTTTGCCTTGCTTGCGGCCAATACCTTTACAAATTATAAATTTTTTCACACATTTTTTTGGACCAGTGAATGTATGGTTGACGTATTGGGTTTTTAAATGATAGGTCAATCGCGACCAGACAAAGGTAGTTGAGAATTGTTCCATTCACTGCCAAGGTCTCTTCTAGTCAGACTGAGTTCATGGGAGTGCAATAAATTCGATACCAATTGATTGACTACGAATAAATGTGTGATAGTATTTTGTACATAAAGAGTACGTAAAGAGCTCTTGGCAAAATAGTAGCTACACGGTTACCTTCAAGGTTAAGAAATTCTTGAAGAGGTCGATTAGTGCATGGGTGACTATTTTGATATATTGTCAGGGGCGTGGTCCCGGTCCCGGCTGTCATTTGTACATTTTTGACAGTTGTTACGGGTAGAGTCAGAAAAAAAGAGAGAGAGAGAGTCGCTACGTTTTGGAAACACTCAGTCTCAACATTGTTGGAAAATTCTAAGCAGATATCTAATGACGTACAGATAGCGGTTTTGTATGAAACTTGGCGCACTGGCAGACTGTTTTCTCTACTAAAATTAATTTAACCGTTGAAGCAACCTTGGAGTAATTTACAAAAATCATGCGATATTAACTTAACCAACTTAACCAGGCCTGTTGGTCTAGTGGTCAGTAGCCCTGACTGCTATGCACAAGGTCGTGGGTTCGATTCCCACCCAGAACAGTTGTTTGTGTGATGAGCACGATCATTTGTTCTTTGTCTGGGTGTAATTTATCTATAATATGTATGTATTTAGAAATATATATGTATGTTTATCAGTTGTCTAGTACTCATAGCGAAAGCTCTGCTTAGTTTGGGACTAGATGGCGTTGTCTGAAAGTTGTGGATATTATTATTAAGTTGTGGATATTATTAAGTTCCAAACAATACTAGTACTCATAAATTATAAAACTGAGACGTATTTTTATTAAGATTTTAATGAGATCGGCTATAGAGTGAACCCAGAAGACGTTCTTTCATACTTTGAAAGGTTTTATTTCTGTCTTCTCAGCGTAGGTACTCAATCCATGTGTGAATAACGACAAAAAATTTAGATTTCTATAGCACGCCATTTTGAGTTATTTCATTAATATAATGACACATTTTATTTTTGGTGATAGTTGTCTTGCTCAGCGGGAGTACTTAGTATACAATAATCGAGATATAATTACGGGTAGGCGGCAGAACTCAAAATATACATACATGTACGGAATTACTCTCATACTTAGTTAATTAGTACAAAAACATGAACTCACATTATTTTGTACGTAATAATATGGTGATTAGTCACGCTAGGAGGTGCGATTCTAAAAATGTCACAGCGGATCAAATATTTACAGAGCTTTTTGGCCTCCTACCATATACAGTATATTAACTAACAGAGGGCATTCCCGTTAACCCGCAATAGTATAGCATCCATACATGCTAAAAAAAATCACCATTCGAAAACAAAATGTTTTTATTTTTTATTAATATTAAAATATTCACTAAAAATGTTAAATTGATACGTAATAAAAGAAACACTCTGTACACGCGTACTTAAAGGACGGCTACGTCGCAATTTATTTATGAATGCGTACGCACACCATTTAACATTTTGTTTTCGAATGGTATTAGCATGTATGGATGCTATACTATTGCGGGTTAACGGGAACGCCCTCTGTTAGTTAACATACTGTATAATTATGTTTCCAGACACAAAAAGCTGAGTATTAGTGTTTTACATGGAGTGTCTGCCTATCTGACCTCCACAACCCAGTAGCTGGGTAACACGATACCCCTTGGTCAGACCAGTGTCTGACCTTCTGGATTCTGATTACCCGAAACGGCTGACAAAGATGTCCAAATTCCAGCCGGGTCCAACGGCTTTACGTGCTTTCCAAGGCACGCGGCACTGCCAACTTCCAAACTCCTGGCTACTACTGGGCAATTTCTTATAGAAAAACCCAAAAGTACTTTTTGATCGACCTCGATCGCGCTCGCAACCAGTTGACCATCGAGGCAAATACTCTGAATTCCTCCAAATAAATAAAATATATACAGGGTGGCAGGGACATCGACGCACAAACGCTTACCATGGATTCAATACATGATGCTGGACCTCTCTGCGTTGAAATTTCTCGTTGGCTTTTTCTAAAATTTTCAGGCTTTTTCAGCAATTTGTTTTAGTGAAACCTGTATAAAATCATTGTTTCTATCTAACCCAATGAGATTTTAATTAAAAAATAAAATTGAATTGTTTCGCTTAAAACAACAATGTAAATAAAACTCGAAAGGGCTACCTGATCAGCTGTTTTGCTAGAGTTCATTTGCGAGGTCAACACAGCTGATCAAGTAGCCCTTTTGAGTTTTATTTACATTGCTGTTTTAAGTGAAACAAGTGAATTTACTGTTTTATTTTTGCATCGGCTTTTTCTTAATTTTATTAAATTAAGAAAAAGCCGACGTAAAATTTTAACGTCCCCTACATTGAAATTTTTCGTCGGCTTTTTCTAATATAAAATAAGCGGTTGCACGTCGATGTCTCTGCCACCCTGTATAAAATACTAGCCATTGCCTGCGACCTCGTTCGCATTCCTTATTTCAGCCCAAGGAAACTGTTTTTGAAAAAAAAATACGTCTATGTTTCCGGTCTCTATGCCTAATTTCATCCACAGTTTCAGTCGTTCAGCCATAAAATCGTTATAGACAGAAAGACTTTTGCATTTACAATATTAGTAAGGAATATGAAATAAAACATTTTGTTTTCTTTCCAGATCGCAATTCCCTTTCTAATCATGGGCACTCACACAGTTACTCAGCCAATTACAAGAAACAGTATTTAACGTATTACCTAAGTAATATAATGTAGGATGGGCGGTAATTAGAATTGCGTGGTAATAGAGTCCTCCGCTCGTAGGCGGCCCAAGTGGGCGAATTTAGGACCAACACTAAAACTGTGAAGCTTATACTTTGTTTGAGGAATTTTAATAAATTTAATTTTCTTTGCAGGATCTTAACGAGGCCAATACCAGAGCTGTTCAAGTAGCTGCATACTAGTCCAAAGACGTTTGAGCATCGACTCGAAAAGAAGAAGAAGATTTTCAAAGATCATTTTTAAGGTTCCGCAGCTGAATCGCGTAAAACGCAAACTTTATAAGTTCGTATGTCACAGCCACTTTATTCCTACACTATAAGGACCACAAAGTAATAAACTTGGTTACTACCAAGTTTTCCTTATCGTCGTTATTAAAACGGTTCACATTATATAGTACTAGCTTTTGCCCGCGACTTCGTTCGCGTGGGAGGGTTTTCCCGCGTAAAATCCTAATCCCGTGGGAATTTCGGGATATAAAGAAGCCTATGTGTCATTCCAGGATGTAAACTATCTACTTGCCAAATTTCATTCAGGTCCGTTCAGTAGTTTTTGCGTGAAAGAGTAACAAACTTCCATCCATCCTCACAAACTTTCACATCTATACTAATATTATAAAGCGGAAAAGTTTGTTAGTTTGTTTGTTTGTTTGTTTGTTTGCTTGAACGCGCTAATCTTCGAAAGTACTGGGTGGATTTGGATGAAATTTGGTATGGAAGTAGCTTGAAGCTTGAGGAAGGTTATAGGCTACTTTTTACCCGACTGCAAAAAAGGAGAGTTATGTTTTTACCGTGATAGAATCCACGGGAGCGAAGCCCCGCGAGAGTACTAGTTTATAATATTAGTAAGAAGTAAGAAGATTCTGTGAACCGCTTTACTATATCTATACTAGTATTATAAAGCGGAAAAGTTTGTTTGTTTGTTTGTTTGCTTGAACGCGCTAATCTTCGAAAGTACTGGGTGGATTTGGATGAAATTTGGAATGGTAGTAGCTTGAAGCTTGAGGAAGGTTATAGGCTACTTTTTATGCGACTGCAAAAAAGGAGAGTTATGTTTTTACCGTGATAGAATCCACGGGAGCGAAGCCCCGCGTGAGTACTAGTTTTTATATACATGGAAATGAAACTGAATATTGCTGGCGTTTCAATGCACTACTACGGAACCCTTCATGAGAGAGTCCGACTCGTATTTTTTTATTGCGGATGTGCCCGCTCTTGACCTTTATCACGACTAATGGTAAGCGATAGATGAGGTCTTCGATGGAACGAGGGAACCCAGAAGATGCCTGTTCACTCTTGCTTTACAGGCTGACGGGTCATATGTGGCAGAGAACACAGAAGCCGGCAGAGAGTTCCACACCTTGGCTGTGCGCACAATGAATGAGCGCTTGGTACGACAAGACGGTATATCGACCAGTACGTTTGGTAGACCGGTAGTGTAGGTAAAAATAATATTTTATACTATACCTGCTCGGAAAGTGCCTTATTACTTTTTAAAATGTTTGACAGAAAGGACGTCATTACTGTAGTGCAAATGTGCGGGTCGCAAAAGTGTATGAGAATTCATTACTAACGTTCTGGAGACACTGGAGAGGGAGGGAAGTGTATGAAAACCCATTACTAACGCGCTGTTTTTTTTTTTTTTAATTTAGACCAATTCAGTACCTAGCTAACTAAAAATACTTATAATGCCAAAAGACAAAAAAGTTTTTATCACCAAGAGAAAATGATACTGGCCACATAGTATTGCTCAACATTGATTTAAAATTACTCCCAACACGCTGCTGAACAAATTCTCACATTAACTTTAAGTATTCGAACATAAAGAGAATAACAATTTGGCGCGAAAAATAAATGAGGTACCTACTGTCTATGGCCATAGGTCCTATCTTTTAACTCGGTTTCATTTATTAATGTAGGTAAAAAAAGCTTTTTTCCTCGTAGGTATAGTATAAAGCACTATGTATCACTCGGAAGAAAGTGCGATTCCCAACTCGTGTGTATTAAGGCCCTCAGCTGTGCTTCGGGCCTCAAACTACACCCTCGTTGGTAATCGGTCACTTTCTCCACTCGATGAACAATGTACTATTACAGATCGTAAAAAGAATAAAATTAAATATAATATCGGTATCTTTCGTCTAGATTTCACAATTTTTGTGTGTCATAATTACGTTTAACTTTTTCCCAACTATGCTGGAGTCGATTTCTAGTCTAACTGGATTCAGTTGAATACTAGTGTTATACATGGAGTATACTGCCTATCTACGGTTTAACACATTTATTTCTTTTTATTTATTTATTTATTTATATTAAGTACAGCCACATGACACAAAACATTGCACAATTAAAAAAAATCTTACTTACAAAATAACTAATGCACATGACAATTAAGGCGTACATAGCGCTCACCAGAACAATAGTGCTGCCTTGAAAAAAATACTTATAACTAATATTTAACATAAACTCACTACTTAAAATAAAATACATTTTTTATGTTGCAAAAAGTTAATATACAATAAAGGAATAAATTATATACATTAATAATTATTATTACAATTAAAACAATTGGGTAACAATGTGAATAGAATAAATATTAAAATAAACTGAATAAACAACATGTCAATAGCGTAAATAAAAAATAAAAACGGAATTAATATCATGTCAAAAGCATAAATTAAAAAATAATAATTAAAACTTGTCAATAGACTTTAGTAATATAAAAATAAAATCATAAAATCGAATCAATTAAAATAAGTTCAATACATTTGAATAAAATAAGTTAAATTGAAATCGTTAAAAACACAGAAAAATATAAATGTAATTTAAAATATAATTAACAAAATTCTAAGAATAACCTGGCAAGGATAATGTGATTTTTTTTCGAAACCGCTGCAGGGTGTCATTGAAAATGTCCAATTCAGGCATGTTCAAGACTGCAGTATTACATTCATTACACATTCTTACAATGGGAGACTGCAAGCCTAGGTTGGTCTTGATACATGACGTGTCAAAAACCTTTTTAATTTTTTTAGCTCGTGGGTAGCTTCTTGGGACTGTTAAGGAAACGCTCTGCAAAAGGCAACTGCACTGAATATTTCCATTAATGACTTTATGGAGGAAGCATAAGTCCAAAAGACGTCTACGATCGCGAAGGGTAATCATTTTAAATTTGTTCAAACGTTCCGAGTAGGATTTTCTGTGTGAAAAACCATTTGTAGAGAATGCAAGGTGTCTCGTGAAAGCTCGTTGTATACTTTCCACACGTTGTGAGTGGACTGCATAAAAAGGGTTCCACACACTGCTTGCATACTCGAGATTTCTGCGTATTAGGGCAATATAAAGTAGCACTTTGGTCTTATCGAGTTTAAAACCTCTGGAGTTGCGCCTCAGAAATCCAAGCATCTGGGCGGATTTTGTCACTGCCTTATCAATGTGTGAGGTAAACTTTAGCTTATTGTCAACGATCACACCTAAATCTCGAATTTCATTCACTTGGTCCAGTATTACGCCACCAATGTCATACTTAGTAGGAACTGGTGTTTTTTTCCTTGTGAATGATATGTGATGACATTTTTTAGCATTTAGACTCATACCGTTAACGTTACACCAGCGCTGAATATTATTCAAGTCAGCTTGAATTAAATCTGCGTCTGTTCGAGAGTTTATCACTTTAAATATTTTTAGATCGTCAGCAAATAGAGACATTCTACTATGTCGTATGTGATTAGTTATGTCGTTGATAAAGACAAGGAATAACAGTGGCCCCAAGTGAGATCCCTGTGGAACTCCCGAGTGCGCGTAATATACCTCAGATTTAAAGCTACCTATCACTACATATTGAGGTCTTTTTGATAAATTTTCTCAAAAAGAATACACTTCACTTATTATGAGAAATACAAATTAATCTTAATACTAAATACATCAATATTGTTATACAGACTTAGTAGTCTGTATAACAATACAGATACAGAGTAATTATACATAAATTGCTTGTCGCAGTGAGAATATACTTTTCCCTAACTACCCACATGTAGCTAGAGAAAGCTAATAGGTGAGTGAACAATTACGTGTCGTTTCTTGATAGTAACTGTATAGCAATTAGTTAGTTTGTAATTTGGTAAGTTGTTATAATTTGTTTTATTTAAAACTTGAGAAAAAACTTTCGTGATGTGTTTTACGGTTTTTTGAATAAGCTAAATGACTGAATTTCTTTTACGTCGCTTGGCAATTTGGTATACCTAATTATAATTCTGCTCCTTCTGTGTTTTGTGTTTTAACCTCCACAACCAAATAACTGGGTACCCCTTGGTCAGACCAGTGTCAGATTTGGCTTCTAACTACTGTAGCGTAAATAAAATTAAGTGCATCAGTAAAACACAAACCGCTACTTAACACGTTTAATTTTGATTAAAAGGAAAAAGATAGAAAACAAGTACTTAATTAAAAAAATATAAAAAAAGTTAAATATTAGTTATTATAGGGAGCCTTTCAGTGATGGCGTGGGTTAACTTAGCGGAAAGAAAAGAATGTTATCGAAAGTATTATGCAAATATTTTAACTTACCTAACAAAAAATCGATTGCAATCGGTTATAGCCAGGCGAATACGCATTATTAGTAATTTTAATTACAAAAACACTAAGAGCATCCAACGCGTCTTGATAGGCCTTAGGTTAGAAAGAATTTTTGACGTGATAATTTTTAGATTAGAAATATACAAACTAGGTGCACTATTTAAAATAAAACTCCTGCTGCGAAAACTCGGTAATTCCTGGACGGCTGGACACGACTGTGGGAAGTAACGTAGAAATCACGGAGCCACTGCGCTGCGGGGTCCGCATCTACCTCGTACTCGCTTCAGGCCTTTGAGATGGACGTCTCAGGCACAGGATGTGCTCGGATACCGGGCGAGAGCGCCCCGACCTCCGTCGTCGATAACCGACGTCGCTTGCCCGTAGGGTGGAGCCAAAAATTGGCTTGTAACGGGATCTAAACAAAAAAGTAACTTCAGACCACCGATGCAAGCTGAATCTTTGATTAATTATGAAACTAGTGCGAAATGGATCGAAAAGAAAAAAGGCGACAATACATACCAAATTAACCAGAAAATCACCCACAGACTATCCTTTTGCTAGGACACTTTATATTTTTTATTGGCTTAACACCAACAGAAGAAAACTTTCACTTCATAATTTCGATATGAATCAAAAAATAAGGTCGACCATCACATATCGGGTCCCAAATATGTAATGACGCCGTCAAAAGGCAAAACATCCGAGGATATTTTTCACGATTCCTTGTTCAAATGTGAATAACAGCTATGAAGAAAAAATTTTATTGAAAAGTTTGGATTAGAATTGGAGGAAGTTTTAACCGTAGCGGTTTTACGCTACAGTACCCCATTTCCAGTAAAAAAAAAAATGAGAGTAGCAACCCTAAAGGTGAGTGGCAACCCTAAAGGAAAGGTGAGTGACAACCCTAAAAGAAAGGTGGTTGACAACCCTAAAAAAAAGGTGGTTGACAACCCTAAAAGAAAGGTGGTTGACAACCCTAAAAGAAAGGTGGTTGACAACCCTAAAAGAAAGGTGGTTGACAACCCTAAAAGAAAGGTGAGAGATCAACCAAAGTGAAAGTATCAACCCAATGAGAGGGTGACAACGCTATAACAGATTGAGATCACAACAACAGATTGAAAACACAACAACAGATTGAAAACACAATAACAGATTGAAAACACAATAACAGATTGAGAACACAAAAGGGATAGCATCAACCAAGAGTGAAAACCAATATATATACAAATTAAATAAACTAGCCTAACTAACTTTAAACTAAATACATCAAATCAACGACATCGAAGTGCAGCTGATACTGAATAAAATTGAAAGCCGGCCTCCAGTTTAGACGTTAACAGTGCGAGCTTCAGATGCGTCTCCTAAACCTACATTAGAATAGAAAAACAAACGATAGAACTAGAATAATATTCTTAAATATATAGGAACAAAGAACAATATTCAAGACGAAACAAATAAGAGTTGAGATTAAGAAATAACCTAAAAATAACTTCAAAGGAAGTCAAACAAAAACTCGAAGTCGAACACAAAAGCTCGAAGTCAGATAATAACTCGAAGTGAGACACGACACAAAGTCCAACACGACTCAAAGTCAAACATGACTCAAAGTCAAACACGACTCAAAGTGAAACACGACTCAAAGTCTAACACGACTCAAAGTCAAGAGCTTAAGTTATAGAGGGATAAGTTAGAAGGTTAAGTTAAAGAGAGAGGGTTAAGTTGAAGAGGGTGGACCTTAAATCAAAATCAAAAATACGACGCTTAATGAGAGGAAATGGTTATGAATAAATATTAACTCCAGGGAGGAATGAGGGTCGAAATAATAAAAGAGGTGTCGTTAATGGAAAACTAATGGCCTAACATAAGTAATGCTGATTAAGTTAAGAATATGGAACAAATTAATTCATTTAAGTATGTCTTTTATATGATATTGTCCAATATGATGAGAATCACAGTCTTGTAGGACATATGTAGTCATGGAGATGACTCTGATCACACGACATTTAATGAAACGAGGAGCAAGCTTTCCTGTAAAGTATTCAGCAGCTGACGATTTTGAAAAATTACGCCTCCATACAATGTCGCCGGCATTAAGTGTAATAGCCGTCCGGTTCGTATTGTAATTTCGTGAATTACGGAGAAAAGCAGAAGAAAGATTGTCCGCTGGGCTAAGAATCCAACAAAAACAAATACTAGCAAATAGCAGAAAAGCAAACAGTCGGGCTAAAAAATAAAAAAGGTAGACACTAGCACACGACCATTCAAAAAGCTTACCTTTGGTCACGATGCCTAACCATCCACACATCAAACACACTCTACGGGAAACTAACTACCGCTACCTACTGGGATAAAATAAAACTCGGGATAGATAAGTATATTTTGGGAGAAAATAAAAGAATTGGAAATTGGGTATAGTTACAAAGTTAATCTTTAAAATTGAATTTCACAAACATCACACAATTTAGCAAAGAACATAAATTTAGTTAGCAATTCTATAGTCCAGTCGTATGAATCGGGAAAACATTCAAGACAGGTAATCCTTTTAACTTCCATACGGGTATCTGACCAATTCTAAAACCTGAAACTCACAACAAGAAAGATGAAAATTAAAGATAACAAAAAAAAAAGGTATTTTAGTAATAATTAATATGCAAACTTACTTTAATTCGGGCGCCATATTGTAGCGTAAATAAAATTAAGTGCATCAGTAAAACACAAACCGCTACTTAACACGTTTAATTTTGATTAAAAGGAAAAAGATAGAAAACAAGTACTTAATTAAAAAAATATAAAAAAAGTTAAATATTAGTTATTATAGGGAGCCTTTCAGTGATGGCGTGGGTTAACTTAGCGGAAAGAAAAGAATGTTATCGAAAGTATTATGCAAATATTTTAACTTACCTAACAAAAAATCGATTGCAATCGGTTATAGCTAGGCGAATACGCATTATTAGTAATTTTAATTACAAAAACACTAAGAGCATCCAACGCGTCTTGATAGGCCTTAGGTTAGAAAGAATTTTTGACGTGATAATTTTTAGATTAGAAATATACAAACTAGGTGCACTATTTAAAATAAAACTCCTGCTGCGAAAACTCGGTAATTCCTGGACGGCTGGACACGACTGTGGGAAGTAACGTAGAAATCACGGAGCCACTGCGCTGCGGGGTCCGCATCTACCTCGTACTCGCTTCAGGCCTTTGAGATGGACGTCTCAGGCACAGGATGTGCTCGGATACCGGGCGAGAGCGCCCCGACCTCCGTCGTCGATAACCGACGTCGCTTGCCCGTAGGGTGGAGCCAAAAATTGGCTTGTAACGGGATCTAAACAAAAAAGTAACTTCAGACCACCGATGCAAGCTGAATCTTTGATTAATTATGAAACTAGTGCGAAATGGATCGAAAAGAAAAAAGGCGACAATACATACCAAATTAACCAGAAAATCACCCACAGACTATCCTTTTGCTAGGACACTTTATATTTTTTATTGGCTTAACACCAACAGAAGAAAACTTTCACTTCATAATTTCGATATGAATCAAAAAATAAGGTCGACCATCACATATCGGGTCCCAAATATGTAATGACGCCGTCAAAAGGCAAAACATCCGAGGATATTTTTCACGATTCCTTGTTCAAATGTGAATAACAGCTATGAAGAAAAAATTTTATTGAAAAGTTTGGATTAGAATTGGAGGAAGTTTTAACCGTAGCGGTTTTACGCTACACTACCCTTAACTCAAAAAAAAATACAAATCGCGCACCTAGATCTAAAGAGAGCTAACTCAAAAAACTCAATTTTTGAGTTATACATACCATCGAATTCCTTACGTAATAAGGAATTTGATGGTATGTATAACTCAAAAATTGAGATTCTACCGACTTCGTCAAGCCTTGGTCACCCATCTACCGACTTCGTCAAGCCTTGGTCACCCATCTACCGACTTCGTCAAGCCTTGGTCACCCATCTACCGACTTCGTCAAGCCTTGGTCACCCATCTACCGACTTCGTCAAGCCTTGTTCACCCATCTACCGACTTCGTCAAGCCTTGTTCACCCATCTACCGACTTCGTCAAGCCTTGGTCACCCATCTACCGACTTCGTCAAGCCTTGTTCACCCATCTACCGACTTCGTCAAGCCTTGGTCACCCATCTACCGACTTCGTCAAGCCTTGGTCACCCATCTACCGACTTCGTCAAGCCTTGGTCATTCATCTACCGACTTCGTCAAGCCTTGGTCACCCATCTACCGACTTCGTCAAGCCTTGGTCACCCATCTACCGACTTCGTCAAGCCTTGTTCACCCATCTACCGACTTCGTCAAGCCTTGTTCACCCATCTACCGACTTCGTCAAGCCTTGGTCACCCATCTACCGACTTCGTCAAGCCTTGGTCACCCATCTACCGACTTCGTCAAGCCTTGGTCATTCATCTACCGACTTCGTCAAGCCTTGGTCACCCATCTACCGACTTCGTCAAGCCTTGGTCACCCATCTACCGACTTCGTCAAGCCTTGGTCACCCATCTACCGACTTCGTCAAGCCTTGTTCACCCATCTACCGACTTCGTCAAGCCTTGGTCACCCATCTACCGACTTCGTCAAGCCTTGGTCACCCATCTACCGACTTCGTCAAGCCTTGGTCACCCATCTACCGACTTCGTCAAGCCTTGGTCACCCATCTACCGACTTCGTCAAGCCTTGGTCACCCATCTACCGACTTCGTCAAGCCTTGTTCACCCATCTACCGACTTCGTCAAGCCTTGGTCACCCATCTACCGACTTCGTCAAGCCTTGGTCACCCATCTACCGACTTCGTCAAGCCTTGGTCACCCATCTACCGACTTCGTCAAGCCTTGGTCACCCATCTACCGACTTCGTCAAGCCTTGGTCACCCATCTACCGACTTCGTCAAGCCTTGTTCACCCATCTACCGACTTCGTCAAGCCTTGGTCACCCATCTACCGACTTCGTCAAGCCTTGGTCACCCATCTACCGACTTCGTCAAGCCTTGGTCACCCATCTACCGACTTCGTCAAGCCTTGGTCACCCATCTACCGACTTCGTCAAGCCTTGGTCATTCATCTACCGACTTCGTCAAGCCTTGGTCACCCATCTACCGACTTCGTCAAGCCTTGGTCACCCATCTACCGACTTCGTCAAGCCTTGGTCACCCATCTACCGACTTCGTCAAGCCTTGTTCACCCATCTACCGACTTCGTCAAGCCTTGGTCACCCATCTACCGACTTCGTCAAGCCTTGGTCACCCATCTACCGACTTCGTCAAGCCTTGGTCATTCATCTACCGACTTCGTCAAGCCTTGGTCACCCATCTACCGACTTCGTCAAGCCTTGGTCACCCATCTACCGACTTCGTCAAGCCTTGTTCACCCATCTACCGACTTCGTCAAGCCTTGGTCACCCATCTACCGACTTCGTCAAGCCTTGTTCACCCATCTACCGACTTCGTCAAGCCTTGTTCACCCATCTACCGACTTCGTCAAGCCTTGGTCACCCATCTACCGACTTCGTCAAGCCTTGGTCACCCATCTACCGACTTCGTCAAGCCTTGGTCACCCATCTACCGACTTCGTCAAGCCTTGGTCACCCATCTACCGACTTCGTCAAGCCTTGGTCACCCATCTACCGACTTCGTCAAGCCTTGGTCACCCATCTACCGACTTCGTCAAGCCTTGCTTAACTTCGAAGGTTAGCTCATATGGCTGTTTTTATTTAGCCTCGAACTCCTCATAAACTGTTTGTACGTATGTTGCATTTTGTTTTCTCCGAATCTCCGTCACCCTTTTGATCCACCCTATTTTAACATTTGTATGGGAAGTCAAACAGGTGACGATTAACGCTAAACTGTTCCACGAAAGTGATTTAATTATTCAATTGTAACAATCTAAAATAGTTTTACGATAAATGGCCGTGATTTCAGTTTGTAAAGCGGTCTATTCAATTACATAGATACTGGAACTTTTTGGTGATTTTTTCTACTGGGTTAAAAGAAAAAGTTTTAAGGGCTAGTGCATTAAAAAATAAACGGGATATTATTATGATTTTACTGGTATGTCTGGTAATTGATACCTATATACTGAAATCATAGACACCTGATGTCGTTCCCGCTATTAATCCCTATGATTGAAGTGACAGCTGGGACGATCCTCAGATAAATAGATATATAGATAGAATATACTTTATTGTACACCATTAAATGAATCACACTTAATTAACAATATAAAATTTAAATACATAGTAATGAAAAAAAAATGCTTAATATATAAAATAGCCCAATAGGAAATCAAACCGACTTGATCGAAGAGAGTTCAATCACAGAACCAACGGTTACTGAGATATTTCTAATTGAAAAACCCAATAACATTTTTACCTGACCAGAGCATTGAACCCGAGACCTCTTCTTCCGCGGTCACGGTTGAGACCACAAGACTAACGAGGCTGTTACTAATTTATAAATACCAAAGAATGTGAGGATGGGTGGATGGTGGGTGGATGTCAGTTACTCTTTCACGCTAAAGGTACTGAACGGAATGAAATTTAGTATGGAGATAGTGGAAATACTGAAATAACACATAGGCTTATTTTTATCCCGGAATTCCCTCGGGAAAATCCTGCCACGCCAACGAAATCGTGGGCACAGCAGTCTGTTATACATTGGTTTGAGTTTTTTGAGTATTTTAAACTAGTAAGTAGAGTCCGCTAGCTCCCCATCTTTCCACCTTTTTTGGTCGCCGGGCAACCCGTTAGGGTTGCCAAGCAACCCCCAAATCAAGCACAGCGCACGGAAAAATCCTCCAACCATTTATATCTAAATATTACGGTTGTAAAATGTCGTTTGATTCACATAGACTGCAATGACAAATTATTATTTCTTTTTTGCATAATGTACACACAGTTAGAGGCTAGACTTATAACTAATGAATACATAACTGTTAGGGCGCAACAATTTAACTTAAAACTATTATAATACCAGGTAGCAACACACACAAATGTTGCATTAATTAAAGTTATGATAAAATTAAATTTAAATATATTTTTATTGCCATTATTTTTGACATCTTTATTTTCCATAAATTCTTTTCATAATTTTTTGTCCATATTTGTATGAAACGAGTTAATAATGAATTTAAGTAGACTCTGTGGCGCCGCCTATACATTCAAACTATTCGCTTAAAACAAAAGTTATTAGGCAGAGTTACAATGATAAATATCTAAACCTTTCTGTAAATGAAAAGAATATAATTTCAAAATAGCTTTTTTTGGGTGCCATGTTTCCAATATGACGATGCGAGTGGCAAATGTGGCAAAAAGGAAAATCGAAAAACATAATATGTTACTACAATCTTTACGGGTAAACCCCTTAATAATTACGAAACGACAGTAATATGGACCGACTTCCATACTCCATTTCAAAAGAGGACATTTTATTTTTCGGCCGAGAGGAAGGGAATGTCAGACCTACTGCCAAAAAAAAATCCTGTTCCATTAGTTACCCTTGCTTTCAGATGTCGTGGTATCCCGTGCGAATATTCATGGAACGGTGGCAGCTATTGGCCTTATCGCTGCCCGTCAATGGTCCTGACTACTTTTTGTCTGCGTCGAACTCAGAGAAAAAGGGCTTAATATAATTCAACTTGTTATGTACCTGCTGATTCACAGACCTCTCTGAGTCTCTCTGGGTCTCTTTGAGAGATGGTAGTCAGAACTTCAACACTGTGAATTTCTGACTACCCCCTGAGAAGAAACACCGAAACAAACTCATAGGTCAACGTATCTTCCGTAGGTATAAGCCGTACCGGTCTTGTGACCGAGAGGTCGCAAGGTCGAACCCCACCCATTACATTACATTACACTATTGTTGTGAACCCACTCTAGAGACAAGCATACCTATTTAGCTTAGTTGTAGAGGTTAACATGATTTCTAGTAATGTGAATTCTACGTTTTTTTTGTTATCGGAGCCGGGAAACCTTCAAAAGGCGCCTGGACTTTTGGGGTAAAGACCAGGGAGTGTGGGATTCTAACCTCACTAAAACCACCCGGGTGATCACCATTAGCATATATAAAAGGCCCCGTTACCTCTAAAAAGGCCACGCTGGAGCCTCCTCTGTGCAACGCCTGTTACGGCACATCTCTGGGGAGACTGTAAAGAGGTCACCCCAACGTGAAATCTACCTACATATCTAGTTATTTTTTTTTTATTTAATTTAATTCACAATGCTTATCATTGTTACGGAAGAGTACAGCCTCCTGACACAGCCTAAAAGGAGGCATCAAATACTAAATTGTAATTAATCACTTATGCTGCAGAGATGTGGACGTTGAGAGACACTGAAAAGAAGAAAATAGATGCTTTGGAGATGTGGTGCTGGAGACGAATGCTTCGAATATCTTGGACGGAATTTAGAACGAATGTCTCAATACTGCAAGAACTCGGAATCCAGCAGCGTCGATCGAATGTAGTACAAACTCGCATTTTAAAACTATTCGGACACATCTCAAGGCGTCAACGACTGCATAGAACGTCTCGTCGTCCAAGGCAAGATAGAGGGTACCAGACCGCGCGGACAATCGCTGATGTGTTGGACCGACCAAGTAAAGACCATGGTTGGCGGGTGCATGAGTGCACCAAGATGGCGGGACATCGTGAGGCGAGCTACATCCGCCACTCCAGCATTTACTACCACGACCACTCTGGTATAAGAGTGATACGACTGAGAAGAAGAATGAATCACTGATCGTAACAATAAACTATTTTTATTTATTTATAAGAGGGAGAGAGAATGAGTTACGGCATAACTTACTTAAACCCACACGAACAGTAAGACAATTAGTTAATAGGTAACACCAAACAGCGACGCCGGCATCCTGTTCGGGGCTGTAATTTAATCCGTTTACCCTAATTACCGCCTACAATTCGCCAAGCCTGCTTGTAGTTTTAAGCTTTCATTCAAGGTATAACCTATTTAACCTACTTCTAAAAGGAGTTGTTTTTAATGTATCTACAACGTGTAATTTAAAGGGTATATACATACCAACTGCATGGCTTCTTTGGATGATAACAAACGATATCGCAAGGGTTTTGTAATCCTAAGTCTACGTGTGTAGAACTTATTACAAATTCCAATACACTGATACCAGAGACCGAATTTTTCAAATTAAGAAGAACGAAGAGAATTATGGTGTTATTGGCAAGTGACGTGGAAAGTTATTGACCCTCGTAGTGCTGTGACACGTTTGTTATGATTGGTATTCAAGAAATATATGAAACCAATAATTTGGTATCAATTCTTTGAGTCAGTTATTTTGTGCTGAAACTGTGCATAGAGACTCCATACCAGATGTTGTCTTCAGCCCTTTGGATAGATATGGGGTTTCCGTTACACGTTGTATATTCACTTATTTCTCCGCCAAGTGACGACCGATTAATCAATATAATTTTTTTATTCAACGGCCTTTATTCCTGAGTTAGTCTCATTGTCACCGAGTCAGAATTTAGTGATGGGAAATCGAAGGCAACCCTCAAACTTTATAGACAGAGACAATGTAAGCGTATATATATATAAGCGTATATATAATATAAGCGTCAATAGCCTAATGGATAAGGTGTCAGACTTGTGATCGACAGGTCCCGAGTTCGAATCCCACCCATTACACTATTGCCGTGAATCCACTCCAGACACAAGCATATTTAGCTTAGTTGGAAGGGTTAACAAGATTGCTAGTAATGTGAATTCTACCCACATTGCTAGTCATCTTAAAAAAAAATGTTTTTCAAATAGTTTCAAACGAAATTCAGGTATTTGTAATCATCATCTCATGTTGCTGAGCTGATTATAAGTAAGAAAGTTTAAGTCGGGGTCTGATAGTGGGATCCCAGTACCCGGGTAGCAATAATTAGGCCAACCCTAACACCGACTATATGTATTAGAGGGCAAAGGCTATACAATTGATTTTCTCTAACAAGGATTTCCTTATATTATCCGTGACTAACTGACTGACAAAAAATATACAAACTAAATTAATTGAAAACATTTTTCTTGATTTTGATCTTGACTTGATTGTCAAGGAGAATAGTAGACAGTAGTGAAAATGGCATCACAGAGAGGGTAGAAATAAAAAGGCATAACCACCTAAAAGATGGGACGATGACCTGAGAACGGCTGCAGGTGTAATATGGAGAGAAAACACATAATCAGGACTTGTGGAGGAATTAAAGGGAAGGCCTATGCTAAGTCAAAACAATTTTGACCGATGTCTAATAATAAAATTATACTTTGTTAGATTATGAAAGATTGTTTATGATTAGGGCTGCCATCCGTCCGGGTTTCCCCAGATTTGTCCTAGATTGGACAACGTCCGGGGGCGTTCGGGGGATTTTCCCTATAAGCGTCCTGGTAAAACCCGGACCCATATTGATCTTACGGGCACCAAAAAGCACGATCTTTGTCATCATATTGTTTTTGTTACATCTTATTGCTATTCTTCTTATCTTATTGTTATTGATTAATTAAAAAGAAATTAATAAACTTCTAACTGTCTATAATATTACCAGTAAATAAAAACAATAATTAAACATCATCGTTTTTAGTTTCAAGTACAAAAATGTATTTTTCTACGGTGTCCGGGAAAAATTGCGATTTTACCCAAATGTCCGCGGTTTATGAAGTCTTTGTCTGGGGCCGGCAATTTTGGTGATAGCAACCCTATTTATGATCTATGATGATTTAATATGTATTATTATTTTTCAATATTTTTTGTTTTTATCTGCTTCGTTGGTAGAGTGGTCCCAAGCGCGACAGCAGCACGACGCTTCGGGTTCGAGTCGGTCGGATAAATAATACTATTGGGTTTTTCTGTAAGGAATTTCTCAGTAGTAGCCCGGAGTTTGGAAGTTTGCGGTGTGACACCCCCGTGCTTCGGAAGCACTTAAAGACGTTGGACCCGGCTATCATTTGGACAGCTTTGAAAGTCGTTACGGGTAGTCAGAAGTTAGTAAGTCTGACACTGGTCTAGCCTGTTACTCAGGTACTAAGTTGTGGAGGTCAGATTGTCAGTGGCTCCATGTAAAACAGTAATACTTAGCTGCATTAGGTTACACTGAAAGCCAACCCTAAAATATTTAAGAAAAGTATAAGCACATGATCTATAATATATCGAATTTAAATTCTATTATTAATTTACTGCAATGGTTTTCTTTAAAGAAAAAAAAATGAATAACAATTATCATTTCTAAATGGTTAATTTTTATTTTTCAACGCAATATGTATTATTATGAAAATGAATTACGTACGACTTACGTTAATCAAGGCTTTAATTATTATTATCTAGAGTAGTGGGAACTCAATTAGTTTTTATTTTATTTTGATTTGTTTTAACGCATCTATTTTATCTTTTTAATTTTGTATAATTTTTTAACAAATAAATTCTAATTGTATCCATGTTGCATAAAATTTGCGATATTGTAACATCATTGGAAGAAGTCACTGGCTCCTGAAATACAGGTCTTCAAACCTAGCTCTGGAGGCAGGGTCTCACGTCTTTGTAATTTAGTTTATGCCAATAAAGAATTATTATTAAAGTAACGCTATCGGGCAGACAAAGCCATAGACAACACTATGTATCACTTCCCACCACAAAGACGCCGACATCGTATTGAACGGTCCTACAATCAGGGCATAGCAACAAAAATGTTGAATACCCGAACTGGACCCAAGTAAATCACAAGGTAGGTCAGGGAACATCGCAAAAACTGAACAAAGAGACGACAACCAGTCCTCGTGACCTCCAGACGGCCGCCATTTTGTGTAGCGAGGGCTGTCACTCATTGGCTGAGCCGCCAGATTATTTGAATGATGACAGTATTGTTAACTTAGGGATGTGCTAGATTCTAATGTAAACGTATAGAGTGTATAATGTGTTGGTAATTCATGTTATGACATTTTAGTGACTGTTTAGTTTTTTTTTTTTTAATGAATGAGCCCGTTCTTGACTTCGATGACACCTGATGGTAAGTGTAAGATGAGGTCTACGATCGAACGAGCGAGTCCAGAAAAAGCCTATTCACTCTTGCTTTAAAGGCTGACGGGCAGATGTGGCAGGGAACACAGAAGCCGGCAGAGAGTTCCACACCTTGGCTGTGCGCACAATGAATGTTGAAGAAAAGCGTTAGTACGACAAGACGGTAATTTTTTTGTCTACAACATGTAACGGAAAGGGTATATACATACCAAGGGCACGGCTTTTTTGGATGATATCAAACGATATTGGAAGGGATTCAACTCAAAATAAAATACTCTAAAAATGATACCAAATTTTCGGTTTCGTAAGTTTCTTAAATTGAAATCATAACAATCGTGTCACCGCATTACGTAGGTCACTAACTTTCCACGTTACTTGCAAATATCACGATAAATCTCTTCTGTGATGTGCTTATTTTCAACCGACGACCAAAAGAGGAGGTTATCAATTCGACGCGTATATTTGTTTTTTTTTTTTTTTTTTTATGTATGATCACCGATTACTCGAAGACGGCTGAACCGATTTGAAAAATTCTTTTTTAGTTTGAAAGGGTATACTTTGAAATTGGTCCCATTGTCACCAGGTCAGGATCTGATGATGGGATCCTGGAGAAATCGAGGGAACTCTTCAAATATTATAGGCACACCTATGGCGTTTTGGGTATTTCTTATAGTAACTTGTGCAGTTTCTCTCAAAAAATAGCATTTGGGGAAGTGGAACTGATGATGAAGACCACAGATGGCCGCCGAACCTACTCAATAATAAGTATTTCGTGGATTGCAATTCGAATACTTGAATATGGATGTTAAGCACTTTATGTTCGTCACAATGCATATGGTGATGTAGAGCTGATGGTGAAGTACCAGGAGAACTCCTCAAAAATTAACGGCCCAGCATTGGGAAAAGCAATATTTTGTAAAAGGTTATAAGTAGTTGACATTTAGGCTCTTTTAACTAGGTAAATCAAAAATCGACCAACTAAAAAGAGTGAAATAAAAACTTTTTACCAAAAAATTAAACCGACTCCCAAAAACACTGCAAAGTGAAAAATAACTTTAATTTCGGAAGTCAGTGCCAAAAACGAAAATACAAAACTAAAGACACCGACTTCCGAAATTAAAGTTATTTTTCACTTTGCAGTGTTTTTGGGAGTCGGTTTAATTTTTTGGTAAAAAGTTTTTTAATTTGATAAGTTTGGTTTCTGATATCAATGTATTAAAAATGCTCATTACTTCTGAACATGTAGAGATAGGATTAAAAAACTCTTCCAATATGGTTTGATATCACCCAAAGAAGCCGTGCTCTTGGTATGTATATACCCTTTCCGTTACACGTTGTATATCAACAATAATGAATTAAATTAGATGAGCCCGTGGTTAAATAATAACAGCAGGTTAAGCAAAGCTGCCAAGGTCAGTTCATAGATGGGTGACCATCATTACATATCGGGTTTCCTCTGTACATTGGAAAGCACGTTAGGTCCCGGCTATCATTTCTACATCTTTCACAGTCGTTACGGGTAGTCAAAAGCTAGAAAATCTGGCTATTTTCTCGCCAAGGTGTATCGTGTTGTGTTGCCCAATGGATTATGGAGGTCATATAGGTAATCGATCCATGTAAAACAATAGCCGGCACCAACATAGTTGGCAAAAGGCTTTATTTAAGGATGGGAAATCACCCAATGACTGCCGAATGGGATGGGGGAGGAAAGCTCTCCTCAATTCGATAACGGAATTTGCGATTCGATAAAAAGTCGGAGGCTTTAATTAATTTATTAATTAAGGCAACCACAGGCAAACCCGGTTAAGCAGCCGACAACCTCAGAGGTTGACCTGCGAGATGCCACACACAAAAAAAAAACCCAATGACTGCCGCCCCATCTGGGCGTCACGGGAGGGTGTGTCAGACTTACTGACTAAAACTCATCCGTGTTCCGTCATTTGCCCTTCGTGTTCCGAGGCCGCGGTAACTCTTTCGAACAATTACGCAACTGGGAAAAGACTAAGCAGATAATGAGCTATGCTTTATTTTATCTATTTGTACGTATACATACGTATAGATAAATAAAATACATAGTTAGGTTGGTATATGTATAGAGTATGTTAACAGAGAGCGTTCCCGTTAACCCGCAATAGTATAGCATCCATATATGCTAAAAAAATATTACCATTCGAAAACCATTTTTTTATATTAAAATATTCACTAAAAATGTTAAATTGATACGTAAAAGAAACACTCTGTACACGCGTACTTGAAGGACGGCAACGTCGCAATTTATTTATGAATGACGGGCCGCGTGTGCGGCGATCTAATTGATGTGCTTATACTATTGCGGGTTAACGGGAACGCCCTCTGTTAGTTAACATACTGTATGTACACATTTATATATACATATAAATAAAATTGACGTGTCTGTCTGTGGTTTTGAACTAACTGAATTTTCTCAAGTGCTTATAGTTACACGATACTAAAGACCAAAACACAGGCCACACACGCGAACGAAGTCGCAGGAAGAGCTAGCTATATAACCTGCCGGGGTTGGGGTATACTCTTACGAGATACCGCGACTCCAAGACGTAACGGCAACTGAAGGAACAGGGTGGGTTTTTAGTTAGTAGAAGTCTAAAACTCTCTTCCGCTCCACTCACAGCGCGAAGAGATGTTTGATGGTTTTCTCACCCCGAAAAAAAAATTAGGCAAGTTTGTAATGAAATCCGTATATCGTCGCCTTAGAGTGAAAACCTCGGGAGTACATTTTTGTCCAAATTTTTTTTATTGCGTTTCCAGAAAGCAATCCTAGCAACGCACATCCTGATCTCACTAATATGTTCATTCGATACTCGAAACGCTATCTATGAAAGTAAGTGAGAACCTCGTAAACACTCGCATCGCGTCGTCGGTTTAGCGTTAATCAGGCCATGGATTATGCATTTCTGAACTGTTCGATATTACGTAAAATATTTTTCAGATTATACATAATATCGAACAGTTCTGGATATAAAAACTGGTTAAATTTACATATAAATTAATTAAAAAAAAACATAAAAGAAAGCGTACAAAAATGTTATAGCACGCAGATTTTTCTTCCTCCTGAAAAGTTACTCCTTTTTCACTTACGAGGTTTTCACTCTAAGGCATCGATATGTGACATTAATAGGTTGGTATGAAATAAAACAGCTAATCTAAAGACTACTTAAATAAACTAAATGAGTTTTCTTCTACAAAATAAGCCTTGTCAACAGTTGTTAAACTGCGGAACTTAATGTTTACACTTCGGATCGTGGGTTCAAAACCCGCAAGGAAAAACATTTTACGCTTTTCAATTTGAGATTATCTTTTGCTGGCTCAATTTACACCACCGCGGAATGGAATGGAGGCGACTTTAATTGTACATAGCATAATGAACTTTATGTCAATTGTATAACATACAAACTAAATAGGAGCCAAAAAAGGTCGCGCGTCTTCCGGGGAATCCTTGCGCATTCTCGAGAATGAGAAACACATAAAGTATCTCGACTTAGCTCATGAGGTTGTTGACATGCGGAATGTGGACTCGGCTGTCATTGTACCGATTGTCATATCAGTCAATGGGCTGATAGCTAAAAGCTTCGACGACCATCTGTCGAAGCTGACGTTGCACAGCTGGATACAGGGCCTGATACAGAAGGCAGTTCTCCTCGATACGGCTCGTATTGTGAGGAGGTTCCTTTCTCTGGAGACCTAACCACCGGTAGCTTGGACCCTTCTCCCGACACCGGTGGACTGCCATTTTTTATATTTTTAAAGTTTTTTATTGTAAGTTTTTTTATAGAAAAATATTTAAAAATGTAATTTTTGAGAAAAGTGTTGAATAATGGAGATAATAATAATAATATTCCACAACTTTCACACAACGCCATCTAGTCCCAAACTAAGCAGAGCTTGTGCTATGAGTACTAGACAACTGATAAACATACATATATATTTCTAAATACATACATATTATAGACAAATTACACCCAGACAAAGAACAAATGATCATCACACAAACATTTGTCCTGGGTGGGAATCGAACCCACGACCTTGAGCATAGCAGTCAGGGCCACTGACCACTAGACCAACAGGCTTCTAATGTTCGAATGGGTTGTTATCCAGCCGACAGGCTCAGTACGGGTTTGTACCAAACCCAAAATTGAACTAGAAGCTACATTACCCTAATGGCTAAGGTGTCGGCCTTGTGATCGAGAGGACATGGGTTCGAACCCTAACCATTGCACTATTGCTGTGAAACCACTCTAGACACAAGCATATCTCGCTTAGGAGGGATTAACAAGATGGCTAGTACCCACATTAATAATTCTCTTTAAAAAAAAAGTCACTGTTTAATATAGATCTAACCACGCACGCACTTTTAAATCAACCTGTATAATACGAACCCGTGCGAAACTAGGGCGGGGACTAGTCCTGTATATCAAAGTAGTAGTTTCAAACATATTTGCGATAAACATTGTATGTCACTTCCGGTGTCTGGCCGATTAATATAAACATTTTCTTTTTAACAAATAGTGATGAGGGGTTTAATCGTGTCCCCTCCGTCTATCTACCAGACACAAAAGCTATTTACTGGTCACAAGAAAACAGAAACCGGACCAAAGATTCTATGTTTAAATATAGAACATGATCAAATTTCTTCTTGAATGTCTACATAGTTTCTGACAAGGCCCGAAAATCAACGACCGTTCATAAACTGCTAAGACTTTTCTTAACTGTGTTGGGGATTGATGTTAGACATTCTGGCTTTTGACTATCCGTAATGACTGTCAAAGATATCATAAGATTTACACTGGCATGTTTACCATGTCTTTTTATTGTACTAATATCCCGTTTTAGGTTCTTATGATAATTTTACTGACCATGTTTAAAAAATTATACTGTAAAATAAATTACAGCCGGGACCCATAGCTTCACGTGCTTTTCGAAGCACGGTGGAATCTGGATATGTTAGGATGCTCACCCATTCATAAACGCATCTCAGCAAGTGTTGGTTAATCATGAAGATCGAACCGCGACTTCCAAAACCACGAGCTTCTCTAAAACCAGCCCCCGATTATGTATTTAATTCAATGACAAATATTATTAGCCAGTAAGTTTGAGTCCAGGCTCACGTTTGACCACCATCTCACTAGATGTTAAGCAATGACATGGACGAAGCTGAAACACGTTTACCAAGAAGAAACCTATTCAAACTTGTCTTTAAGACCACCAAGTTGAATGTGATACGTGATTTCGAAAAGTGAAACACCGAAGAACACGTCCCCTTAAGTTCACGAATACGAAACACTTAACAACGAATGCAAGCTACCACGAAAAACCTAACGCTGTAGCCATGGCATCTCGAATAACTAAATCTCTAATTTTACCTATTCGAAACACTTAACAACGAATGCACACAACCAAGAAAAACTGAACACCGTAGCCATGCAATATCAAATAACTAAACCTCGAAAAGTCTTCGTAAAATATCTTTATTAATTTAACAATCAAACATTGCTTACACACAGCTTACTCCGGCAGAATAACGGACAATAAAATAATAAAGGCCTATTATCTTATTGTCTTGAAAAGAAATATTAATATTAGGTGTCACCTTGGGTAATAAGAAATGGTTTACACTTACGTTCTAGGGCATACCCTACAACTCAACTCAGTCTTGAATAATAAACGAATTGGTTATGTGGAGTGTGACGCCCAATTCCACTGTAAGACAAAGTGTTTTTCTAAGAAGTTAATTATTGTCATTGTTTAAGAGATACTCGTACCGCTAGTTAAGTTGCCTAATTCAAGGTTTAAGGAAAACAAAAGATAAAAGATCTAAACTAAATGACAAACCTTTAAAATGAAATATTTATTTTTAAGAATTGCTTATAAATAACACTTTTACACGTAATTTTTTCCTGTTTTAAGTTTAGCTAGATGAGGCCGGTGTTTCCTAACTGACTATTCTGAGAAGAAACACCGAAACAAACTCAAAGGTCTGTTCTATCTGTTTTAAATTTCATAATATTAAAACTGATCCAAATCATATGAGAAGCATGTAGGACGTGCTGTTTTAGGGAAAGAAGCACACAGAAATGTAATTAATTAATTCTTAATTACTTCTAAAAGAACTGTTCTGAAAATCATATTAAACTAGTTAACGCAACGGCAACATAATAATATCGCAGAAACCCTATATTTGCATAGTTCACTCCAAGGATTTCACTACATGCGGCAAATATTGACTACCTACAATAATGTTCTTAGAAATAATATTATTTGCTTAATTTATACATGGATACCGGGAAATGGTTGTATGTCAAAGTTGTGTAAATAATATACAAGAAATATAAGCTAAGGTAATGGGAATGGCGGGGTTGCTGGAATGTTTTAACGAGATACTACGCCTCCGGAACACAGAGTCAACTAAAGGAGCAGGGTGGGTTTTTAGTCAGTAGAAGTCTGACACTCCCTCCACTCACACTCACACTAACTCCCTCTCCACCCACAGCGGTTAAAAAGGTAATAGGAATAATTGTCTAAGATTGTCTAGAAGTAACCTCTTCACTCTTGACGTGAACGCTTTTATGATAACACAGCAAGGACTCGTATTCGAAAGAATTTCACCCCTTAACTAAAGTGAAATCTCCATAATTATCTACACTAATATTATAAAGAGTAGGGTGTAGGGTTGTAAGTTTGTGTTTAGGGGGTAATCTCCGGAACGAATGATCCAATTCTAAATTAGTTTTCGTCGGTAGTAAGGTGCATTATTTGTAAGTTCTATAGGCAAAATTATTTCTAAATCCACGCGTACGAAATCACGGGTGAAATGCTAGTTTTACATAAATATGACTTCGTTCACGTGTGAGGTTTTTCCCGCGTAATTCCCGATCCCATGGGAATTCCGGGATAAAAACCATCTATATATACTATATATATATTTAAATATCCTATGTCCTTTCCAGGGTCCTAAACTATTCCCATGGCAAATTTCATCTAAATCGGTTTAGCGGTTCAATCGTGAAAAGGTAACATACAGACAGACATAGTTGCTTTCGCATTTACAATATTAAGTTAGTAAACTGTTATAAAAAAAACTTTAAGTATGGATTTTTTTGTATTAATTTCGACGTTCAAAAGTGTCTTTAAATTACCTAATTGAAATGAATTAAATTGCTTTGAATTTGTCTAATTACCGTTAGTTAAAAGAAAACTAGACTCAGGTAAGGAGTCGCTTCATCTAAAAACTGATACTCAATTGCATTTCGCTAGACTGGAAGCAAACACGATATAGTTTTTTTTTTTAAAAGGAGATCTACTAATGTGTCTGGATTTTCATTACTCGCAATCTTGTTAACCCCGCCAACTAAGCAAAATATGCTTGAGTCTGGAGTGAGTTCAAGGCAACAGTGGTTGGGGTTCGAACCCGCGACCACTCGATCACAAGGCCGACATTTTAGCCATTAAGCTATTGTCACTTAAAAGAAAACTATGCTCAGATAGGCTGTTCATTTCAGATCTTCTAAAACTAGTACTCAGCTTCGTTCGGCTAGGCTGGAACGACAGTTGACAAGACTCGATTGACTGAACAAGAAAACGCTACGCTTACTGATTTCACTACCACCTTACAAAATATTCGACTTCGGTCATATTCCAAGCTTTACTCGCTGATCCAATTTAACGTTGGCAAGTTGCCATAAGTGGAACAACTTCATCAACTTTTGACCCAGTAATTATATTCACGGGAAACTTACTTTGTAGGGTAGTTTTAATAACGGTCGCCGATCATCGGTTTGACTGTCAAGAAAAGTTATTAATTGGTTGAAGAAGTCGTCGTTAAATGTTACGTATATCGTTAAGGTTAAGGCTGTCATTTGTACATAATATTTGACGGTCTTCTTCTTCTTCTGTAGTATGGTTTCCGCACTTAATCTCTGCACGAGACCATTGTGCGTGAGCCGTGTCGGACGTCACTCCATCCAGCCAACCTCCATCCAGAAGCAGATCAGGTCTTTCGGTCTATTCAGGATATCCGTAAGTGAATTTAATGACCCGAGGGTTCGTTTCCGTATTTCGGTGATTTCCGTGCACTCTAGGAGCACGTGTCCTACCGTATCCTCCGACCCCATGCATGCCCTGCACAGGGGACTGTCCGTTATACCTATTGTGTGGTAGTGTTTGTTCATGGTCCCTGCCACCATCGCAAGCTTCTTTTGTCCAGGTGTAGAAGGCGCCTGGTTAGTTTTTTATTTATTTATTATTTATTTATTTAAAATAGGTTCGCGTTTGACCACCATCTCACCTGATGGTAAGTGATGATGTGGTCGAAGATGGAGCACGCTTACCTAAAAGTAACCTATTCACTCTTGACTTAAAAACTCCTAGGTTATAGCTATCGGGAAACACAGACTCCGGCAGGGAATTCCACTCCTTAGCCGTACGCATAATGAAGGTATTCCCAAAACGTTTTTTGTCTAGGTTTGGCATCGCCTCCTTGGACTGCCTGCAGCCTGGTGTCCGAAAACCATTGTGTCGGACCCCCTCCTGGCCAGTTCGTCCACCGCATCATTGCCGAGTGATCTGCTGTGCCGGTTTACTCTTGACGGTCTTTACGAGTAGTCAGATGCCAGAAAATCAGACACTAGTCTTACCAAGGGGTATCGTGTTACCCAGCTACTGGGTTGTAGAGGTCAGATAGGCAGACACTGCATGTAAAATACTGATAATCCACTAATATACTACTTACTACTTTTTCACTTCTCCTTTCGCAGGTCTGCTGGAAGAAATTTCTTAAGAAATAAGCAGTACCTTTGTACTCAGATATTATAATTATGCTTATCTTAATGTATTTTACTGTGTGTACATAAATAATAAAATAAATAAATAAATATATTTTATGGCATTTATTATGGTTCAATGGCAGATTAATTGCCACGAACTGCATCGGCACAATACGTTATATCAGTGCTTCCAAAGCGATAGGAAAAAAAACTTTATTTTTACAAAAAATTTGAACCGACTTCAAAACTTAGAAAAAAGACTTGCACTAAAAAGAGAGAAATAACCTTAAATATTATTTTATTGGATGTCTAATTCCGTTAAAAATAAGGGCTAGGTATCTACTCACATGGCTGAAGTCGGTGCCAAGCCAATGAATAGTTTTGATAGGCTAAGTAAACCGCATTCTGGAGCACACCCGAGGTTGAAACCTATTAATTTATCTTGGCACCGACTTCAGCCATGTGAGTATATACTTAGCCCTTATTTTTAACGGAATTAGACATCCAATAAAATAATATTTAAGGTTATTTCTCTCTTTTTAGTGCAAGTCTTTTTTGTAAGTTTTGAAGTCGATTCAATTTTTTGTAAAAAAAAGTTTTCATTTTATACTTTTAAGTGTATCTTTGTTTGTGTTACTTGAGTTACCTACATACCGTTAGCATTTAAAAGAGATTTGGTGTACACGTCTCTTTTACCCACTTAAACCATATTTCAGACGTGATTCAGAATGTCTGTGCCTCAGCTGGGGTCATTTTAATAGGCTGATTATGCTAAACAGTACATAGATGTACGAGAGCAGCAATCGCGGGAGATTTGCTGTTTTAAATTGAAGAGTTCCATCACTTATCTCCGAAGTTCTTCATCAGAAGCAGATGTGTTATATACTAAAACCTTATTTGTAAAATATGCTTTCAAACAACGAAGACGCGATCGAAATCGGATCAGTAGTTTCTGAGAAAATCGCGGAAATACAAACATACATACATATATACATACTGGTCGAATACAGAACCTCCTTCTTTTAAGTGGATTAAAAATGCAGTTTTCTTTCATTTTCCTGTTTTTTTTTTTTTTTTTTCTTAACCCCGAAATATGACACACTTAAGAAACGTCTTACATTGACTAGATCTAATTAACCCTTAAAATAATGTGCTCAAAGTTCAAAGATCCAGAATTATGAACGCCTGTATAATACCCATTTTTGTAACGGAAATATCAAAATAACAGTAGGTACTTCCTACCGAATGTCGAAGAGTTATGATGAAGTCAGCAAAAAATACATAATTCATTCTAATAAGTATAACAATATCTGTCCAGCATAAAACGGCATATCTGCTTTAACTACACAGACAAAATTGCACCTTAATTTGTCATTCTAAAGTTGAAAGTTCTTTGAGAATTAACAGGATGTTATGTGAAGCGGTTACATTTAAATGTTTTGTTTGAAATAAAAATAGCAGAATTATGGAATTCAAGTAATAGGATACGATTTAACAATATCGAGTGTTAATTTACGCGAAGTGAGAAATTTGTATCATCGTGAAATATGGACTTTGTATTATTTGCTCTTTTAATACGTTGTTTCTAGAGGAATTCTTCAGATTTTAGTACCTATGTGTTATTTAGTATGAAATATCTATACTTATAGGTATTATAAAGCGGATAGTTTGTTTGTTTGTTTGAACGCGCTTAACTTCGAAAATACTGGGTGGATTTGGATGAGATTTGGTATGGGAGTAACTTGAAGCTTGAAGAAGGTTACTTTTTACCCAACTGCATAAAAGGAGGGTTATGTTTTCGTCGTTACAAAATCCACGGGAGTGAAGCCCCGCGCGAATACTTGCATTTTATGAATATCAATGCAGATGTATGTCGTTACTTATTTACATATTCCAGGGGATTGGCGCTAATATCCGAAAAACCTGTATTTCGTAGTACAGCTAGACTGTATAAACATGTTCAGCTATATCGGAAAATCCAAAACATATATCTTGTTTTATTCTCTTTATATTAGGTCTTTATTTATAAAATTACCGTTTTACTGGCCATTTTGTACAATAATAACTTAGGTCAGTCATGGAATTTCAAATTGACATAAACTTTATCAGAACTGTTATTAATACATTATACAGTAACAGTAAAAACAAAAAAATTGTTTGCAAAAAATAGAACCGACTTCCATATCAAAACACTACAAAGCCAAAGCTAACTTAAATTTCGGAAGTCGGTGTTGTTGGTTTTGGATTTTCTTTAATTTTTTCAGTCCGCCTTCCGAAATTAAAGTTATCTTTGGCTTTGTAGTGTTTTGATATGGAAGTCGGTTCTATTTTTTGCAAACAATTTTTTTTCACGCTTTTTAGTGGGTCGGTTTGTAATTTATCTAGTTACAAAAGCCATAATGTCAACAACTTATCACCTTTTACAAAATATTGCTTTTCCCGATGCATAGCCGTTAATTTTTGAGGAGTTCTCCTGGTACTTGACCATCAGCTCTACATCACCATATGTATTGTGACGAACATAAAGTGTTTAACATCCGTACTGAAGTAATCGAAACGCAATCCACGAAATACTTATTATTGAGGAGTTTCAGTGGCCATCTGTGGTCTTCATCATCAGTTCCACTTCCCCAAATGGTACTTTTCGGAAGCAACTGCTCAAGGTACTATAAGAAATACCCGAAACGCTATAGGTGTGCCTATAATATTTGAAGAGTTCCCTCGATTTCTCCAAGATTCCATCATCAGATCCTAATTTCGTAACAATGGGACCAACTAGAAAGTATACCCATTCAAACGCAAAAATAATATTTCAAATCGGTCCAGCCGTCTCCGAGTTATGAGGTAACATACATAAAAAAAAAAAGTTCAAGACGAATTGAGAAACTCCTTTTTTTGAAGTCGGTTAATAATGAATGACTAAAGTTGACTTTTGTTAATGAAAACATACATTTGGACATTAGATATAAGTATATAGTAGTAGTAGTATAAATTAAAAAAACATTTGGTCTAAATTTGGATAGAAATGTGATTTTTGCTTGGCCTGAAGGGAAAGTTCACTGTCGGTCAGCACTGACCGCGTTGGCGTTCAACGTGTTAAGACGGTGGTCCTGGCTGTCATTTGAACATTTTTGACAGTCGATACGGGTAGTCAGTAGCAACGGGTCAGTAGCAATTTTCTTGCTACTGACACGTCCTTTACGTCCTTTCACGCGATTAGGGGTATCGTGTTATCCAACTACTGGGTTGTGGACGTGACACTGGTAGTCGCTCCATGTAAAACATTAGCAATCAGCTGTATCCAGTTTTACTGGATGCCAACCCCGACCCGACCGATCCCTGAGTTTGTTTCGGTGTTTCTTGTCAGGGTAGTCAGTTAGGAAACACCGGCCTCATCTAGTTTAAATTTACAAAAAAAATGAGTGTAGCACTCGGGGACTGCCGCGGTAAAGCTATTGCATAGCATTTTTTATCAACTTATGCAATTATAATTATTTATTTATTTTATTTATGCAGTATTTTTCTTTTCTTTGATATTAATTCAAGTTACACTTTTTGAGCGTGGTGACCGATAAGAAAACATTTTTTCTTTTATTGAATAAATGAGAAGTTAATATTGTTTAAAATATTTTTATTATCTTACAATACATGTAGGTTATTCAGGAATTTTTATCATTGAAACTATAGGTTTATTAGCAGCTAGTCTACACGCATACGTCTAGTCGCACGCACACAAACACCGTGCCGAAGTCTGCCGAACTGAAACGACGTTAGACGATGCACGGCTTTCCACGCCGCACCGCTGTGCCGGTCGGAGTGGGGGGTGTTAGGTTTATTTCCGTTACGGAATTTCTTGATTCGGTCACCGCGCTCAAAGCCCGCGATAAAAGCTATGCAATAGCTTAAAAATGACGTGTAAAAGTGTCATTTAATAACCGATTTGCAAAATAAAGATCATGCCATCATGTGATGTCATGTCATGTCAACCTATTTGGGCACAAAGCTAAGCACATGATGATAAGCTTGTTTAGCAGATAAACTTGTAATGAACACTCAAAATACTTATGTGTAGGTAGTTTATGTGTAAACAGTTGTAGGTACTTTTATTCATATTTCTAACATAAAAACTTAATTATTCCTCACATATTCCTATGTATAGGGAAGGAAAGCGTCTAGATAAAAAACATAAATTCTAATATTTTTCCTTCATAATAGTTATAGTTGCCGATATAACATATTCACCACATTACCATCTGTATATGTATGGCATTTGCCACTTCTGAAACCTCTTCACTAGCTGTGCTCCCGACTTCGTTCGCATGGGAGGTATTTCCCACTTAAATCCCGATCTCGTGGGAATTCCGGGATAATAAGTCTTTATATCGCTCTATAACCTCCTTTATTTCGCTGTAAAAGTCCTATTAAAATCGGTTAAGCCCAGAGATTAACCCGGACATGACAGACAGAGGCTGGCATGTAAAAACTGTTTGTTTGTGTTTTATTATCGTGTAAATCACTATAAACACTTGAAATAACACAGACACGACAGGCTTCCATTTAAATTTTGTTTATATATAGAGAAGAAAACTTCACCCTTCAGTATAAATCCAGGTACTTTAAAAACACCCTGTATAAGTAATTATTTTTTTTGTAGCAATGTGAGTAGAAATCACATTACTAGCAATCTTGTTAACCCCTACAACTAAGCTAAATATGCTTGTGTATGAAGTGAGCTCACGGCAATAGTCGTTCGAACCCACATCCTCTCGATCACAGGTCCAACACCTTAACCATTAAGCTATTTTTGTTTTGTTTGTCACACTGAAGTTACGAGTAGATTCAGTCAATCTCTGTTGTCAATATTGGGCCACCAAGATACAGGCTGTGCCTAGTTTGGTGCCCATTGCTAACTCTATTGTGTTTTGTAACTTTATGTATTGTATTTTCTGTCTGTATGTCTTTCAACTTGTGTGTGTAAATAAATAAATAAAAATAAATAAATATTTACGCTTAATTTTATTACTTGTAATTAAAAAATAATAAATTGTCAGAATATAACACTGTACTCCTTCCTTAAAACCAATTCAATAACCTAATTATTTTCTAGATTACGGCGGAACAATGAAACGATATCACATATTACGTTAGTCGGGTTTCCCCTAAGCACCCACGGGATTCGTAGCCTCGATAGCGGACAGCCCAGGAAGGCTGCGGTTTCATATCAGCCCCTTGTTTCCGTGTACAATCTAAGTTAGTGATAAATACACACTAATTGGGTGTTTTGAACCTTTGAATTAATATAACAGTTCATTAAAAGAATTGTGACCCGTGGTGTGGGTTACTCGCGCGATGCTGTGCGCGTTGAGGAAAAATTAGCTTTTGTTTTTTCCTAAAGGTTTGTAGATGTACTTAGGATTAGTGTGAAGTTATTTATATTCTGGTATTATTTCTATTGTTTAAGTTTTCCTTGTTACAGTGCAGTATGTTTAGTCATCTTAGTATTTTCTTGGGTTATAAATAATTCTGCTAGTATCTGCAAACGGTGAAAATTATTACGAGGCAACCTATTCTCGGGGTTAAGAAATGTCCCAAATCCGGACATACTGAAAATCCATTCAGTTGTTGACTACGACTAAATTTGATCGGTCTATAGCTTTATAGTTAGTCAATAGCGGTTGAAAAACGTCAAATAGAACCGAATTGCCTTTGATGGTGTGTTTCACAAATCCTCCGGCCATTTTCTTCCTACATCTACTATTACTAGGAAAACATGCTAAGTAATATCATTCCTTCACAAAACAAGATTATTCCATGAAAGAATAACCTTGAGAATTCATTGTTTACTAACATTACACCCCAAATCTAATATGGCTAAATTCGGAGTCGTGCTCTAAAAATAAAAACAAGTGTAATTTATTGTTTCGTCGTGTCCAAAAATAACAATATTATTGTTAAATTTAGCTGTTTTATTTGAATATAACGGTCAGAATGTAAATGGTATTATTGAGGTAAGTTTTTGTTGAAATATGGATCAGCTGATTTCACGAGTCCTGATGACTTCTGGGACGCTGGGTTCAAACTCAAGTGCGTGTGCCCGGCGCCCCAGAGGGAGGCAAATACTTAAATTAAATTAATATTTAATGTAATGTTTATTTATTCAATGCGACATGTGTGTGATAAACACAATACTTAAATTAAATTGAATTAATAATACTGTTATAATAAATTAATAACATAATAATGAAATTGAAAATCTATAGACCAAATATATCTGAAATAAAAGGATTTTATTTTTTATTTTTGTTTATTTTTTTTTAATAGTTTATAGGCTTGCGTTTGACCACCATCTCACCTGACGTAAAGCAATGATGTATTTACTTGCTTCTTTTTTTATCTTTTCGAGTCGATGCCTAAACCTCTTTGGACACATTGAACAGCTCTTGTATTGACTCAAACTTGCAATGTCGGTAGAATACACATTTTCATCAATCTTGTTAACCCCTCCAACTAAGCTAAATATGCTTGTGTCAGGAGTGGGTTCACGGCAAGTGTAATGGGTGGGGTTCGAACCTGCGACCTCTCGATCTCAAGTCCGACACCTTAGCCATTGGGCTACTGACGCTTAACAACTCATTAACAACATCGTTTTATTAAAAAAATAAAATTCTTTAAAAAATATCGGCTTTTCGCATTGTAGCATCTTACCTGTCAGCGGCAACCCTTATTCATTAATGGATGCTGTCAACAAAATCAACACCCTATTTTAGAAGTTCAATATTTGGCAATACCGCACTCGCCACTCTATACCTAATTAATTACGTTAAGAAAAGCACTTTGCTTTTAATTGGCTAAAGGTTACCCTTCTACTGGAGCAGGGGTAACCCATCCCTTGAAAAATGTTGTGGTTTGGGACGACACCCAGTAATCGGGTTTCAACCCAAATTTATGGCCTAGAGTTTACTAATGAAAATATTATGCCTTATTACGCCATTTAAAAAAATAGGCCAAGGGCGAGGTGGATTTACACACCGTAGGTTCCGCACAAACTTTTAGGTATATATTTAATCAGTACCGAACTAACTATATACATTTTCAATTTTCAGATTTTTCCTCTACATTTTCTTGTAAGATGATGCTTCTTGCCAATTTTCATGATTCTACGTCAACGGGAGTTACCCTATAGGTTTTAATTTCATAGTGAAATCGTAAAATATGCGAAATTAACGATCAGGGGTATCTCTTTTGATCGCGTTGACTTACAAGTTTGAATTCGCAGCTGTAAGGGATCGTAGACCCGAGTATATGATATAAATTTCAGTTCAATTTCTCTTCTCATACCCCAGAAAAAAGGATCTTGACAGACAGACGGACAACAAAGTTATCCTTTGAGAAGGATTACATTATTTTTAGGGGAACGGAACCCTACTCTATGCGTGGCCAGCATAGATAAAATAAATAACTGTATTTTTGATTTCTGTGGTGGCCAGACACGTACATAACGTTTTCTTTTTTAATGATAAAAATAATCATATTCTAACGATAAAATTGGTATTTCTTTATTATCGAAGATATATTGAAACAAATATTTAAAGAAGTATATTTATTAAGTAGGTATAAAATCATAATTATGCTTTTTAGGGTTCCGTAGCCGAATGGCAAAAAACGGAACCCTTATAGTTTCGACATGTCTGTCCGTCTGTCTGTCTGTCCGTCCGTCCGTATGTCACAGCCATTTTATTCCGAAACTATTAGGACTATACATGTAAAACTTGGTAGGTAGATGTATTCTGTGAACCGCTTTCCGATTTTAAGAGAAAATTAAAAAAAAAAAACGGTGATGGTAATGTACCAGGAGAACTCCTCAAAAATTAACGGCTCTGCACCGGGAAAAGCAATATTTCGTTAAAGGTGATAAGTAGTTGACATTTTGGCTTTTGTAACTAGATAAATTACAAACCGACCCACTAAAAAGAGTGACAAAAAAAAACTTTTTAGCAAAAAATTGAACCGACTTCCATATAAAAACACTACAAAGGCAAAAAATATATACAGAACTAAAGACACCGCCTTGTGGCGGTGTCTTTAGTTCTGTATATATTTTCGTTTTTGACACCGCCTTCCGAAATTAAAGTTATTTTTGCCTTTGTAGTGTTTTTATATGGAAGTCGGTTCAATTTTTTGCTAAAAAGTTTTTTTTTGTCACTCTTTTTAGTGGGTCGGTTTGTAATTTATCTAGTTACAAAAGCCAAAATGTCAACTACTTATCACCTTTAACGAAATATTGCTTTTCCCGGTGCAGAGCCGTTAGTTTTTGAGGAGTTCTCCTGGTACATCACCATCAGCTCTACTTCACCATATGCATTGTGAGGAGCATAAAGTGCTTAACATCCATACTCATGTCATCTAATCGCAATCAACGAAATACTTATTATTGAGTAGTTTCGGTGGCCATCTGGAGTCTTCATCATCAGTTCCTCTTCCTCAAATGGTGCTTTTCAAGAGCAACTGCACAAGGTGCTATAAGAAATATCCAAAACGCAATAGGTGTGCCTATAATATTTGAAGAGTTCCCTCGATTTCTCCATGATCCCATCATCAGATCCAAATATGACGACAATGGGACCAACTAGAAAGTATACCCTTTCAAACAAAAAGAGAATTTTCCAAATCGGTCCAGCCATCTCTGAGTTATGAGGTAACATACATAAAAAAAAAAAAGGTCAAGACGAATTGTAAGCCTCCTTTTTTTGAAGTCGGTTAAAAATATTTAAAATAAAGGGGGCTCCCCATACATGGAACTGAAACTGAAAATATTTTTTTTTCATGAAACCTATACGTGTGTGGTATCTATAGACAGGTCTTTAAAAATGACATTAAGGTTTCTAAAATTACTTTTTCATAAAGTTAATTGTTTCAAAGATATACACTTCCAAAGTGGTAAAATGTGTGTCGCCCCCTCTAACTTCTATAATAATGAAGTGAAAAATCTAAAAAAACCATATGTTGTAGATATTAATGTAAACTTTCAACCAAAATTGGTTTGAACGAGATCGAGTCATCAGTTTTTGAGATACAGTATATTTTCTAAAACCGCAAATATAACTTTGTAAGTCATACAAATACTATGAAAAACAAAGTTATTTGGCGTAGTTGTAAAAATTGTAAATAAGCTAGTTTTAAGAAATTTGTAAGGTTTTTTGTTTTTTTTTTTTTCAAATAAGTATATTAAGTATATTATAATTATTATAGTTACTACGGAACCCTTCATGGGCGAGTCCGACTCGCACTGGGCCAATTTTTTTATTAAAAATAGGTTCGCGTTTCTTTCTTTCTAATTTTCCACAATCCGCTATCTCCAACCTCCGACTAGTAAATAGTTATCTGTGGCGTTATAGCACTAATGCAGTAACGTAAAGTAAAAAGCACGCGTTTTTAATACACTGCATTATGGACCTAATAGCGGTTCATAAAGAGCCACTTTTTTATAGTTGATTTTCGTTTGACCATAATCTCACCTGATGGTAAGTGATGATGTGGCCGAAGGTGGAGCAATTGAGAGTTGCCTAGAAGTAATCTATTCACTCTTGACTTAAAGACTCCCAGGTTATAGCGATAAGGAAACACAGATCCCGGCAGAGAATTCCACTCGTTATCCGTACGCACAATGAAAGTATTCCCAAAACGTTTTGTGCGTATGGGTGGGATGTCCACCATGTAATGATGGCGCATCGCCGTTTGTCTTGTAGTCCGATGATGGGACGGGCTTAGTGGAATTAGAATGTGTAATTGCATCGCACACTCTCCGAAATGTAACCGATAGAAAACCGATAGATTTGCAACTCGTCGTCGGTGTTCAAGGCTCTGGAGCTTTGATTCGACCAGTGAATCGTTGCCAATGAGTCTCTTGGCCCCTTTCTCGATAGACTATACATTTATAAGACTATATATTTACAAGGACCAATTTTCCGTCCTCACTGAAGATAATAGGCCCGAGTTGCTAACGGAAAAAACAAGACCGAATTTCCTAAGAAACATAGTGATTAAAAATAAATATATCGTACCAAAACACAAAAATGTATATGGGACTAGGGTTTCGGAGTATGTAGTACCTTACTATATTAACAAACAAAACGCTATACATATCTAATACGAAAAATTGTAAGTAAGTATTGTATTTAGTATTCCTAATTTTCCTTTTCACTGTATAGTAAATTAACTAACTAATTACGACTCGCCAGGGCACAGATAAGCCCTAAGTGGCTTTCGTGTATGGCAAAACATTTTTTTAAAATTTATTGTGTAATGTGTATTGGTTAAAATAAATGAATAATAAATAAATTTAAAGTATAAAACGTATATACATATTTTGCTAGGTCGATGTCACTAAGCAAAATCACCAGCTGCAAGCAATTTGAATATCGAATCGATTTAATATAAACCCAGTTATGCAACGGCGGCGTTGTCAACATTTTACTGATAAAAAAAAAAACAAGAGTGAATAGGCATCTTCTGGGCTCGCTCGTCACATCGTAGACCTCATCTATCGCTTACCATCAGGCGAAACCGAGGTCAAGAGTGGGTTCATACTGAATAAAAATAAAACAAATACTTAGGCATTGGGTGGAATGTAATTGAATAAAAACTTTTTACCAAAAAATTAAACCGACTCCCAAAAAACACTGCAAAGTGAAAAATAACTTTAATTTCGGTAGTCGGTGTCTTTAGTTTTGTTTTTTCGTTTTTGGCACCGACTTCCGAAATTAAAGTTATTTTTCACTTTGCAGTGTTTTTTGGGAGTCGGTTTAATTTTTTGGTAAAAAGTTTTTATTTCACTCTTTTTAGTTGGATGATTTTTAATTTACCTAGTTACAAGAGCCTAAATGTCAACTACTTATAACCTTTTACAAAATATTGCTTTTCCCAATGCTGGGCCGTTAATTGTTGAGGAGTTCTCCTGGTACTTCACCATCATCATTCTCTACATCACCATATGCATTGTGACGAGCATAAAGTGCTTAACATCCATATTCAAGTAATCGAATCGCAATCCACTCAATACTTATTATTGAGTAGTTTCGGCGGCCATCTGTGGTCTTCATCATCAGTTCCACTTCCCCAAATGGTACTTTTTGAGAGCAACTGCATAAGTTACTATAAGAAATACCCAAAACGCCATAGGTGTGCCTATAATATTTGAAGAGTTCCCTCGATTTCTCCAAGATCCCATCATCAGATCCTGACTTTGGTGATAATGGTACCAATTTCGAAGTATACCCATTCGAACAAAAAAAGAATTTTCCAAATCGGTTCAGCCGTCTTCGAGTACTCGATGATCATACATAAAAAAAAAAAAAAAATATACGCGTCGAATTGATAACCTCCTCTTTTTGTCGTCGGTTGAAAACCATTGAACGCAAAATAATGTCCTTGACTAACACTAGGTAATGCCTGTGACATTGTCTTGTTGCTTTATATGTTAGCAAATCAGATTTGTTTGTGTATAGACCTCATATCTATCTTTATAGAGTAACCTAAATTCGATAGTGGACTTATTCTAATAATGAAAATAAGATAAAAAATATCAAATTATAAACAAAGCACTCCTTGTGTATTCACCCATTGAACAACAGAATAGGTCCATCAGTTACAATGAGGTGGAGAGTTCGGAAATAAAACAACTTTCATATTTATTTATTTGCTTTACATGTATATACAGCAGATGTTTTATCACCACACACACACACATAAAGATAAAAGGAACAATTGTGGTTCCTGGTAGGGCAAAGCAATAATATATAAAAACTAAAACTTAAAACATACCATTATTTAAAATTTATTTATATTATATGGATATAATAAACCTTTACCGCGTGACTTTTATGAAACAGACAAGCTAGCAACCAAAATTATGAGTATCCCTTTATTAGTAGAATTGCATTATAATTGATGTCGCATGTTTCAAACATTTTTGATAAATTACAGAAAAAATAAAATCGGAAATTCAAAATGGAACAGTTTCTCAACCACTTTCAGTGCAGATACAATGAAAACAAAATCAAATAACTTCTAAATCTGAGAGAACATTCCATCGTTTCATTTGCGACCAAGTTTCACTTTACCAACAAACAAACATTCTGACCTACACACAAAACACAACGCACGCAAAAATAAGTAGGTAGGTACAAAAAAAGCAACAAGTACAGAATTTGAAATGGCAAGCCAACGATCAAAACACGCCGATTGCAGGTAGGCCAACGACCTAGGTATTGAGTAATACAAATATAATATATGCCATACATGTCTTGGGCAAACGAGTCCGAATTTTTGGAATACCTCGCGAACTGGTATTTCGACTTTGAAAGCACTAAAAAACGATGGCAAGTGTGAGTTGGGAGCTTAATGATATTTATATTCCTTATATGGACACCTGTATAATAAAACATAAAGGTTTTTGTCTTAAGTTTTTGTCATGTCGCGTGTGGTATACGAAAAGTTCATGACGGGGAGAAAAAATGCCATCAAGCAGTTAGTCGGAGAGTGATGCCGGTTTCACGAAGCAAGAGGTTACTATAATGCTTAGAATATTATTCTGAGCTATAATGTTTAAACGGGATTATTTTTAATATGATCAGTCACGGCTCACCACAACGATGTCGGCACCATCCAGATTTATTCATAATTGTAAAGGAAACCGAGTGACAGCGGAAAATAGAAAAAGTGAAGGAAGATAGGTTTACGCCGAGGATTACAGCAAGTCTCTACTTGCTGTAATCTTACCATTTCTTTTTAGCCAGTTAGCAATAACAAATAGTAGGTAATATAGGTATCTACCTACTAAATTAAGTATTTCTCCCAAACAGTGCCGCAAACAAGTGCAGCTTGGAGAGGCGCAGAAATGACCAGACCCAAATGGAAAAATAAACTTTATTTATCTGCAGCGTTACCGAGCGTTACCCGAGAAAATATTAGTGTGGAATGACACATGCGGGGTTTTGCCGAACAGAGTCAGGATTCTTTCAAGCATTTTTAGGGTATTCGTAAGTATAGAACCGTCAGAGAGAAGTTAAAATTGTGTCAGACTTTTGTTGACTATTAACCCACCACTGTGTTCCTTCAGATGCCCTTACGATCCGAGATATTTCTTAGAACATTCCCGCAACCCCTACAACCGCATTCATCCTCTATATCCGATTTTATTAATCAAAATAAATAATCGATTATATAGCAACAGTGTTGTGTTGAACCCTAAAGTATCGAAAATCGCGTATTGAGAACCGGAATGCTTTAATGGTGTGTGGAATAATCCGATGGTGGACGTTGAGACCAAACGTCATTTATTGGAACTCGTTTATACGACCTGTCATTAAATGGAACTTGTAACCTGTACTTGATTATTGTTAACTTAGTGTTGAGTCACCGGTGTGGGGATTAGCAGACTTCCCGGTATCTGATGATCTTATAGCACCTCTTAGAAACTCATACCTACATGGATATTTTAATAACATATATATATAAGAATATACAGTATGTTAACTAACAGAGGGCGTTCCCGTTAACCCGCAATAGTATAAGCACATCAATTAGATAGCCGCACACGCGGCCCGTCATTCATAAATAAATTGCAACGTTGCCGTCCTTCAAGTACGCGTGTACAGAGTGTTTCTTTTACGTATCAATTTATTTTTTGTGAATATTTTAATATAAAAAAAAATGTTTTGGAATGGTAATGTTTTTTTTAGCATGTATGGATGCTATATTATTGCGGGTTAACGGGAACGCCCTCTGTTAGTTAACATACTGTATATACAGTTACTTTATGTCTCGTGCCCAGTAAATGCAGACATGGTAATCCAATTGGCATGACGTCACTCAACGTAGTTCATCAGCTTTTCTTCCAACTATATTGGAATCAGATTCCAGTTTAACCGGATGAAACCGAGTACTAGTGTCTTACATGAAGCGACTGCCTATCTGACCTCCACAAACCAGTAACTGGGTAACACGATAACCTTAGCAATATTGGTGTCAGATTTTATAGCTTTTATCTTCCCGTAACGACAGACAAAGACGTATAAATCATAGCTGGCACCAACGTCTCAATTTCCTTTCCGAAGCACGGCGGTATTCCGATATGATGATCATCCACGGACCGACCTTAGAAAGTGTTGCTTAACCTTGAAACTGGAGCCTGTGGTGCTGTCTTATTATTCACTAGCTGCTGCCCGCAACTCGCGTGTTCGTTCGCGTGGGAGGGTTTCCCGCGTAAATCCCGATCCCATGGGAATTCCGGGATAAAAAGCCTATGTGTTATTCCAGGATGTCAACTATCTACTTACCAAATTTCATTAAAATCCATCCAGTAGGTCCGGAGATTAGCGTGTACAAACAGACAAACAGGAAACTGGATATGGTGCAACAGAATATTTCAATACTATGATTTATATTTATCCAAGCCTTGGTCACCCATCTACCGACTTCGTCAAGCCTTGGTCACCCATCTACCGACTTCGTCAAGCCTTGGTCACCCATCTACCGACTTCGTCAAGCATTGGTCACCCATCTACCGACTTCGTCAAGCCTTGGTCACCCATCTACCGAATTCGTCAAGCATTGGTCACCAATCTACCGACTTCGTCAAGCCTTAGTTACCCATCTACCGACTTCGTCAAGCATTGGTCACCCATCTACCGACTTCGTCAAGCCTTAGTTACCCATCTACCGAATTCGTCAAGCATTGGTCACCCATCTACCGACTTCGTCAAGCCTTGGTCACCCATCTACCGACTTCGTCAAGCCTTGTTCACCCATCTACCGACTTCGTCAAGCCTTGGTCACCCATCTACCGACTTCGTCAAGCCTTGGTCACCCATCTACCGACTTCGTCAAGCCTTGTTCACCCATCTACCGACTTCGTCAAGCCTTGGTCACCCATCTACCGACTTCGTCAAGCCTTGGTCACCCATCTACCGAATTCGTCAAGCATTGGTCACCCATCTACCGACTTCGTCAAGCCTTAGTTACCCATCTACCGACTTCGTCAAGCCTTGTTCACCCATCTACCGACTTCGTCAAGCCTTGGTCACCCATCTACCGACTTCGTCAAGCCTTGTTCACCCATCTACCGACTTCGTCAAGCCTTGGTCACCCATCTACCGACTTCGTCAAGCCTTGTTCACCCATCTACCGACTTCGTCAAGCCTTGGTCACCCATCTACCGACTTCGTCAAGCCTTGGTCACCCATCTACCGACTTCGTCAAGCCTTGGTCACCCATCTACCGAATTCGTCAAGCATTGGTCACCAATCTACCGACTTCGTCAAGCCTTAGTTACCCATCTACCGACTTCGTCAAGCATTGGTCACCCATCTACCGACTTCGTCAAGCCTTAGTTACCCATCTACCGACTTCGTCAAGCATTACCCATCTACCGACTTCGTCAAGCATTGGTCACCCATCTACCGACTTCGTCAAGCCTTGTTCATCCATCTACCGACTTCGTCAAGCATTGGTCACCCATCTACCGACTTCGTCAAGCCTTGTTCATCCATCTACCGACTTCGTCAAGCCTTGGTCACCCATCTACCGACTTCGTCAAGCCTTGGTCACCCATCTACCGAATTCGTCAAGCATTGGTCACCAATCTACCGACTTCGTCAAGCCTTGTTCACCCATCTACCGACTTCGTCAAGCCTTGGTCACCCATCTACCGACTTCGTCAAGCCTTGGTCACCCATCTACCGACTTCGTCAAGCCTTGGTCACCCATCTACCGAATTCGTCAAGCATTGGTCACCAATCTACCGACTTCGTCAAGCCTTAGTTACCCATCTACCGACTTCGTCAAGCATTACCCATCTACCGACTTCGTCAAGCATTGGTCACCCATCTACCGACTTCGTCAAGCCTTGTTCATCCATCTACCGACTTCGTCAAGCCTTGGTCACCCATCTACCGACTTCGTCAAGCCTTGGTCACCCATCTACCGACTTCGTCAAGCCTTAGTTACCCATCTACCGACTTCGTCAAGCATTGGTCACCCATCTACCGACTTCGTCAAGCCTTAGTTACCCATCTACCGACTTCGTCAAGCATTACCCATCTACCGACTTCGTCAAGCATTGGTCACCCATCTACCGACTTCGTCAAGCCTTGTTCATCCATCTACCGACTTCGTCAAGCCTTGGTCACCCATCTACCGACTTCGTCAAGCCTTGTTCACCCATCTACCGACTTCGTCAAGCCTTGGTCACCCATCTACCGACTTCGTCAAGCCTTGGCACCCATCTACCGACTTCGTCAAGCCTTGGTCACCCATCTACCGAATTCGTCAAGCATTGGTCACCCATCTACCGACTTCGTCAAGCCTTAGTTACCCATCTACCGACTTCGTCAAGCCTTGTTCACCCATCTACCGACTTCGTCAAGCCTTGGTCACCCATCTACCGACTTCGTCAAGCCTTGTTCACCCATCTACCGACTTCGTCAAGCCTTGGTCACCCATCTACCGACTTCGTCAAGCCTTGTTCACCCATCTACCGACTTCGTCAAGCCTTGGTCACCCATCTACCGACTTCGTCAAGCCTTGGTCACCCATCTACCGACTTCGTCAAGCCTTGGTCACCCATCTACCGAATTCGTCAAGCATTGGTCACCAATCTACCGACTTCGTCAAGCCTAGGTACCCATCTACCGACTTCGTCAAGCATTGGTCACCCATCTACCGACTTCGTCAAGCCTTAGTTACCCATCTACCGACTTCGTCAAGCATTACCCATCTACCGACTTCGTCAAGCATTGGTCACCCATCTACCGACTTCGTCAAGCCTTGTTCATCCATCTACCGACTTCGTCAAGCCTTGGTCACCCATCTACCGACTTCGTCAAGCCTTGGTCACCCATCTACCGACTTCGTCAAGCCTTGTTCACCCATCTACCGACTTCGTCAAGCCTTGGTCACCCATCTACCGACTTCGTCAAGCCTTGGCACCCATCTACCGAATTCGTCAAGCATTGGTCACCCATCTACCGAATTCGTCAAGCATTGGTCACCAATCTACCGACTTCGTCAAGCCTTAGTTACCCATCTACCGACTTCGTCAAGCATTACCCATCTACCGACTTCGTCAAGCATTGGTCACCCATCTACCGACTTCGTCAAGCCTTGTTCATCCATCTACCGACTTCGTCAAGCCTTGGTCACCCATCTACCGACTTCGTCAAGCCTTGGTCACCCATCTACCGAATTCGTCAAGCATTGGTCACCAATCTACCGACTTCGTCAAGCCTTGTTCACCCATCTACCGACTTCGTCAAGCCTTGGTCACCCATCTACCGACTTCGTCAAGCCTTGGTCACCCATCTACCGACTTCGTCAAGCCTTGGTCACCCATCTACCGAATTCGTCAAGCATTGGTCACCAATCTACCGACTTCGTCAAGCCTTAGTTACCCATCTACCGACTTCGTCAAGCATTACCCATCTACCGACTTCGTCAAGCATTGGTCACCCATCTACCGACTTCGTCAAGCCTTGTTCATCCATCTACCGACTTCGTCAAGCCTTGGTCACCCATCTACCGACTTCGTCAAGCCTTGGTCACCCATCTACCGACTTCGTCAAGCCTTAGTTACCCATCTACCGACTTCGTCAAGCATTGGTCACCCATCTACCGACTTCGTCAAGCCTTAGTTACCCATCTACCGACTTCGTCAAGCATTACCCATCTACCGACTTCGTCAAGCATTGGTCACCCATCTACCGACTTCGTCAAGCCTTGTTCATCCATCTACCGACTTCGTCAAGCCTTGGTCACCCATCTACCGACTTCGTCAAGCCTTGTTCACCCATCTACCGACTTCGTCAAGCCTTGGTCACCCATCTACCGACTTCGTCAAGCCTTGGCACCCATCTACCGACTTCGTCAAGCCTTGGCACCCATCTACCGAATTCGTCAAGCATTGGTCACCCATCTACCGAATTCGTCAAGCATTGGTCACCAATCTACCGACTTCGTCAAGCCTTAGTTACCCATCTACCGACTTCGTCAAGCATTACCCATCTACCGACTTCGTCAAGCATTGGTCACCCATCTACCGACTTCGTCAAGCCTTGTTCATCCATCTACCGACTTCGTCAAGCCTTGGTCACCCATCTACCGACTTCGTCAAGCCTTGGTCACCCATCTACCGAATTCGTCAAGCATTGGTCACCAATCTACCGACTTCGTCAAGCCTTGTTCACCCATCTACCGACTTCGTCAAGCCTTGGTCACCCATCTACCGACTTCGTCAAGCCTTGGTCACCCATCTACCGACTTCGTCAAGCCTTGGTCACCCATCTACCGAATTCGTCAAGCATTGGTCACCAATCTACCGACTTCGTCAAGCCTTAGTTACCCATCTACCGACTTCGTCAAGCATTACCCATCTACCGACTTCGTCAAGCATTGGTCACCCATCTACCGACTTCGTCAAGCCTTGTTCATCCATCTACCGACTTCGTCAAGCCTTGGTCACCCATCTACCGACTTCGTCAAGCCTTGGTCACCCATCTACCGACTTCGTCAAGCCTTAGTTACCCATCTACCGACTTCGTCAAGCATTGGTCACCCATCTACCGACTTCGTCAAGCCTTAGTTACCCATCTACCGACTTCGTCAAGCATTACCCATCTACCGACTTCGTCAAGCATTGGTCACCCATCTACCGACTTCGTCAAGCCTTGTTCATCCATCTACCGACTTCGTCAAGCCTTGGTCACCCATCTACCGACTTCGTCAAGCCTTGTTCACCCATCTACCGACTTCGTCAAGCCTTGGTCACCCATCTACCGACTTCGTCAAGCCTTGGCACCCATCTACCGACTTCGTCAAGCCTTGGCACCCATCTACCGAATTCGTCAAGCATTGGTCACCCATCTACCGAATTCGTCAAGCATTGGTCACCAATCTACCGACTTCGTCAAGCCTTAGTTACCCATCTACCGACTTCGTCAAGCATTACCCATCTACCGACTTCGTCAAGCATTGGTCACCCATCTACCGACTTCGTCAAGCCTTGTTCATCCATCTACCGACTTCGTCAAGCCTTGGTCACCCATCTACCGACTTCGTCAAGCCTTGGTCACCCATCTACCGACTTCGTCAAGCCTTGGTCACCCATCTACCGACTTCGTCAAGCCTTGGTCACCCATCTACCGAATTCGTCAAGCATTGGTCACCAATCTACCGACTTCGTCAAGCCTTAGTTACCCATCTACCGACTTCGTCAAGCATTGGTCACCCATCTACCGACTTCGTCAAGCCTTAGTTACCCATCTACCGACTTCGTCAAGCATTACCCATCTACCGACTTCGTCAAGCATTGGTCACCCATCTACCGACTTCGTCAAGCCTTGTTCATCCATCTACCGACTTCGTCAAGCCTTGGTCACCCATCTACCGACTTCGTCAAGCCTTGGTCACCCATCTACCGACTTCGTCAAGCCTTAGTTACCCATCTACCGACTTCGTCAAGCATTGGTCACCCATCTACCGACTTCGTCAAGCCTTAGTTACCCATCTACCGACTTCGTCAAGCATTACCCATCTACCGACTTCGTCAAGCATTGGTCACCCATCTACCGACTTCGTCAAGCCTTGTTCATCCATCTACCGACTTCGTCAAGCCTTGGTCACCCATCTACCGACTTCGTCAAGCCTTGGTCACCCATCTACCGACTTCGTCAAGCCTTGGTCACCCATCTACCGAATTCGTCAAGCATTGGTCACCAATCTACCGACTTCGTCAAGCCTTAGTTACCCATCTACCGACTTCGTCAAGCATTGGTCACCCATCTACCGACTTCGTCAAGCCTTAGTTACCCATCTACCGACTTCGTCAAGCCTTGTTCACCCATCTACCGACTTCGTCAAGCCTTGTTCACCCATCTACCGACTTCGTCAAGCCTTGCTTAACTTCGAAGGTTAGCTCATATGGCTGTTTTTATTTAGCCTCGAACTCCTCATAAACTGTTTGTACGTATGTTGCATTTTGTTTTCTACGAATCTCCGTCACCCTTTTGATCCACCCTATTTTAACATTTGTATGGGAAGTCAAACAGGTGACGATTAACGCTAAACTGTTCCACGAAAGTGATTTAATTATTCAATTGTAACAATCTAAAATTGTTTTACGATAAATGGCCGTGATTTCAGTTTGTAAAGCGGTCTATTCAATTACATAGATACTGGAACTTTTTGGTGATTTTTTTCTACTGGGTTAAAAGAAAAAGTTTGAAGGGCTAGTGCATTAAAAAATAAACGGGATATTATTATGATTTTACTGGTATGTCTGGTAATTGATACCTATATACTGAAATCATAGACACCTGATGTCGTTCCCGCTATTAATCCCTATGATTGAAGTGACAGCTGGGACGATCCTCAGATAAATAGATATATAGATAGAATATACTTTATTGTACACCATTAAATGAATCACACTTAATTAACAATATAAAATTTAAATACATAGTAATGAAAAAAAAATGCTTAATATATAAAATAGCCCAATAGGAAATCAAACCGACTTGATCGAAGAGAGTTCAATCACAGAACCAACGGTTACTGAGATATTTCTAATTGAAAAACCCAATAACATTTTTACCTGACCAGAGCATTGAACCCGAGACCTCTTCTTCCGCGGTCACGGTTGAGACCACAAGACTAACGAGGCTGTTACTAATTTATAAATACCAAAGAATGTGAGGATGGGTGGATGGTGGGTGGATGTCAGTTACTCTTTCACGCTAAAGGTACTGAACGGAATGAAATTTAGTATGGAGATAGTGGAAATACTGAAATAACACATAGGCTTATTTTTATCCCGGAATTCCCTCGGGAAAATCCTGCCACGCCAACGAAATCGTGGGCACAGCAGTCTGTTATACATTGGTTTGAGTTTTTTGAGTATTTTAAACTAGTAAGTAGAGTCCGCTAGCTCCCCATCTTTCCACCTTTTTTGGTCGCCGGGCAACCCGTTAGGGTTGCCAAGCAACCCCCAAATCAAGCACAGCGCACGGAAAAATCCTCCAACCATTTATATCTAAATATTACGGTCGTAAAATGTCGTTTGATTCACATAGACTGCAATGACAAATTATTATTTCTTTTTTGCATAATGTACACACAGTTAGAGGCTAGACTTATAACTAATGAATACATAACTGTTAGGGCGCAACAATTTAACTTAAAACTATTATAATACCAGGTAGCAACACACACAAATGTTGCATTAATTAAAGTTATGATAAAATTAAATTTAAATATATTTTTATTGCCATTATTTTTGACATCTTTATTTTCCATAAATTCTTTTCATAATTTTTTGTCCATATTTGTATGAAACGAGTTAATAATGAATTTAAGTAGACTCTGTGGCGCCGCCTATACATTCAAACTATTCGCTTAAAACAAAAGTTATTAGGCAGAGTTACAATGATAAATATCTAAACCTTTCTGTAAATGAAAAGAATATAATTTCAAAATAGCTTTTTTTGGGTGCCATGTTTCCAATATGACGATGCGAGTGGCAAATGTGGCAAAAAGGAAAATCGAAAAACATAATATGTTACTACAATCTTTACGGGTAAACCCCTTAATAATTACGAAACGACAGTAATATGGACCGACTTCCATACTCCATTTCAAAAGAGGACATTTTATTTTTCGGCCGAGAGGAAGGGAATGTCAGACCTACTGCCAAAAAAAATCCTGTTCCATTAGTTACCCTTGCTTTCAGATGTCGTGGTATCCCGTGCGAATATTCATGGAACGGTGGCACCTATTGGCCTTATCGCTGCCCGTCAATGGTCCTGACTACTTTTTGTCTGCGTCGAACTCAGAGAAAAAGGGCTTAATATAATTCTACTTGTTATGTACCCACTGCTGATTCACAGACCTCTCTGAGTCTCTCTGGGTCTCTTTGAGAGATAGGGCCATAATCCACCTAGCGAAAAAATTGTTCACGTACTGTCTGGTTTATTATACTGGGCACTGGGAAATGGTGCTAGGAAATATTCCTTGCGATGTTTTCCTTATGTAAATTACACCATTTGCTTGTTTGGGTTCGAATCAACGTCCCACAACTTATATGTAATGCATGTAACCACTGGGCCAGCACTGCTTCAAATCAACTTACTTAGACTGTAAGAAATGACTGTGCTTGACTGGGTACGAACCTACAACTAACTTGCAAGTCGAAGCCGTAACCACTGGGATTTACAGCTCCATCTTAAAAGTAAAAAAAAAAACTCGCTCCAGTTCTAAGTTTTCCCGCTCTCACAGTGATGACGCCCTTTCCACCTCGTTATCAGCTCAGATGACGTCATGTTTCGACCTACCGCTAATTCGGCTACACTAAAATATTTTATACGCACTTTTGTCACGAATTTCTCTTTGGGGTGTTATTATTTTATGCTGATTAAGTATCCTTTAGAAGGAACTTCAGACACACAACGAATTCGAATTAGGTTTGTCCAATGTTTTACTTTTATATTATTTTATTTGGAACTAGCTTCTGGTCACGGCTTCGTTCGCGAAATTAAAGTAGCCAATATTACTTGCTGATAACGTAGCTTTATACTGGTGAAAGTAGTTTTGAAATCAATTCAGTAGTTTTTAAATTAAGCCATTACAAACAAACAAAACCAAAACAGTAAAAACTTTGCACTTTATTATATAAGTGTAGATAACCAATAACAGTACCTATATAAAAGATCACACAATACAGGACAGAATTAAAGTTACACATATTATCACATTTACAACTCGCGATGTTAGTCCCGGATTATAATAAAGAGTAGCTAACTGATGATTAACAGTAAGTACTTATATTTTTAATAAAAGCTTCAGAGGGTAGTCAGAACTTCAACACTGTGAATTTCTGACTACCCCCTGAGAAGAAACACCGAAACAAACTCATAGGTCAACGTATCTTCCGTAGGTATAAGCCGTACCGGTCTTGTGACCGAGAGGTCGCAAGGTCGAACCCCACCCATTACATTACATTACACTATTGTTGTGAACCCACTCTAGAGACAAGCATACCTATTTAGCTTAGTTGTAGAGGTTAACATGATTTCTAGTAATGTGAATTCTACGTTTTTTTTGTTATCGGAGCCGGGAAACCTTCAAAAGGCGCCTGGACTTTTGGGGTAAAGACCAGGGAGTGTGGGATTCTAACCTCACTAAAACCACCCGGGTGATCACCATTAGCATATATAAAAGGCCCCGTTACCTCTAAAAAGGCCACGCTGGAGCCTCCTCTGTGCAACGCCTGTTACGGCACATCTCTGGGGAGACTGTAAAGAGGTCACCCCAACGTGAAATCTACCTACATATCTAGTTATTTTTTTTTTATTTAATTTAATTCACAATGCTTATCATTGTTACGGAAGAGTACAGCCTCCTGACACAGCCTAAAAGGAGGCATCAAATACTAAATTGTAATTAATCACTTATGCTGCAGAGATGTGGACGTTGAGAGACACTGAAAAGAAGAAAATAGATGCTTTGGAGATGTGGTGCTGGAGACGAATGCTTCGAATATCTTGGACGGAATTTAGAACGAATGTCTCAATACTGCAAGAACTCGGAATCCAGCAGCGTCGATCGAATGTAGTACAAACTCGCATTTTAAAACTATTCGGACACATCTCAAGGCGTCAACGACTGCATAGAACGTCTCGTCGTCCAAGTCAAGATAGAGGGTACCAGACCGCGCGGACGATCGCTGATGTGTTGGACCGACCAAGTAAAGACCATGGTTGGCGGGTGCATGAGTGCACCAAGATGGCGGGACATCGTGAGGCGAGCTACATCCGCCACTTCAGCATTTACTACCACGACCACTCTGGTATAAGAGTGATACGACTGAGAAGAAGAATTAATCACTGATCGTAACAATAAACTATTTTTATTTATTTATAAGAGGGAGAGAGAATGACTTACGGCATAACTTACTTAAACCCACACGAACAGTAAGACAATTAGTTAATAGGTAACACCGAACAGCGACGCCGGCATCCTGTTCGGGGCTGTAATTTAATCCGTTTACCCTAATTACCGCCTACAATTCGCCAAGCCTGCTTGTAGTTTTAAGCTTTCATTCAAGGTATAACCTATTTAACCTACTTCTAAAAGAAGTTGTTTTTAATGTATCTACAACGTGTAATTTAAAGGGTATATACATACCAACTGCATGGCTTCTTTGGATGATAACAAACGATATCGCAAGGGTTTTGTAATCCTAAGTCTACGTGTGTAGAACTTATTACAAATTCCAATACACTGATACCAGAGACCGAATTTTTCAAATTAAGAAGAACGAAGAGAATTGTCGTTTTATTGGCAAGTGACGTGGAAAGTTATTGACCCTCGTAGTGCTGTGACACGTTTGTTATGATTGGTATTCAAGAAATATATGAAACCAATAATTTGGTATCAATTCTTTGAGTCAGTTATTTTGTGCTGAAACTGTGCATAGAGACTCCATACCAGATGTTGTCTTCAGCCCTTTGGATAGATATGGGGTTTCCGTTACACGTTGTATATTCACTTATTTCTCCGCCAAGTGATTTATTTATTTATTCAAAAAACACAATACAAGCTCACAGTCAAACCAAAACGCTTATATGTTAACAATTAATTATTTAGACATAAGGGGAAAAAAAATTAACTATTGTAGGTAAGTGACTGTCATAGTTACATAACTAATAATACAAATCGAAGAAAAAAAATGTATACATGTCAAGTTATTAAGTTCAATACAAATAAAATCAATATAATATATGTAAGACAAAAAGTATACATGTCAAGTTATAAGGTTCAATACAAATAAATGTCAAAATATACATGTCAAATTTTAAAATTCAAAACAAATAAACGTCAAAAAAAAATTATACATGTCAAGTTATAAAATTCAAATATTACAGAAATGTCAAAGATTAAATTTATTCAAAAACAACATTACATATTTCCTTGAGCTGTTAATATTATCTACAAATATGTCGGCATTTGGACTGCTGTCAAGGTAACTATTAATTAGAGAAATTGCTCTCGCAGTTGGGCTGTTGTTACACTGATGTGTACGCCATGCCGGCGGACACGCCAAAAGCTGATGCCGTCGCGGTCGCCGCCCAATGCCACGCATGTATTGCTGCGGTACATACAAATGGATATGTTCTCTTGCCGAAGGATTATCAATCTTATCTTGTACTAATGTAAGGTAATGCATAATGTGCATCAATTTACGCCTAAGTTGCAAGGTATCCAATCCGATCATTCCTGATACAAATAAAGATGGATACAAGAATGGGTAATATCCGTAGGACAGCTTATATACATATACATGACATAGCTGATGATATAGCTTATATACATGACCGATTAATCAATATAATTTTTTTATTCAACGGCCTTTACTCCTGAGTTAGTCTCATTGTCACCGAGTCAGAATTTAGTGATGGGAAATCGAAGGCAACCCTCAAACTTTATAGACAGAGACAATGTTTTTCAAATAGTTTCAAACGAAATTCAGGTATTTGTAATCATCATCTCATGTTGCTGAGCTGATTATAAGTAAGAAAGTTTAAGTCGGGATCTGATAGTGGGATCCCAGTACCCGGGTAGGTATAATCAGGCCAACCCTAACACCGACTATATGTATTAGAGGGCAAAGGCTATACAATTGATTTTCTCTAACAAGGATTTCCTTATATTATCCGTGACTAACTGACTGACAAAAAATATACAAACTAAATAAATTGAAAACATTTTTCTTGATTTTGATCTTGACTTGATTGTCAAGGAGAATAGTAGACAGTAGTGAAAATGGTACCACAGAGAGGGTAGAAATAAAAAAAATTGGCCAAGTGCGAGTCGGACTCGCCCATGAAGGGTTCCGTAGTAACTATAATAAGTATTATTTGAAAAAAAAAAAAACAAAAAACCTTACAAATTTCTTAAAACTAGCTTATTTACAATTTTTACAACTACGCCAAATAACTTTGTTTTTCATAGTATTTGTATGAATTACAAAGTTATATTTGCGGTTTTAGAAAATATACTGTATCTCAAAAACTGCTAACTCGATCTCGTTCAAACCAATTTTGGTTGAAAGTTTACATTAAGATCTACAACATATGGTTTTTTAGATTTTTCACTTCATTATTATAGAAGTTAGAGGAAGGACGGGGGGGGGGACACACACATTTTACCACTTTGGAAGCGTATATCTTTTAAACAATTAACTTTATGAAAAAGTCATTATAGAAACCTTAATGTCATTTTTAAGGACCTGTCTATAGATATCACACACGTATAGGTTTCATGAAAAAAAAATATTTTCAGTTTCAGTTCCATGTATGGGGAGCCCCCTTTATTTTAAATATGTTTAAATTTTCTCTTAAAATCGGAAAGCGGTTCACAGAATACATCTACCTACCAAGTTTTACATGTATAGTCCTAATAGTTTCGGAATAAAATGGCTGTGACATACGGACGGACGGACAGACAGACAGACGGACAGACATGTCGAAACTATAAGGTTCCGTTTTTTGCCCTTCGGCTACGGAACCCTAAAAAGGCATAACCACCTACAAGATGGGTCGATGACCTGAGAACGGCTGCAGGTGTAACATGGAGAGAAAACACATAATCGGGACTTGTGGAGGAATTAAAAGGAAGGACTATGCTAAGTCAAAACAATTTTGACCGATGTCTAATAATAAAATTATACTTTGTTAAATTATGAAAGATTGTTTATGATTAGGGCTGCCATCCGTCCGGGTTTCCCCGGATTTGTCCTAGTTTGGACAGCGTCCGGGGGCGTCCGGGGGATTTTCCCTATAAGCATCCGGGTAAAACCCGGACACATATTGGTCTTACAGGCACCAAAAAGCACGATCTTTGTATTTCATCATATTGTTTTTGTTACATCTTATTGCTATTCTTCTTATCTTATTGTTATTGATTAATTAAAAAGATATTAATAAACTTCTAACTGTCTATAATGTTACCAGTAAATAAAAACCATAATTAAACATCATCGTTTTTAGTTTCAAGTACAAAATTTTATTTTTCTACGGTGTCCGGAGAAAAATTGCGATTTTACCCAAATGTCCGGGGTTTATGAAGTGAAGGCTTTGGTGACGGCAGCCCTATTTATGATCTATGATGATTTAATATGTATTATTATTTTTCAATATTTTTCGTTTTTATCTGCTTCGTTGGTAGAGTAGTCCCAAGCGCGACAGCAGCACGACGTTTCGGGTTCCAGTCACGGGTGGATAAATAATACTATTGGGTTTTTCTGTAAGGAATTTCTCAGTAGTAGCCCGGAGTTTGGAAGTTGGCGGTGTGACACCCCAGTGCTTCGGAAGCACTTAAAGACGTTGGACCCGGCTGTCATTTGGACATCTTTGACAATCTTTAAGAGTAGTCGAAGCCAGTACACTGGTGTAGCATATTACTCAGGTACCAAGTTGTGGAGGTCAGATTGTCAGTCATTAGGTTACACTGAAAGCCAACCCTAAAATATTTAGGAAAAGTATAAGCACATGATCTACAATATATCAAATTTAATTTCTATTATTAATTTACTGCAATGATTTTCTTTAAAGAAAAAAATATGAATAAGAATTTTAATTTCTAAATGGTTAATTTTTATTTTTCATCGCAATATGTATTATTATGACAATGAGATACTTACGACTTACGTTAATCAAGGCTTTAATTACTATTATCTAGAGTAGTGGTAACTCAATTAGTTTTTATTTTATTTTGATTTGTTTTAACGCATCTATTTTATCTTTTTTATTTTGTATAATTTTTAACAAATAAATTCTAATTGTAGGTATCCATATTGCATAAAACTTGCGATATTGTAACATCATTGGAAGAAGTCACTGGCTCCTGAAATACAGGTCTTCAAACCTAGCTCTGGAGGCAGGGTCTCACATCTTTGTAATTAGTTTATGCCAATAAAGAATTATTATTAAAGTAACGTTATCGGGCAGACAAAGCCGTAGACAACAGCATGTACTTACCCCACCACAAAGACACCGACATCGTATTGAATGGTCCTACAATCAGTATAGCAACAAAAATGTTGAATACCCGAACTGGACCCAAGTAAATCACAAGGTAGGTCAGGGAACATCGCAAAAACTGAACAAAGAGACGACAACCAGTCCTCGTGACCTCCAGACGGCCGCCATTTTGTGTAGCGAGGGCTGTCACTCATTGGCTGAGCCGCCAGATTATTTGAATGATGACAGTATTGTTAACTTAGGGATGTGCTTGATTCTAATGTAGCCTACGTATGGAGTGTATAATGTGTTGGTAATTCATGTTATGACATTTTAGTGAGTGTTTAGTTTTTTTTTTTTTAATGAATGAGCCCATTCTTGACTTCGATGACACCTGATGGTAAGTGTAAGATGAGGTCTACGATCGAACGAGCGAGTCCAGAAAAAGCCTATTCAGTCTTGCTTTAAAGGCTGACGGGTCATATGTGGCAGGGAACACAGAAGCCGGCAGAGAGTTCCACACTTTGGCTGTGCGCATAATGAATGTTGAAGAAAAGCGCTTAGTACGACAAGACGGTACATTTTTTGTCTACAACATGTAACGGAAAGGGTATATACATACCAAGGGCACGGCTTTTTTGAATGATATCAAACGATATTGGAAGGGTTTCAACTCAAAATAAAATACTCTAAAAAATGATACCAAATTTTCGGTTTCGTAAGTTTCTTAAATGGAAATCATAACAATCGTGTCACCGCATTACGTAGGTCACTAACTTTCCACGTTACTTGCAAATATCACGATAAATCTCTTCTGTGATGTGCTTATTTAAATTTGAAAAGTTTGGTTTCTGGTATCAATGTATTAAAAATTCTCATTACTTCTGAACATGTAGAGATAGGATTAAAAAACTCTTCCAATATAGTTTGATATCACCCAAAGAAGCCGTGCTCTTGGTATGTATATACCCTTTCCGTTACACGTTGTATATCAACAATAATGAATTAAATTAGATGAGCCCGTGGTTAAATAATAACAGCAGGTTAAGCAAAGCTGCCAAGGTCAGTTCATAGATGGGTGACCATCATTACATATCGGGTTTCCTCTGTACATTGGAAAGCACGTTAGGTCCCGGCTATCATTTCTACATCTTTCACAGTCGTTACGGGTAGTCAAAAGCCAGAAAATCTGTCTATTTTCTCGCCAAGGTGTATCGTGTTGTGTTGCCCAATGGATTATGGAGGTCATATAGGTAATCTATCCATGTAAAACAATAGCCGGCACCAACATAGTTGGCAAAAGGCTTTTTTTATGGATGGCAAATCACCCAATGACTGCCGAATGGGATGGGGGAGGAAAGCTCCCCTCAATTCGATAACGGAATTTGCGATTCGATAAAAAGTCGGAGGCTTTAATTTATTTATTAATTAAGGCAACCACAGGCAAGCCCCGTTAAGCAGACGACAACCTCAGAGGTTGACCTGCGAGATGCTACACACAAAAAAAAAACCCAATGACTGCCGCCCCATCTGGGCGACGCGGGAGGGTGTGTCAGACTTAGGCCCGTATTAATAGATAGGTCTCAATCGTGATCCCAAGTCAGCCATCAGTTGATAAGTTCTCAAGATTGGACCAGCATCTTAATGTCGACGCTAATTAATAAACCCATATCAACAGCATCTCAGATGATACCGAGTATAAGACCACGATCTTTGGATTCGTAATTCGACACCCAATGAAATCCTGATCTTAAGACTTATTACGTCACAGTGAACGAACTATTTCATCTTTTGTTTATATTACGCTTAGTACTTGCTTTGTAGAAGTGTAATGTTCAACTCTGTGTGTGCACGAATACAATTTATTTTTCAGTTTATATCGATCAAATTTTTAGAAAATTTAATCACTTGTTTATAATTCGTACGTTTACTCTTTATACACTATAGAAAACATGGGCCAAGTGTAACTATGCCAAATAGCTTTGTTTCTCATAGTGTTTGTATGAATTACAAAGTTATATTTGCGGTTTTAGAAAATATGATGTATCTCAAAAACTGCTGACCCTATCTCGTTCAAACCAATTTTCGTTGAAAGTTTACGTTAAGATCTACATTCTACAGGATATAGTTTTTTTTAGATGTTTCACTCGATTATGCTAGAAGTTAGAGGGCGAGGGACACATATTTTACCACTTTGGAAGCGGTAAAATATGGTATTTTACCATATATATATATATTATATATATGGTAAAATATCTTTTGAACGGTTGACTTTATGAAAAATTGGCTAAGTGCGAGTCAGACTCGCCCATGAAGGGTTCCGTAGTAACTATAATATAATATAATATAATATGTATATTTATTTGACGAAAACAAACCTTACAAATTTCTTAAACCTAGCTTATTTACATTTTTACAACTACGCCAAATAACTTTGTTTTTCATAGTGTTTGCATGAATTACAAAGTTATATTTGCGGTTTTAGAAAATATGCTGTATCTCAAAAACTGCTAACCCAATCTCGTTCAAACCAATTTTGGTTGAAAGTTTACATTAAGATCTACAGGTTTTTAGATTTTTCACTCGATTATTATAGGAGTTAGGGGGGGGGGAGGGGGGCACATATTTTGCCACTTTGCACTTTATATCTTTTAAACGATTAACTTTATGAAAAACAGTCAAGTTTTGCATAGGTATTTCGAAGGGATTTGTCGCGTCCCTTATATAAACTTCAGGTAATCGAATTTGAAAAGGCCGTTAAATATCATTATAATAGTCTTGTTCATCGTAATAATTAATTTCGGAAATAATATTTTACAAGTTCACGATCTTAAGTCACGGATCAACTGGACTCAACTATTATGATCTTGATAACCATCTTAATACCGCTGTTGAAACCCGAGTATTGTTTATTAAACAATACGATCTCAGGTGATGACAGAGTATTAAACCGCATCTTAACTTTTGTTTATTAATATGCCGGGATCTCAATCCAGCTCTTAAGGTCTTAGTCTTATGCTGATATCGGTTTATTAATACGGGCCTTACTGACTAAAACTCATCCGTGTTCCGTCATTTGCCCTTCGTGTTCCGAGGCCGCGGTAACTCTTTCGAACAATTCCGCAACTGGGAAAAGGCTAAGCCAAGATAATGAGCTATGCTTCATTTTATATATTTATACGTATACATACGTATAGATAAATAAAATACATAGTTAGGTTGGTATATGTATACAGTATGTTAACTAACAGAGAGCGTTCCCGTTAACCCGCAATAGTATAGCATCTATACATGCTAAAAAAATATTACCATTCGAAAACAAAATGTTTTTATTTTTTTTAATATTAAAATATTATGACCACTAAAAGTGTTAAATTGGTACGTAAAAGAAACACTCCGTACACGCGTACTTGAAGGCCGCGTGTGCGGCGATCTAATTGATATGCTTATACTATTGCGGGTTAACGGGAACGCCCTCTGTTAGTTAACATACTGTATGTACACATTTATATACAACGTGTAATTTAAAGGGTATTTACATACCAAGTGCATGGCTTCTTTGGATGATAACAAACGATATGGCAAGGGTTTTGTAATCCTAAGTCTACGTGTGTAGAACTTATTACAAATTCCAATACACTGATACCAGAGACCGAATTTTTCAAATTAAGAAGAACGAAAAGAATTATCGTGTTATTGGCAAGTGACGTGGAAAGTTATTGACCCTCGTAGTGCTGTGACACGTTTGTTATTATTGGTATTCAAGAAATATATGAAACCAATAATTTGGTATCAATTCTTTGAGTCAGTTATTTTGTGCTGAAACTGTGCATAGAGACTCCATACCAGATGTTGTCTGCAGCCCTTTAGGATAGATATGGAGTATCCGTTACACGTTGTATACATATAAATAAAATTGACGTGTCTGTCTGTGGTTTTGAACTAACTGAATTTTCTCAAGTGCTTATAGTTACACGATACTAAAGACCAAAACACAGGCCACGCACGCGAACGAAGTCGCAGGCAGAGCTAGCTTATAACCTGGCGGGGTTGCGGGTATACTCTTACAAGATACCGCGACTCCGAGACGCAACGGCAACTGAAGGAACAGGGTGGGTTTTTAGTCAGTAGAAGTCTGACACTCTCTTCCGCTCCACTCTCAGCGGGAGAAGTTGTTTGATGGTTTTCTCACCCCGAAAAAAAAAATAGGCAAGTTTGTAATGAAATCCGTATATCGTCACCTTAGAGTGAAAACCTCGGGAGTACATTTTTGTCCAATTTTTTTTTATTGCGTTTCCAGAAAGCAATCCTAGCAACGCACATCCTGATCTCACTAATATGTTCATTCGATACTCGAAACGCTATCTATGAAAGTAAGTGAGAACCTCGTAAACACTCGCAACGCGTCGTCAGTTTAGCGTAATCAGGCCATGGATTATGCATTTCTGAACTGTTCGATATTACGTAAAATATTTTTCATATTATACATAATATCGAACAGTTCTGGATATAAAAACGGGTTAAATTTACATATAAATTAATTAAAAAAAAAAAAACAAAAGAAAGCGTACAAAAATGTTATAGCACGCAGATTTTTCTTCCTCCTGAAAAGTTACTCCTTTTTCACTTACGAGGTTTTCACTTTAAGGCGTCGATATGTGACATTAATAGGTTGGTATGAAATGAAACAGCTAATCTAAAGACTACTTAAATAAACTAAATGCTGAATATTTAGTGAGTGTCGGCCTTGTGATCGAGAGGACGCGGGTTCGAACCCTACCCATTGCACTATTGCTGTGAACACACTCTAGACACAAGCATATCTCGCTTAGGAGGGATTAACAAGATGGCTAGTACCCACATTAATAATTCTCTTTAAAAAAAGTCACCGTTAAATATAGGTATAACCACGCACGCACTTTTGAATCAACCTGTATAATACGAACCCGTGCGAAACCAGGGCGGGTAGCTAGTCCTGTATTAGTTTCAAACATATTTGCGATAAACATTGTATGTCACTTCCGTTGTCTGGCCGATTAATTTAAACATTTTCTTTTTAAAAAATAGTGATGAGGGGTTTAATCGTGTCCCCTCCGTCTATCTACCAGACACAAAAGCTATTTACTGGTAACAGAAACTCAGAAACCGGTCCAAAGATTCTATGTTTAAATATAGAACATGATCAAATTTCTTCTTAGATGTCTACATAGTTTCTGACAAGGCCCAAAAATCAACCACCGTTCTTAAACTGCTTAGACTTCCATTCCCTCTGGTTGCAGCTAAGTACTAATATTTTACAAGGAGTGACTGCCTGTCTGACTTCCTTAACTCAGTAACTGGGTAACACGAGACCCCCTGGCAAGATTGATGTTACATTTTCTGGCTAGCCGACTGCCTAGCCGTAAAGACTTTCAAAGATATCATCTATACTATAATATTATAAAGCGGAAAAGTTTGTTTGTTTACTTGAACGCGCTAATCTTCGAAAGTTCACGGTGGATTTGGATGAAATTTGGTATGGAAGTAGCTTGAAGCTTGAGGAAGGTTACAGGCTACTTTTTACGCGACTGCAAAAAAGGAGAGTTATGTTTTTACCGTGATAGAATCCACGGGAGCGAAGCCCCGCGTGAGTACTAGTAAGATTTATACTGACCTGTTTACCATGTCTTTTTAGGGTTCCGTAGCCGAATGACAAAAAATAGAACCCTTATAGTTTCGTCATGTCTGTCTGTCTGTCCGTCCGTCCATCCGTATGTCACAGCCATTTTATTCCGAAACTATTAGGACTATACATGTGAAACTTGGTTGGTAGATGTATTCTGTGAACCGCGTTTCGATTTTAAGAAAAAAAAAGTATTCAAAATAAAGGGAGCCCTCCTTTATTTTAAATATTTTTTATGTGCATGCAACTAAAACTGAAAATATGTTTTTTTCATGAAACCTATGCGTGTGTGGTATCTATATATAGACACGTCTTTTAAAATGACATTGAGGAACTTCTATAATAATGGAGTGAAAAATCTAAAAAAAAATATATGCTGTAGATCTTAATGTAAACTGTCAACCAAAATTATTTTGAACGAGATCGGATCAGCAGTGTTTGAGATACAGCATATTTTCTAAAACCGCAAATATAACTTTGTAATTCATACAAATACTATTAAAAGCAAAGTTATTTAGCGTAGTTACTACGCAACCCTTCATGCGCGAGTCTGACTCGCACTTGGGCAAATTTTTTTTTAACTTTTAATAGGCTAGTGTTTGACCGCCATTTCACCTGATGTTAAGCGATGATGTGGTCGAAGATGAAGCACGCTTGCTTAGAAGTAACCTGTACACTCTTGACTTAAAGACTCCCAGATTAGCTAACATACCTATCAGGAAACACAGACTCCAGCACTACTAGTTACTTGGGGTCGGCGCAACACGTTTTCGTTTTCCATTTTCCCTGTACTGACAGGTGCCGATAATGCTATGACAACTGCGTCATAGCATCATTTACTCCATTTTCTTTCATACAATTCCTCACACAATTTTATAATTTTATTGTAATAATATCCCGTTTTTAGTTCTTCTGATAATTTTATTGAGCATGTTTAAAAACTTATACTGTAAAAGAAATTACAGCCGGGACCCATGGCTTCACGTGCTTTTCGAAGCACGGTGGAATCTGGATATGTTAGGATGTTCACCCAGCCATAAACCCATGTCAGCAAGTGTTGGTTAATCATGAAGATCTAACGGTGACTTCCAAAACCACGAGCTTCTCTAAAACCAGCCCCTGATTATGTATTTAATTCAATGACAAATATTATTAACCATTAAGTTTTTTAACTTTGTGTCCAGGCTCGCGTTTGACCACCATCTCTTCATATAAATTTTAGTATCTATACTAATATTATAAAGCGGAAAAGTTTGTTTGTTTGTTTGCTTGCTTGAACGCGCTAATCTTCGAAAGTACTGGGTGGATTTGGATGCAATTTGGTATGGAAGTAGCTTGAAGCTTGACTTACTTGATTGCAAAAAAGGAGAGTTATGTTTTTACCGTGATAGAAGCCACGGGAGCGAAGCCCCGCGTGAGTACTAGTTAGATATAAGTCTTATTGACTTGAATGTTATGATTAATAATTAATGCTCAAAACTCGTAGTCGCATTTTCAATTAGTACCTATACTAATATTATAAAGCTGAAGAATTTGTTTGTTTGCTTGAACGCGCTAATGAACTGGAACAGGAACTACGGTTCTGATTTGAAAAATTCTTTCAGTGTTAGATAGCCCATTTATCAAGGAAGGCTATAGGCTATATATCATCACGCTAAGACCAATAGGAGCGGAGCACTAATGAAGAATGTTTCAAAATCGGGGGATTTTTTTTCCACGCGGACGAAGTCGCGGGCAGAAGCTAGTATTATATAAAATGTGGATAACGTTATTAGTTACGCACTGATATACCTAGATTATAAGCCAATGTTAACCATGTACCTATAGTGCGTAATTGTTGGTTTTGTCTAATATATAAAATAAAAAAAATAAAAATCTCTCTAGATGGTAAGCAATGATATGGACGAAGATGATTACACGTTTACCAAGATGAAACCTATTCAAACTTGTCTTTAAGACCACCAAGTAATAGCTATCAGAAAACACAGACTCCGGCAGAACAACGGGCTTAGATAAGATAATAGGCCTTTCTTGAAAAGTAATATTAATGTTAGGTGTCATCTTGGGTAATTACGTTCTAGGTCATACCCTACAACTCAACTCAGTCTTGAATAATAAACGAATTGGTTATGTGGAGTGTGACGCCCAATTCCACTGTAAGACAAAGTGTTTTTCTAAGAAGTTAATTATTGTCATTGTTTAAGAGATACTCGTACCTCTAGTTAAGTTGCCTAATTCAAGGTTTATGGAAAACAAAAGATAAAAGATCTAAATTAAATGACAAATTTGACCTAGATTTAGGAGAAATAAAGTACCAATGAGAAATTAAATGACAAACCTTTAAAACGAAATATTTATTTTTAATAATTGCTTATAAATAACACTTTACACGTAATTTTTTCCTGCTTTAAGTTTAGCTAGATGAGGCCGGTGTTTCCTAACTTCATTCTGAGAAGAAACACCGAAACAAACTCAAAGGTCTGTTCTGATCTGTTTTAAATTTCATAATATTAAAACTGATCCAAATCATATGAGAAGCATGTAGGACGTGCTGTTTTAGGGAAAGAAGCACACAGAAATGTGATTAATTAATTCTTAATTACCTCTAAAAGAACTGTACTGAAAATCATATTAAACTAGTTAACGCAACGGCCACATAATAATATCGCAGAAACCCTATATTTGCATAGTTCACTCCAAGGATTTCACTACATGCGGCAAATATTGACTACCTACAATAATGTTCTTGGAAATAATATTATTTGCTTAATTTATACATGGATACCGGGAAATGGTTGTATGTCAAAGTTGTGTAAATAATATACAAGAAATATAAGCTAAGGTGATGGGAATGGCGGGGTAACTAGAATGTTTTAACGAGATACCACGTCCCCGGAACACAAATGCAACTGAAGGAGGGTGGGTTTGGTGGGAGTGGTGGGTGAACAGGGTGGGTTTTTAGTCAGTAGAAGTCTGACACTCCCTCCACTCACACTCACACTAACTCCCGCTCCACCCACAGCGGTTAAAAAGGTAATAGGAATAATTGTCTAAGATTATATAGAAATAATCTCTTCACTCTTGACGTGAACGCTTTCATGATAACACAGCAAGGACTCGTATTCGAAAGAATTTCACGCCTTAACTAAAGTGAAATTCCCATAATTATCTACACTAATATTATAAAGAGTAGGGTGTAGGGTTGTAAGTTTGTATTTAGGGGGGAAATCTCCGGAACAAATGATCCAATTCTAAATTAGTTTTCGTCGGTAGTAAGGTGCATTATTTGTAAGTTCTATAGGCAAAATTATTTCTAAATCCACGCGTACAAAGTCACGGGTTAAATGCTAGTTTTACATGTATATATTTTTATGTATTAATTTCGACGTTCAAAAGTGTCTTTAAATTACCTAATTGAAATGAATTAATATAATAATATACTTTTTATTTCAGACCAAGGATCCATTAAAACTTGTTAGTATAAACTTAAAAACTATGTTAGTAGGAATACAAAAATAAAAAGCATACACAAACAAAAAAAAGACACACAAACAAACACACTCAATTTGGCACATGAAATCCCGCTCTCATGTGTACACCCACCCAGTGCCTGAGAAAAGGACTATCAATTTTTTTCCGATAAGGTGACGAGGATGCTGTTGGTGCTGACTCTGAATCGCTGCAGCATCGAGGCACATCGCTTGCGCATGATAGCATGATTAAATTACTTTGAATTTGTCTAATTACCGTTAGTTAAAAGAACACAGCTGCATTTCGCTAGACTGGAAGCAAACACGACAAAGATTTTTTTTTAAGGAGTTCTACGAATGTGTGTGGAATTTTCATTACTCGCAATCTCGTTAACACTGCCAACTAAGCTAAATATGCTTGTGTCTGGAGTGGGTTCACGGTAATAGTGGTTGGGGTCCGAACCCGCGACCACTCGATCACAAGGCCGACATTTTAGCCATTAAGCTATTGTCACTTAAAAGAAAACTATGCTCAGATAGGCTGTTCATTTCAGATCTTCTAAAACTAGTACTCAGCTTCGTTCGGCTAGGCTGGAACGACAGTTGACAAGACTCGATTGACTGAACAAGAAAACGCTACGCTTACTGATTTCACTACCACCTTACAAAATATTCGACTTCGGTCATACTCCAAACTTTACTCGCTGATCCAATTTAACGTTGGCAAGTTGCCATAAGTGGAACAACTTCATCAACTTTTGACCCAGTAATTATATTCACGGGAAACTTACTTTGTAGGGTAGTTTTAATAACGGTCGCCGATCATCGGTTTGACTGTCAAGAAAAGTTATTAATTGGTTGAAGAAGTCGTCGTTAAATGTTACGTATATCTTTAAGGTTAATGCTGTCATTTGTACATAATATTTGACGGTCTTCTTCTTCTTCTGTAGTATGGTTTCCGCACTTAATCTCTGCACGAGACCATTGTGCGTGAGCCGTGTCGGACGTCACTCCATCCAGCCAACCTCCATCCAGAAGCAGATCAGGTCTTTCGGTCTATTCAGTATATCTGTAAGAGAATTCAATGACCCGAGGGTTCGTTTCCGTATTTCGGTGATTTCCGTGCACTCTAGGAGCACGTGTCCTACCGTTTCCTCCGTCCCCATGCATGCCCTGCACAGGGGATTGTCCGTTATACCTATTGTGTGATAGTGTTTGTTCAGTGAGCAGTGCCCGGTGATGGTCCCTGCCACCATCGCAGGCTTCTTTTGTCCAGGTGTAGAAGGCGCCTGGTTAGTTTTTTATTTATTTATTATTTATTTATTTAAAATAGGTTCGCGTTTGACCACCATCTCACCTGATGGTAAGTGATGATGTGGTCGAAGATGGAGCACGCTTACCTAAAAGTAACCTATTCACTCTTGACTTAAAAACTCCTAGGTTATAGCTATCGGGAAACACAGACTCCGGCAGGGAATTCCACTCCTTAGCCGTACGCATAATGAAGGTATTCCCGTTTTTTGTCTAGGTTTGGCATCGCCTCCTTGGACTGCCTGCAGCCTGGTGTCCGAAAACTATCGTGTCGGACCCCCTCCTGGCCAGTTCGTCCGCCGCATCATTGCCGAGTGATCCGCTGTGCCGCTTTACCCTTGACGGTCTTTACGAGTAGTCAGATGCCAGAAAATCAGACACTAGTCTTACCAAGGAGTATCGTGTTACCCAGCTACTGGGTTGTAGAGGTCAGATAGACACTCCATGTAAAATACTGATAATCCACTAACGTATTTTATAGCATTTATTATGGTTCAATGGCAGATTAATTGCCACGAACTCCATCGACACAATACGTTATATCAGTGCTTCCAAAGCGATAGGAAAAAAATCTTTTTTTGTACAAAAAATTTGAACCGACTTCAAAACTTACAAAAAAGACTTGCACTAAAAAGAGAGAAATAACCTTAAATATTATTTTATTTGATGTCTAATTCCGTTAAAAATAAGGGCTAGGTATCTACTCACATGGCTGAAGTCGGTGCCAAGCCAATTATTAGTTTTGATAGGCAAAGAAAGCCGCATTCTGGGGCACACCCGAGGTGTTGAAATCTATTAATTTATCTTGGCACCGACTTCAGCCATTTGAGTAGATACCTAGCCCTTATTTTTAACGGGATTAGACATTCAATAAAACAATATTTAAGGTTATTTTTCTCTTTTTTGTATGTTTTGAAGTCGGTTCAATTTTTTGTAAAAAAAAAAGATTTATGCTTTTAAGTGTATCTTTGTTTGTGTTACTTGAGTTACTGACATTCCGTTCGCACTTATTTTTTAAAAAGAGAGTTTGATGTACACGTTTTTTTTACCCACTTAAACCATATTTCAGATGTGATTCAGAATGTCTGTGCCTCAGCTGGGGTCATTTTAATAGGCTGATTATGCTAAACAGTACATAGATGTACGAGAGCAGCAATCGCGGGAGATTTGCTGTTTTAAATTGAAGAGTTCCATCACTTATCTCCGAAGTTCTTCATCAGAAGCTGATGTGTTAAATACTAAAACCTTATTTATAAAATATGCTTTCAAACAACGAAGACGCGATCGAAATCGGATCAGTAGTTTCTGAGAAAATCACGGAAAAACCTCCTTTTTTTAAGTCGATTAAAAATGCAGTTTTCTTTCATTTTCCTGCTTTTTTTTCTTAACCCCGAAACATGACACCCTTAAGAAACGTCTTACATTGACTAGATCTAATTAACCCTTAAAATAATGTGCTCAAGGTTCGAAGATCCAGAATTATGAACGCCGGTATAATAACCATTTTTGTAACGGAAATATCAAAATAACAGTAGGTACTTCCTACCGAATGTCGAAGAGTTATGATGAAGTCAGCAAAAAATACATAATTCATTCTAATAAGTATAACAATATCTGTCCAGCATAAAACGACATATCTGCTTTAACTACACAGACAAAATTGCACCTTAATTTGTCATAATAAAGTTGAAAGTTCTTTGAGAATTAACAGGATGTTATGTGAAGCGGTTACATTTATATGTTTTGTTTGAAATAAAAATAGCAGAATTATGGAATTCAAGTAATAGGATACGATTTAACAATATCGAGTGTTAATTTACGCGAAGTGAGGAATTTGTATCATCGTGAAATATCGGACTTTGTATTATTTGCTCTTTTCATACGTTGTTTCTAGAGGAATTCTTCAGATTTTAGTACCTAAGTGTTATTTAGTATGAAATATCTATACTTATAGGTATTATAAAGCGGATAGTTTGTTTGTTTGTTTGAACGCACTTAACTTCGAAAATACTGGGTGGATTTGGATGAGATTTGGTATGGGAGTAACTTGAAGCTTGAAGAAGGTTACTTTTTACCCGACTGCATAAAAGGAGGGTTATGTTTTCGTCGTTACAAAATCCACGGGAGCGAAGCCCCGCGCGAATACTTGCATTTTATGAATATCAATGCAGATATATGCCGTTACTTATTTACATATTCCAGGGGATTGGCGCTAATATCCGAAAAACCTGTATTTCGTAGTACAGCTAGACTGTATAAACATGTTCAGCTATATCGGAAAATCCAAAACATATATCTTGTTTTATTCTCTTTATATTATATGTCTTTATTTATAAAATTACCGTTTTTCTGGCCATTTTGTACAATAATAACTTAGGTCAGTCATGGAATTTCAAATTGACATAAACTTTATCAGAACTGTTATTAATACATTATACAGTAACAGTAAAAAAAAATTGTTTGCAAAAAATAGAACTGACTTCCATATCAAAACACTACAAAGCCAAAGATAACTTAAATTTCGGAGGTCGGTGTTGTTGGTTTTGGATTTTCTTTAATTTTTTCACACCGCCTTCCGAAATTAAAGTTATCTTTGGCTTTGTAGTGTTCTGATATGGAAGTCGGTTCTATTTTTTGCAAACAATTTTTTTCACGCTTTTTAGTGGGTCGGTTTGTAATTTATCTAGTTACAAAAGCCATAATGTCAAGAACTTATCACCTTTTACAAAATATTGCTTTTCCCGATGCATAGCCGTTAATTTTTGAGGAGTTCTCCTGGTACTTGACCATCAGCTCTACATCACCATATGTATTGTGACGAGCATAAAGTGTTTAACATCCGTACTGAAGTAATCGAAACGCAATCCACGAAATACTTATTATTGAGGAGTTTCAGTGGCCATCTGTGGTCTTCATCATCATTTCCACTTCCCCAAATGGTACTTTTCGGAAGCAACTGCTCAAGGTACTATAAGAAATACCCGAAACACTATAGGTGTGCCTATAATATTTGAAGAGTTCCCTCGATTTCTCCAAGATTCCATCATCAGATCCTGATTTCGTAACAATGGGACCAACTAGAAAGTATACCCATTCAAATGCAAAAATATTTTTTCAAATCGGTCCAGCCGTCTCCGAGTTATGAGGTAATAAACATTAAAAAAAAAAAAATGTTCAAGACGAATTGAGAACCTCCTTTTTTTGAAGTCGGTTAATAATGAATGACTTAAGTTGACTTTTGTTAATGAAAACATACATTTGGACATTAGATATAAGTATATAGTAGTAGTAGTATAAATTAAAAAAACATTTGGTCTAAATTTGGATAGAAATGTGATTTTTGCTTGGCCTGAAAGGAAAGTTCACTGTCGGTCAGCACTGACCGCGTTGGCGTTCAACGTGTTAAGACGGTGGTCCTGGCTGTCATTTGAACATTTTTGACAGTCGATACGGGTAGTCAGTAGCAACGGGTCAGTAGCAATTTTCTTGCTACTGACACGTCCTTTACGTCCTTTCACGCGATTAGGGGTATCGTGTTATCCAACTACTGGGTTGTGGACGTGACACTGGTAGTCGCTCCATGTAAAACATTAGCAATCAGCTGTATCCAGTTTTACTGGATGCCAACCCCGACCCGACCGATCCCTGAGTTTGTTTCGGTGTTTCTTGTCAGGGTAGTCAGTTAGGAAACACCGGCCTCATCTAGTATAAATTTACAAAAAAAAATGAGTGTAGCACTCGGGGACTGCCGCGGTAAAGCTATTGCATAGCATTTTTTATCAACTTATGCAATTATAATTATTTATTTATTTTATTTATGCAGTATTTTTCTTTTCTTTGATATTAATTCAAGTTACACTTTTTGAGCGTGGTGACCGATAAGAAAACATTTTTTTTTCTTTTATTGAATAAATGAGAAGTTAATATTGTTTAAAATATTTTTATTATCTTACAATACATATAGGTTATTCAGGATTTTTTATCATTGAAACTATAGGTTTATTAGCAGCTAGTCTACACGCATACGTCTAGTCGCACGCACACAAACACCGTGCCGAAGTCTGCCGAACTGAAACGACGTTAGACGATGCACGGCTTTCAACGCCGCACCGCTGTGCTGGTCGGAGTGGGGGGTGTTAGGTTTATTTCCGTTACGGAATTTCTTGATTCGGTCACCGCGCTCAAAGCCCGCGATAAAAGCTATGCAATAGCTTAAAAATGACGTGTAAAAGTGTCATTTAATAACCGATTTGCAAAATAAAGATCATGCCATCATGTGATGTCATGTCATGTCAACCTATTTGGGCACAAAGCTAAGCAGATGGTGATAAGCTTGTTTAGCAGATAAACTTGTAATGAACACTCAAAATACTTATGTGTAGGTAGTTTATGTGTAAACAGTTGTAGGTACTTTTATTCATATTTCTAACATAAAAACTTAATTATTCCTCACATATTCCTATGTATAGGGAAGGAAAGCGTCTAGATAAAAAACATAAATTCTAATATTTTTCCTTCATAATAGTTATAGTTGCCGATATAACATATTCACCACATTACCATCTGTATATGTATGGCATTTGCCACTTCTGAAACCTCTTCACTAGCTGTGCTCCCGACTTCGTTCGCATGGGAGGTATTTCCCACTTAAATCCCGATCTCGTGGGAATTCCGGGATAATAAGTCTTTATATCGCTCTATAACCTCCTTTATTTCGCTGTAAAAGTCCTATTAAAATCGGTTAAGCCCAGAGATTAACCCGGACATGACAGACAGAGGCTGGCATGTAAAAACTGTTTGTTTGTGTTTTATTATCGTGTAAATCACTATAAACACTTGAAATAACACAGACACGACAGGCTTCCATTTAAATTTTGTTTATATATAGAGAAGAAAACTTCACCCTTCAGTATAAATCCAGGTACTTTAAAAACACCCTGTATAAGTAATTATTTTTTTTGTAGCAATGTGAGTAGAAATCACATTACTAGCAATCTTGTTAACCCCTACAACTAAGCTAAATATGCTTGTGTATGAAGTGAGCTCACGGCAATAGTCGTTCGAACCCACATCCTCTCGATCACAGGTCCAACACCTTAACCATTAAGCTATTTTTGTTTTGTTTGTCACACTGAAGTTACGAGTAGATTCAGTCAATCTCTGTTGTCAATATTGGGCCACCAAGATACAGGCTGTGCCTAGTTTGGTGCCCATTGCTAACTCTATTGTGTTTTGTAACTTTATGTATTGTATTTTCTGTCTGTATGTCTTTCAACTTGTGTGTGTAAATAAATAAATAAAAATAAATAAATATTTACGCTTAATTTTATTACTTGTAATTAAAAAATAATAAATTGTCAGAATATAACACTGTACTCCTTCCTTAAAACCAATTCAATAACCTAATTATTTTCTAGATTACGGCGGAACAATGAAACGATATCACATATTACGTTAGTCGGGTTTCCCCTAAGCACCCACGGGATTCGTAGCCTCGATAGCGGACAGCCCAGGAAGGCTGCGGTTTCATATCAGCCCCTTGTTTCCGTGTACAATCTAAGTTAGTGATAAATACACACTAATTGGGTGTTTTGAACCTTTGAATTAATATAACAGTTCATTAAAAGAATTGTGACCCGTGGTGTGGGTTACTCGCGCGATGCTGTGCGCGTTGAGGAAAAATTAGCTTTTGTTTTTTCCTAAAGGTTTGTAGATGTACTTAGGATTAGTGTGAAGTTATTTATATTCTGGTATTATTTCTATTGTTTAAGTTTTCCTTGTTACAGTGCAGTATGTTTAGTCATCTTAGTATTTTCTTGGGTTATAAATAATTCTGCTAGTATCTGCAAACGGTGAAAATTATTACGAGGCAACCTATTCTCGGGGTTAAGAAATGTCCCAAATCCGGACATACTGAAAATCCATTCAGTTGTTGACTACGACTAAATTTGATCGGTCTATAGCTTTATAGTTAGTCAATAGCGGTTGAAAAACGTCAAATAGAACCGAATTGCCTTTGATGGTGTGTTTCACAAATCCTCCGGCCATTTTCTTCCTACATCTACTATTACTAGGAAAACATGCTAAGTAATATCATTCCTTCACAAAACAAGATTATTCCATGAAAGAATAACCTTGAGAATTCATTGTTTACTAACATTACACCCCAAATCTAATATGGCTAAATTCGGAGTCGTGCTCTAAAAATAAAAACAAGTGTAATTTATTGTTTCGTCGTGTCCAAAAATAACAATATTATTGTTAAATTTAGCTGTTTTATTTGAATATAACGGTCAGAATGTAAATGGTATTATTGAGGTAAGTTTTTGTTGAAATATGGATCAGCTGATTTCACGAGTCCTGATGACTTCTGGGACGCTGGGTTCAAACTCAAGTGCGTGTGCCCGGCGCCCCAGAGGGAGGCAAATACTTAAATTAAATTAATATTTAATGTAATGTTTATTTATTCAATGCGACATGTGTGTGATAAACACAATACTTAAATTAAATTGAATTAATAATACTGTTATAATAAATTAATAACATAATAATGAAATTGAAAATCTATAGACCAAATATATCTGAAATAAAAGGATTTTATTTTTTATTTTTGTTTATTTTTTTTTAATAGTTTATAGGCTTGCGTTTGACCACCATCTCACCTGACGTAAAGCAATGATGTATTTACTTGCTTCTTTTTTTATCTTTTCGAGTCGATGCCTAAACCTCTTTGGACACATTGAACAGCTCTTGTATTGACTCAAACTTGCAATGTCGGTAGAATACACATTTTCATCAATCTTGTTAACCCCTCCAACTAAGCTAAATATGCTTGTGTCAGGAGTGGGTTCACGGCAAGTGTAATGGGTGGGGTTCGAACCTGCGACCTCTCGATCTCAAGTCCGACACCTTAGCCATTGGGCTACTGACGCTTAACAACTCATTAACAACATCGTTTTATTAAAAAAATAAAATTCTTTAAAAAATATCGGCTTTTCGCATTGTAGCATCTTACCTGTCAGCGGCAACCCTTATTCATTAATGGATGCTGTCAACAAAATCAACACCCTATTTTAGAAGTTCAATATTTGGCAATACCGCACTCGCCACTCTATACCTAATTAATTACGTTAAGAAAAGCACTTTGCTTTTAATTGGCTAAAGGTTACCCTTCTACTGGAGCAGGGGTAACCCATCCCTTGAAAAATGTTGTGGTTTGGGACGACACCCAGTAATCGGGTTTCAACCCAAATTTATGGCCTAGAGTTTACTAATGAAAATATTATGCCTTATTACGCCATTTAAAAAAATAGGCCAAGGGCGAGGTGGATTTACACACCGTAGGTTCCGCACAAACTTTTAGGTATATATTTAATCAGTACCGAACTAACTATATACATTTTCAATTTTCAGATTTTTCCTCTACATTTTCTTGTAAGATGATGCTTCTTGCCAATTTTCATGATTCTACGTCAACGGGAGTTACCCTATAGGTTTTAATTTCATAGTGAAATCGTAAAATATGCGAAATTAACGATCAGGGGTATCTCTTTTGATCGCGTTGACTTACAAGTTTGAATTCGCAGCTGTAAGGGATCGTAGACCCGAGTATATGATATAAATTTCAGTTCAATTTCTCTTCTCATACCCCAGAAAAAAGGATCTTGACAGACAGACGGACAACAAAGTTATCCTTTGAGAAGGATTACATTATTTTTAGGGGAACGGAACCCTACTCTATGCGTGGCCAGCATAGATAAAATAAATAACTGTATTTTTGATTTCTGTGGTGGCCAGACACGTACATAACGTTTTCTTTTTTAATGATAAAAATAATCATATTCTAACGATAAAATTGGTATTTCTTTATTATCGAAGATATATTGAAACAAATATTTAAAGAAGTATATTTATTAAGTAGGTATAAAATCATAATTATGCTTTTTAGGGTTCCGTAGCCGAATGGCAAAAAACGGAACCCTTATAGTTTCGACATGTCTGTCCGTCTGTCTGTCTGTCCGTCCGTCCGTATGTCACAGCCATTTTATTCCGAAACTATTAGGACTATACATGTAAAACTTGGTAGGTAGATGTATTCTGTGAACCGCTTTCCGATTTTAAGAGAAAATTAAAAAAAAAAAACGGTGATGGTAATGTACCAGGAGAACTCCTCAAAAATTAACGGCTCTGCACCGGGAAAAGCAATATTTCGTTAAAGGTGATAAGTAGTTGACATTTTGGCTTTTGTAACTAGATAAATTACAAACCGACCCACTAAAAAGAGTGACAAAAAAAAACTTTTTAGCAAAAAATTGAACCGACTTCCATATAAAAACACTACAAAGGCAAAAAATATATACAGAACTAAAGACACCGCCTTGTGGCGGTGTCTTTAGTTCTGTATATATTTTCGTTTTTGACACCGCCTTCCGAAATTAAAGTTATTTTTGCCTTTGTAGTGTTTTTATATGGAAGTCGGTTCAATTTTTTGCTAAAAAGTTTTTTTTTGTCACTCTTTTTAGTGGGTCGGTTTGTAATTTATCTAGTTACAAAAGCCAAAATGTCAACTACTTATCACCTTTAACGAAATATTGCTTTTCCCGGTGCAGAGCCGTTAGTTTTTGAGGAGTTCTCCTGGTACATCACCATCAGCTCTACTTCACCATATGCATTGTGAGGAGCATAAAGTGCTTAACATCCATACTCATGTCATCTAATCGCAATCAACGAAATACTTATTATTGAGTAGTTTCGGTGGCCATCTGGAGTCTTCATCATCAGTTCCTCTTCCTCAAATGGTGCTTTTCAAGAGCAACTGCACAAGGTGCTATAAGAAATATCCAAAACGCAATAGGTGTGCCTATAATATTTGAAGAGTTCCCTCGATTTCTCCATGATCCCATCATCAGATCCAAATATGACGACAATGGGACCAACTAGAAAGTATACCCTTTCAAACAAAAAGAGAATTTTCCAAATCGGTCCAGCCATCTCTGAGTTATGAGGTAACATACATAAAAAAAAAAAAGGTCAAGACGAATTGTAAGCCTCCTTTTTTTGAAGTCGGTTAAAAATATTTAAAATAAAGGGGGCTCCCCATACATGGAACTGAAACTGAAAATATTTTTTTTTCATGAAACCTATACGTGTGTGGTATCTATAGACAGGTCTTTAAAAATGACATTAAGGTTTCTAAAATTACTTTTTCATAAAGTTAATTGTTTCAAAGATATACACTTCCAAAGTGGTAAAATGTGTGTCGCCCCCTCTAACTTCTATAATAATGAAGTGAAAAATCTAAAAAAACCATATGTTGTAGATATTAATGTAAACTTTCAACCAAAATTGGTTTGAACGAGATCGAGTCATCAGTTTTTGAGATACAGTATATTTTCTAAAACCGCAAATATAACTTTGTAAGTCATACAAATACTATGAAAAACAAAGTTATTTGGCGTAGTTGTAAAAATTGTAAATAAGCTAGTTTTAAGAAATTTGTAAGGTTTTTTGTTTTTTTTTTTTTCAAATAAGTATATTAAGTATATTATAATTATTATAGTTACTACGGAACCCTTCATGGGCGAGTCCGACTCGCACTGGGCCAATTTTTTTATTAAAAATAGGTTCGCGTTTCTTTCTTTCTAATTTTCCACAATCCGCTATCTCCAACCTCCGACTAGTAAATAGTTATCTGTGGCGTTATAGCACTAATGCAGTAACGTAAAGTAAAAAGCACGCGTTTTTAATACACTGCATTATGGACCTAATAGCGGTTCATAAAGAGCCACTTTTTTATAGTTGATTTTCGTTTGACCATAATCTCACCTGATGGTAAGTGATGATGTGGCCGAAGGTGGAGCAATTGAGAGTTGCCTAGAAGTAATCTATTCACTCTTGACTTAAAGACTCCCAGGTTATAGCGATAAGGAAACACAGATCCCGGCAGAGAATTCCACTCGTTATCCGTACGCACAATGAAAGTATTCCCAAAACGTTTTGTGCGTATGGGTGGGATGTCCACCATGTAATGATGGCGCATCGCCGTTTGTCTTGTAGTCCGATGATGGGACGGGCTTAGTGGAATTAGAATGTGTAATTGCATCGCACACTCTCCGAAATGTAACCGATAGAAAACCGATAGATTTGCAACTCGTCGTCGGTGTTCAAGGCTCTGGAGCTTTGATTCGACCAGTGAATCGTTGCCAATGAGTCTCTTGGCCCCTTTCTCGATAGACTATACATTTATAAGACTATATATTTACAAGGACCAATTTTCCGTCCTCACTGAAGATAATAGGCCCGAGTTGCTAACGGAAAAAACAAGACCGAATTTCCTAAGAAACATAGTGATTAAAAATAAATATATCGTACCAAAACACAAAAATGTATATGGGACTAGGGTTTCGGAGTATGTAGTACCTTACTATATTAACAAACAAAACGCTATACATATCTAATACGAAAAATTGTAAGTAAGTATTGTATTTAGTATTCCTAATTTTCCTTTTCACTGTATAGTAAATTAACTAACTAATTACGACTCGCCAGGGCACAGATAAGCCCTAAGTGGCTTTCGTGTATGGCAAAACATTTTTTTAAAATTTATTGTGTAATGTGTATTGGTTAAAATAAATGAATAATAAATAAATTTAAAGTATAAAACGTTATTACTACATATTTTGCTAGGTCGATGTCACTAAGCAAAATCACCAGCTGCAAGCAATTTGAATATCGAATCGATTTAATATAAACCCAGTTATGCAACGGCGGCGTTGTCAACATTTTACTGATAAAAAAAAAAACAAGAGTGAATAGGCATCTTCTGGGCTCGCTCGTCACATCGTAGACCTCATCTATCGCTTACCATCAGGCGAAACCGAGGTCAAGAGTGGGTTCATACTGAATAAAAATAAAACAAATACTTAGGCATTGGGTGGAATGTAATTGAATAAAAACTTTTTACCAAAAAATTAAACCGACTCCCAAAAAACACTGCAAAGTGAAAAATAACTTTAATTTCGGTAGTCGGTGTCTTTAGTTTTGTTTTTTCGTTTTTGGCACCGACTTCCGAAATTAAAGTTATTTTTCACTTTGCAGTGTTTTTTGGGAGTCGGTTTAATTTTTTGGTAAAAAGTTTTTATTTCACTCTTTTTAGTTGGATGATTTTTAATTTACCTAGTTACAAGAGCCTAAATGTCAACTACTTATAACCTTTTACAAAATATTGCTTTTCCCAATGCTGGGCCGTTAATTGTTGAGGAGTTCTCCTGGTACTTCACCATCATCATTCTCTACATCACCATATGCATTGTGACGAGCATAAAGTGCTTAACATCCATATTCAAGTAATCGAATCGCAATCCACTCAATACTTATTATTGAGTAGTTTCGGCGGCCATCTGTGGTCTTCATCATCAGTTCCACTTCCCCAAATGGTACTTTTTGAGAGCAACTGCATAAGTTACTATAAGAAATACCCAAAACGCCATAGGTGTGCCTATAATATTTGAAGAGTTCCCTCGATTTCTCCAAGATCCCATCATCAGATCCTGACTTTGGTGATAATGGTACCAATTTCGAAGTATACCCATTCGAACAAAAAAAGAATTTTCCAAATCGGTTCAGCCGTCTTCGAGTACTCGATGATCATACATAAAAAAAAAAAAAAAATATACGCGTCGAATTGATAACCTCCTCTTTTTGTCGTCGGTTGAAAACCATTGAACGCAAAATAATGTCCTTGACTAACACTAGGTAATGCCTGTGACATTGTCTTGTTGCTTTATATGTTAGCAAATCAGATTTGTTTGTGTATAGACCTCATATCTATCTTTATAGAGTAACCTAAATTCGATAGTGGACTTATTCTAATAATGAAAATAAGATAAAAAATATCAAATTATAAACAAAGCACTCCTTGTGTATTCACCCATTGAACAACAGAATAGGTCCATCAGTTACAATGAGGTGGAGAGTTCGGAAATAAAACAACTTTCATATTTATTTATTTGCTTTACATGTATATACAGCAGATGTTTTATCACCACACACACACACATAAAGATAAAAGGAACAATTGTGGTTCCTGGTAGGGCAAAGCAATAATATATAAAAACTAAAACTTAAAATATACCATTATTTAAAATTTATTTATATTATATGGATATAATAAACCTTTACCGCGTGACTTTTATGAAACAGACAAGCTAGCAACCAAAATTATGAGTATCCCTTTATTAGTAGAATTGCATTATAATTGATGTCGCATGTTTCAAACATTTTTGATAAATTACAGAAAAAATAAAATCGGAAATTCAAAATGGAACAGTTTCTCAACCACTTTCAGTGCAGATACAATGAAAACAAAATCAAATAACTTCTAAATCTGAGAGAACATTCCATCGTTTCATTTGCGACCAAGTTTCACTTTACCAACAAACAAACATTCTGACCTACACACAAAACACAACGCACGCAAAAATAAGTAGGTAGGTACAAAAAAAGCAACAAGTACAGAATTTGAAATGGCAAGCCAACGATCAAAACACGCCGATTGCAGGTAGGCCAACGACCTAGGTATTGAGTAATACAAATATAATATATGCCATACATGTCTTGGGCAAACGAGTCCGAATTTTTGGAATACCTCGCGAACTGGTATTTCGACTTTGAAAGCACTAAAAAACGATGGCAAGTGTGAGTTGGGAGCTTAATGATATTTATATTCCTTATATGGACACCTGTATAATAAAACATAAAGGTTTTTGTCTTAAGTTTTTGTCATGTCGCGTGTGGTATACGAAAAGTTCATGACGGGGAGAAAAAATGCCATCAAGCAGTTAGTCGGAGAGTGATGCCGGTTTCACGAAGCAAGAGGTTACTATAATGCTTAGAATATTATTCTGAGCTATAATGTTTAAACGGGATTATTTTTAATATGATCAGTCACGGCTCACCACAACGATGTCGGCACCATCCAGATTTATTCATAATTGTAAAGGAAACCGAGTGACAGCGGAAAATAGAAAAAGTGAAGGAAGATAGGTTTACGCCGAGGATTACAGCAAGTCTCTACTTGCTGTAATCTTACCATTTCTTTTTAGCCAGTTAGCAATAACAAATAGTAGGTAATATAGGTATCTACCTACTAAATTAAGTATTTCTCCCAAACAGTGCCGCAAACAAGTGCAGCTTGGAGAGGCGCAGAAATGACCAGACCCAAATGGAAAAATAAACTTTATTTATCTGCAGCGTTACCGAGCGTTACCCGAGAAAATATTAGTGTGGAATGACACATGCGGGGTTTTGCCGAACAGAGTCAGGATTCTTTCAAGCATTTTTAGGGTATTCGTAAGTATAGAACCGTCAGAGAGAAGTTAAAATTGTGTCAGACTTTTGTTGACTATTAACCCACCACTGTGTTCCTTCAGATGCCCTTACGATCCGAGATATTTCTTAGAACATTCCCGCAACCCCTACAACCGCATTCATCCTCTATATCCGATTTTATTAATCAAAATAAATAATCGATTATATAGCAACAGTGTTGTGTTGAACCCTAAAGTATCGAAAATCGCGTATTGAGAACCGGAATGCTTTAATGGTGTGTGGAATAATCCGATGGTGGACGTTGAGACCAAACGTCATTTATTGGAACTCGTTTATACGACCTGTCATTAAATGGAACTTGTAACCTGTACTTGATTATTGTTAACTTAGTGTTGAGTCACCGGTGTGGGGATTAGCAGACTTCCCGGTATCTGATGATCTTATAGCACCTCTTAGAAACTCATACCTACATGGATATTTTAATAACATATATATATAAGAATATACAGTATGTTAACTAACAGAGGGCGTTCCCGTTAACCCGCAATAGTATAAGCACATCAATTAGATAGCCGCACACGCGGCCCGTCATTCATAAATAAATTGCAACGTTGCCGTCCTTCAAGTACGCGTGTACAGAGTGTTTCTTTTACGTATCAATTTATTTTTTGTGAATATTTTAATATAAAAAAAAATGTTTTGGAATGGTAATGTTTTTTTTAGCATGTATGGATGCTATATTATTGCGGGTTAACGGGAACGCCCTCTGTTAGTTAACATACTGTATATACAGTTACTTTATGTCTCGTGCCCAGTAAATGCAGACATGGTAATCCAATTGGCATGACGTCACTCAACGTAGTTCATCAGCTTTTCTTCCAACTATATTGGAATCAGATTCCAGTTTAACCGGATGAAACCGAGTACTAGTGTCTTACATGAAGCGACTGCCTATCTGACCTCCACAACCCAGTAACTGGGTAACACGATAACCTTAGCAATATTGGTGTCAGATTTTATAGCTTTTATCTTCCCGTAACGACAGACAAAGACGTATAAATCATAGCTGGCACCAACGTCTCAATTTCCTTTCCGAAGCACGGCGGTATTCCGATATGATGATCATCCACGGACCGACCTTAGAAAGTGTTGCTTAACCTTGAAACTGGAGCCTGTGGTGCTGTCTTATTATTCACTAGCTGCTGCCCGCAACTCGCGTGTTCGTTCGCGTGCGAGGGTTTCCCGCGTAAATCCCGATCCCATGGGAATTCCGGGATAAAAAGCCTATGTGTTATTCCAGGATGTCAACTATCTACTTACCAAATTTCATTAAAATCCATCCAGTAGGTCCGGAGATTAGCGTGTACAAACAGACAAACAGGAAACTGGATATGGTGCAACAGAATATTTCAATACTATGATTTATATTTATCCATTATTACTATTATGATATGGAACGTAGTCGTGACCCTTGAGATAGTCGTCGTCTGTCGTGGTTGCCTGCTGTTGCTTGCGCGGTTTAGTACGCTCCTTTGGGTGCCTCTCGTGTCCCCCGGCTTGGAGCTGGACATACCCACATATACAATGCACCAATTTACTTTGTCATCAATCAATTATTATAGTAATAATAATCACACTCATCTCGTATTCTTTCTTTCATTTTCGTATACATATAAATATTAAATTACATTTATGAATCATTGCAATCCAGCACCTAATTAGTTTATTTACACCCAGTCCCTTACAATTAGAGAACAAATTATTATCTACAAATATTAATTTTTTTTTTTTTTTTTTTTATGAAAATTTATATTTTTTATTTTATTTATTATTATTTTTATTTTTAATATTTTTTATTTTCGATGAAAATCGGGATGAAAAAATTTTTCATCCCGATTTTCATCAAAAATTTTGAAATTAAAATCATCATCCAACACCAGCCTTGCTAAGGGGTATTGTGTTACCCAGCTACGGGCTGTGGAGGTCAGATAAAGAAAGAAAGAAATATTTATTTAGATATGCAATAATTCCACTAAAACACTAGTACTCAGCTGCATCTATTTGGTGGAAACTGACCCCAAAATTGGAAAAAGGCAAAGCAGATGATATAAAAAAGTTAGACTAGCGATTTCGGACGATAACTTCAGTGAAGATAGACAGTTATTAAATTACGACGAGGAGGAGGATCCTGGAGGCGACACCGTATACGTAACACCAGCTGCGTGCCATCCGGCAATGTTGATCTAGGGCGCCGCCGAAAGGCCTTCTTTGGCCTCGCGGCGCCCTAAGCTACCACCGCGACTGCGCCAGTTTTTGACGCGTGGTGTCATTTATTGACGTTTTTTTAATCAGTGTTTTTCCTTACATTTTTATTATTTAATTTAATTTATTTACTAGTTTAGTTAGTTACTAAGTTTAATTTTGTTACATTATCTGATTAATGTCGAGTGGCAGCAGTGATGTGTTGTGTAATAGTGCCGATCAACCTTCAACATCACTAAATATTCTGGAGTGGTGTCCTCTGTGCACCCAGGCACGGTTTTTTAAAGGTAAGCGGGGTCTGAAAGTACATATTGGGAAGGTACACAAACCACCCAATGTATCTACTTCAGACCCCGTCATTTCTTTAACACCTACATCATCTTCTTCCAATTTGGATCCGTTTTGGAAAACCCTCTCAAAATTCAAAAACTCTGTTCCGGTTTTAAAGCGAATTCCCCGCGGCGCTAGACCTGTAGTGGCGCAAAACCTAGCAGGATGCGTTCGCCTTGCCGCTCGCGAGAACTCTCTAAGTGCCTGGGAACATCTGCTTACCTTCCCGTATAGGATCCTACATGTTCGAAAGAATTTGGAAACCAAAAAAACTTTAACTTCACAAATCAAAGAAAATTGTAATATTTCGGCCCACATTCAGGATGCAAAATTACCGACACAGAGGGTTACTTCCACAAGAAGTATATCCCGCCTAGTCGAATCTAAATTGGGGGAAGGTGACATTAGCGGAGCTGCCAGGATACTTTTCAGCAGTGATGTGGTGGCCCCATACTCTCCAGATACTCTCGCAGCTCTGGAGAGCAAACACCCTGCCCCAGCGGATGGTCTTTCCTTTCCCGACCCCCCCGATCAGGACATAAACACCCTCACCGTTACAGGTCAAGAGGTGTTCACAGCCATTTGTTCCTTCCGAAGCGGCTCTGCTGGTGGCCTCGATGGGCTGAGTCCGCAGCACCTGAAGGACCTACTCAGCTCAGGCGCCGGAGAGGCTGGTGAGTTGCTTTTGAAGGAGCTAACGGCTCTGATTAATCTTATGCTCTCGGGCCAGGTGAACGAAGCCGTCACCGATATCTTGTACGGGGCCAATCTATGTGCCCTACGCAAGAGGGACGGCGGCATTCGTCCCATTGCCGTGGGAACTACCTACCGTCGTATGGCAGCCAAGATTTGCTCTAAATTTTATGGTGAGGATATTTCGACCAAATTTCAGCCCCTGCAACTGGGTTACGGCTCCAAAGGGGGTTGTGAGGCTGCCGTACACGCCTTGACGACCTATTTAAATTCAGGTAAAGGAGAGGTCATCTTGAAGGTTGACATTAAAAATGCCTTCAATTCAGTCAATAGGGACACTTTGTTGGCAGAAACTAAAACAGAAGTACCACAAATTTTTAGTTTTCTTTGGCAATGTTACAGACATCCGACTAAATTACTTTATAAAGAAAACCTTTTGGAATCAGCTGTTGGCTGTCAACAAGGTGATCCCCTCGGGCCAGCGATCTTTAGTTTAGCCATTAACCCAATCATTCGACAGCTAAATTCAAAATTTAATGTGTGGTAACTCGATGATGGAACCCTGGGAGGCGATGTAGACACGGTATTAGATGATCTACAGTTTTTAATAAATCAATTCCATTCCATAGGATTGGACCTCAACCTTTCGAAGTGTGAACTATTCATATCCGACAGTACTGACAGACAACTGACACTTTCAAAATTCGACGCAGTAGCCCCAGATATCCAAATTGTGGAAAAAAGTTCTCTTCGTCTTCTTGGGTCTCCAATTTATGAGAATTCCTTTCCCGATTTTGTCGAGGAAAAAATACAAAATTTTAATGACATCTCGGACAGATTATACCAAATTAATATGCATTCGGCCATCACCTTAATTCGTTACTGTTGTTTTGGACCCAAATTAATGTATTTTCTTCGTTCTTCGCATCTATGGCATCATCCTAACCTTTTGGAAAAAATGGACCAAATTATTCGTCAAACTCTGACAGGAATTTTAAATGTGGCTATGGACGACCGAGCTTGGGCACAAGCTACTCTTCCCATTCGTATGGGTGGTCTCGGCGTCCGCAAAATTAGTAGTATCAGTCTACCGGCTTTTGTATCCTCGGTGCACGGCACTGAGAAATTAATCAGGAATATCCTAGCTCCATCACTGGTTGATTTCAATGTGCCGTACTTCACCGAGGCTATAGATACCTGGAGACTCGCTTGCCCGAACCTAAATCCACCCGACATTCCATCATCTCAGAGGCGGTGGGATGAGCCACTCTGTAGAGCAGTTCAGAGTGACCTCATTGCCACATCTGCTTCGGCTGCAGAGCGTGCGCGCCTGCTGGCTGTGGGTGAATGGGAGTCGGGTCTCTGGCTCCATGCACTACCGTCATCGAACATAGGCACCTTGTTCGATGATACTACTTTCCGCCTCGCTGCTTCCCTTCGATTAGGTGCTCCCTGCTGTTCTGCTCATCGCTGCCACTGTGGTGAAGTTGTCAACAGCCTCGGTCACCACGGCCTTTCATGCGGCCGGAGCGCGGGTCGCATAGCACGGCACGCGAATATTAACGACATTATCCGACGGGCTCTTGTCACTGTCGGCGTTCCAGCTGTTTTAGAACCCAATGGCTTAGCACGCGACGATGGCAAAAGACCGGACGGTATGTCTTTATTTCCTTGGAAGATGGGTAGGCCTTTAGTGTGGGACGCAACTTGTGTCGATACTCTTGCGCCATCCCATCTTCCTAGCTCATCTTGTTGTGCTGGCGCTGCCGCTGCGGCTGCTGAGAACCTCAAGCGGCGGAAATATAATAACCTTGTTGGTAGTTATATTTTCGAGCCGTTTGGGGTTGAAACCTTGGGGTCGTGGGGTCCGAGTGCTCACAAATTATTTAAAGATCTGTCCAGACGCCTAGTTGACACTTCGCGTGACCCAAGGGCTGGCTTTTACCTTGGACAGAGGTTAAGCATTGCCATACAACGTGGCAATGCCGCCAGTCTTTTGGGCACATTACCAGTGGACAGCGATGCGCACGAATTTCTGGATGCTATATTTTAGTTTATTTTTAGGTGTGTATATGTAGTTAAGGGTTTTTATTTAATTAAAGTATATGTTTACTAACTAATAAAGAAGGTATTAATATAAATTAAATTTAAAAAAATTGTCGCGCCCCGATGCACACAGCCGCTCGCAGTGATTGTGATAAAGCTAATTTTCTTTTCACCTCTCAAACAGGACCTGTTGAAAATCAGCGTCAGGCACCAGTTGTCTGGCATTTTGCTGAATAGGGCCTGTTTGGCACTGCCGTGAGTCACACATAGAGATATGACTTAATATGTAACTATGTAAGTTTTATTTTTAGTTTTATTTTTTAAGTTTTATTTTTAAGTTCTATTTCTAAGTTTTTGTTTTCTTTTTATTTTTATTTGTATTCGTGTGAACTTGTGGCATGTAGCCAATAAACGTTTTTTCTTTCTTCTTTTCTTTCTTTCAAACAGACAGACTTTTTTTGCCGTGTTACCGTTTCTTAACCCACCTCAAGTATTATGTTTGTATACAATTTAAATTTACAGACCTCTTTTACTGTTTTTTATATGTATATATACATATTAGGCACAAGCTCCTTGAGCAGTGTCCAACTCAACTAACTTGCATCATTATAAATTATGCACTTTTATTTCTTATATATAGCATTGGTTTCTTTTGTTGTGACTATCATTCCGCTTCCGACGCTCGCCCGCGACGGTCGTACCGCTCCGCGCTCTCGATCGTTCCGTGCCTGAGTCATCGCTACGCTTCGTCACGCCCGCCGTGACGTCACTCGTAGTCGCCGACTACGACGCCTGCTCCGGATCCGCCTTTTTCGAGGCGGTGAAGGATATCCTGTTTCTATAACAGAGTATCGTCAAAAACAATTTGGTTTTGGCCCCTTCAGGGTAAAACCACAGTTTCGTGGTCCTTGGTTGGAAACCTCACGGTGTCAACAATACCAAGGGGGTGCTGACCCGACGCACCCGCTGATCCCCTTCAGGGTGAAGCAGTCAATTGGAGTCGAGTGCTAGGTTTTGGCCTTGGGGGATCTCCTAGTCATACCTAGTTACTGAGTTTCCTTTTCAGCTACACACCTAGAGTCGGTTGGGTGTGTCTACCCCTTCGCACTAGACCCAATAGGGCCCGGTTCGCACAATAAGACTGGCGACCGGTTACAAGCTTAGGGCTCACCATTAGGTACTCACCTCCCAGTCTCTACCCGACTGGGAGGGTTACACATCCCCGGACCCATCCATCCGGGGAGTTAGGCCAGTTAGGCTTTAAATAGGTCCCCCGCGGGAGAGAAATCTCCAAAATTTCCCCATAAAATTTTTGATTCATTCGCCAATCATGGCAAACTCCAATATTTTGGAGATATTGCTAGAAATACTTAAGGAAAACCCTGCTATTTCCGCCAAATATGGCGGAAAAATCCAGCGTGAAATCGCTAACTGTCCTCCGGCTACCGAAGCCAACGTCGCTGATTTTAGTGACGCGCTTGACAGCCCATTATCTCCCCCGCTTGCTGATCAAGGCATTCCGGTTGGTCAATTCACGGAAGTGTTTATCAACTCTGATCCCATTGTTCATCGAACAACGAACGACTTCCAGGTAGATAGCCCTCTATCGCTCCCGCCCGCCGACAATGTCGTGCCGACCGCCCAATTCCCGAAATCATCCATTGTTTCCGGCCCACCTACTAATCCTATTGTTCATAGAACAATGGACGCCGCGCAGGTGTGCGCTGCAGTTGAATTCCGTGAAATGGACACCACCGAACCTGTGTCCAATAACAACTCTGACAATGATTTGTCATCATGCCCCTCGTCCTCGGAAGACGACTTTCAAGTCGTCACCGGCGGCAAGAGGAAGAAAGGGAAAACCTCCCAGGCCAGCAAGGCCAAAAAGACCACCGCGTCGCCCCCGTCCCCAACTCAAACGCCCGTTCGACCCGCTAGCCCCGTCCCAACTACCTCTGCTCGCGTGCAGAATAGTCGTCCCCCCAGCCCGATAGCCCAAATTTCCTCAGCCCAAAGGAAGCAACGCCCTCCGCCCCCCTTTTACATCCAAGACAAGGGGAAATGGACTGATGTGTCCAAGATGTGTGTTGATCGAAAGATCAACTACACAAACGCCCGTGCCTGCCAAAATGGCATTAAAGTCACCGTCCCTACGTCGAACGATTATAGGGAACTATATCGCGCCCTCCGTGAAAGAAATATTTCCTTTCACACTTTCTCCTTCCCCGAGGACACGCCCACTCGTGTAATTATTAAACGTGTCCCTAAAGAAATCCTTGTGCAGGATATTAAAGACGACCTTGCCGATCAAGGTATACCAGTGATCGCCGTCCATCGCTTACATAAAGCGAGAGGCGGTGAATTGTACGACATGGTTCTTGTCATTTGTGAACCAACCGAAGGTCATCACCCGATTTTCAAAATTAAGTCCATTTGCTCCCTATCCGGTATCTCAATTGAAAAGCCCTACAAAACCGCAACAGTGGGACAATGCCACCGTTGCCAACTGTATGGCCATGCGCAGAGCAACTGCTATGCGACTCCCAGATGCGTCAAGTGTCTGGGCGAGCACAGCACTGCGGACTGCCCTCGGCCCAAAGACCGAACCCTCTGTTCGGAACCACCCAGCTGCGTTCTCTGCGGCCAGAGCGGTCACCCGGCAAACTACCGCGGCTGTCCCAAAGCCCCCAAACTCGCTCCTAAATTAGCGAAGCGCGCCAACACCCGCCAACAAAGAGAGGCACCTTCCTCTCAAATTCCCCAACGTCTAGCTCCTCAGAGACCATCCCCGTGGAACAGGCTAAACCACGAAAAAGCCTTTCCCTCCTTGGCCCCTGCCAAACCTTTGCAGGCACTGATGGATATACCCATCACAGCGCAGATCCTGCCTATAGCCGTGGCTCCAGAGGCCACAACCAGTCCCAAACCCGCGCCTCAAACCACTGCTGCTCCTGCAGCCAAACAACCGCCCAAACCCTCACCCGTCGGGAACGGCGAGTCTTGCGCCCAGACTCTACTGCGCCACTATAAAATATTTATGACCCGCCAAGCCAGGTCTCTCCGCGATGCCCTTCTGGCTGCCGAGCAGCAGAATAACGGCAAAATTACGACGGCAATGTACAGCCAAATATTCAGCACACACAGTGATGTCGTGCTAGGCCTCGACCAGATGGATGCGATGGACTGATCCAATGGATTCCCAACGCACAAATCACACTAGGCCTCGATCCCTCAAATTAGGTTTTTTCAACGCCAATGGCATTTTCAACCAACGCGCCGAAATAACTAAATTCCTCCGCGACCACCAATTAGACGTCCTCCTTATACAGGAGACCCTTTTGAAACCCTACCGCGCTGACCCCAAAATTGCGAATTACCGTCTAGTTCGCAATGACAGAACACGCTGCCACGGCGGCGGTACCCTTATTTATTATAGGAAGGAGTTATACTGCATCCCTCTGACCCCACCCGCGCCTCTCTCTCACCTAGAGTACTCTGCCTGTCGACTAGGCATGACTGGTCATCCTCCGATAACCATCATCTCTGCCTACCATCCCCCACCATCGGTCGCGTCTCTTGCTTCAGACGATCCTATCGCGCTCACCAGCGATCTCACGACTCTCTTCGGCCTAAGTGACTCCGTCTTACTAGCGGGCGATCTCAACGCCAAACACCCCGCTTGGAACAGCAACACGACAAATGCCAGAGGCAGAATCGTGTATAACCTAGGCGCGACCCTAAACTATGACGTCATCGCTCCGATGACTCCCACCCACTACCCACACGACACCAACCATAGGCCCGATGTCCTCGATGTGGCGCTCCTAAAGAATGTAAACCTCCGTTTACACTCCATAGAAGCGCTTCACGAGCTTAACTCGGATCACCGTCCCGTTATCCTACACCTAGGTTCCCGCTCGGGTAACCATGATCCTACCCAACCTCCTCCGACCCAATTGATCACCGACTGGAGGAAAGTAAGTGAAAAACTGAAATCCACCACGTCGCCACAATTGGACACCATTCCTGACCACATAGTCTCAGTCGCTGACACGACGGCGGCGATCGACTCGCTTACAGATCACGTACAATCCGTCCTGAACGATTGTTCAAGGGAAGTTCCTGTAGTGGAAGACCACCGCTGGAAACTCCCGGACGATGTACGGAATCTGATAACCGAGAAGAACGCAGCCATCCGCGCGTACAGCGCTTTTCCCTGCGCCGCAAACAAAGCTCACATGCGCAACTTACAGCGTGCTGTAAGGAAACGCATTGCCGAGCAGCGTAATGCGAGCTGGGACAAGATGCTGAGCGAACTTGAGCCCACCCATCTTGCCTTCTGGCAGCTTCAGAGGAAGTTACGATCCACTGAAGAGGCCACAATGCCTCCTCTCATTCGTCCCGATAAGAGTATCGCCTTCGATAACTCTGAAAAAGCAGAATGCCTAGCCGACAGCCTAGAGTCCCAGTGTTCTCCCAGCTCTCAACCAGTAGACCAAGCCCACCTCGATATGGTGAACGCCGAAGTCGAACGTAGAACTTCCCTTCCGCCCGTCGAAGATCCCGATAATCCACTGGCCCCCATCACTCCTGATGAGGTCCAGGATATCATTAAAAGTCTCCAACCGCGAAAAGCCCCTGGCTCCGACGGCATCACCAATAGGGTTTTCAAACTTTTCCCCGCCCAGCTTATAGTGCTAATGACCGCCATCTTCAATGGCGCATTGAGCAATAATATGTTCCCTACAACCTGGAAACAGGCTACCGTCATAGGTATTCCCAAACCAGGCAAGCCCAAGTCTGACCCGTCTAGCTACCGTCCCATTAGCTTACTCAACGTCCTCGGTAAAATCTATGAAAGGCTTATATATAAGCGGCTCAAAGATTTTGCCGAAGCAAAGAGTGTTCAAGCAATGAGCAGTTCGGATTTAGAACCGAACACTCATGTATCCAACAAGTCCACCGCATCGTAGAACACGTCAGCGCCGGCTTCCAACGGGGCGCAATAACGGGAGCCTTATTCTTCGACATAGCGAAAGCGTTCGACAAAGTCTGGCACAATGGCTTAATCTATAAGCTATACCAACTCGGCGTGCCTGACCGTCTCGTGCTCATCCTACGGGACTTTTTATCGAATCGCACCTTTCGTTATCGAATTGAGGGGGAGCTCTCCTCCCCCCATCCCATTCGCGCAGGAGTTCCTCAAGGCTCCGTACTATCCCCCCTCGTTTTCACGCTATTCACTAGTGATATTCCCAAGCATAAAAATACCCAGCTAGCCCTATTCGCCGACGATACGGCTATCTATTATACCGGTCTTAAACCCGATGCCATCGCTCGCACTCTCCAAACTTCCGCAAACACTCTGGCCAAGTGGTTCCGGAAATGGAGAATCGAAGTCAACCCAGACAAAAGCCAGGCAGTCCTCTTTTCTAAACCGCGGCTAAACCCACCCTCCCCCCGTCCGATTACCATGTACGGCAAGCCGATCCCTTGGGAAAAGCAAGCCAAATACTTAGGCGTGGTCCTCGATAGACACCTCTCCTTCGCTGAGCACATAAAGCAGGCACGTTCGCGCGCCGCTTTCGCTCTAGGTAGGCTCCACTTCATTCTTAGCTCTCGCAGCAAGTTGTCACTCAGGTGCAAGCTGCGTATTTTCACCGCGGTCATCCCATCATGACCTACGCCTGCGTTGTTTTCGCACACGCAAAGCCCTACCTCCTCCATAAGATGCAGACCCTCCAAAACCGATTCCTCCGTAGAGTCACGGGAGCCCCTTTTATGTTCGAAATGAGCTTCTTCACGTAGACCTCAAGATGCCCACCATCCAGCAGTTCATGAAACGCGTCTCCAAGCGTTTCTTTGAAACTTCAATCCAACATAGGAATCCCCTTATCGTATCGGCTGCCCAATATGAACCCTCGCGTATCTCTAAGATTCGCCGACCAAGGCATACCCTAGTCACTCCCGATGACGTAATCACCCTGCTCCAAGAGAGCCGTAGCGAAACAAGTACAGTGGCACACAAACACAAAAACCGACCGTCCTTCCGTCCTCGCCGTCGAGGCCCGCCGCGACGTCCTCGTAATAGTCCACCCCGACCCTTGCCAGAGCCAGCCCGCGACGCTGAGCTAGTAGCCTTAAATTCCCTTATTAATAATAATAATGATATGATCCAGCCTGTCCCTAGCTGCCCTCCCCTGCGACGCCCTAAGCCGAGGTCCGTACCCCACAGGGGGTGCCCTTAGCGTGTAGTCGCCTAGTTTGTAAGTTTATTAATAAGCCCTGGCTGGAGGCTTTAATTAATTTATTAATTAAGGCAACCACAGGCAAGCCCGGTTAAGCAGCCGACAACCTCAGAGGTTGACCTGCGAGATGCCACACACAAAAAAAAAAAAAAAAATTGTTGTGACTATGTCGAATAAGCGTTACCTCCCTCGTACTTATATCCATTTCTATTCAATTCTAAAATGATATTCTTAAATTATATATTTCTATGTAGCTCTCGCGGAGCGATTTAGGATGCCACTAATTTCTAAAGTTAGGCTACACGAGAAGAAATGTTTACACTGTCTGGACATGTCGCAAACGAAGAAAGTAATAGATTTGCAATTTTATTTCTAAGTGTTTTATAATTGCACGGGTTACAGGAATGTTCTAACATACCACGAAAGCAACTGAAGGTTACTGAGAGTTATTTGGTGAACCTCCCCCCATTCCTCCAAAAGAAGTAATAGCTTTGTCATTATATTTCAAAGCGTTGCATAATTTAGTTTATTTTTGGTGTGTGTAGTGAAAATAAAGAAATTTAATTGAAAGCATTTCTTTTTAATTAGAAACACGTTTAAGTCTTCTATTAAATCCAAACCCAACGTTAGACAACCAATCTCACACGTAACTGCTAATATTTTAAACCTCCATACATAAAGACAGTTAAATTTTCCATAGTAAACGATTAATGATTATTCCTCATTACCTTTCCTCCCATTGTCTGAAGACTGTAAGGTTATTGATGTACACAATCACTTATATCACCGTTACCTCAAAGACGATAAACCTGGGAACCAGTCTTTACCCGCCAAATCATAATTTTATACGACATTCTATTTTACTTGCTCCCAACATTACATATAGATCTTAAGCTGAAAGAAATAAGGTTCAAAATCAAACGGATTTTGATGATCGACTAGCAGATACTATCTTTGTGATTTTAAAACACATTTTAAATAGGAAAGTTTCAGTTTCACAATGCATTGTTGGCTTTTCAAAATGGCGACTAATTATGGCCTATTTGTTAGTTTACGACGGACAGACAAATGATTTAGAAATATTTCTTTGCTTAACGTTTTGTCTAGTCGTATTATGAGGAATAGTACACGTCTTACATACACTTTCTTTTGTCGTAAGTGGTTTTACCGTTTTCTGTTAATCACAGTTCTGTTGCTTAAGGCTAGGACAGACTGATAACAATATTGTAGACTATGCAGACTCACGGGGAACGTAAGGGCAGTTGAAGGAAGATCCTGGGTATTTAGTCAGTAGAAATCTGACACGTCCTTCCACTCCAACCACAACGGAAGGAGGTATTAGATAATTTTCTCACCCAGAAAAAATAAAGACTATGCAGACTCATACATTTCAGGGAGTATGCGATCGAATTGCACAATCTTATTCCATCAAGCCTGTTCCATCATCGGAATACAAGACGAACGCCGATGCGCCATCGTTACATGGTAGAAATTTCAGCCATACGCACTAAACGTTTTGAGAATAGTTTCATGGTGCGCAAAGCTTAGGAGTGGAATACCTTGCCAGTAAACAAACAAATAAATTATAATAACTTAGTCTTGTCTATTAAGTTTTTATGTGCTCATTACTTTTATGTGTTGCATGTTTATAAATAATATCTTCATGCAAGTTCTCCAGAGAAAACAACTAATAGGAACAAACGTTCCATAATTGCATATGTAAGTAAATTTATGTGAAATGAAGTATTTTGATGCCCGTAACATCGTTCGTGTGGTATTTCCGGGATAAAGTATAATTAATAAACATATAAAACCTGTGCGTTGCTCTATAATCTATCTTTCTGTTAAAGTCCGTTCCAAATCGGTTTAGTCATTCCAGAGATTAAAACGCTAACAGAAAGACAGTCAGACAAAAATTAAAAAAGAACGTTTTGGTATTTTGTAAATAACTATAAGCAATTAAGAAAACAGACATTTTAAAATCACAGACAGACACGTCAATTTTATTGAGTTATATATAATGAAGATGGTTGCTTTTTAAATGTAGACCCGAAAGTGTCGTTAACCGAGCATAACTCGCTTAATGATTCATACAATAAACGGCCACGATTAGTTAATATACAGATGGACACAAGCTCCCATTCGCTTAAATAAAGCATTTAAATCGTAGGGCAACCTGTCCGCACATTATAATTGTCCTACGAGCCCGCGTAGGGTATTACAAATCTGCCGCACCCTTTATCGTAATCAAAATGGGCGATTTTGAAAAGACCGTCCCGTCATTTCATCGCTCATTTTCTAAACACCTTGTCTGTATTAAAGCTATTAATAGCGTTACTAATTAAGACATTGAGGGTCATTAAGAAAGAATACATGTCTAACATTACATCAACTCCATATTAAACATGTAACCTGTCCGCACATCACCTGTCCAAACACACCATAAGCGTAAATTCCATGCGATAAGCAATAAAAACACCATATTTTTTGAACTAATAAAAACATTCCTATCGGTCATTCAAACGACCTATAAGAACCGTTATCCTCATAACCGACCAAATCAAGGCAATTGTACAACCCAAACAAACCTAACACAACAGCTGAACTTCTCGAATTGTCCAGCTTATAACATCTTACTTATTCCTAGAGCCTGCTTTCAATTCTAATTTAAACATAGAATGAAGACAATTTAATTTGGTCGTGTTATTTGTAGGTGCGTTCCAAATGACGTCAGGAGGCGCATTCCATTCGACGAGGAAAATGAACGCAGCGAATTCGCGGAACGCACCGTTGCACTATTTATACGTTGACAATCTATTTGCTATCGAGTTTAATACAAAGCCTTACAAATTGACCCTTATCTTTGTGAAAATAAGGGTGTTGAAAGCCTAATATTTCATTTTCCCGAGTATCAAAAAAGTTTGCATTTTGCGGACTTTACGCGGGAAAACGTTTCGCTTCTGACGTCGATGAGTCAACAATCGAATCTTTATTTTGAACGTATTCGTGACTTGAGTTTCAAATTACGATAAAGCGAAGAAAATGTAAAGATATATTGACCTTTCTGGTGGATAAGTTTATTGCGAAGAGGGGGTCAGTTTACAATGGCAGGAGGGGACGGATTCTTTGACTAATGTTTGATGACTTAGCAAGAAATTGGCATCATTCATGATGTACATACGTAACCCCCTCTAATCTGATTTTAATGTTATCTCAAAATGCTGAAATTTTCTTGAAGCATAGATTCCAGTATAGATCCGTTCTGCAAACTCATTAAATGGGTATTTATGTCATATATAATCGTTTTCCTATGAATCCATGTTCGCTTAGCGATTCGATAGTACCAGGATAGCATGCAGTTTTAGGTGTACGGTTCATCGAATGCAGCGTGGATGTGGTCGAGTCCTTATGCGTCCTTCCTTCCGTAGCCGGCTTCCTTGCATAATATTTAGTATTTTAGACCACACGCAATTACTCCTGAGGGTAAACCGGTATTTAAACATTGGAACTAAAATACGAACTTGCTAAGAAGAGCGATTAGGTACTGGTTCTACCGGATTTTGTCATCGTGTCGATGTTTGTATTTTAAACTGGTTTTAGGATTGAACCATACATTTTTGGGTTGTAAAACTATATTCGATGTGGTATTGAAATTCGAATGTAGCGAACTAGCAAACATGTGATGATGCCCAGTTCTTGAATATCCATAAATTTTTAGGATTCCGTACCCCCACAAGAGAACGACAGAACCGTTAAAATAGGATTCCTTTGTCGTCCGTCTATCTGTCTGTCTAGTGCCTGTCAAGGGTTTAAGACCCTTTTTCTTAGGAACGCGAGAGAAATTTATTACAAACGGGTCCACATTTTCTTTCAGCTGTCAAAAAATGGAACTTGTAGGTTACCGCGATCTAAAAATACGACGGTTTATGCCGCATGTTTTGTTATTTTCCCTGGGTGACATATAGGGCACTTCTCGTTGACCTAATCCTAACCTAAGTTGAATCATGAAATTTGATAAGGAGCAATGTCTTGCAGTACATATATAGGAAAAACAGTGATTGAATGAATGAATTTATGTTGTTACTTCGGTACTATTTAACTTAGTTAGATAAAATAGTACTCATAAGTTTATACGGAACCCTTGGTGCGCGAGCCCGACTCCCACTTGGACGGCAATTGGATTTAGGTATTTGTCAAACTCCACTTTAGATTTTAAAACTGTCACAATTTGACACTTAATTATGGTGTGACGTGTTATTAATTCAAATAGGCGATTCAGAATCTTGCCCATTGTGACTGAGCGAATAGTCACTAGGTTTTAACTGTTCAATTCCAGAAATGCGGTTATCCTATCTGAAATGGGAGAAAAACGTACTATAGAAACTCTGAAATTAATAAAACACTACACAACACCATATTATCTTTTCGTAATAAGGAGTAAGTACAAAGTTTTTACACATATAAATAGATACATAACAAGTAAGCTCAAACTGTCACTCACTAACTCAACACATGCAACAAACTTTTTAGCAAAAAATAGAACCGACTTCCATATAAAAACACTACAAAGGCAAAAATAACTTTAATTTCGGAAGGCGGTGTCAAAAACAAAAATATATACAAAACTAAAGACACCGCCTCACACCGACACACAGACAACCTTTGGATGGATTTGACGCAGCAGAAGAAAATAAATACGCGACTAGTCCTTACAACACATAAGTATACATAATGATAATTAATATAATAATGTCAATACATAATGAGTGAAAATAAAGTCATTCTGTTTTAGAAACTTTCGCGTTAAAATAAATTGGTTACCATTCACTCAAAAAAACTCAATCATTGGAACTAATAAGATCATATTTTTTCCTCATCGAAGACTTAAATTTGCAATAATCGAAACCAGTTTTTAAAAGGAGGCGCAACGTTTTTTACCATGAGTCTATGGTTCGTCGGCCGGTAGAGGTTATGGCAGGAATGTCCGGTGGCCGGGCGGCCGGAAGAGACGAACGGGTCGGTAGCAAAGGTCAATTTTTGCCTTTTACAATTCGTTTGGCGAGCTGTAATTTTGTAAATAAGGGACTTGATATTTGCAGTGTTGTTTTCTAGTAGAATTTTGTTTCGTTGTGTTTTTGTGAGTTTTTTTTTTAATTATTGCCGATGAGTCCGCTCTGATGGATAGATGAGGTCTACGATGGGACGAGCGAGCCTATGGCATTAAGTCCGCCTTTGTACAATGCCTATCCGCTCTTGCTTTGAAGGCTCATACGTGGTAGGGAATACAGAAGCCGGCAGAAAGTTCTAAACCTTGGTCGTACGCACAATAAATGTAGAGGAGAAGCGCTTAGTACGACAAGACGGTATATCGAGCAAGTGTGGATGGTATCCTGGAGTACGTCTGGTAGATCGATAGTGAATGGAGATGGAGGAATCAGGTCGTGGAGCTCCTGCGCACACTCTCCGAACTACAATCTGTATCGACAGGCAAGCAACTAAAAAGAATCGTTTTCGTTAAAGTTTATTTTATTTATTTATTTTATTTTATTCTCTTAGGAAAACTTACAGCTAGGATACATATACAAAGTGTACCCCATATCTATACAAAAGGACAGAATACAACATCTGGTATGGAGTCTCTATGCAAAGTTTCAGCTCAAAATAAGTGACTCACAGAATTGACCCCAAATTATTGGTTTCATATGTTTCTTGAATACCAGTAATAACAAACGTGCCACAGCACTATGAGGGTCATCACTTTCCACGTCACTAGCAAATAACACGATAATTCTCTTCGTTCTTCTTAATTTGAAAAATTCGGTCTCTGGTATCAATGTATTGAAATTTCTAATAAGCTCCACTCATGTAGACATAGGATTACAAAACCCTTACTATATCGTTTGTTATCATCCAAAGAAGCCGTGCACTCGGTATGTATACATATACCCTTTAAATTACACGTTGTATAGTTGAACAAAAAAAAAAAAAAAAAAAAAAAAAAAAAAAAAAAAAAAAAAAAAAAAAGTGGAGCTCGTGGCTTAGTAATAACAGCTACAATGGCCGATATTCAAGGTTAAGCAAAGCTTGCTGAGGTCGGGTCCTAGATGGACAGTCATTCATTGTACATCATTACACAGTGATTCTTTCGTTATTTTGGTTATCAATGTCAAAACTTGTACAAAGAAAGTGGAAGAAACTTAAAATTGTAAAAGTAAACAGTGTGATATTCGTATCCCACTTTCTTCTGCATTGTATTGAAAACTAGTCATGCCCGCGACTTCGTTCGCGTTCGAGTTTATCCCACGTCAATCCCGATTCCGTTGTAAATCTAAACTAATATTATAAAGCGGAAAAGTTTGTTTGTTTGCTTGAACGCGCTAATCTTCGAAAGTACTGGGTGGATTTGGATGCAATTTGGTATGGAAGTAGCTTGAAGCTTGAGGAAGGTTATAGGCTACTTTTTACGCGACTGCAGAAAAGGAGAGTTATGTTTTTACCGTGATAGAATCCACGGGAGAGAAGCCCCGCGTGAGTACTAGTCCGGGAAAAGTTAGCCTAGCACTTCAAAAATCACAGAAAGACGTTTCAATTTTCATTATGTAAACATACAGCAAATCGGCCCTTCGCGATCTAATCACAATTTTAATTGAAAGTACAGCCACGCTAATAGTTCTATAGATATCTCGCTTATAACTCTCATATATTTCGCATCCAAGTGCAAGCCATTCACAAGCCCACGACCACACAAGCGTTCCTCACGTCATCCTTAACACCATAAATAACCAAGATTTATACCACCTACCACCACCCGCAAATACCACCACAGCTCCCACTTATTACTTAACATATTTTATGCAAATCGAAACAGTATTATCCACCAGTAACATCTACAGGAACAGCAAATATTCCTATTAACATAATTCACCATATTATTCGTAGAACTGGTTATGTGTACGGTTTTCCCCAGTAGTGTGCAAAACATGCTGTATGTGTGTCGCGGGGTAATTGGAAATATCGATTTTTCGAGAAAATTCTAGAATCTATGCGAAATTACTCTTTCTTTACTTACTGTTTAACTATATATTGGAACGCTGGTAACAATATAATATTATCTCTGGTTTCTCTTCAAAACAGTAGAATATTATGGTCATCATAATTATTATAATGTCAATATATGGATATTGCTGTTACAAATGTGTTGTAACAGCAATATCCATATATGCTACAAAAGTCTCCCGCTGCGTCTGTCTGTCTGTATGTTCGCAATAAACTCAAAAATTAATATAACAGATTTCATGCGATTTTCAGCAAGGGTAGAGTGATCCATTATTAAAATTTGGATTCACTGACACTTATGTTATAAAATAGAAAGAAAGTAAAAATTTATTAATCCCATAAAAAACAATACTTGTCAAAAAACCGAGTCTCGCAACTTAGTTGTTCTACCGTAAAAAGTTGTGAGATCCATGTAATACCAAGTCGGATATTATTTTATTCAGTCCCTACTTAAGGGACCTTCTGTCTTAAATTGTTACGTAATTATCTAACCTAACGACATCTTATAAATAGATTGACTCGGCCATCGCATAAAAACACTATATATCTCACAAGTAATACATATATAAATTAAATTGTTTATTGCGATTGCTAAGTCAATCTATTTATTTAAAACGGTAAAGATTTTTAATATTGATATGGTCACTATAAGATGTCGTTAGGTTAGATATTTACGTAACAACTTAAGACAGAAGGTAGGGACTTAATAAATTAATAACCGACTTGGTATTACATGGATCTCACAACTTTTTACGGTAGAACAACTAAGTTGTGAGACTTGGTTTTTTGACAAGTATTTTTTTTATGGGATCTCATTGCTTTTTGCAGAAAGTCCTACTTTTTTCCTTTCCGGTACCTTCTACTTCTTGTATACCAACAACGAATTTTCTTAAAGCCCTCTCTCTGTCTTATGAGCTTTTCTTATTTTTGTAGGTAGCCTTCCTTTTTTTATTTTCCGGTACTACTTCTTGAACTTCAGCTAAAGTTTTTTTTTCAAAGCCTACTCCCTGTCTCTATGGGTTTTTTTCGGAGGCTTTGATACGCACATATGAATACGCACGTACGTCTTTTGCATTAGTTAGTAATAATTAATGCCGCACTCGTCAAACGTCTCGGTTAAGTTAATCCATAAGTAAGTAATTATGCAATTTCGGGCAATTTGAGTAAATTGCCCGAAATTGCATAATTACTTACTTAGAAGTAGAGTACTTACTTAGTGCATAAGTAGAGTTACTTAATACTCCCCAATACTCTTAATACTTCTTGCTTTTTTATTCCGTTGACCATTTAACAAGTTACCTTTGAGCATAATTATTATATCTAGGTACCTATCTACACTGGAAGACATGGTGGAGCATATGGTCGAGGTGTGCCCTGCATGGGTAGAGTACCGTCGTATCCTCGTAGAGGCGATCGGCGGCGGCGACTTCTCGCGCCCTGCTCTGGTTTAGACCATGGTGCGAAGCGAGAGGGAATGGGATACAGTCACCTCCTGCTGCGAAGCAGTCATGCTAGCGAAGGAGGAGGCCGAACGTGCGAGGGAGACGCAACTCTCTTCCTCGCGCCCCAGCCGCCGGGGGAGACGCCCCGGGCGTCGTGGATCGCGAGTCGATTTCGGGCCACCGTAGGCGCGGGCCTGCGGATGGCAAGCAGGGGTCGCTCACCGTCCGGTAAGGACCCGGCCCGGGTCGGCGGCGCGTTGTGTTCCACGCGCGCCTCAAAAAGCTGTTAGTACCAGTGACGGGGCCTCATAGGGCCATTGCCTGTCGGGGTTTGCGGGAAAGTTCCATCGAGATACCGCGGCCCCGGAACTTTAGGGCTTCCGAAGGAACAGGGTGGGTTTTTAGTCAGTAGAATTCTGATACACCCGAGCGGAAGAAGTCATTCGATGATATTTTTCATCAAGAAAAAAAAAGTACCCATCTACATCTATTATTTCATTATATTATACAGGTACACTGATTAATTAACTGCAAATGTAACTTTGTAATCCTATATATTTATATGGGATTACAAAGTTATTTATGCAGTTGATGTATCTAGAAAACTGGAACGAAATTGAAATATATTATAGTTTTTCCTTGATTCATATACTAAACACTAATTGTATTCTAAATTTGAAGCTTCTATGTCTGCTAGAAGTGCCTTAGACTTTTGATGATCGGTCAGTCAGTGAGTGACAAAATTAACAAAATTAAGGAACTTTGACTCGTTATAATTCTTAAACTACTGGTTCAAATTGAATGAAATTTGAAATATACCGTGTTTATACAATGCCTGTTTGGTTACTGAAAATTCAGGCTTCTAGTTTTATCCACAACGAAGTTATAGGGGGTCGAAAATGGCCTGAATTGCTTCGAGAAAAGAATGGTACGGCCGTGCCGCTTTTTGTTCGACTTGGCGGGGGCACTGCCGTGCCCCCAGATATGAAATATAAATTTATTCTTATTCTGAAATCTCTTTATTACTCTCGTATGATCCGGTTCTTTGTTAAACTCCCAGGATTTTCATTAAAAAACGTTTTTTTTTTTTTTTAATTAACCAGCAACGCTTGCAACTCATCAGGAAATTATAGCCTAACGGAATTGACGGCCACTGTCATAATTGTATTGATTATGCAGTTGTTGAGTTCAAATCGTGATTCAGTACGTTATCGGGATTTCATCTTAGTGTTTATGTAGAATTAGGTTATTTTAAGCCTCGTACTAAGCTTGAAATCTATGTTGATTTATGCTTTGCCACGTGTAAGGGAATAGGATTAAGAGGTATTAAGTGTTATGTCTGGATGGAAAATAGTTCTAATTCGTTTGGAACACTTATTTGAAATTAGAATAATTTGTTATAATACTACCAATATTATAAAGAGGTAAAATTTGTCTGTATGTTTGTATGTCCGATTTGTCACGGGGCCAACGCGAATTTCCGGGAATATTCTAACGAGATACCGCGTCCTCGGAACTTAAGGGTAGCTGAAGGAACAGGGTGGGCTTTAGTAGAAGTCTGACACTCTCTTGCGTTCCACCAAGAGCAGGAAACCACGGGATGAATTTCCCACCCGGAAAAAGAAAAGAAAAAAAAACATTGGTGGTACGCTGCACTATTTGTGAGTGGTTATAAATTATTTGGTGGTAAGATGCACTATTTGTGAGTGGTTATAAATTATTTGGTGGTAAAATGCACTATTTGTGAGTGGTTATAAATTATTTGGTGGTAAGATGCACTATTTGTGAGTGGTTATAAATTATTTGGTGGTAAGATGCACTATTTGTGAGTGGTTATAAAATATTTGGTGGTAAGATGCACTATTTGTGAGTGGTTATAAATTATTTCAAAACCCACGCGGACGAGGTCGCAGGCCAAGCGCTAGTCATCAATGTGAGCAGTGTTGGTACGGTGGTTACAGGCATAACATGCGATACGCATATACGCACATATACCCACGCAGGCATATTAATTCGTGTAATTTACTTCATCACCTCTGCCCCTAAAACAGTGATCTTTTGCCCACACTGGACCCGCGTGGTGGACGTATACGTATTACGTCTGACTGGAATACTCTTCAGTAAGACAAGCACAAACCCTTCCTTCTTTCAAAAACATGGTAAAAGATCTCTATCTTCTCTCTTTACATTGTTACTATGTTTTTATATATCCCAGTTTTTTATGTATATATGTTGTGTGTATATAGGTTATTACTTATGTATTATTTATAAGTGAATAGTGTACCATGAACTACCCGCGTATTTATTTTCTCCTGCTGTGTCAAATCCATCCAAAGGTTGTCTGTAAAAGATCGCTCTTAGCGATAAGACCACCCATTGTAACACCCTTTAGTTTTTAAGTCCTCATTTAATTCTGTTATGGTGTACAATAAAGAATATACCTACGTCTCATTCCATCTCATAGAGAACCTTAGCGCAAGCGATGCGCTTCAATCATGCGCAGGGTACGCGTCAGCCCCAATAGCATCCTGAACACTATAGCGGACAGGTGGGACAGCCCCATACTGGGACATTGGATACGCCTACATGCCACTGTGGCGTTAAATAATTAGTTGTTTTTGTGTTTCTGGTAGTTTTAAGTACTAACATTAGTTTTATAAGTTGTTTGTGTACTAACCAAATGGATTCTGTCTGAAATAAAAGAATTTATTTATTTATTATTATTTAGCACTGGGAATTATGTATGTTATTATCAATATGGCGACATTTTTCCGATAGAAGACTTCTTGAACACGAAAAGGTGTTCATAATTTTTTTGATGGTGATTATGTCACAGCCGTTAGTTCAGAGGCGTTTTGGTAAGTTAAATACCTAGATAAAAAAGCCATTAAATAAGGAATATATACTCACATTTCTTTTATTTGTCCCTGTAGGCTCAGCAGCATTAATATTTGTAGTAATTAGGAGTCATTTACCAGCTCTAAAAATCACAACCAATAACGTTATCCCAAAGATTATCCCGAGTATAACAAAGCCTTTTCACCCATTTACAGTCAGCAATTCTAGAGTTCCACATGACAGCGTGTAAAGAACAGCATGCCAGCCAAATAAAATCTTGTTTTACAATATCGCAAATAACCGAAACGATCCCTATAAACTCGCTCCGTTCCAAAGCTAATATTTTTCTCGGCAGCACCCGTATAATGTTATGATTTCCACAAGAAATTGTAAGTACTCTGTATGTGCGTACGATTTTCAAATTCCTTGATATAAAAATAGCGGATAGTTGAGCTTCCCACAAAAAATAAAAATAGGTATACTAAAGAATAAAGAAAAATATTGGCCAAGTGCGAGTCAGACTCGCCCATGAAGGGTTCCGTAGTAACTACGCCCAAAAACTTTGTTTTTAATAGTGTTTGTATGAATTACAAAGTTATATTTGCGGTTTTAGAAAATATGCTACATCTTTTAAACTGCTGACCCGATTTCGTTCAAACGAATTTTCGTTGAAAGTTTACATTAAGATCTACAACATATATTTATTTTAAATTTTTAACTCAATAATTATAGAAGTTAGAGGGGGGGACACATTTTACCACTTTGGATGCTTGATGATGATCTTTTAAACAATTGACTTTATGAAAACGTTGTTTTAGAAACCTTAATGTCATTTTTAAACACCTTGGTTTGAACGAGATCGGGTCAGCAGTTTTTAAGATATAGCATATTTTCTAAAACCGCAAATATGACTTTGTAATTTATTTATTTATTTGGTTTACTAACAATTGTTACATCAATGCTTAATTAAAATACAACACATAATATTTAAACTAGATGTACAATATTAAGCAGTAAACACTACATGCTACACAAGAAATACATGAACATATCTAAATAAAAGATTTAGGTACGAAGGAAAACAAAACTGACCGGAAACAAATTTTGTATGGTGGTATTACTTAACTAAAAATATAATGCATGGATGGTGACAAGTGGTACTAGTGTACCTTTTTAATAATTCATACAAATACTATGAAAAACAAAGTTATTTGGCGTACCTAGTCACTACGGAACCCTTCATGGGCGAGTCTGACTCGCCCTTGGTCAATTTTTTAATTCATGATAGTCTCGCGTTTCGCCTCTATCTCACCGTGTAAGCGATGGTAAGCGATGACGTGATCGAAGATGAAGCACGCTTGCCTAGAACTAACCTATCTAAGTACTCTTGACTTAAAGAACTCTAGGTAATAATGCATGTTTACCTTTTCTAACCATTTCAAGATCAACCTTTATTTACCCTACATCTGTTATGAAACTCAAGATAATTGTTCTATCTAACAATCTCGTGGGCGTTGAGAGATACGTAGCTATGACGTCACGGAGAGGGCTGTGACGTAGTAGGGCGAGACTTGAGGGATTCCAACGTTCGTATGATAACTCTCATTTGTTTGAACTTGAGCCCTTGTGTGGATTTATTAAGATTTGTTTGATTTGAGAATTGATAAAAAATAACCCAATGCAGATAGCTTTTTTTTTGTGATTATAGCTGTTTTGAAAATTTTCTTTTCAGATATCATTGGTGTGAGGACTTCGAGGTGCTTACAAAGGTGATGACGATAATGATCCAACCGATTTCGGCCAGGGCGACCGGTTCAACTCCTTCGCTCGTGCGCTCGCATATGGCTTATGTAGCCAATCTTCTTTATGAAAGTCCTCGCACATTGCGGACATGTGACCACACCGTTCACAATGTTATAATTGATTGCCGCAGGTGGTTGGGCTTTCAATTCATCACGCTTGGCATCAAGCACAAGGCGCCGTTGCGACTCATAGTCACAGACTTTGGTTTCAAACAAAGCCCTCCAGTCCAGTTGATTGGCGGCCCCCTGTTTCCAGCGAAAAGGCTGGATGTTACATTACGAAGGTAACGCACCAGTGGATTCATTTATTTAGTACCATTAGTGGAGCTTGTGGCTAAATAGAACGAGTGGAATTCTCTGTCAGAGTCTGTGTTTCCTGATCGCTATAACCTAGGGGTCTTTAAGTCAAGAGTGAATAGGTTACTTCTAGGCAAACGTGCTCCATCTTCGACCACATCATCACTTACCATCAGGTGAGGTGGTGGTCAAATGCGAGCATATTTCCTCAACTTTGGCTCAACCATCGAGTCCAGAGCTCAGACTGCAGCAAAAAAGCTAGGAATCTTACACAGGGTGAGGCGGTACTTCACGCCTGGACAGCTTCTGAATCTTTATAAAGCACAGGTCCGTTCCTGCGTGGAGTACTGCAGCCACTTGTGGGATGGCTCTGCAAAATACCAACTTGGTGCACTGGACTCGATTGAGAGCAGGGCTAAAAGGCTTATAGATGACGATGGCTTCATAGCCTGGCTCATCGGCGAACCGTTGCTTGCCTGTCGGTTTTCTACAGATTGTACTTCGGTCAGGAGCTCCATGACCTTATCCCTCCATCTCCCTTTCACTACCGGTCTACCAGACGCACGGCTGGGTACCATCCACACTTGGTTGATATACCGTCTTGTCGTACCAAGCGCTTCTCCACATTTATTGTGCGCACTTCCAAGCTGTAGAATTCTCTGCCGGCTTCTATGTTCCCTGCCACTTATGACCTTTCAACCTTTAAAGCAAGAGTAAACAGGCATCTTCTGGGCTCGCTCGTTCCATCGTAGACCTCATCTATGGCTTACCATCAGGCGAGATCGAGGTTAAGAGTGAGCTCAATATGAATAAAAAAAAAATATTATCAATAAAAAAAAAATAACAGCCGATAACAGTTGATATTGATATTCAAGTTTAAGCAACCCTTGTCTAGGTTGGTCCGAACAGACTACCTTTTTTTTTTTTTTTTTTACGGGGGGAATCCTCATGGACTACCTCCGCCTGGGGAATGGCGGAGGGGCGTGCCGGATTCTTACCGGCTAAAACCACCCCGGTGTCTCCTCACACGTGCGCGGGGGGCCGCGGGAAACCTAATTCTTCCGCAGCCACGCACTAGTGCTGGCCGGGTCTGTCCCGGCCTCGCCTCCTGCACGGGATAGTGAGGTGTTGAACTACCCCGTGCATCGCCTCAGAGGCGCGCGCCGACACCCCCGCGCCTGCGACTCTGGTCCATCGAATAGGGGGCGGGGGACTTCCCCAAGTCCCTCGCCCCTGGACCCATTCATGGGGGCTGGAAAAGGGCGTTGTCCGCCCTTCCCCTGCGCCCGGTGCGCCTTCTGCGGCCAGGGAAGGGAGTGGAGATCTCCCTCTCCCTTTCCGCAGTTTCCTTCTGCGACATCACGTCCTCGCAGAAGGACACCACCGCGTCCCACGACTCTGCGCTGCCAACCATACTCTGCACTACGGCCGGCAGCGACAGATCGCCTCCTACTTCATTTGCGAGGACACGGCGCTGCTCCTCATCTTAACATATTGAGCTATCTCCGTACCACGGAGCACATCAAACTGCTGGTCCTGGTTGTCATTTGTACAGTCGTTGTGGGTACTCAGGAAATCTGACATCAGTCTTACCAAGGGGTATCGTGTTACCCAGTTACTGGGTTGTGGACGTCAAATAGGCAGTCACTCCATGGAAAACACCATTAATCGGCTGCATCTGGTTTAACTGAGAGCCAATGATGATGTGTAGAACTTCGTGGTTAACATAAATGAAATCAATTCGCACATTAATTAACAGATATTTAATAATGAAAAATACTTGCGTATGTCATATTTTTAAGGCAACCACTGAAAACCAGCGCCGTGCTGTGGGCATGTCCATGGCATAGCATCATGCTGAGTGTGAGCCTTGTTGCCACGACCACGACGTGCATTTGCCTTGTTCTTTGTTGTTTCCTTTTTCTTCGTAAATTGTCAATTTCTAAGTCTTTGTCCTTACCTACTTACATAATTATAAGTACCAATTACTAACTCTAGCCTTAAGGAACTAAATAAGTTTTTAATATAGTTAGCATGTCATTTGTCTGTTGGCAATTAATACTTTTTCTTTTTAAAACATTTTTGATTGTAATATACTCGTTATAAGGGCTTCGTTTGATACCACGCCTGGGTATATTGGACAACATCCGATTATTCATCCCCAATTTCACCCCCCCCCCCCCCCCCCCCGCCCATATCTAGTAAGTTATCTAAGAACCACCGCCGGAAAACCTGCTTTCTAACAAAAAACCGCATCGAAATTGGTTCACCCGCTTAGAAACTACGGTGCCACAGACACACAGACACCCATAGCGGTCAAACTTATAGCACCCCTCTTTTTGCGTCGGAGATTAATAATATGATGTAAATCTCTCTTTACTCACTCTTTTTATGTAGGAACCCAAGCAGCAAAATTCTCCTATAGCAATTGACTTATAAGATTACACGTCTTATAGAAATCTAGTAGACGCATTAACTCAGTCCACTGATCCTGCCAAAGCATCTTCCAAGATGATTTGAACTACAAGTACTTTTGACCCTATCATTTAGTTTTATAAATGTTAATAGGATTATTTTACACGACTCTTACTAGAGCGGTCAGTCAAGTTCAGTCTTATAAGTGCAAGTTATAAAAGTAATTAGCAAAGTGTGACTTTTGATCCGATAATCGCATTTAGTAAGATCGTTTTATCTTATTAACGTCTTGTTTCATTCTTCTATAAGACATGCACTTCCTATAAATGCCACAGATATAGCTGCTAGAGGTAAAGATATTATAGAACAAATTTAACTTAGTCGTGACCCTTAATGGATTTTTAGCACCAAGCTAGCATAGCCTCTGATTTTTATAAGTAAGATTCTACTTAAATGTTTTCTGAATTTGCTATTATTAGAGTAGTCGGCCATCTTGTGATTTGTTAGAGAAAGCTGGAACAATATAAATATGGATTTAAATAAATGGAGACGATTTAAGCGTAGTGGCGGTTATCGAAGAAGAGTTTCGAAAAAGTACTTTGAAATGAAGTCGGTATCGGAGTTCGGGTCAAGCGGATCAAAAGAAAAGTTCTTAAATAAAAAAGAGCCTGGTGAAGTTTGTGATGGTTCCGTACACGGTAAAATGGAAATAGACTTAGACAACTGGGAGGATAATTTTACAGAGAGTTGTAATGATCAAGATTCAAGAAGATCAAGAAGATACGGAAAATGCTAGCTGAAGCATTAATAGTGAATTTAATCATACTGAGTTTGATAAAAATTATGAATTACAGATGGATATAAAACTGGGCTATTAGGAATAATATATCACATTCAGCTTTAAATGAACTTTCTGCGATTTTAAATAAAAGGATAAAATATGCTTTATCTAGGGATGCCCGCACTATCCTTAAAACTAACAATAAAACAATAGACGTTACTACTGTGGGCACAGGACATTATTGGCATGTGAAAAATCAGGTGTGCTATAAAATATATTTTAGTATTGAATGACAGTTCTGAACAATGGAACAGTTAAATATTTCGTATAAAAATACTCAACAGCTTTAAACACGTCAATTAAGAAATAATGAAAATTCCTAAAAAAACTTACTAACAGCAAATTTCACACTCATCGGTAGGGAAATGATCATAAATCACAAAATGCTTGCAATTTTGACACCAAAAAAAATCATGGTATAACAGTTTTGTCATCTTCCCTTGAGCCACAGTGAAGTGTACCGGCCTATTGATTGTGTCATTTGAAATATTATAGTCACAACCATAACATTTTTTTACTTTCAAAAAGTGTGTAATTTTCCACGGCCATTTGGCATACTTCAGCTTATGGAAATTCTTTTTAGTTAAAAAAATATCGACATCCATTAATACAACCATTTTCAGTCCAGACTAAAATAAGCTGCATGCTGAAAATGTTTAAGAACTTTATAATTACGTATTTAGGAAAAAAAGGCAATGAAAATTTAATTTAATTGACATTGACACATAATGTATGTATTTATAATTAATTTTCCTGACATCCTTATTTTTTTTTATGGAGTTTGTCTACTGTTTCACTGAATGCTGTAATTTTAATCTAAGTCTGCTTTAAGTTTCGTTAATTTACTTTGTATTTGTACACCATCGAATGGTAGGACATAGTGATTCTTATATATTATATAACTGTAACATCTATTGTACACCTATGCTCACAAATAAATAAATGAAATTAAATGAAATTGATTTTGTTTGGACACTAGTCTAGGGGTGCAAAATTGCGACCTCTCGCGCCCTGCTCTGGTTCAGACTATGGTGCGGAGCGAGAGGGAATGGGATGCGGTCGCCTCCTTCTGCGAAGCAGTCACGCTAGCGAAGGAGGAGGCCGAACGCGCGAGGGAGACGCAACTCTCATCCTCGCGCCCCAGCCACCGCGGGAGACGCCCCGGGTGTCGGGGATCACGAGCCGATTCCGGACACCGTAGGCGCGGGCCTGCGGACGGCGAGCAGGGGTCGCTCACCGTCCGGTAAGGACCAGGCCCGGGTCGGCGGCGCGTCGTTTTCCACGCGCGCCTCAAAGAGCTGTCAACACCAGTGTCGGGGCCTCATAGGGCCATTGCCTGCCAGGGTTTGAGGGAAAGTTCTACCGAGTTACCGCGGCCTTGGAAATTTAGGGCAGCCGAAGGAACAGGGTGGGTTTTTAGTCAGTATAAATCTGACACACCCTTCCGCTTGACCCAGAGCGGAAGAAGTCATTCGATGATTTCCCACCCCAAAAAAAAGGAGGTGCAAAATTACGTAATGACAACATTACCTACACACCATAACATAGCAAAATTTTAAGATAATTCATAATTAGGTTAGTATCGGTGACCTGTGGCGATATTTGATATAAGTATAAATATTTGCGACAACTTACAAGATTTGCACATTACCGTATAGTTTAACTCACATTATCCACAGTACCCTAAAACTTAAATATGGTGGCGTAGGTATGTCATGTAAACGTCTTAACTTTGATTAAAAAGTCCTTTAAAGGTTCTGATATATGCAATGTAATGGCACGTGTTTCGACCCTATGTCGGATAGGTATATATTAATTTATTACTGAATTAACAAATAATGAAAATGTAAAATTTTGAAGGCGCATCAAGATATGTTTATTATCATCTAACACTTCATCAATAAAATGATTTTCGCAAGTTGAGTAGGCACTCTTTACAAAACAGTTACACGGAAAAAGTTACTTTATTATAATGACAGACATTATTATAATGTGACATTACTTAGCTTTTGAAAAAAAAAAGTAATCAATGTCACACACCACCACAGTACAATGAATTAACGAAAATAGAACGAATGATCGACTGAATGAATCTACTAATGGTATTACGCTGATCACTGTAGGATCAATTACTCTAGTAGCGGCACGCGTCCGATCATAAGAGGACCAATCGCTCTTTTTAGATGCATTTACCTAATTTTTATAGGACAACTATATTTTGTTAAAGCACTTAATAAGGTAATTATAAAATCAAATAGCACTTTACCGGATTATAACAAAGCGACTATAGGGCGTAATAGTCTATATAGCTATAAACTGCGCCCAAATGCAGCTCTATAAACGTTTACAGGATTTCTATAGGATTAAAAAATACGTGCTCCTAGGATAATTACAGGGCCACATTTTGCTACTTGGGAACTCATCGATACAGTAACTAAAATTTTTCCCAGCAGTAAGATAATACTGGTCCATTATAAAATCTTTTAGGATTATGGAAAATTAACTCTGATCTCAAGTACCTAATTAAACAATGAAGTGAAAAAGATATGAGCAACAATTGCTAGTACATTACCTGAAAAATGAGTAGGTAGGTAATTTATACGTTTCATTAATTTTATTAAACCTATTACCAAAAGTGACACACATACAATTTCATTCATTAATATCTACCACCTACACACAGCAATTCATTCGATTAAAATTAATGTTTACTCAAGTTATCGCATCGTAAACTTACACACATTCAAACATACGTACATATATGTAGTAAATAAATCGGTTGGTGGCAATGCAAGTATGCACCGGACGTACAGTAGATATGTATATATATGTTGCGACATACCAAGGCATGGGTCGATAGATAATATACAGAAGATCAAGTACGAACGATCTATGAAGCTTACTTAAGTATTTAATTACCTACCAAATAATTTTTATCACACATAGATCTAGTTGATGTCAATTTGACACATTATGTAGTGACATATATTTTTGAAGTGAAAACTTCTTTAGCGGCGTTGTGCACTTTTTTTTAATGGGTAAAAAATGTTAAACTCGCGTCAGGACACGTCGTGACCTGATCGAAAATTCGTAAGACGGACGGAGAATAGACAGCCGGCGCGGCGTAGGATAGGAAGTATCCCCCACTCTTTCTACGGCGCGGCGAAAATGTATGCCTGTGCCTGCTGTTTCGAAATATATGTATCATCTATGCTGTTTCGTTTAGGCGGCGCAGGACGCTTGTGCGAATGTTCGTGTGTGTTAACATGAAAGTTGATTTTTCTAAGAGATAAACTTTTTAATGTAATATAAATTGTCATGTTTGTGTACGATAGCGCAATAAATAAATATTGTATTTTACCACATAAATGATAATTATATATATAATATAATAATAGATACTGATAATTAAAGCAATTCGTGCAAAATTATTCCCTAACCATTCCAAAATATCAAAAATGCACAACGTTAATATTCAAGTTTTCACTTCTGCCGGCACTCCTGGAGTGCAACCCGTCGTTTTTTTGCATGTGTGATTGTGTACATCAGTTTTTGGAATTAATCATATTTATTTCTCTTTACATAACGTTCCCAAGCTGGGACCAGCCTCCTTTCTATGAGAGGAAATGGACAATTATTCACCACGCGAGCCCAGTATGGGTTGATGGGAACTAAATGGAAGTTATGCGTCACATACATGCAAAAGGATTACTGCTCAGCATAATGCTGTGACACCATGCAAGACAATGTCACAACGCTGCTTTTTAGCGACGGCCGGCGCCGACGTGATGATGTCAACTGGTTTTGTATAGTGGCCGACTAGATTTAATGTGACTAGGTAACACAATATTTTACAAATCTGTGGGTGTGGTTCTGCTCTCCTAGGTAAGATGTAACATAACTTAGAAGCAGTGCCCGCCCCATTATTGAAAACTAGCTTCTGCCCGCGACTTCGTTCGCTTGGATGGACTTTCCCGCGTAACTCCCGATCCCGTGGGAATATCAGGGATAAAAAGTAGTCTATGTGTTATTCCAGGATGTCAACTATCTACTTACCAAATTTTATTCAGATGTGTTCAATGGTATTTGCGTGAGAAAGTAACGTTATCCATCCATCCACACAAACTATCGCATTTATAATATTAGTAAGTTTTTTGATGAGACGAACCTTCTGCGCATTTACTTTTAGCGTGACCAACTGTGTTCTATCACCGGTGCAACTAGGGCAAAGTGTCAAGTGAAACCGAGTTTTTTATCGATTATGTTGATTCTAGTTTATATTATTAATAAGTTCGTCAAGAACGATCGCTTTGAAAATATACCGTTAATAACAGTAAATAATGATAATGGCATAATTGGTTATTGAATTGAAATATTGAAAAGAAAGAAGTCGGCTTCGACAGTTTTGTATATACTCACAGAAGGAACTGGGCAAGGCGATTGCGAATTCTTCTTTAATTTAAAGTTGTCACTAGGTACCTCCTACAGGCAAGACCACAAAATAATAGTCACAGCAAATCTATTTATTTATTATTTATTTATATTTTAGACAAAATCCATACAAAATTTATTACTAAAACTAAATTCTATGTTAGTAAAATTATGAACTAAACACTAATTCCAATATATTTCTCTCAGCATCATCTTTATGTCGGTATCGAAAATGCTGCCTCTGTCAATATTGCACAAACCATTTCGCAGAGCACTACTCGCACTCTCATGTTCTGTTTAATATTTAATTGTACCTACGCCACCTGCTCGACGTCCGTAAGTACGGCTACTGGGATCCAGCAGAATACCAGCGTCAAGCATATTTGCCTGGCACATGCTGAGCTGGACTCCCATTTGGTGCAATTTGGAGACACACACTGCACCAATTTTCCATGTAACATTTTTAAAGGTTGTTTCTTTTTAACCGACTTCAAAAGAAGGAGGTTTACAATTATTCGTCTTGAACTTTTTTTTTTTATGTATGTTACCTCATAACTCGGAGATGGCTGGACCGATTTGGAAAATTCTTTTTTTGTTTGAAAGGGTATACTTTCTAGTTGGTCCCATTGTTGTCACGTTTGGATCTGATGATGGGATCATGGAGAAATCGAGGGAACTCTTCAAATATTATAGGCACACCTATAGCGTTTTGGGTATTTCTTATAGGACCTTGTGCAGTTGCTCTCGAAAAGCACCATTTGAGGAAGTGGAACTGATGATGAAGACCCCAGATGGCCATCGAAACTACTCAGTAATAAGTATTTCGTTGATTGCGATTAGATTACTTGAATATGGATGTTAAGCACTTTATGCTCGTCACAATGCATATGGTGAAGTAGAGCTGATGGTGATGTACCAGGAGAACTCCTCAAAAATTAACGGCTCTGCACCGGGAAAAGCAATATTTTGTAAAAGGTGATAAGTAGTTAACATTTTGGCTTTTGTAACTAGATAAATTACAAACCGACCCACTAAAAAGCGTGAAAAAAAAACTTTTTAGTAAAAAATAGAATCGACTTCCATATAAAAACACTACAAAGACAAAAAAACTTTTTAACAAAAAATAGAACCGACTTCCATATAAAAACACTACAAAGGCAAAAATAACTTTAATTTCGGAAGGCGGTGTCAAAAACGAAAATATATACAAAACTAAAGACACCGCCTTCCGAAATTAAAGTTATTTTTGCCTTTGTAGTGTTTTTATATGGAAGTCGGTTCTATTTTTTGTTAAAAAGTTTTTTTTTTCACGCTTTTTAGTGGGTCGGTTTGTAATTTATCTAGTTACAAAAGCCATAATGTCAACAACTTATCACCTTTTACAAAATATTGCTTTTCCCGATGCATAGCCGTTAATTTTTGAGGAGTTCTCCTGGTACTTGACCATCAGCTCTACATTACCATATGTATTGTGACGAGCATAAAGTGTTTAACATCCGTACTCAAGTAATCGAATCGCAATCCACGAAATACTTATTATTGAGGAGTTTCAGTAGCCATCTGTGGTCTTCATCATCAGTTCAAATTCCCCAAATGGTACTTTTCGGAAGCAACTGCTCAAGGTACTATAAGAAATACCCAAAACGCTATAGGTGTGCCTATAATATTTGAAGAGTTCCCTCGATTTCTCCAGGATCCCATCATCAGATCCTGATTTCGTAACAATGGGACCAACTAGAAAGTATACTCATACAAACGCAAAAAGAATTTTTCAAATCGGTCCAGCCGTCTCCGAGTTATGAGGTAACATACATAAAAAAACAAAATTTTCAAGACGAATTGTAAACCTCCTTTTTTTGAAGTCGGTTAAAAATAACTTTAATTTCGGAAGGCGGTGTCTTTACTTTTGTATATATTATCGTTTTTGACACCGCCTTCCGAAATTAAAGTTATTTTTGCGTTTGTAGTGTTTTTATATGGAAGTCGGTTCTATTTTTTGCTAAAAAGTTTTTTTTCGTTTATAATATTTTTGATTGTATGTATACGTTTGTTCTGTTCTTTTTTTTTCTGTATTTTATGTGTTATATGTTAGTGTGCTTTTGTGTGTTGTGTCTTCTGTTGACCAATGAAAGTTTTAGCTATATATATTTTTATTTTGGAAACAGGTTCTTAAATGGCACTTTTACATGTAACTTTTAACTAGATGGGGCCAGTGTTTACTAGCTTAGCTATCTTGAGAAGAAACACTGTCAACGTCTCTTCTGAAGTCCATACAATCTGTACTGGTCAAATCGTATGAGAATCTTGTTGGTTAAGTATGAGGTGATTTTTTGAGGCTTTCCTCAAAATGTTTCCTTAGACAAACTGCTTAAGCTGATTAGAGATTTGACTGGACCTGTCCAGACAGTGCAAGCATTTGTCTGGTATCGTGTATCTTAACTTAGACGTTTAAGTAGCTCAACGATTTGAAATCAACAGTTAAATATATTATCTACTTAGTTTATTTTTTTATGCACCTGTCATGTTATCTCTTCACCACCCATGGTTGACTGGTAGAGAATGCCTATGGCATTAAGTCCGCCTTTGTTCATCTTGTGTTGCATAAAGTTTTCATAAATATCCATTAGGTACTGTAAAGTAGGCGATACACTAAATAGGTATTTTATGATGGATTTTGTGGGTAAAGATAATGATAGAAGATAAATTTTGTCAAGAATAAAAGATTGAGTCTTATCATAACTATTATACGAGTTATTTCATACAAGTATTATTTATAAACGGTGAGTTTTTAATGAATGCCTATAAAAACAAAATTCTCTGTATCGCAGCCGCCATTAACGTCGACTTCCTTGGTTTATCCTTATAGGCAAAAAAATACAATTTTAATTAAAGGAAATTTGCGATTGACGTCACGATCAAAATACATTGTTTTTGACTGCATCATCCAAAACATAAATTAAACTTAGACCCATTGGTAAATGCTCGAAACCTACTTAGTATAAAATTCGTGAATACATACAATTAACTTCTGATAGACCGTAGACGATATGTAAATAGATTTCGGGAAGTGCGATGTCAAATATTTCTTTTTAATCATAGATAGGCTCGCCTTTGAGCACTATCTCACCTGATAGTAGGTAAAAAATAATGTGGTCGAAAACGAAACTCGAAAATTATTAATGAGGGTTTTTTGTAATAACGTCCACCAGGCGGCAACACTGAGGCATCAGGTCCGGGTACCTGTCAAACGCTTTAGTTTTTTGACATTTGTCAAACTGACGTCAATGTCATGTATAATTCGTTTCCAAAGAAGAAGACCTCTCACCTCAGTAGCGCCAACTGGTGGTTTAAATTTTCCCGAAAACCCAAAAACCCAGAAAGTTCCAAAAATATAAATTAAAATGCCGAAAAAAGTAAATAAAAATCTAAAAATAATACAGGAAAGATTTTAAATAACTTTGAGTTTTGCCGAACCACAATGAGTCAATAAAATTAATTCATTGAAGTGAAATTTGTTTCAAGCGCACTTTCTTCTCGCGGCGGTTATTTTTAGGTACCTACGCCCAAATTATACACTGTCTACTAAGTAAATATATACTATCTGTAGTCTGTTTGCAATTTTATTATAGGGAGCTCGGAGGTTTATAGTTCAGTAAGGTACTTTCAGGCTATCCAAATCAACGCGAGAATCTGTGTAGTGATAGATTTAAAGATATTTTTTTAATCAATTGCGGCGCTCCTAATAAAACAATGTTCTAGCTGTTGGAGTCTCCAAATTGCATAATCATGTGTACTAATATAATTAACTCCACTGAAAACGCTACCAGCGTAGGAAGTCACCTACTGGGCCTAACACATCTAAATCACTTATCATCCTTTACCATATTCTCATATTATATTCATATTTACCATATTCTCGCTTTACTAACGATACAAAAAAGAAAAAAACAGAGGATACCTGCTTAATCTCAACTAGCTTATGCCGCGGCTTCGCTCGCCTAAAAAGGTATTCTTTCCTAAGGCCTAATTTATCTCTGTACTAAGTTGTTTAGGCGTGAAGTGTAAACAGACAGACAGAGTTACTTTTGGATATATATATTATTGTTACTTTTACATGGTTGAGGCATAAAAATAAACATCATAGTACAATTAATACCACTGCTTAAAGTTAAAGATCAATTCGATCAAAATTTTTAACAAAATATACTTCTTCAGACTTCAAAACAAACACAAACAATACTATTTTATTTTATTTCCTTTGGAAAACTTACAGCTAGGATACAGATGGATGAAGAATATTGAAAGAAGGCCAATTAAAAGTTTTCACAGACAGTATTAGAATAGAACAAGAGACAGTAGACTGATAAAATTTATTTATTTATTTTTATTTATTTAGACACAACATGGCATTCTTACTACCTATTGACATTATATTTTAACTAGCTTCTTCCCGCGACTTCGTTCGCGTGGGAAGGTTTTCCCGCGCAAATCCCGATCCCGTGGGAATTTCGGGATAAAAAGTAGCCTATGTGTTATTCCAGAATGTCAATTATCTACTGACCAAATTTCATTCAGATCCGTTCAGTAGTTTTTGCGTGAAACAGTAACAAACATCCATCCATCCTCACAAACTTTCGCATTTATAATATTAGTAGGAAGTAGGATTAGTAGGATAGTAGGAAGGATTAGTAGGAAGTAGGATATATAAGGCCGCTAGGAACAGTCACAATACTTCCCGTACTAGTTGTTACTGTATTACGGTGAGGTGAGGTATTAATTACCATTGCGCCCGTGTGTGCATGCGTATTCAACAAACATAATTATTTATGGTTAAGTTGTAACTAAGCTCCTTTTGCACAGGAGACAAAATAAACAATAGAAGATAATCTTATAACTAATTTTTCTTAAACTTAACATTATTCTGGCTTTGCTGTGATTTCGTGTGTGTATATGAGAGGGTGTGTGTGTGTGTGTATAATGTGTATTTTAAAGTATGTAATGTATGAAGTTTGCTATTGTAGAACTTTAAAGATGTCTTCAGTACTATTATAGTTTAAGGTGAGTAAGTGTTTTCGTAAGATATTTTTATACAGGGTTAATTGTAAAACACCAAAAACCTCTCAGGACTATATTACTAACATCATAATCAACAACTTTTGTTCTATGACTTTTAAAAATTCGTCATATTTTAGTTCACCAGATTTTCATATAAAAATAAAAATATTTAAATTGAATGCCCTAAACGCATGTAGCGTCTACGCAAAGCAAAAGAAAGCGATAGTATAAATTGCTTTCTTTTGCTTCGCATAGAGTTCGTAACATTTAGGGCGTTCAATTTAAATATTTTTTATTTTTGTATGAAAATCTGGTGAATTAAATTATGACGAATTCTTAAAAGTCATAGAACAAAAGTTGTTGATTATGATGTTAGTAACAGTCCTGAGAGGTTTTCAGTGTTTTACATTTAACCCTGTATATGTGTGAATTGTATCTTCGAAAACTTTAAAATTATTATAAATACTAGTACACGCGCGGGGCTTCGCTCCCGTGGATTCTATCACGGTAAAAACATAACTCTCCTTTTTTGCAGTCGCGTAAAAAGTAGCCTATAACCTTCCTCAAGCTTCAAGCTACTTCCTTACCAAATTTCATCCAAATCCACCCTGTACTTTCGAAGATTAGCGCGTTCAAGCAAACAAACAAACTTTTCCGCTTTATAATATTAGTATAGATATGGCGCTAGGAAGAAAAGAAATCGATGAGCAAACTTTGACTTATATCTAGGCTTTTTGTAGACTTTGTGAGCTCTTCGTATCGAAAATCCGGTGGTTTGATGTGTTGTACTTGTAAATATTTTTCAATATGTAGTTGACGAATGCTTAGAACCGCAGTTAATTTATATAGTTCGTCGTAATAAAGTAAGAAGTAAAAGTACTCGGAGCGAGTTATACAATATAAGATAAGAAGTTATACAGAAGCGTAAACAAGTAATTAATAGTTGCATTATTCTTCGAAAACCTGATTATACATAGCTTTTTGAGTTTCTTGACACTGGTGGAGAGTAAGTCAGTACTGCACTACAAAGCGAAAAATAATCTTCAAGATTGTTTCATTTGATGTTTAATTCCGTTTAAAATAAGGGCTTGGTACCTGCCGAAGTTGGAGTCAAGCCAATTAATGGTTTACATAGGCAAAGTACACCGCATTCTGGGGCACACTCGAGGTGACCAAACCTATTCATTTCAAGTCGTTTAAAAAGATGTAATTACTTGTACTCATTCAAAATCAAACTCAAAATATTTCACGTAGACATGGGCACTTGTAAAACTTCAGAAATTAGTACACGGTTCGAAATTGGTCGTTTTTTTTTTTAAACTAGGTTCGCGTTTAACCACCATCTCACCTGATGGTAAGTGATGATGTAGTCGAAGATGGAGCACGCTTACCTAAAAGTAACCTATTCACTCTTGACTTAAATACTCCTAGGTTATAGCTATCGGGAAACAGACTCCGGCAGGGAATTCCACTCCTTAGCCGTACGCACAATAAAGGTATTTCACCATGTAACGATGGCGCTACGCCATTTGTCTCGTAGTCCGATTTTCTATGGAGAAAAACCAGTAAGAAACTCCACAGTTACATTACGGATAAATTCCGTCAGTGCCAGCCCTATCCCTGATCACAAGCGTTAGATAAATCTATAAAAAGGTCATACGCATTGTACTGTTCAATTTGATAGTTAAACTATGGTGTATGGACAATAAAACGGTCGAATGGGCGTTTGTTTTAGACTAGCGAAAGTAGTTAAACTTGCGGTGTAAACAAATACCGTTTCCTTCACAGTAGGTGGGCGAACCAGTGGGTAGTGGATAGGGTAGACAGAGAATTCGGTAATTGCAACATCTTAACTTATACAAGGTGTAACAGATTAAGCGCAATACCTCGGACACCCCAATTAGAATATTAAATTATTATTTAAGTCTAAAACAACAACCGTAAGTAAATAAATAGACAGACTAGACATTTTTTATAAAATAGTTATCTTTACTAAACGCAAAACGTATGTGCGTCATACAATATTCTTACATAGACGCATACACTCATGCTATGTGAGCGGCCGACACGCACACGAGCGCATTTCCTTGAATTAATACGTTCGCTGACAGTGAGCACTTACTCTGACAGTAGAATTTTCCACGACGTACTCTTAATAATAAGTGGCCCATCCCTCGACGTACTGTCATAACGCACTATTTTAATTTCCCGCCTAACGACGTACTGTCAGCGAAAGGATTGTATTAGTTTGTCATGATACTGTGTTTCCATTTTAAGTTAAATAAAAGATTTTTCCGTCAAAATTTATCACCTATTTTTTATGATAGAAATCGATTCAGAAGGCGATTCTGAACCAACAAATTTCAGGAATTTCATTTTTCTGTTACACGATGTATTTAAAAGTGACTACTTTTTTGTCTGGGTGGGTAAATCGTCAAATGACCGCTGTGAGTAGAGCGGAACGAAGTGTCAGACTTCGACTGACTAAAACCCTCCCCGCTCCTTCAAATTCCCTTGCCTTGCGGGGCCGCGGTATGTCGTTAGAACATTCCCGCTAACCCGTAAAAAAGTGAAAACCTAATATCTAATCTCTGAATCTAAATCTAAGAAATATTTTATTTGCGAAATATGACGGTAACCATACCCTTCGGGGTTGCGGGAATGTTCTGACGAGATACCACAGCCCCGGAACGAAAGGGCAACTAACCGAAGGGTGGTTTTTAGTAGATAGGAGTCTGAGGCTATCATCACCAGCGTTAGGCAATTTACAGTTGTCTGGCATTTTGCTGAACTGGGTCTTTTTGGCACAGCCATGAGGCACACGCAATGTTTTTGTATAATTAAGCTTTTGTTTTTAGTTTATTTGTATTTATCGTGTGCCTTTGCATCTGGGTCAAATAATTATTCCTTCTTTTCTTTCAAACTCAAAATATTTTATTTCACATTGGCCTACATGGGCACATAATTATAACGTCAGAAGCTAGAGCATGGTCCGAAATTGGTCGATTCTTATATGTGAGTCCTCTCTATGCATTGGTGAAAGCCGCATGAAAATCTGTACAATAGTTTTTGAGTACAACGCAAACAGATGGATTTTTTAAATTTTATTTTAGTACTGATGAACCCAGAAGATGCCTATTTACTCGTGAAAGGCTGAAAGGTCATAAGTGGCAGGGAACACTGAAGCCGGCAGAGAATTCCACAGCTTGGCTGTGCGCACAATAAATGTGGAGGAGAAGCGCTTGGTACGACAAGACGGTATATCAACCAAGTGTGGGTGATACCCAGCCGTGCGTCTGGTAGACCGGTAGTGAAAGGAAGATGGAGGAATCAGGTCATGGAGCTCCTGCGCACACTCCCCGAAGTACAATCTGTAGAAAACCAACAGGCAAACAACGATTCGCCGATGAGCCAGGCTATGAAACTTGTCCACCAGCACCTCGTCGCCTATAAGCCGTTTAGCTCTGAGCTCTGCTCAGCAGACTAGCGTGCCAGACTCTGTAAAAGGCCTTTGAGATGTCGAGGGATACAGCAAGGGCTTCACCGTGTTTCTCAATGGCCTCACCCCAGCAGTGCGTGACATACACAAGATCTCCGGTGGACCGACCACGGCGAAAGCCATACTGGCGGTCACTGAGGAGCTCATTGTCTTCAAGGAATGCCAGCAACTTGTTATTGTACCCTTTCCATTACTTTACACAGTATGGAGGTTAAGGCGATTGGTCTATAATTGACAGGATCGGATAGACAGACGCAACTAGAGACAGAGTGTGTGTTTTATCACTACATAGTATAAAACAAAGTCGCTTCCGTGTCTGTCTGTCCCTATGTATGCTTAGATCTTAAAAACTCCGCAACGGATTTTGATACGGGTTTTTTTAATAGAAAGAGTGATTTATACCCTTTAAATTACACGTTGTATATCAATAAAATTAATATCTTATGAGTTATCGCCGATATATGAGTGTGGCAAATTACCGGACGAGAAATTGATTAAGCAAAATCATATATAAGCAAATATAACCTTTAGTACCCGAGCGAAGCCGGGCCGGGTCGCTAGTAATTTTTACAAAGAAGATGAGAGGTAGCAATGTGGTTTGAAATCACATTACTAGCAATCTCGTTCCCTCAAAAAAAACCCCTCCAACTAAGCTAAATATGCTTTTGTCTGTAGTGGGTTCACGGCAATAATGTGGGTGAGGTTTGAATCTGCGACATTAGGCTTTTGATGCTTCAAGTTTCTATTGATTAAAGTGCTCAAATTGCTTGTACATATTTGGCGAATTGTTTGAGAAAATCACAGATCACCATTTTTTTCACTTATACAGTGGAAAACATGTAAGTACATTACACTAGAATGCTCAATGTGTCGACACATCCGATTCCTTAGTATAAATTACTTCGTAAGCGCATTCCTTTGTTTTCAGTAAGTGTGTTACACATGCATATCTACTCAATATTCCGCAAAAAATTAATTCACAGCGATCAGCAGGAAATTGCCTACTCAGAAAAAAGAAATAAGTGCCTATACTCGTAGATTGTCAAAACACGTGAACCTATTGGCAAGCAAGTTAAAGGCATAGAAAGCATTCCCAATATTTGTTTAAAAAGAAAAAAAACTTAAAAATATATATATATATATAATAATATAAATAAAATGTTATTTTTCTCGCTTTTTAGTGGGTCAGTTTGTAATGTATCTAGTTACAAATGCCTGAAAGTCAACTACTTATCATCTTTAAAAACATATTGCTTTTACCGAACATACATTAAAAAAATCCGACGGACTGAGAACCTCCTCCTTCTTTTGAAGTCGATAAAAAAGTGGAGTTCGTGGCTAAATATTTCAGCAGCACAGGACGATTCGAATATGAATATGATGAACAGGGTCTGTGGTAGTTCCAGCAGTATTGTCAGGGTGTTAGTGAACAAAATAAACAGCAAAACAATTCATTATACAACGTGTAATTTAAAGGGTATATACATACCAAGTGCACGGCTTCTTTGGATGATAACAAACGATATGGCAAGGGTTTTCTAATCCTATGTCTACATGTGTGGAGCATATTAGAGATTTCAATACATTGATACCAGAGGCCGAATTTTTCAAAGAAGTACGAAGAGAATTATCGTTTTATTGGCAAGTGACGTGGAAAGTGATGACCCTCATAGTGCTGTGACACGTTTGTTATTACTGGTATTCAAGAAACATATGAAACCAATAATTTGGGGTCAATTCTGTGAGTCACTTATTTTGAGCTGAAACTTTGCATAGAGACTCCATACCAGATGTTGTCTTCAGTCCTTTTGGATAGATATGGGGTTTTCGTTACACGTTGTATATTGGGCAGGTGTACACCTGCATGCGAATAGAAAATATTTTAAGTCCTGTTCACTAACAAATTACTAACTTAAGTATCTATAATGTCCGGGGTTGCGGAAATATTCTAACAAGATAGATACACACGGCCCTGGAACGCAAGGGCAACTGAAGAATCAGGGTGGGTTTTTAGTCAGTAGAAGTCTGACACTCCCTTCCGCTCTACCCACAGCGGGAGAAGTCATTTGGTGATTTTCACACCGGAAAAAAAAGGTATCTACAACGTGTAACGGAAACCCCATATCTATCCAAAAGGACTGAAGACAACATCTGGTATGGAGTCTCTATGCACAGTTTCAGCACAAAATAACTGACTCAAAGAATTGATACCAAATTATTGGTTTCATATATGTATGTCTTGAATACCAATCATAACAAACGTGTCACAGCACTATGAGGGACAATAACTTTCCACGTCACTTGCCAATAACACGATAATTCTTTTCGTTCTTCTTAATTTGAAAAATTCGGTCTCTGGTATCAGTGTATTGGAATTTGTAATAAGTTCTACACACGTGGACTTAGGATTACAAAAACCTTGCCATATCGTTTGTTATCATCCAAAGAAGCCATGCACTTGGTATGTATATACCCTTTAAATTACACGTTGTATAGTGTTTTGAAAGTAATAACATGCTATAAATAAATAAATAACCACTTGCAAACTTCAGAGTATAACTTAACTTACATACATGGTTTAAAAAGAAAATATAAATGTAAATAAAACATAAACTAGGTCTAAAGTTAAATGAGAATACATTGGCATTGATTGTGGTGGTTGTAAAGGTTGCACAGTGTGTTGACCCTGTCTCCTGAACTAGGTCACTAGGTGGTGACCTAGTTCAGGAGACAGGAAAAGGAAAAGGCCACCGTCTGTGTATCTCAGAAGACAGTGTTCAGCCATAAACATTGATCCGATGTATGCTTTTAAAATGGTCTGTGTGCCATTGCTATGCGTAATACACATGTGCTCTGAGGGGTTGAGATGTGTTCTGTTACTGAATATAGGTATGTATGCGAGGTTTTGCTAGTGAAGTGTGTGAGGGAGTGTTAATGTGATATGAAAGTATAATGGGAGTGTGTGTGATATGGAAGTATAATGGAAGTGTGGGTGTCGTTTGTGTTGGCATTGGTGTGTGTGCGTGTGGGAATTTGTGTGCTATGTAATGGTTTTTTGGACCTCTGGGTCTGAAATCAAGATAATTATACCCTGAGAAGAAACACCGAAACAAACTCAGGGGTCCGTCTCTTTTAAAGTCCATACAATCTATACTGGTTTAGTTATATGGAATCCTTGTAGGTTTCAGTCAGAGGCGATCTATTGAAGAAAGATGCTCACAGATTTGAGTGGGCCTGTCCATACAGTGCAAACATTTGTCAAATGACGTATAGCTCAACTTAGAACAAGGAGCTTAAAGACTTGACGAACAATATCAAAGTAAGGACGTTTGGGTAGACCGCAAAAAGCACTCAAACAGCCAGACAATCACGTTTAACTCGAATAAAATAACCTACATAGTTCACATATTCACAATCGTTTATGAGGATTATGTAGATTAGTCTGAAATGACCTTTTGAAGAAAGGACCACACAGATTTGAGTAGACCCATCCTGTCAGTGCAAGCCTTTGTCAGTTAGTCTGTAAGCTCAACTTTGGACTACTAAGGGAATCATGTTAACCAGCTACTGGGGTGTGGAGGTTAGATAGGCTCCATGTAAAACTTGGTTGATATACCGTCTACCAAGCGCTTCTCCACCTCAATTATTATACGCATAGCTAAGTAGTGGAACTCTCCTTGCCGGTTTGTGCTTTCAGTCTATAAAGCAAGAGAAACAGGCATCATCTGGGGTCACTCGTTTCATTGTAGATCTCATCTATCGCTAACCATCAGGCGAGATCAGAGAATCGAGATCAAGAAAAGAGCTCATCCAGAATTAAAAAAAAACATTAGTATTTGGTAAGTCTGGGTGCCAACCCTATCATAGTACCTATTGTGTGTAAGTTAAAACAATGCCATATCGTCAGAAAAATTATAACAGTCTATAAGTTGTTTTTGACACTTTGAAGTCGATGACACTGGCGTAAACGGCGGGCTTTGTCTCGACTAACTCGAAAACATTAAGCTAATTAATAATTTTAACTTACGCACTACACTTGAGTGATAACGATAGTTTTTAAATCTTAATAACCGTGTCTTTTCAATGGTTGCAAAGCCGCGTTAATAACAAGCCAATGATAATTTAATTTATTAAAATGTACATCAGATGTACAGATTTTATTGTTTTTTTTTTTTTCAATACATAAAGGAATTGGCGTTACTTTGCGGAAATCCTTGACTTATTAATATTTTAGGGCAATCTATTCATTTATATTTATTAAAAGAAATCAATAGCCGAAATGTATGTACGCGCATAACTTCCGAACGACTGCAACAAATTGGATAATTCTTTATGGTGTTTGTTATTGTCATCAAAACAAGGTTTGTATAAAAGAAAATTAAAAAAAAAATGCGGTATGAAGTTCACCTAGTCAGCTTGTATTTAATATCAATTCCACCAAAAACTAGTTCTTTATGCTTAAATGTAGTATGCCGCAAGTGCAGTTTAGTGATTAGTTGTTGTGCTGCGTATCGCAGGTTCCATTCCCGTACACGTATTTATTTGCTTTATCAAATCAATAAAAAATTGTAGGAGTCCAGCTGGTCACATGCCATAATGGTAAAAAGTGTCCCAACGCGTGACGACACGCTTAATTTAAACACTGTATCGTCCTATTTTTCGTTCAGGACACAAAAGTAAAATTGCTTGCCCAATATTTCTTTGGTTAACTAACGGTTGAAAAGGAAATTTACAGGAAAACACTATAATAAACATACTCATGATTAACAAAAGATGTCTGTATCTTGAAAAATCCAGAACTGTAGGTTCGGTAATCAAAATACCTATTGCCGAGCCAAATAAAGACGAGATTTCTACCACTTCTACTTTCTGAAACTCGTTACGAAATGCACAGAAGCTTTTAACCACAGAAGGGTCAAATGGAACGATCATATTTGTCTCCTTCAAGCCGTAAGGTTGGTAAACCCATCTCTCAAACGATTTCAGTCGATGAAAACTTCTAAAAAGAAATTATGACTAACGGTTGCACTAACAGACTTACAAACATGCAGATAAATTAAGACACTGAAAAATGTGTTCCATTTCCGAATTCCCCGACAGATGACGAATTACGACTTCTATATTTGAATTGCGAAGTGACATTTCTCAAGCGCGTGAGTTGAATTGTAAACAGATAATGCTTTAGGTGGAGTTTATTAAGGCGATTACGAGGGACTACTCCGGAAAATTAACATTTTCTTAATTTTTTTTGCTATTGGCAGCTTAGTAAAGCAGCGCGTTGAGTGTTTTGCTATCGTCTCAAATATTTCTTCACAGACAGAATAAGTAATAGCTATCTATAGGTTAATACGTGAAAGAAAAACTGTATCTGGACCCCTTTTTACGAAAATTACGCGGACGGAGGACAATCAAATTTGGCACATTGGCACAGTTAAAGTTTATATGGAGAAGGATTTATTTATTTTTTATTTGTATTTATTTATTTATTTTTCTCACTACAATACAGTGTTTCATAATACGTTAGGTACATTAGATATAAATGTTAAACAAATTTGATAAACCACTGTGGAAGTCTAGTGCCTAAACTAGACGGAGAGTCTGTGATGCAGGACACCAGGTCCCTACCCCTCGGACATGTTAACATTTCAATATGAAAAATAGAGATAAATATATAAATACGTACACAGACACTTTTAACTATGGTAAGCATTTTTTAAAGATTGTAGAAATATACTATAAATAACTTCAAACTAAAAAAAAGGAAATAGATCAGCTGGGTGACCTTATGAAATACGATGGAGAAAACGATTCTTATTGTGTATTACAATTAATAAATCAGTTCTGTATGTAAACACTGTTTTGTTAATTGCAAACAATACTTTTTCTTTCTTTATTGTTTTTCTTCTTTCTTTCAAGAACATTCTAATTACGCGGGCTAGGGGAGAGTATGCCCCTTAAGTGATTCATTTGATTTAGGTATTGAATTAATTATGTGCAAATGGTAGTACTTGGTACCATGAGCTTTATAATCTTATCGTGTAGTTATGAGTCAAATTTCATATGGCGCCGATAAATGCGTCAGTTTTAATTGGGCTCATATACCTACAGAAATAATGGATAATGACTTATCTCCTCTTTTACACAAAATGATATGCAATAAGTAAAATACATTTTTTTTTCTCCGAAACTAAGTCCTCTCATGAAAATTGATTTTCGGAGGAACTAGCTTTTGACCTCGACCACGCCTTATGGTAAGCGATAGATAAGGTGTACGATGTATCTAACGAGTGAGCCCAAAAGATGCCTGTTCACTCTTGATTATAAATAAACTTTAAAGTTTGACAGGTCATATGTGGTAGAGAACACAGAAGCCGGCAGTGAGTTCCACACCTTGGCTGTGTGCACAATAAATTTGGAATAGAGCATTTGAAGTATCCCATAGACCATTAAAATAATGTGGATTTAGGTTTTTGTGCATCCGTGTGTGTATTATAATTATAAACATACCCACTATAAACGACAAATTACAAAAAAACCATTACGATGAAAAGAGTATTTACAATTTTTTTAATCACAAATTGCGCATTTGTTTATGACTTGTGTATGTAAGTACTTATAATATAAAAAGGAAAATATTCTCCAACTTTTGCCTTCTGCATTCAACAGCCAAATTTGTAAGATGGTGTGGCGCGAATAACACGCTTTTCAACACTTACTTTAATAACCAACATCGGCAACCTTAAAGCCTTTTAGCAGAATTCTTCAAGTGAAACTTGGAGTCTCTGTCATCGTTAATTAAAGGTACAGAAAGAAAAAGAAACAGTGGTGGTAAATGTTACCAATATCTTATCTCAACCGGAACAGTTCGAGTAATTAACCTCTGCCCCGATACACGCTTGACCGAAATGTTCCGGCGAATCAAACTCTGTGTTGCCAAGTACAGATAAAAAAAATTGTGTGCTTACTTTTAAGTACTGATAGTGAACTGCTTTATTAAATACTAGCCACTTCGCCCGCAACGGATTTCGAAATAATGTACAGCCAATAATAGCACTTAAAATAATGCATATTACCGTCAATGAAAAAATATAATATATTTAGAACTGGATCTTCACTTCCAAAGATTACCCTTACATACGAACTAACAAATAATTTTTACCTATTTTGAATATTATAAATATAGATTTAATCTTTACAAAAATAGTTTATACAAACACCACCCGTGACTAAAGGTAAGAATGTGACCGATGCATTGCAGATTACCGGGGTTGCAGGAATGTTCCAACGATCACAAGAGCAGAAAGAACAGGGTGAGTTTTTTTGTAGAACGAGAAGTCAGAACACTATTTTCCAGGGTGGAAGAGATCCGTGAGGATTTTCACCTCAACTCCAACTCCACTATAATATTTGGATTATATGTGTCATGGTGAGCTTAAGCGTCCTTGAATATTGAACAGTTGTCAAAGAAAAAAAAATTGCGTTTCTTAAAATGATCGTTGCAAAACTCCTCAAAAAATGGCAAACAAAAGCAGTAAGCCACACAGCACTTTCATTTGTCCGCCACAATCAGTTCAGAACTAGTCTAGCGTCTGTTAAAGATTTCTTAGAACACCCATGGGGTCTGATAAGGCAGCAAACTATTCTTATTGTGCGATATCTCGTGTCAAAAGTAACGGTGAAATTGCAAAACATATCTTTAGACTAGATCGACAATGACGAGGTACTCGTAAGTAGATTATATGCTTATTCTCTCTTAATTCAAATCTTGTCTCTTATTATCCGTACTGTTTAGCTCAAAATCCTGATAACTTCACTGTTATGGTTATGTTTTTATTGATTAGCAATCAACGAAGAGGAACTCGGGGTTAAATAATAACAACCCTAGTCACGGCCTCATGTCGATCTTTGAGGTTAGACTGCCAACTACGCAATATTACGTATGTGGTAAGAACGGCAGATGCCTACCACGTAATATTACGTACGTCTTCGTTCGTAATCTGCGTTATTCGGCCTCCTTGAATGGCCGTTTTATACTCTTTGGCATCTCAAATAAAACACGACATAAAAAAGTAGTAACTTTATTAATTCTAAATATCTCAATTCACACATTTTCTAGGGCACGTTTTGGTTAAAAATTAGACTGTGGCTAGTGATTGTGATTTGACGGTTCACTTCAGCATTCAATGGGTTAAGCAACACTTGTCGAGGTAGGTATGTGTATGGGTGACCATCTTTACATGTCGGAGATTCCTGCGAGCCTCGTTGGTCCCGGCTATCATTCATACATCAGAGACTACGCGTAAGGTCGACTTTACGCGTAGTCAAAAGCCACAACATCTGACACTGGACTTGCACGGCACGGGCATGGGCAAGGGGCGTGTTACCAGCTACATGGTTGTGGAAGTCAGAAAGGCAGTCACTCCGTGTAATACGCTAATACACCGGCATCCGTTTAGACTGGACCCCGACATAGTTGGGGAAAGGCTAAGAAGACGATGCTGAACAAACAAAGATGATGAAATGAATATAGCAGTGTTTATTGAAATTTTCGTGCCAATACGCATAAAACGTTTTGGGAATACTTTCAGTAAGCGTATAGCTAAGGAATGGGATTCCCTGCAGAAATCGGTATTTCCTTCTATGACATGTGATCAGTGGCGTAACTGAAGGTCCGCAGACTCCGCGGCGCGGGGGGGCCAGGGGGCCTCAGTGTCTTAAAAAAGTTTAACCCAGAACTTCGTGAATCCAAAGCAATCGGAACCTACATACAGGAAGTTTTAAATATATAAATTTAAAGAGAATTTTAAACAAATTTAATATAGTTATAAGTTTTTAATAAGCTTCTCCGATGTATTTTGAGTACCTACTAGGAAAATGAGCTAGTTTAGTAAGTTCTAGGTTACGTAGGGTTGACTCGCTTGGGTCTTAGGATTTTTTGGGTTATCGCTGGGTTATAGAGGACCTTATTGAGATTTTGGCGGGGGGGGGGGGGGGGGGGCTCCAAAGTTTCAGCTACGCTACTGCCATTGGTTGGTTCTTCAAGTCAAGAGTGAATTGGTTTCCTCTAGGTAAACGTGGTTCATCTTTGACCACAACATTTCTTATCGGGTGAGACGGTGGTCAATAATAAAAAATGTGCCCTAGATTCTGACGTTTTGTAATTTTAAACCCATTTAGGCCCATGTAAAAGAAAATATTTTTGTTTTTTTTTTATTTTGATTTTTGATAAGGGCCGGCCTTTCCTTGTAACATTTTTTTTTGGAACATACCTAGCTTCTTTATTTTCTAGAACATTCAGTAAAATTAAAATTTAAATGTGTCCAGATACGAGTCGCCCTTGAGAATCAGTGATCACACATGTAGGTCAGTTACGATATTATCATAATTTATATTATATTAACAGCGCCATGTTTGACCTGGCAAAAAATAAATATTATCAACTAGCATGCAATGGAATCGCACACGGTCGTGATAAAAATTAGCAAATTATAAATTACGAACGTTTAGGCACGCGAGAATGCCATCCATGTAGGAACATTACCATAGACTAGCATAGTCACCGAAAATATTTAAGGAAGGGACGCTAATACAAAACTCACTGGTGTAAAATGGTATTTATTTTGTAACTAGGTCAATAAAATAACACTTATGGTCCATATTTTTATAAATTTAAACTAGATGAGGCCGGTGTTCACGGCTCACAAGGAGCTCAATAATTTGACGAACAATACCAAAGTAAGTGTATTTTGGTAGGTCAGAAAAATACTCAAACTATCCAAATATCAAAAGAATAAATAAAAAAAAACGACGGGTTGCACTCCGGGAGTGCCGGCAGAAGTGAAAACTTGAATATTAACGTTGTGCATTTTTGTTATTTTGGAATGGTTAGGGAATAATTTTGCACGAATTGCTTTAATTATCAGTATAAAAGTACTATCATTTATGTGGTAGAATACAATATTTATTTATTGCGCTATCGTACACAAACATGACAATTTATATTACATTAAAAAGTTTGCGCAGGCATAAATTTTCGCCGCGCCGTAGAAAGAGAGGGGGATACTTCCTCTCCTACGCCGCGCCGGCTGTCTACTCTCCGTCCGTCTTACGAATTTTCGATCAGGTCACGTGTCCTGACGCGAGTTTAATTTTTTTTACTAATTACAAAAATAGTGCACAACGCCGCTAAAGAAGTTTTCACTTCAAAAAAACGGGGAAGAAGAGATGGAGCTTGTCGCTACACAATGACTAAGGACAGCTTGCCAAGGTCGAACCGTGGATGGATCTTAACATATCAAAATTCCTACCAAGACCTTAGAAAGCACGTAAAGTCTTTGATCACGGCTGTCATTTGTACATATTTGACAGTGGTTACAAGTAGAAGCCAGAAAACTTGACACCACTCTTCAAGGGGTATCGTGGTACCCAGCAACTGGGTTGTGGAGATTAGTCTTGTGCCTGCTCGGTCATTTTTGAGATAGCTCCGTACTAGTTCAATTCGGACAGTGAACTAGTTCATTCTATTAGTTCGATTTTCGCTCTCAGCAGTCAGCGGTCACATGTCTCGCGTATTCGTGTGACTTATCACACAAATAATTTAGCTTACTAAATTAGACATTATGCCATTGAAAAAAAAAACGCATTTTATCTCATTCTTGCGAATTCAGTCGGTCGGGTTCGGGTAGCATTGTCATTCGTCGGCTATTCTCTCCCGTTCTCATTCATTCACAGACATTGAATGAATTCGTATAACGTTTCTGTCAAACAATCAGTGACTGTATTTCATTTCTCGTTCGCACATTACGATCGCGCGGTTTAGAACGTACGAGTTCGAAAAGAGCTATTAGACCGATTACAAGTCAGCGTTCGAAAACGTTTCTTCTAGTACAGTACGAAGATATGGTTCCTATTCGTTCATCGTTCACGAACTACCCAAGACTATCTCCACTAGTCTTGGGTAGTTCGTGAACGATGTAAAACACTAGGACTAAACTGCATTCGGAGAGACTGGAAACACATTATAACTGGCAAAAGACTAAGTAGATAATGATGGTACTATCATACAGATACTGTAATTTACAGAAACATAACAATTATAGAACATGTTAATCTCTTCAACACGTGATTTCCCGAACAGCGTGATTCTCAACCACGGCCGTCAAGCAATAACATTGAGTTACGTTGACATGCGTCGTAGGTATGATTCCGATACGTATCGACTCTCAATTTTGCGCTTGACCTGCACTCTACCCCCGATATAACGAGGCTAGATCTGACTGGCAACAAGTCGCATACAATGTATTGTAGAGTTCCTCAGAATTTACACACAAAAACTCAGAAAATCGATTCTTTTTTTTGTCAGATGTGCCACTTTTGATCTCGATCACGCCGGATGGTAAGCGATTGATGACGACGTCGATGAAACGAGTGAGCCTAGAAAAAGCCTGTGCACTCTTTTATTTTCTTTAATCACTGACGGGTCATATGTGGAAGGGAATACAAAAGCCAACAGAGAGTTGCACATTTTGGTTGTCTGCACAATATAGGTAATTATGTATGTTTGTAGAGGAAAAGCACTTAGTGCGATAAGACGGTATAACAACCAAGTGTAGATGATACTCTGCGGCTCGTCTGGAATATGATTAGCATCCGTAACGCAAAACAACACATTATTTTACTAGCCTACATTATCCCACGGCTGGGCAAAAGCTTGCCCCATATTTACCAGTCAACGCTGATGCAATTTTAAAACACACATGAGATGTTAAGGTAGTGTGACAGCTTTAAAGTTCCATAACATTTTAATTCCTTGAGAGAGTTTAATAAATGCCCCGTTGGTCTAGTGTTCGCAAGCGCGACTACTGAGTATAAGGTCTCAGATTCGATTTCCGGGTCAGACAAAAAGTATAAAAGCTGTTATAAATTTCTGACATTTCTTATGAAATAATTATTATTGATCCTCCTTAGTGACATTTAATTTAAATTTCTGACATCATTCAATTTCTTTGACATTCTTGGTATATTATTAATAAGTAGGTAAGTCCTTGACAATTTTCATTTTATTATAATATCTGCGGACATTTTTTACTTTTTCACGCTACACTTAATTTAATGTACCTACTTAGTTATCAAATTTTGTTGTTGTTGTTGTTGCTCAGTGTAATTAACAATTCTAAATTCGATGATCTAAGGTATTTACTTGTTTATTGTGGTTCATATACAACGTGTAATTTAAAGGGTATATACATACCGAGTGCATGGCTTCTTTGGATGATAACAAACGATATAGCAAGGGTTTTGTAATCCTATGTCTACATGTGTGGAACTTCTTAGAAATTTCAATACATTGATATCAGAGACCGAATTTTTCAAATTAAGAAGAACGAAGAGAATTATCGTTTTATTGGCAAGTGACGTGGAAAGTGATGACCCTCATAGTGCAGTGACACGTTTGTTAATACTAGTTTTCAAGAAACATATGAAACCAATAATTTGGGGTCACTTCTGTGAGTCACTTATTTTGAGCCGAAACTTTGCATAGAGACTCCATACCAGATATTGTCTTCAGTTCTTTTGGATAGATATGGGGTTTCCATTACACGTTGTATATGTAATTTTTTTGATTTGATGACATGACATGCATGTATGACTACTTTTGTACGTCCTAGAGGCAAAGCATAGCGCTCTCAATGTAACCAAATAACAACTTATAATGTACCTAGGTTTTACAAAAATAAATGAATCTGAATCTGAGTAGCTCGAAGTTTGAAAATTGGCAGCGTAATGACCGCGTGCCTCGGAAATCACTTTAGGCCGATGATCCCGGCTGTCATTGAATATCTTCAGCAGTCGACATATGTCGGTCCCAGTCGGAACCCAGAAAACCTGACACTAGTTTGGCCAAGGGGTAACGTGTTACCCAGTTACTGGGTTGTGGACGTCAGATAGGCAGTCGCTCCATATACAACGTGTAACGGAAACCCCATATCTATCCAAAAGGACTAAAGACAACATCTGGTATGGAGTCTCTATGCAAAGTTTCAGCTCAAAATAAGTGACACACAGAATTGACCCCAATATATTGGTTTCATATGTTTCTTGAATACCAGTAATCACAAACGTGTCACAGCACTATGAGGGTCATCACTTTCCACGTCACTTGCCAATAAAACGATAATTCTCTTCTTTCTTCTTAATTTGAAAAATTCAGTCTCTGATATCAATGTATTGAAATTTCTAATATGCTCCATGCATATTAGAAATTTCAATACATATGCTATGTCGTTTGTTATCATCCAAAGAAGCCGTTAAATTACACGTTGTAAAACACAAATCCCATAAAAAACCGTACTTGTCAAAAAAAACTAGTCTCGCAACTCAATTCTTCTACCGTAACAAGTTGTGAGATCCATGTAATACCAAGTCGGTTATTAATTTATTCAGTCCCTACTTAAGGGACCTTTTTTTGTCTTAAGTTGTTACCTAATCACATTTTATAGTGACCATATCAATATTAAAAATCTTTAACGTTTAAAATAAATAGATTGACTCGGCCATCGCATGAAAACACAATATATCTTGGAAAAGGCTTGTGATGATAATGATGAACATGATTATAAAGAGAAAGCTAAATAAACCCTTGTTATTTGCAATCACGTGACGAAGAAGGGTTGTATTTTATTTATTTAAGCTTTATGTACAATGCATGGGCAGTCTTAATTCAGCAAGGCATTCTCTACCACCTTTGAGTTAAAAAAAAAACCAATTTTATTTTTTGAGCCAATTCCTAACTTTATACAGAACCATGGCAAATATTGCTACCAATCAAATCGCGAACATATCAGCTTTATGACCACCGGTCATCACTTAATCTTAAACGGCTTTTAGTATCAACACCGGTAAAAAAACTGTAATTAAATGCATTGATAACAAAACTTCAGTAACTGTTCGAAGTAAAATATTTTATATCAGCGACCCCGATATCTTTAAGTCAGAGGATAATGATGGTTCTACAAAGTGATAAAATTATAAACATCTTGCGTCTGTAACGTTCCTGGTGGGTCACAGACTTCTTGCCAGGGTAGCGGAGAATAATATCGCCAAGTGGAGCAAAAAAGCGGCACGGCCGTACCATCCTTTTCTCGAAGCAGTTCAGGCTATTTTCGACCCCGTATAACTTCATTGTGGATAAAACTAGAAACCTGTATAAACATATTTCAAATTTCATTCAATTTGAACCTGTAGTTTAGGAATTATAACGAATCAAAGTTTCCTAATTTTGCCACTCACTGACTAACCGATCATCAAAAGTCTAAGGCACTTCTAGCAGACATAGAAGCTTCAAATTTAGAATAAAATTAGTGTTAAGTGTATGAGTCAAGGAAAAACTAAAATATTTTTCAATTTCGTTTTTTTTTAATGATAATAGGCTCGCGTTTGACCACCATCTCACCTGATGGTAAGTGATGATTTGGTCGAAGATGGAGCACGCTTACCTAAAAGTAAACTATACACTCTTGAAACCCTCCAAAGGGAACGAAGTCACTGGCGGAAACTAGTTTCAAACAAATGAATATGATATTAATATAACATTTAGAGGTACTTTTGTAAGTCTCTGCCGAAGTTGTGGGAATATCCTAACGATACCGAGTCCCCTGAAAGCAAGGGCAACTAAAGGAACAAGGCGGGTTTTTCTTCAGAAAATGTCTGAAATTCCCTGTGCTAGATGATTGATTTATTTTAATTTGTTTTGCAAATTGGTTATTAAATAACATTTTTACACGTTCTGTTTTCATTATGGAGTACTGCTCTCATCTCTGGGACGGATCTGCCAAATACCAGCTTGATGCGCTTGAGTCTATAGAGAACCGGGCCAAAAGGCTCATCGGCAACGAGAAACTGGTCGTGGTAAAGCTCCAGAGCTTTGAACATCGGCAGCGTGTTGCAAGCCTGTCAGTTATCTATCGGTTACATTTCGGGGAGTGTGCGATGGAATTGCACAATTTAATTCCACCAAGCGCGTTCCGTCATTCTACAACACAAACTGCGATGCGCCATCGTTACATGGTGGACATCCCACCCATACGCACAAAAAGTTTTGGAAATACTTTCATCGTGCGTACAGCTAAGGAGCGGAATTCCCTGCCGGAGTCTGTGTTTGCTGATAGGTATAACCTGGGACTCTTTAAGTCAAAAGTGAATAGGTTACTTCTAGGCAAGCGTGCTTCGACGACATCCTCGCTTAACATCAGGTGAGATGGTGGTCAAACGGAAGCTTATCAATTATAAATTTAATGATTATCCCCCGAAAATAAAATGAAACCATCAAAAAAAAGCGTAGTAATCATCTTTAAAATATGTTCTCAATATAACTGTTTACATTTAAATCAATTCGCAAAAAAAAACCGCCACTGCGTAGGCTTTTAAAGCATTAAGGTAAAAATTATTCCAGGCACAAATTGGCAAAAATTTTATCAAGAAAAAGACTGAGTCAAATTACTGTCTTTTAAATGCTTAAAAGGTTTCCTTTCGGTTTTTTTTCTAAATTTTTTATTTGATTACTTCCAATATTATGAATAAATAGAGCACAAGAATAAATGGACTGAGTAATATATTCTTCTGATTGCGGGTACTATACATAATTATGTAGAACTAAAATAAAAGTGCCGACAGAAAAAAAATCTCTATATCTAAATATTTTCAATAACTTTGCAAGCAAAGGCGTAGCATTCCTCTAGTTACATGTATTCACAATAAATTGCATTGTCATAACAACATCATGCAATGAATACTCGTACACAGGCATATGGCGTTATACTGTGTCGTAAAACTGTAACAATTGTACACACTTTTATGTCGTTTCTGGATCATATATTTTCATTAAAATCGTGTTTTATCCTCTTACTCATGCCGTATATAGGAATGAATAGTAATAAAGATCATGTGACAAGATTGAGGAATGTGGCCATTAAGATTTCAGCCCATTAACTTATACGCTTCATAGAACCATACCCAGACCATACCCAACTTATACCCAGATATCTTGGAGCCGGCTTCCAGACTAATCGGATACAGCTGAGTATTCGTGTTTTACATGGAGTGACTGCCTATCTGGCCTCTACAACCCAGTTACTGGGTAACACGATACCCCGTAGCTAGACCAGTGTCAGATTTACTGGCTTCTGACTACCCGTAATGACTGTCAAAGATGTTCAAATGATAACTGGGACCAACGGCTTTTAGAACCATTCTGAATGTACTGATATGACCTGTGAATTTCAACGTAAACAATCAATTATACTTATTTTGCAAATAGGTTATACAACGTGTAACGGAAACACCATATCTATCCAAAAGGACTGAAGACAACATCTGGTATGGAGTCTCTATGCAAAGTTTCAGCTCAAAATAAGTGACTCACAGAATTGACCCCAAATTATTGGTTTCATATGTTCCTTGAATACCAATAATAACAAATGTGTCACAGCACTATGAGGGTCATCACTTTCCACGTCACTTGCCAATAAAACGATAATTCTCTTCGTTCTTCTTAATTTGAAAAATTCGGCCTCTGGTATCAATGTATTGAAATTTCTAATATGCTCCACACATGTAGACATTGGATTAGAAAACCCTTGCCATATCGTTTGTTATCATCCAAAGAAGCCGTGCACTCGGTATGTATATACCCTTTAAATTACACGTTGTTTAAAACACTTTTACATGTCATTTTTAACTGACTTCAAAAAAGGAGGAGGTTCTCAGTTCGTCTTGAACTTTTTTTGTATGTATGGAAAATTCTTTTTGCATTTGAAAGGGTATACTTTCCAGTTGGTCCCATTGTTACGAAATCAGGATCTGATGATGGGATCCTGAAGATTTTTGATTAGGCACACCTATAGCGTTTTGGGTAAGTATTTCTTATAGTACCTTGAGCAGTTGCTTTCGAAAAGTACCATTTGGGGAAGTTGAACTGATGATGAAGACCACAGATGGCCACTGAAATTACTCAATAATAAATATTTCGTGGATTGCGATTCGATTACTTGAGTACGGATGTTAAGCACTTTATGCTCGTCACAATGCATATGTTGATGAAGAGCTGATGGTCAAGTACCAGGAGAACTCCTCAAAAATTAACGGCTATGCATCGGGAAAATCAATATTTTGTAAAAGATGATAAGTTGTTGACATTATGGCTTTTGTAACTAGATAAATTACAAACCGAACCACTAAAAAGCGTAAAAAAATTTTTTTTTGCAAAAAATTTATCCGACTTCCATATCAAAACACTACAAAGCCTGTGATGCTCTTTTGAAAAAAGAAACACACGGATTTGAGCGGACCAGTTTAAATTGTGCAAGCATTTGTCAGTTATCACGTAACATTACATAGAATTTTAAAGATTAACACATAATTGCCTCGTCTAGTTTAAATGAACGGAAAAAAATGACGTGTAAAAGTAAGTAAGTTATTTAATAACCAACTAGCAAAATAAAGAGCATTTATCATTTAACGACGAAATTACATTAAAAAATGTAGATCAAGAATTTCGAGAATTTCAAGCTAGAATTCGCCTACATTACGATTTCAATGTCGTAACTGGTGTTATTGACAATTTTGCCGACAAAACGAACGTGCGCACTACATATTACGTGAAGAGTGTGTGTGTGTTACCGGCACGTGTTTCTGCATTCTGCTGAGTTCGAATTTTGAAATCCGATGTACCTGGAAAGTAAAGAAAATTGAATTAGTTTCTTGTCTTTTTCTTTCGCGGAGGCTAAAACGTAACAGCCTTTTGTCAGAGGGAAAATGATCAAATGATTCCTGCCGCTCTAGCCACTAACAATCCACCTCGCAGAGATTGCCGTTAATCGTCTGCAAAAGACGTGCAGGTTTTTTTTTTCGGTGGGTAAAATGTTCCAATGACTCCTGCTCTGCGTCAGGGGAGTGTCAGGCTTTTACAACTAAAAACCCTCCCTGTACCTTCAGTTGAGTTTGTGTACAGGGGCCGCGGAATTTCGATGGAATATTCCTGCAACTCTGGCGGTCAATACGTAAGAACAGCGTCTCGGTCAAACTTCAAGGTCCATAGATATCTTAATATACTCCGTGATTTGAAAATCTTGTTAAACAGTTAGTCCCAGCAATCATTTGAATGATTATAGTTACGATAGTCGAAAGCCAAAAAAATACAGACAACGTTAGCCAGTTACCTACTAGATTTTGGCTGACCTCAACATAGAAAAGGCTTCGCATACATATTATGTACATAAGCAATAAATAGTATAAAATATAATGCTTAAAACACTTCTTTAAAATGACTCTCTATGGTGAGCAAACTGGTTCGTTGTCTATTACGAAAAGTATGTAAATATTTTGACATAAAATATTTCTTCTGGCTTCTTCTAGCGCGGACACAAAGATTCTTTTGGAAACCAACTTTATTCCATATGAAATGCATTTTGTAAAATGATACCACACTATAAATATGCGGGTGACCTATCGAATACGAAGAGCTTTTTCTTTTTTTCTGTGGAGAAAATGCACCATGTTCCTTCAACTGCCCTTACGTTCCGAGGCCACGGTCACTCGTAAGAACATTCCCGCAACCCCGTCAGGCATTTGACAGAAGGGAGTGACGATAGTGCGATAATTGAACGACGATCAAAACGACAAGGTTGGCGCAGTGGTTGAGCAATTGACTGCTGCGTCACGTGTAGCGGATTCGATTACCGCTTTGGGACACATGTGTGAAAGTCCTACAAATATTTGTGAAGGGGGTAGGAGTTTGTAAAAATGCGTCCACAATACAAGAGAAATACCTAGTGTGAACAATGTTTAAAAACAAGAAAATAATTAGATATTGTTCCAATATACCTACACAGCTCGTTCGCTAATAACATAGACAAGTTCATCGTTAATTTGTCTCTAACGCAGGATAATCTTATACCCAACTTTACACTTAATTCCATGACATAATAATAGTGATGTTTATTTTACACTTTCCCAGGACATTTTTTTCGTAAATCTAAAGGGCCTCATCTAATTTAGATTTACGAACACCTCATTTAAAAAACACTGGCCCCTTGATGAGGCCGGTGTTTTCTTACTGACTATCCTGAGAAGAAACACCGAAACAAACTCAGAGGTCAACGTCTCTTTTGAAGTCTATACAATCCGTAGTGATCAAATCATTTATAAGAACCTTGTAGATCTGTGGTGCTCTTTTGAGGACAGAAACACACCGATTTGAGATTGTCGAAGTGATTCCATTAGGGGCAAAAGCGTGAAGCCATAAAAATAACAAGAAAGACGAGTATTTCAATAAATTAATGATAATTATAATAAATTATTAAATGTTTAATGTTAATTGTTCAAGGACACGAGGATGATTGATAAAGATCGTCCTACCAACGAAACTTGTTTGAAATGGTTTTGATACTATTTTTACTACAAAAACCTATGACGACAGTTATTTTTTTTTTTTTTACCTATAATTGGTAAGTACTGACATAAATTATAAAGGTAGGTAAAATATTAATTTCCTCAAACAAGAAATTTTATAAACCTGCTCCCATCTGCTTTTTGACTGAGTTAACTTTAAAAGATCCCTAAAGCCCGATTTACACTTCAACAAGTACAGTAGCGAGTTAACTTGCGTCATCGGCGAGTTAAGTTGTTATTGTAGTTTGAACGGCAAAAGCGAGTTAAGTAGTAGTACATTAACAACTTAATTCGCCAATGACGCAAGTTAACTCGCTACTGTACTTGTTGAAGTGTAAATCGGGCTTAAGAGAGACTCCTATATAGTGCGGGGCAACATGCAAAATGCTAATGCCAGTATCGGAAATGCTGCCTCTGTATATAAAAAAAATGTTTATTAATATTATGTAAATAAGTATAATAAGTATTACATAAATATTACACAAACAATTCCAGAACACTAGCTTTACTCTAATGTTAATTTTATTATTTTACTGTACGCCACCTGCTCGACGTCCGTAAGTACGGCTACTGGGATTCAGCAGAATACCAGCGTCAAGCATATTTGCCTGGCACATGCTGGGCTGAACTCCCATTTGGTGCAATTTGGAGACACACACCACACCAATGTTTCGTGTTACATTTTGAAGCATGTTTTCTTTTCTTTCTCATTTATTATATTTTTGGTTGTATACGTTTGTTCTGTTCTTTTTTCTATAATTTATGTTATAATTATGTTCATGTGCTTTTGTGTGTTGTGTCTTCTGTTGACCAGTAAAAGTTTTATCTATATATCTATCTATCTATCTATCAAAGTACAGTAATAAAACTTTTTACCAAAAAATTAAACCGACTCCCAAAAACACTGCAAAGTGAAAAATAACTTTAATTTCGGTAGTCGTTAGTTTTGTATTTTCGTTTTTGGCACCGACTTCCGAAATTACACTAAACATGCACTACACACAAATAAACACGCACGAATACACAACACACATACGTTTAAGACAATTATTATACAAATTAAGATTAAGATTTTTATTTTATTAATTGTAAAATATACTAAAGGATAGATTGATATTAGTCCTTAATTTAATTGTTAGAAAATAAATTATATTCAATAATGGGGCGGGCACTGCTTCTCCTAAACACAGGCTGTATTGCAGCTTACCTAGGAGAGCAGAACCACACCCACAGATTTGTAGAATATTATAAGTACTACGAGTTCACATTTTAGATTTAGTACCCATTTATGTATTACAAATATCCTTTTTTGAAATAAAGTTTATGATTATGATTATGAAAAAAAAAAAAAAAATGATTATGAAATTAAAGTTATTTTTCACTTTGCAGTGTTTTTGGGAGTCGGTTTAATTTTTTGGTAAAAAGTTTTTATTTCACTCTTTTTAGTTGGTCGATTTTTAATTTACCTAGTTAAAAGAGCCTAAATGTCAACCTTTTACAAAATATTGCTTTTCCCAATGCTGGGCCGTTAATTGTTGAGGAGTTCTCCTGGTACTTCACCATCAGCTCTGACACAGACTTTAAGTTCGTCACAATGCATATGGTGATGTAACCATATGCATTGTGACGAACTTAAAGTGCTTAACATCCATGTTCAAGTAATCGAATCGCAATCCACTAAATACTTATTTTTGAGTAGGTTCGGCGGCCATCTGTGGTCTTCATCATCAGTCCCACTTCCCCAAATGATATTTTTTTAGAGCAACTGCACAAGTTACTACAAGAAATACACAAACGCCATAGGTGTGCCTATAATATTTGAAGAGTTCCCTCGATTTCTCCAGGATCCCATCATCAGATCCTGACCTGGTGACAATGGGACCAATTTCAAAGTATACCCTTTCAAACAAAAAAAGAATTTTCCAAATCGGTTCAGCCGTCTTCGAGAAATCGGTGATAATAAATAAAAAAAAAATATACGCGTCGAATTGATAACCTCCTCTTTTTGTCGTCGGTTGAAAATCAAACTAGATTGTGTTACACGTTCAAGCATGCTTACTAATATTATAAAGCGGAAAAGTTTGTTTGTTGAAACACGATAATCTTCGAAAGTAATGGTGGTTTTTTAATCTTTAGGTGGTACCAAGTTTTATCCAAATTATGAAATTTCTTGAGGAAATAGCTTGAAGCTTGAGGAAGGTTATAGGATACTTCTACCCGACTGCAAAAGAAGGAGGTTATGTTTTTGTCGTGATAAAATCCTCTCATGTATTTTGTGGAAAATGTTGTTGGTGGCACATTTGCCCATTTAATATTGTATTATTTCCTTAACTTGATGTAAGGTGTTACTGTTTGTTTTCCCTAAATAAATAAAACAAAATCCACGGGAGCGAAGCCCCCGCGATTTCTAGTAACTAGATAAAGTTAATCCTGAGCCTGAACGATAGATCTACTCTATATCTTCACACGAAATTGATTTTTTTATCACCCTCACTCCTTTTTGGCCTGGTGATAAAATTATCAAATGACTCCTCCCGCTCTCGGTGGAGCGAAACGGAGTGTCAGACTTCTACTGACTAAAAACCCACCCTGTTTCTTCAGTTGCCCTTGTGGTCCGGGGCCGCGGTATCCGTTAGAACATTTCCGCAGCCCCAGCAGGCAATGACCCTGTCGGGCCATGTGATCACCCCCATTCCAAACCCTAGAATACCTCTTCCACCCAACAAACTCCTGTACCCGTGCTTGTTTCTAGAACTCCTTAAGTCCTTACTCAGCTTAATTTGTTAGAATAATCGATTCGTGTTTTAGCTAGAAGCAAATAATACTAAAATCACAAACCTTGACCCTCGAAATATTACTCAGACAAACCAAACGCACCCAGTTCAACGACCTCACGAGATTCCAAAAGTATTCAAACATAGATTATTCACACATAATAATAATACATTGGTACTTAATGGTATTATGTTAATAATTGTAATGTCTTAATGTAGTAATTACTGTAATGAATGCTTAGTGCGCGCATGATACTCCAAGGTTATCATGATGTTTTAAAAATAATGGTTTTACGCATTATTATGTACGTATTTTTATAGAAAATATTAAAGCCAATTCTCTGTATAGGCAGTTGCCTAATCACAATTTCTTGTTTTCGTCTTTATTAAACCTTACTTCATCACTAAAACCAGAAGAGAAAAGTGATTGTTTTATTGTCTTTTGAAAACAAAAATGAATTTACTATAGTTCAACTTAAGGTTACAACGCGACATTGCGACAACATAAAGAGCCAAACCTGTTGTACTTGAAGAAAAAGAACAGTTTGTAACGTAAAGACGTTGCAACTTTGTCTACGAAAGGTTTACTAACCTGAACTCAATACATAGTTGTCTTAAACCTGGGCATAGGTTACTGACCTAACATTTAACTTCGTACATAGCACCTGCTACCACGAAAACCTCATCCATCATTTCATTTTCCCATTAAATGCCCTAAAATACGCGTGTGATTACAATCAGCTGATGCATTGTACTTAAACTGTATCTATATCCATTTCTCGTCTACACCCAACATAAAGCAACTAGTTCTAGACAAAAACAGCATTGTATGTAATTTTCTATCCATTACCCGACAAGGCATTATAACATAGCCACTTAGCACACAAAAAAAAAACAATAACACCTGTGAAATCAATCAAAAACAAATAAATTAAGTATCCCACGGCAATAAACTGACAGACATAATAACATATTCCTCATATTTAATTGTTCAATTTCATTCAATAACCATTACCAGTACAACTTGATCTATATAAATGGCGCTGTTTGTCAAGGGAGCTGTCAAAATAAACGTCAGATCAAAGTTTAAACTTTAGTTCTGTTTATCGCCGCGTGTCGTAGTAAAGTGGGGTGTGTTGTGTGCATGTTCGGTTTTAGATCTGTATTTCGTAGTCAATGCCAAGGCTAGAGTCGTTGACCGCAGCGGAGGCGACGACGGTCGCCAAGCGAGTGGAACAGCGTGGATAAGTCCGTGTTTATGTTTTGAAGGTGAAATGCAGTTGTCTGAGCATTTCGTACGGTTTAATTTCTTTGTGTACTCAGAATTTTAAAAGTATACAGACAAGACAGCATTTGACTTAAAACAACCACCGGATTCCTAACTTTGTATAAACATATTGTAAAACAAAACCAACTATTCGTTTTTTTGCTACACTAAAACCAATTTATTCTCTTAATCTAATCAAGTCATAACAAAATTAATTTTAACGTTTTTACGTTTTAACGAGATACCGCACCCCCGGAACGCAAGGCCAACTGAAGCAGCAGGGTGGATTTTTGGTCAGTAGAAGTCTGACACTCCTTTCCACTCCACCCACAGCGGTAGGAGTCAGTTTATGATTTTCCCACCCAGAAAACCGCGCGTGCTTCATCTTCAACCACATCATCGCTTACCATCAGAGGAGTCGGTGGTCAAACGCAAGACAACCTTTTAAAAACGCACTATAGGTGATAAAAACTGTCCGATCCTCAAACATGGCCACTGACACGCTAATCCATCTTAATAAGTCACCTCCGCGCGTTTACTCTCGAACGTACCCAAACAAGAACGTCCTCCATACAAGCGGTACTCATACAAGCCCATACTCATACGAATACATGCTCATTATGCAATTATGTGCGACCACATACCTTTAACGAAGGAATTCAAAGGTAACTGCGATTTGTATGGAAAGGGCTCCAAGTGAGGAATTTTTAGGATAACTGTTCTTCGTTTAGAGAGAAATCAATATTAAAAGCTTATTGAACTGCGGGATTAGGTGTGAAAGTGCTCAAGCTTTGGAATGTGAGAGTAATTACAATCAAAATTCATTTTGTTATGTTTGTACCAAATATGGCGCTGCGCTGTTTGTGGGGAACTGTCAAAATAAATGTCAGATCGAAGTTTAAATTTTAGTTCCGTTATCGCCGCGTATCGTGGTGTATATGCAGAATTGCAGAATTTTACTTAAAAGAACCACTGGACTGCTTACTTTGTTCAAATATGTATATTGTGAAACAAAAAAGAAGTTTTTTTTACACTATAACAGATTTTCTCCTATTCTCTAGCAGGTTGTTTTTTCGGCGTAAATACGATCAAATGACTCCTTTCGCTCTATATGGAGCGGGAGGGATTGTTAGACTTTTACCGACTAAAATACCACCCTGTTAATAACTGCCCTTGAGTTCCGGGTTCGCGGTATCTAGTTACAATTTTCCCGCAACCCTGGTAGGGACAATGATCGTCATGGCAGTCGTAATGGCAGCCTACAGTTGTACTGTGGCCATGAACTGACCAATCTCTTCAAAGTTTAATTATAATCTCAATCAAGTTAATTATTGTTTTTTTGGTGACAGCTTCCTCTAGTCGGCTCATATCAACTGATATCATAAAGACTGCGCAAACTGTAACGATGCGACATATTCAAAGAATAAATATTGAAAAAGGGTTGTCGCATTGTCACGTCGCTCCTGTCAGTCGGTTTTTATCTATTCCGTTTCCTAGGAGATCTCTGAGCTGACGCAAATGATGATGATAATACAGGAAAAATAATAGCAATTAATTAAAGGCTTACATAAATAACTCATGCAAAGTTAATAAATTAATTATAATATTTTGTAAAGTCAATATGACAATTAATAAACAAGGAAACGGCATGTGAACCATAACATGAGCAATATATATATATATTAATAACTAATAAATGCTTTCAATACGTTCATATTATTCGTATATTGTATTTTCCTGTGTAAGTACCTACTGCATTGACATCATTTTCCCGCCAACCCTAGCGTCCACGTTTGTTTTGGCGCGAAACAGAAGTAAATTACTTTAGTACTTTGAGAAGTGCGTTTATAAATGATTTCTGCTTTAAAAAATGCAGAATTGGCTTTGTTGTATGTATACTTGTGATATACATATAACAGTCGCTCTGTGGTTGTGCTAAGCTTCAGGTGCAGTCCTTGTCATACCAAGACTCCTCCATGTTTCTTAAAATACATTGTTTATGAATTAGTACCATGATTAAGCTCTATGACAAACGTTACAGGTACACAGTCGTTGGAAGCCTGATTCCTTCAGGAGCACGAGCTCCTTTAAGCCACGAGGCTAAAATACAACAGCTGATCTTGAAGGTTAAGCAACACTCGCTGAAGATGGTCCGTGGATGGGAACCATCATAACAAGTGAGATTCTCCTGCGGCTCAAAAACGTATTATTGTTTTGACAATCGTTAAGGGGACGGTAAACGAAGCAGAGGTCGCCCGCCAACAAACGAGATGGGAAGACGATTTGAAGCTCACGGCGCCGGCAGGACATCAGTGGAGACGGGTAGCGCGAGATCGAACCCAGTGGAAAAGGTTAGAGGAGACCTATGCCATGAGGCACGCTGAACTGCGTGTCATTTTACAAGAAAACCAAAAAAATAATTATTACATGCATTGTTTAACCAGTTGTTCAGAATAAAGGGCTTCATTATTATTATATATAAGGGTACTCAAAAACCAGAATAATTGTCACCGGTCTGGCCAAAGGGTATATTGTGGATTTTGGAGGTTTGATAAGCGATTGCTCAATGTAAAACACAGAAACTCAACTGCATCTAGTTAGACTGAAAGCCGAACCCAACATAGTCTAGAAAAGGCTAAGCAGATAATGATAATCATATTTACGATTATACTCTGTTTAGTTCTGAAAACTAAATGAAAATCAGACATTTATTGTTAAATTTCAATTTTTTGATTTCTAAGTGGTGCGCGATAGTACAAAATATAGTACTACCTGTTTCCCCAGTTCTGTTGCCCCCGACTTCATTCGCACGATTTATCTTCTTTTTTTTGATAATAGTCTCGCGTTAGTCCACCTTCTCACCTGATGGTAAGTGATGATGTGGTCGAAGATGGAGCACGCTTGCCTAGAAGTAACCTATTCACTCCTGACTTAAAGACCCCCAGGTTATAGCTATCAGGAAACACAGACTCCGGCAAAGAATTCCACTCCTTAGCCGTACGCACAATGAAAGTATTACCAAAACATTTTGTGCGTATGGGTGGGATGTCCACCATGTAACGATGGCGCTTCGACGTTTGTCTTGTAGTCCGATGATGGAACGGGCTTGGCGGAATTAGATTGTGTAATTCCATCGCACACTCCCCGAAATGTAACCGATAGACTTGCAACTCGTCGTCGATGTTCAAGGCTCTGGAGCTTTGAATCGACCAGTGCATCGTAGAAGCTTTCATCCCTTATGGGGTTGATTTGGCCGATCTCCGGTCATCGTAGGCGCGGGCTTAGGCGAGCACCGGTAGCTCATCGTCCGGTAAGGACTAGGCCCGAGTCGACGCCGCGTCATATTCCACGCGCGCCTCAAAAACCAGCCAGCAGCATTGACGGGGTCCGACAGAGCCATTGACTGCTGTGGTTGCGGAATTGATCTAACGAGATACCGCGACTCCGAAACGTAAGGCAATTGAAATAATAGAATGGGTTTTTTGTAACTAGAAGTATGACACTCCCTTCTGCTCCACGCAGAGCGATATGAGAAATTAGATGATAAATGACCTTTCAGCCTTTAAAGCACGACTGTATAGGCATCTTCTGGGCTCGCTCGTCCCATCTTAGACCTCATCTATCGCTTACCATCAGGCGAGGTCGAGGTCAAGAGTGAGCTCATCAGTAATAATAAAACTAGGGTTTGATTTAAAAATCGCCTGTATTTCTGTTTCCCGATAGCTATAAACTGGGAGTTTTAAAGTCAAGAGTGAATAGGTTACTTCTAGGTTAGCGTGCTCCACATCATCGCTTACCATCAGGTGAAATGGTGGTCAAACGCGAGCCTATTATCAATTTAAAACAAAATTCAGTGACGTTGATTCTCTCAGTTTGTTTAAGTGTTTCTATCTGAGCTCTTTCACCGTTCAATGTATATTAAGTAGGTATGTATACTCATATATTAAGAGATCTCAGGTCCGGGTTTTAACTCGGAGTAACGGCTATTTTTTGTGTATAACCACTAACAGCTACAGCATTGCTTCTCATAATTTGAAAGTTGAAACTGATTAAAAGATAAACTATAAGAATTAGATTGGTAGTTGCAAAAAAACTGAGCAAGTACGAATCTTAATTATGGTCCGTGGGTTCCGCACCAGGATAGATTTAACTCACAGTCCTGTACTTCTTTTATGCCAAATAAATTATTTTTCTTTTATGCTAAATAAATTATTGTTAACATTTATTTTTGTTTTATTAAGAACTATCTGCTCTCTGCGGCTTCACTCGCGTGCTATGTTCTGCATCAGGTGATTCAGAATCAGAAATGAATTATAGCCCATATGTTGCCCAAACTTAACAGATATACAAATAACAAAAAAGTTACATTCAAATCTGTCAAGTCGTTCCGGTGATTAGTGTTTACAAACAGACAGACATATAATTCAAAATTCTCTAAAGCTCTACTAATGATTTTAAACCCTCTCTCAATTCTTTTTAACACGCTTTTATTAGGTCGACCTGTATGTAACTGACTATGTAATGAAATCTAAGGTAACTAATTTAACCATCTTCCAAGGGTCGTAGCGTAATGAAAATTGGCAGCTGTATGTAGTTCTGATGACAATACAATAATATGGTACTGTCAAACTGATCTGATGATGAAGACGGAAGATATGAGCTGGAACTTCATGATGGAAAATCGTATCATAGCTGTTTTGGATTTCTTAGAAAAGTCTTGTAATGAACTTTGACCACGATTAGGTTTCAAGGTCTGGTGATGAAGCCGGAAGATAGGCACTGGCATTCCATGATGGAATATAATATTATAGTCGTGTTTGCACTTGTGAGAAAGGCCACGTAATGGACTTTGAACACGATCAGGTTTCAAGGTTATAACAAACCTAAAGAAAATCCGTTATCGGTTTTCTTAACCTTTTTGAATTACCGCGTAATCGATAGGTTTATTATTAGGTAGATCTGTAACGATTTAAATATACAATAAAATCTAAGAATCTGAATTAAACGTACTTCTAATTGTTGTATCATCATGAAACTTGGCAGTTATGTGTAGATTAGACGACAATACAATATTATGGTACCATCGAGCTGGTCTGACGATGGAATTGGAAGGTGGCTGATGGAACCTTGCACTGCCTGCTAGTAAACATTTCTAATTTCTGCTCATTACATTAGTCTTAAAAGCGTGTTTTTGGTTTTTTAAACTATTAATTTATTTGTAAATATATTCAATTTATAGACACATTATTTTTACTGTTATATTATATGTTTATAATATTATGTATTACCTTGTATTTAAGAACATGAATAGAATTGTTACAAATCCATAAGCATAGTACTGCTTGTTTAAATAAGTGCCAATAGGAACCAATATACCTTACCTTTCACTAGCAAGAACTTACACGAACACCGTGTAATTATAACTTTACAAGATTTCTGCCCGCGGCTTCACTCGCGTAATGTTTTTTATGGTCTCATTCCAGCTCAACAAAATCAAATCAATACGTTACTCCGTTTAAACGCGAAGGAAGAACAAGCAAAGAAACACAGTTTTGCATTATTATACTTACGCTTGTTTTGGAAAACATTTGGTTACGGAACCCTAATCTGAGCCTAATATTAATATAGGTACTTAATTAGTAGGTACACGATATCATCACGCACACGTCAGTGCTGTATATGTTTAATTGCAATTGATATTAATACATCCACTAAAAAAATGGCGCGCTTCTTTAGATGTTGTGTGTGGGAAAAGCGAAGTGTCGAATCAAAGCTGTCTTCTTACAACACGTTGAACGCCAACGCGGTCAGTGCTGACCGACAGTGAGCTTTCCCTTCAGGCCAAGCAAAAATCACAGTTCTATCCAAATTTAGAACAAATGTTTTTTTAATTGTTGGTATGACGGGAAGCCAACTCAAAAAAAAATAGATACTTATATCTAATGTCCAAATGTATGATTTTATTAATAAAAGTCAACTCTAGTCATTAATTATTTAATTATGGAGATATTAAACGCCGGGCAGCACTGACCGACGCGGTCCGAACGGCAAGTCTAGTTGTCGGCCATCACTGATCGACGACGCGGCCCGAACGGCAAGTCTAGTTCTCGGCCATCACTGATCGACGACGCGGCCCGAACGGCAAGTCTAGTTGTCGGCCATCACTGATCGACGACGCGGCCCGAACGGCAAGTCTAGTTGTCGGCCATCACTGATCGACGACGCGGCCCGAACGGCAAGTCTAGTTGTCGGCCATCACTGACCGACGACGCGGCCCGAACGGCAAGTCTAGTTGTCGGCCATCACTGACCGACGACGCGGCCCGAACGGCAAGTCTAGTTGTCGGCCATCACTGACCGACGACGCGGCCCGAACGGCAAGTCTAGTTGTCGGCCATCACTGACCGACGACGCGGCCCGAACGACAAGTCTAGTTGTCGGCCATCACTGACCGACGACGCGGCCCGAACGGCAAGTCTAGTTGTCGGCCAGCACTGACCGACGCGGCCTGAACGGGAAGATTCATTTTTTTTTCTTGGCGTTCAATGTGATAAAGAGAACTAGCAATGTGGATCGAATTTACATTACTAGCAATCTTGCCCCCTTCAACTAAGCTAATTATGGTTGTGTCTGGCCTGGTTTCACGGCAATAGTGTAATGGGTGGGGTTCGAACCTGCGACCTCTTGATGAAGCCTTAGCTATTAGGGTATTGCAGCTTTTTTTTATTGATAATAGGCTTGCGTTTGACCACCATCTCACCTGATGGTAAGTGACGATGTGGTCGAAGATGGAGCACGCTTGCCTAGAAGTAACCTATTCACTCTTGGCTTAAAGACTCCCAGGTTATAGCGATCAGGAAACACAGACTCCGGCAGGGAATTCCACTCCTTAGCAGTACGCACAATGAAAGTATTCCCAAAACGTTTCGTGCGTATGGGTGGGATGTCCACCATATCTCCTTGGCACAGCAAACAATCTGTGTCTCCTATTCCGGTTAAAGTTGATCGGAGGAAATAGATGGAGTTGTCATGGAGATCAAGAGCATCTGTTTTTTCACGAATATTCAGCTGCATCCGGTTAGTCTAGCAGCAGAACCTAACATATAAAGAAAACAATATCTAAGTAAATATTCTCCATCAAGAAAAATATCAATAAGCAAAACTTCGTAACCTTGGCACCCACAATCAATGACTTGCAACGTTATGCAATAACGTGTTAATGATTGCAATTTCCACGGAGATTCGAGAGAGAAGCAAGCATTGGTACAGTGAAACAAATGCTTATCATGCGACGCGAATTGGGGTAAACTAAGTTGCTATGGTGATAAGGTTTTGAGAACTTCGGTGCAGCATAATGGTAAGGAGATTATTATTTATTAACCGACTTCAAAAAAAGGAGGTTTACAATTCATCTTGAACTTTTTTTTTTTATGTATGTTACCTCATAACTCGGAGATGGCTAGACCGATTTGGAAAATTCTTTTTTTGTTTGAAAGGGTATACTTTCTAGTTGGTCCCATTGTCGTCACGTTTGGAGCTGATGATGGGATCATGGAGAAATCGAGGGAACTCTTCAAATATTATAGGCACACCTATAGCGTTTTGGGTATTTTTTATAGTACCTTGTGCAGTTGCTCTCGAAAAGCACCATTTGAGGAAGTGGAACTGATGATGAAGACCCCAGATGGCCACCGAAAGTACTCAATAATAAGTATTTCGTTGATTGCGATTAGATTACTTGAATATGGATGTTAAGCACTTTATGCTCGTCACAATGCATATGGTGAAGTATAGCTGATGGTGATGTACCAGGAGAACTCTTCAAAAATTAACGGCTCTGCACCGGGAAATGCAATATTTTGTAAAAGGTGATAAGTAGTTGACATTTTGGCTTTTGTAACTAGATAAATTACAAACCGACCCACTAAAAAGCGTGAAATAAAACTTTTTAGCAAAAAATAGAACCGACTTCTATATAAAAACACTACAAATGCAAAAATAACTTTCATTTCGGAAGGCGGTGTCTTTAGTTTTGTATATATTTTCGTTTTTGACACCGCCTTCCGAAATTAAAGTTATTTTTGCTTTTGTAGTGTTTTTATATGGAAGTCGGTTCTATTTTTTGCTAAAAAGTTTTTAAGTGTAGTGTTTGTATCTACACAGTAGATACAATACATTGTCTCACATACCACTCCGGAGGGGGCTAGCTGTCAAACGTCAGTCGTGTGACGAACGCGGTACGAGTCGGACGGCGCCTGCGCTCCGTTGTGTGTAGTAGTGAGCCAGTGACTTACCTGAATGACCCAAGGGTCCTACTGTATTTCTTCAGCATATCGAGTTGCCTTCGTGTCTCTGATAGCGCGTTAGTTTTAGTTAAGCCGTTAGCCCCAGATGTGTCTTTGACCGTTGTTACGGGTAGAAAAAAACCAGAAAAATTAACCCGGCTACTGGGTTGTAGAGGTCAGATACGCAGTCACTTCGTGTAAAACACATTAGTGTTCACACACATTAGTGTTCACACACATTAGTGTTCACACACATTAGTGTTCACACACATTAGTGTTCACACACATTAGTGTTCACACACATTAGTTCCGGCGCGGTTGCAGCTGATACTTACTCAGCTGCTTCAGGTTAGACTGGAAACCGAAACTAACAGAGTTGGGAAAAGGCTAAATAAATGATGTATTTCTATTTATCTTAAACTGCGATAATTATAGAACTTTTTTAAGAGGGAAAATCATCAAATAACTCTTCCCTATAGGAGTAGAGCGGATAAATGATAAATGATCTTTATTTAGCAAATTGGTTATTAAATAACACTTTTACACGTAATTTTTTTTTTTTTGTGAATGAACTAGATGAGGCCGGTGTTTCCTAACTGACTAACCTGAGAAGAAACTCCGACACAAACTCAGGAGTCCGGAAGGAAACGGAAGGGATTGTCAGACTTATACTTACAAAAAACCCACCCTGTTTCTTCAGTTGACCTTGGCCGTGGTATCTCGTTAGAACATTCCTGCTGCTCCGACAGGCAATGGTACTATCGGCAGAGCCGGATTAACCCTGTCAGAGGCCCTGAGGCAATGACATTCTCCCTTTTCTTACTTTGACTGACCAAATCGTGTGTGAACTGAGGAAACGCACATTAAGGGCTGTGGTTTTTAATACATTTGTTTACTCATTCCCAGATTTGTTCTAAAATTGTTTTAATTCTACTACTAAATCTAACGATTTGTATTTTGTGAAATAAAAGTGAGGTCCCTAAGTTCACACGCACATCAAATTCTCGTTCGAAGAAACATGTTTTCTTGGTGCGTGCATTGGGCCTGGGCCCCTAGTTGATGCGGGGCCCCTAGGCAGTTGCCTTCTCCGCCTAATGGTTAATGCGGCCTTGACTATCGGGCCCCGTTATTGCTTCTGACTGATCTTTGAAGTGCACGTGGAACACGACACCGCGCTGTCGACTGACTATGACTCGAGATAACTACTTGTTACCAGTAATTAAGGAAATCTAAAGCTTATACATACTTCATATACGACCTGCCTATCTATCCTAATTCTTCTAATTTGCAAATACGTTATCCATAATCACTTCCGCTGATGAATCCCATTCGTGAAAACTTCAGGCAAAATTATTAATGTGACACAGCTACATTGAGAAAGGGATAACTAGGTCTAGTTCATGAACTTTCTAACAAAGTTTACACTAAAATCCACTTAAACCTATTGCGTATTTATTTAACTTACATATGATTTCAGACCCGTCTAAAACTAATGACGCATTGAAAACACATTATAGATCAACAGGCACGATTTTTGCAACCAAAATGGTAGTTGCAAAAAAATAGAAAGGAAAAACATCGAATAAAAATTCATATCAGACGTTGTATGTACAAATTAGGACCGGATGTTGCGTAACCGGTAGTGGGATATACTATACATACAATATACATGTGCACATTGATCCCTTATGTATTCAGTAGACGTTTACTTCGCCCTTTACCTTACGGGGACCGTGACCCTGGTACGGTCAGGCAAAAAAGTTCAGATAAGAAATGTTTTATTTGCCCCTTTTTATTAGCTGTCAAACTCAAGTCTATTAGGGCTTGTGGTTTTACCTTTTTTACAGTGTCCCAAATAGGCGTTGGGAGGATGCTTCGGAGTGGCCTTCTAAGAGGACCCAGGACATCACTCGGGGTGTTGATGCGAACGGAGATGGTGGTAAAAATCACACAGGTCTCCGAGCACCCGACTTGGGGCCGAGCGCCTTTTGAAGATTTCGCCCCGAAACCAAAAATCGCTTGTGTTTATATAGATTTTTATAATCGTCGTATTTATTATTAAAATTAATTGTAGCTACATTTTAGCTGTATATGAAATATTCATTCTTATTCAATTTTTGATATCTTGGGCATTTAATGTAGATTTTTATATTTTTTCTTCTCTCTTCCACCTTTTTACCTATCTTGTAAAATGCTCGATTCCTGTGGACGGTAGAAGCGAAACCTCAGCATAAATTATCTAGCTACATATAACATGCGACTCATTACACGGTCCGATTACTAGCCAAAACTTAAAGTAAAATATCCAGGATCGCGAATTACATAATTTAATAAACTGCCAGCACTTTCTTTTCTGCAAACCTTACCTCCATTAGGGTAGTTAACCCATTGGGTTTATTGATAAACTTGTTGTGTAAAATGCTTACAACATTGTTGTTTTTAGATCAGCAGTTAACTGTATCGACAGTTATATTAAGCGAAGGAATATACTTCGATGAAATGGGGTCACAAATTGAACTGAAAATTATGCTTTGGAATGTCGTCGCGAGCACATGATCTGTAGTGACGCATGCGCGAACTGTGTGCATGTGAATGGTAGAATATATTGAGACTAGCTCTAGTCGCTATAAAATACAGCATCTACATATTCTGTACATATTTTCTTTCTTTACCTTTTTAAAAAAAATGGCCAAGTGCGAGTCAGACTCGACCATGAACGGTTCCGTAGTAACTACGTCAAATAACTTTGTTTTTCATAGTGTTTGTATCAAATACAATGTTATAGTTGCGGTTTTAGAAAATATGCTAAATCTCAAAAGCTGCTGACCCGATCTCGTTCAAACCAATTTTCGTTGAAAGTTTACATAGATCTACAACACATATATTTTATTAGATTTTTCAATCCATTATTATAGAAGTTAGAGGGGGGGGACACTTTTTACCACTTTGGAAGCGTATATCTTTTAAACGATTAATTTTATTAAGAAGTGTTTTTAGAAACCTTGATGTCATTTTTAAAGACCTTTCTACAGTTACCACACACGCATAGGTTTCATGAATAAAAATATTTTCAATTTAGTTCCATGTATGAGGAGCCCCCCTTAATTGGCCAATTTTTTCATTCTGGACGATCCTACTCTTAACCCTAATCACGCCGTAGTAAGCGATAGATGAGGTCAACAATAGAACCAGCGAGCCTAAAAGATACGTCATCACTCTGGCTTTTTTTGTCTGCCTGTCTTTTTGTTCATCCGAGCTAATCTATGGAACAGCTGAACCGACTACTTACAATGGGACTTGCACTGGAAGAAAGAGGAAGTTATTTTTATTATTTGTTGCATTTTCTTTTAGGTTAAAATTTATATCTAATATATTTATTTATATTATGTTTTTATGGCAATTATGCTTCTGTGTTTCGTTCTCGAGATTAGATATATACACTTGTAGTCACACATACAATGTCGCCACTATTGCACTAAGTTCATAGACAAAAAAAAAAAATCTTTTGACACTTCTCTATAGGTTTCTCGCGTTCTGTTCAATCCGCCATTCACATTTCAGTGCCCCGCCACGTTGTAATTTTAATTTGCGTTCTAGTTTTTTAACGAGAGTTAAAGTGATTTTTAGTGTTTTAAACCAAAAATGCCGAAGAGGAAGCATAATGACAAGGATTCATATAGTTATATAAAGAAGAAAATAAAGAAGTTGGAAAGAAAACTGCTAAAAGGACGACGCCATAGATTGTCATCATCCTCTGATTCCGAATCAGTCGTTTCAATACCTCAAGGTATCTACCTAATGCTTACATTTTATTTCCTATAGTTTTATAACAATTATATGCAGATTAATGTTAATTATAACGTACGAATTGCAACTTGTCCCTATTCAAACTCGGGCCTCGGGTTCACGATGCAACGTGTTGAGTTCATCTTACCCGCTGTGTAAGTTTGCTTTCTTATATTGATGTTACCTGTTTAGGTAATTACAACCGAATAGCAATTTGTGCATTCACTAAACTGGGGTTCACGATGTAACGCCTATGAGTTCATCTTACCCGCTGTTCTCGTTCGTATACATACGTAATAAAAAGTTACCTGTTAAGGTACCTACTTACTTTTAACCATAACTATGCGTATCCATTGATTTACTTAAAACAGATTACTGGGGACTTACGTATCATATTGCACCATAGATACAGTTATTTTTTCTTACGGAAATGATACAGAGATTTATGATTTCCGATTACAGACAACACAATTATGGAATCGGAGAATAATGAATACCTACCGGTGGACCTTAATGAACCGGTACCATCAACTAGCACTTCAGGTCTAGAACCACTGCAGGTGCCTGTACCTGAAGCAGACCAAGAGCCTACTTCCCAGGCTACCGTTGAAGAGGCTAATGTTATGGAAAAGGGGGATCAGCATCAGGAGCTGGACGAAACTGTAATGGAAATATTGGGAACTGACCCATCAACCACAACATCTTATGGTAATGACATCCAGAAGGACTTAGCCATACGCTATGAATTTATAGCCACTTCTGGTTTACAGAAAGAACTCCGCAAAGAACTTTTAGAATCCCATTTGGCTCCAGCTAACTGTAAGCTGATAGATGCACCATCCCTTAATCCTGAGATCAAGGCTGCTGTCACTGATATCATAGTGAAAAGAGATAAAGCTATGCAGGCGAAACAAAAACAAGTTGGTAGCGCTATTGCATGTTTAAGTGAAGCTATTACTATTCTTTTGTCTCAAGAAACAAAAGATCCAAATATATTAAGATTACTTATAGACACAGGGCGCATTCTGTGCGACTGTCAACATAATGATTCTATTACTAGACGTAATTTTATCTTGGCTGTGCTGAAAAAAGATTTAAAAGATCAGGTGCAGCTGACCAAAATTGATAGCCTACTCTTTGGACAAGACCTTGCTGATACCTTGAAAACAGCTAAAGCTATAAATAAGTCAGGATTTGAACTGAAGTCTGTCCCACCACCAAGGGTTATAGCAAACAAGTCAAAGCCTCCACCATCCAGCAAGAATTTAAACTGGAAGGCTCCAGCTCCGTACCGCAGACCAACGGGGCCTCGGAGAGTGAAGGAGTCTGCACCCTCAACGAGGCAACAGCACGCACAATCATCCAGGGGGTCACGTCCAAACAACGGCCGCAACCGCCTATAGACACTATGGTAAATTATGCTAGCAGACTATGTTATTTTTATGATCAATGGTTGCAAATAACATCAGACCAAACTGTATTGACATGGATTAAGGGTTATGAAATACCTTTTACCCAAACTCCTTTTCAGACTTATTTACCAGTATTTAAAAAATATTCTCATACTGAAGAATGTGATTTTAAACAGGCTATAGACAATTTATTGGCTATAGGTGCTATCTCAAAATGTGAACCTTGCAATGGCCAGTTCCTATCTAATATATTCTTGGTACCAAAACCAAACGGCAAAACACGCCTAATTCTAAATTTAAAACAATTGAACGTTTTTATAAATACAAATCATTTTAAGTTAGAAGACCTTCGGACAACTATTAAACTTATTTCAAAAGACTGTTTTATGTCAACAATAGATCTGAAAGATGCATATTTTTTAATAAAAATTCATGACAATTCTAAGAAGTACTTAAGATTTCAATGGAAAGATAACTTATTTGAGTTTAATGTTCTGCCATTTGGTCTCAATACTGCACCCTACGTTTTTACAAAGCTTATGAAACCTGTGGTCAAATTGTTAAGATGTACTGGTAATTTGTCAACCATATATCTTGACGATCTGTGTCTAGTATCACATTGTTATAGTGATTGTGTCAATAATGTTGAATTAACAAAGACATTTCTTTGTTCCTTGGGCTTCATAATTAATGAATCTAAAAGTTGTTTGGTCCCTAGTAAGTCATGTAGATATTTAGGATTTATCATTGATTCTAATACAATGGAAATTAGCTTACCTGTTGAAAAGCGTGAGAAGATAAAGAAGGAATTAATAAAATTTAAAAACCTTAATAGGTGTAAAATTAGGGATTTTGCTCGCTTAGTTGGACTTCTAACATCTGCTTGCCCTGCAATTGAATATGGCTGGCTGTATACTAAGGAGTTTGAGAGATGTAAATTCTTAAGTCTTAAAGGCGATGATAATTATGAGAAGTTCATGACTATTCCTTCTACTTTAAATTCAGATTTTGATTGGTGGATAAATACCATTGATAAATCAGTTTGCAAAATAAAATTTGATAATTATAATTTAGAAATTCAGTCTGACGCCTCAACTACGGGATGGGGTGTAGCTTGTGGGGGAAAAACGGCAAGTGGTAGTTGGAGTCAAGAGGAAAGAAATCAGCATATTAACTATTTAGAATTAATGGCTGCTTTCATTGGTCTCAAAATTTTTGCAAAAGAAATATTCGGGTGTCAAATCATTTTGCGAATTGACAATACGACAGCGATATCCTACATAAATCGTATGGGAGGTGTGCAGTTTCCCCATTTAACGAAACTTACCAAGAGTATTTGGCAGTGGTGTGAATCTCGCAACCTTTTCGTTTCTGCTCTGTACATCCCATCATTCGAAAATTCTATCGCCGATGCTGAATCGAGACGAGTTCACCCCGACATTGAATGGGAACTATCAGACTTTGCTTTTCAAAAAATTATTAAGTTTTTCGGTCAACCTGATATAGATATGTTTGCTAGCCGTATAAATAAAAAATGTGTTAAATACATTTCGTGGCACAGAGATCCTGACGCATATAATATTAATGCTTTTTCAATATGTTGGTCTGATTGGTATTTCTATGGGTTTCCTCCATTCGCAATCATTCTCAAAACATTAAGAAAGATTATTAGTGACAAGGCAAAAGGAATACTCGTTGTCCCGGCCTGGCCATCGCAGCCGTGGTATCCATTGTTTAATAAGCTTTTGGAAAGGAAACCTTTGATATTTAATTCTTCTAAGGAATTAATAATTTCTCATTCCAGCAACCGTCAAATACACAGGCGGATTACCCTGGTTGCAGGAATATTGTGCGGGAATCTCTACTGAGAAGAAATGTGCCTCCTGCATCGATTCACATTATGTTGGCGTCCCTATCGGAAAATTCCATCAAACAATATGATTCTTGTTTGAAAAAATGGTGTACTTTTTGTAAGAATAACAAGGTTGATGTTTTCGAGGCATCTATACCAAATATCATTTATTTTTTTACTGAATTATTTGAATCTGATGCTAAATTTGGTTCGCTAAACAGTTGCAGATCGGTATTGAGTTTAATTTTAGGTAATCAAATCAGTAAAGATGATCGAATACAAAGATTATTTAAAGGGATATCTAGACTTCGCCCATCCTTGCCTAAGTACGACTTGACTTGGGACACTTCATTAGTTATAGAAACATTGGCTAGTTGGGTACCTCACGATCATTTATTGTTAGATAAAATTTCAAGAAAATTAGTTACCTTACTTGCACTTGTTACAGCCCATAGGGTTCAAACCCTATCCAAAATTAAAGTTGAGAATATTCATGCTTTACCTAATGAGATATCTATTAAAATCCCTGATTTAATAAAAACTTCTAGTATAAACTCAAAACAGCCAATACTTGTACTGCCCTATTTTCGGGAAAGACCCGAAATATGCCCTGCTAAATTATTGAAGGATTATTTACGTATAACTGCAACATTACGTAATAATCACACCTTTCTTTTTATTAGCACCAAAAAGCCACATAATAAAGTTTGTGCTCAAACATTAAGCAGGTGGATAAAAAGTACCTTAGAGGTCAGTGGCATCGATGTTACCGAATTTTCTGCTCACAGTACTAGGCACGCCAGTACTTCGCGAGCCTATAAAATGGGTGTTAATTTAGATCTTATAAGGAAAACTGCCGGGTGGTCTGGTACATCCACAACTTTTGCTCGTTTTTATAATAGGGCCATATCAACTAACTCTAGGGATCAATTTGCTAGGAGTATTTTAATTGATATTAATAATATGTAATTATTAATCTGATTTTTGTATAGCTATACTAAGTATAATTACTTCAGTTGTGATAAATTACTAATTGCCTTAGTTCTTAGTTGCATAGCCATTTCTGATAATTGGTAATAATAAAAATTATATTTATTTTAGTTGAGGAATCTCTTTCTTTTTGCTTTCAATATACTATTTTTTATCCTTTAATGCCTATACCTACCTTTACTATATTTCACAAATAACTCTCAATATCTACAAGTGTATATATCTAATCTCGAGAACGAAACACAGAAGCATAATTAATGATTAAACGAACTTACCTGTAAGTGAAGTTCGATCATAATCCGCGAGTTGACAGTATGTATAAAAATTAAAAATAACTATTTAATTATGTAAATCTATTGATATGAAGCACAAAATAGTACAAATGAAGAAAAGATTATTATTAATTTATTTTATTTTCCCTTGTGAAAAATGAGATTTTTTATCAGTGAGTCACGTGATTAGAAACACCAATCAGAAAACGAGACGTCATCGTTCAATATTTTGACAGCTGACTGGTTATCTTTGGTTGGTGCGTAAGACAAAATAAGAAAAGAATAGCTTGCTACTAATATAGTAATCTGTGTAACTAACTAACTGCTTGCACTGTCTGGACAGGTCCGCTCAAATTTGCGTGGTTATTTCCTCAAAAGAATACCAAAGACCATTGGCGTATGTAGAGATATTTCCCAGGGGGGGGCCTGGCCCCCAGTAGTAGAAGCGATGATCGCTTATCAAAGTTGCGTCAACTCTTAACGTACGAAATGAAAATTTTCACATAAATTAATTTAACATGTAACGCATAACGGAGCCTTGCATGAGTGAGTGTGACTCGCACTTGGCCAGATTTTTTAATTTTTCAGCCATGATTGTTTGTCAGTCAAAATTCTCGGGTGGGCACCAGACCATTCTGGGGTGGGCACGGCCCAGCCGGCTCCCCCCATCCTACGCCTATGCCAAAGACATGAACCTACATGCCTCTCATATACAAATACAAATTGTCTGGACTTTAAAAGAGACGTTGACGAGTAACTCAGAAGCAGTTTGTTTCGGTGTATCTTCTCAGAGTAGTCAATTAGGAAATACCGGCCTCATCTGACTAAATTAAACACGCAAAAAAACATGACGTGTAAAAGTGTTTTTTATAACCAATTTACAAATAAATATTTCATTTCATTTCATAACTAACTCTCTCTCTTCTGGTTCATTTGTCTTATCGTCCTGTAATAGTTGTTCGATAAGTTCCTTTTTTTGTCTTTTTAAAAAAGCAGATAGATAGATATATTCCTTATTGTACACCATAACAGTAAAACAAATATGGACTTAATAACTAAAAAGGGTAATACAATGGGCGGACTTATCGCTAAAAGCGATCTTTTACAGACAACCTTTGGATGGATTTGACACAAATTCTAACCACTTCTTGCGAATATCTCTTTTTAAAGGGACATGAATAAATAGTTTCGCTGGCGTTTTTATAGTAGTATTCCCACAACAAGGTACTGCACAGCACTAATAATAATTTTTCACGTTCATAATAGAGTAAAATATCATAAAATACCCGAAGTACATTTGTGTGCCAAATGCCAGAAAAGTTGTTTTTTGAACGATGACGTCATACGTAGTCACGTGACCACAATGCCACGATTTAGGCCATAGTTTTTTAATAAATTAAAAAATTACTTATATTTTAATTGAAAGGTTAAGTGATGAATAAAATATTATTTTACGAGTACACATGAAGCGTTTCGAAGCGTTTCAAACCATTTTTACATAGTTGTCAACTCGCGGATTATGCGAGGTGTTTCGTTCGAAGAGATTAGCATCCCGCCCTCCCTAATTCTGTCTGCCCCCAAAATTGTGAAATAAGTATTGTATTGTATCTCTAAACTAAATGACGGATTGAACAGAACGCGAGAAACCTATAGAGAAGTGTCAAAAGATTTTTTTTTTTTGTCTATGAACTTAGTGCAATAGTGGCGACATTGTATGTGTGACTACAAGTGTATATATCTAATCTCTTCGAACGAAACACCTCGCATAATTATGATCGAACTTCACTTACAGGTAAGTTCGTTTAATCATTAAATAAACTTCATCACTTTTACTATTACATTTTCCCTCACTTGCTAGTTTTACATAATGCATGCTGTGAAACTTCTACAACAGGCTTCAGAACCCCATATGACATTATTACTATAACATGAATGTTATTAAAAAAACCAGCCAAATGCGAGTCGGAGTCGCGCACAAGGGTTCCGTACCATTTTCTATAAAAACGGCAAAAAAGATATGTCTGTTGTATGGGAGCCCCCCTTAAATATTTATTTTATTTTGTTTTTAGTATTTGTTGTTATAGCGGCAACAAAAATACATAATTTGTGAAAATTTCAACTGTCTAGCGATCGCGATTCTTGAGATACAGCCTGGTGACCGACAGACAGACGAACAAACAGCGAAGTCTTAATAATAGGGTCCCGTTTTTACCCTTTGGGTACGGAACCCTAAAAAGCAGCATAAATAAATAAACATAATTTTAACTGATTCCTCGCCTCCTCTCAAATCCACATACAGAGCTGATACGACAGAGGGGCATTAAATTACACTACGTATACTATACGTGTTTCGTGTTAATTCGATGCAGTTAAAAAATAATATGAGCCATTTTTTTTTTCTAACAAACTAAATAGCTTACAAATCAAAGTAAAATGCAACCACCCTTTGTAAATTAATGTGACTGACCTTAAATACCTAGGTAACAAAGTGGCAACGTAGCGCGGCGTGTGTTATCTCTTGTCTTGGTCAGATTTATCGCTTTAGGGTGCATCTTATCAAAATCATTTGCGAATAAACTACTTCTCCTATTTAATTGATTTTTGGTATAGAGCTTGAAAATTGTTAAAACGCAGTTTAAAGGAAAGCCCCTCGGTCGTATCGACTCTGTATAACTCATAATATTCTTCTATTATTCTTCTATCCATATATCATATATTATATAGTATCACCAGATCATCCTCAAAGGGTCAAGATACGATTACAATCGCGGCCATAATTGAGCAAATTACAACTCATTGTTCATGTGATGTCCATACTAAGTAGATCCATGTGTTGAGCTCATACCTTAAGTGGTGCGGTGTGACAGTTTGCACGTGTTTACGGGGGGGTTTTGTTAGTGCGATTAAATATTTTGATCGATTTTTATTGCTTTTGGATAGTTGGTTTTTGTATTTTTTTTTAATATTACATAAAATTTATCCGTAGTCTGGCCCTCCCTTCCGCTCCACCAAAAGCGGGAGAAGCATAGAAATATAGAAATCTATGGGGAGAAGTCATTCGATGATTTTCCCACCCGGAAAAGAAGGCATTCTCAAGGAATTCTCAACCAAGGATGGTGAAGGGATAGCGTGGCTCGTGCAATGATTTTGTGGGAGCAACGAGAGGAAAAAAAAAATGAAATAATGAAATTAATTTTAATCCTAAACTTCTGCGACATTCTGCTGATCCCTAAAGACTTTAATGATATTATTTCTATATCTAGTTTTGCGGAGATGTTTTATAATATTTGTTGCTTTGTGATTGTAGTGGGTGGTGTGGGTCTGTATTATCATAAATTATTTTCTAGTCTATGTAAAATGTCTCTACAACGTGTAACGGAAACCCCATATCTATCCAAAAGAGCTGAAGACAACATCTGATATGTAGTCTCTATGCACAGTTTCAGCACAAAATAACTGACTCAAAGAATTGATACCAAATTATTAGTTTCATATATTTCTTGAATACCAATCATAACAAACGTGTCACAGCACTACGAGGGTCAATAACTTTCCACGTCACTTGCCAATATCACGATAATTCTTTTCGTTCTTCTTAATTTGAAAAATTCGGTCTGGTATCAGTGTATTGGAATTTGTAATAAGTTCTACACACGTAGACTTAGGATTACAAAACCCTTGCCATATCTTTTGTTATCATCCAAAGAAGCCATGCACTTGGTATGTATATACCCTTTAAATTACACGTTGTATACTAATATTATAAAGCGAAAAAGTTAGTTTGTTTAAACGCCCTAATCTTGGAAAGTACTGCGCGGATTTAGATGAAATTTGGTATAGAAGTAGCTTGAAGCTTGAGAAAGGTTATAGGTTTTATATCTGACTACAAAAGAAGGAGAGTTATGTTTTCATCATGACAAAGTCCACGTGAGCTAAACCTCACACAACTTTCTAGTAAATACATATGTAAATTGACCAAACAATGCCGAGTACTTACAGTTTAAATAAAAAAGCATTTCTCATCTACTACAATCTATTAAATGACCCATAAACGTATGAAGATCACCCATAAATAATAAACTTTAATACAATCAAACGGATTACACAAACTGCATTAACATTCTAAACTCGAACGTTAAAATTATTACAGATTCTAATAGCATTTGACAACGGTGATAGGTAGTTTTAGAGAAGCTTTCAGTTCCCATCTTTTACGGGAGTATTTCCCACCAAAAGATGAGAAAAGATACACCAATTTTAATTTCTTATTTGACCTATAAAGAACCTTATTAGACTTAAAACCTTCGGTAATGCTCATGATGACAACATCTATATTAATATTAAAAGCGGAAAAGTTAGTTTGTTTGTTTGAACGCGCTAATTAATCTTCGAAAGTTCTGGGTGGATTTGGTTGAAATTTGGTATGGAAGTATCTTGAAGCTTGAGAAAGGTTATAGGCTACTTTTTAACCGACTGCAAAAAAGGATAATTATGTTTTTATCGTGATAAAGCACTCAGGAGCAAAGCCACGCGCGAGTGCTAGCTAGACTATAAAATGAGTGTCGATATTATTATGTAATATATTTTATGGGCGATCTTATACGCGATCATTAGGGTCTTAATCCAAACCAGTTAATTATGTCAACTTTGTAATGTTTTCATCGATATTTTAACATTTTCTAACATATACCGCAAAAACTAAACGTCGATTAATCTATGCTATTTAGTCAAATATTATAAAAGGAAAAATGTTTGTCCGTGAGCTGGTACTTAGGTAGGTAGTAAGCTAAGCCCGTTTCACCATCAGACTACAAGACGAATGGTGATGCCCTATCGTTACATGGTGGACAGCTTAGAATTTCCTGTCCAATTATGCGGTTCCACATAACTTTAACCTGGGGCTCTTAAACCTGGAGTTACTTCTCTCTGTTACCCAGCCAAATCATTAGGTTGTAGAGATAAACGCAATTTCCCAACTACAAACGGTTAAACTAGTTAAGCGTGCTTCTCTTAGACCAAATCATCGCTTACAATCAAGTAAGCCGGTGCGCGGTGGTCAAACGCGAGAGTAAAATCAATAAAAAAAAATCGAAAAGCTCATCCGATCTTAAAAATTCATTCACTTATATTTTGCGATGAAAAAAGCTTTTCACACGTGATCGAAGCTAGTTATTTTATAAATGTACCAGTAATGAGTTAATTGTTAATGGAAGATTTAAGTCCATTAATTAGATTTCAGTAACCGAGACAACTATGCACTTTCTTGCTCAAACTCAACTAGCTCTATAAACAAATGTACAAGCGATTCTCCATATTTAGCCAAAGATTACACTAAACATCCAAGCTAGAAGGTTATGCGACATCTGTATAAACACAATTTGTCCATTTCGTATTAACCTTGCCAAACCGGCTTCTAAAAACGTCTAAAATTTAATGGCAAGTCTGAAAACAACTTTTCATTTCAGTTGTCCCCGTTCCGTGGCGCACGTTATGCTAATACGGAACGTATCCGGTTGGGGAATCCTATTTGGGTTCTGTACAATGTTTTGTTTATATAACATGTCGGTGTTGTCGCGACCTGGCGTTTGAGATCATTGTAAAATCGGCTTGTCAGCGAAACAGGTAGGGTTCACCCTTGCGGAATTTGTCGCGGCATTGTTTTGGCAAACTTGCGTTTATGTTGATAGTTTTGATTAATGTGACTGTTTGTTTGTTTTATCCGTAATTGGCTGTAAAGGTGTATCCAAACATTGAGCAGCAAGAACGCGGCAGCAACACGCGGCATTTCTAGGACACATTTCTGCCGCGCTCTAGTTAGGACAAAGCCGACTAATGTTTGCACGGCAGTCGTCTAAACACAGGACGGCGGGCCGCGCGCGGCAGTCGCGCTCGATTGCCGCTCGATGTTTGGACACACTTTAAGATCAGATATAAGTTACTATAAACATTGTTTTAAGAGCTGTGGATTTTGTTATAAATAAATATATCGACGATGAGCTTATAGTATTCTTGAAACTATATCATGATCATCTGCTTACCTGCCGGGGTTGCGGAATTGTTCGAAAGAGTTACCGCGGCCTCGGAACACGAAGGGCATATGATAGAATACGGAGGGGTTTTAGTCAGTAGAAGTCTGACACTCCATTTCGCTCCACCCGGAGCTGGAGGTTTGAATTTGGTCACTAGAAGGTAGGTGTCTAAAACCAGCCCGATATTTTTCGACAACCCTAGTTAAATATTGTTGGGTCAATGAAATATCCCGCGTCCCAATCTTCCTAAACGACTGTTAATTGGACGTCATATGTGAATGAACCTTCTAAACTCTGGAAGTACCCAAAAGGCAGCGATAATTTCGTTTTCTGAACATGTTAAGCAATTGTGATGGCGGTAAGAGACGAAACAGGTGACAATTTTTGAAAAATGGCGGCCAATGTTGTATTTTTTTTTATTTTAGGATGTACCTAAAGGAGGATTCGGTCGTGTATAGAGAAACGGGCCAAAATACTCATTGGCAAAGATACACTGGTCGAATCAAAGCTCCAGAGCCTTGAACAAGGACGAGTTGCTAGTCTACTGGTTTTCTATCGGTTACATTTCGGGGAGTGTGCGATGGAATTACACAATCTAATTCCGCCAAGCCCGTTCCATCATCGGACTACAAGACAAACGGCGATGCGCCATCGTTACATGGTGGACATCCCACCCATACGCACTAAACGTTTTGGGAATACCTTTATTGTGCGTACGGCTAAAGAGTGGAATTCCCTGCCGGAGTCTGTGTTTCTATAGCTATAACCTGGGGGTCTTTAAGTCAAGAGTGAATAGGTTACTTTTAGATAAGTGTGCTCCATCTTCGACCACATCATAACTTTCCATCAGGTGAGATGGTGGTCAAACGCGAGCCTATTATCAATAAAAAAAATCTCGTGGCTTAATAATGAAAGCGGTCAATCTTAAAGGTGTCAACACTTGTCGAGGTGACCATCATAACATATCGAACTTCCTTCGTGCCTCAGAAGACAGGTTAAGCCGTTGGTCCCAGTTACTGGTAATAAAAAACCAGAAAATCTGACTCTGGTCTTACCAAGGGGCACCGTCCCAGTTACTGGGTTGTGGAGGTCTGATAGACAGTCGCTCCATGTTAAACACTAGAACCCAGTTGCAACCGGTTTGTCTAGAAACCGACCTCAATACAGTTAGGTAAAGGCCATTTGCTTAGCCGTTGATGAAGTCGCTTCATGTGAAAGACTAAAAAGGACAAAACCTTTTGAGTTAATTTAGTGAACTGTTAGTTTAATGTAGTGAAGTGAGTGCTACCCATAAAGAACACAAGAACAAAGTGTCTTCCCCTTAATAGAGACCATAAGAAAAGTGTTAACGGACACATTCTTAGGTTTACTCTACCTAGCAATTTAAGTCAAAAATGAATTACTCATTAGCTTAAGTACTAAGCTAGATTGTTATGATGTCTCCGTATTAGGACACAACATAAAAAAATAAGTGAAATACTGAATCAGAATACTACGCTAATTATCAATCAATATACAACATGTATCGTAATTAACGCACACCCTCAAACACCTCAATTAGAAAATTATGTTATTATCATACATAATAAATACTCTGAATTTTTAGTTTTTCTTGATTGATTAAAGAGTTTTTTTTTTTTAACTTTAACTTCCTTTAAATGAGTTTCATTTTTCTGTAATGTGTACTGAATGAAGGAATTTATATAAATCTGCATTTAAAAAGTTACTACTTTAATTTACGGTCTATAGTTAGTTTATTTCTACTATACAGCGAAAGTGTAATTTGTAATTTACGTAGATTTAATTGCTTTGGGAAAAATAAATCGATATTAAAAACGATAAAATCGATTCAGTAAACGATTCTGAACAAACTAATTTCAGGATGTGCATTTATTATGTTACATTTGTGTATAAAACGCTTCCGTTACTGACTGACAGACAGACAACGCACAGCCGAAACTACTGCGCACAAGAAGCTGAAATTTGGTATATATGTAGGACTTTCAGAATTTCCCACGGGATCGGGATTTGCACAGGAAAAACCTCCCACGCGAACGAAGTCGCGGTCAGCTGCTAGTTTAGCTATAAAGTCACTAAAGGGTACATCTTTTGCTTATAAAACGAAGCATTAATCAATGTAGAATAATTTCGAGTCAAATCCGCATAGTAACGCCTTTACAAATTAATCCTGTACATAAAATCGGAAAATCAAGCATAATAAGCCGATTATGAGTGTTAACGAGTTACTATCGTCAACTAATTCATAAATGAAAACTATAAAGATCGAAGCAGCGAACGTCGTCGTGACGCCATTAACTTCTTTTAGCCATTAATTTTTTTTCTGGAAAGAAATTTAATTAAGACTTAATTAGACGTTGAAGCTGAATAATAACAGCCGCACGGGTCGATCTTAAGGGTCTGTGGCTTAGGCCCCCAGTGGTCAAGGCACCTGTGGCCGACGCCCCCCATTCTATTAATTTAATATCTTTCTTTTTTATGCTTTTTAACTTAGTACAGTAAATAATAAAAGTGTTTCACCATAATAATAAAGTATTACTCTTGCTACACAAAAGTTATTGAAATAACAGAGAGAATAGATCCTTAAGCTTATCGTTACACACATTTTTCCCCATTAAAAACACATTTATTATGTTCACACATGAGCAGAGCACAGCACAGCACTCTATAAGTAAGTTACATGATTCTCTTGATTACAGGTGATATAAACTGTGATTTATATACTATTTTGTTACTAGATTTCTTATTGAGATGAACAAATAAATAATGAAAAATAACTAAGACTTTCATTTTTCAAAATATACAAGCAATGTAAAAACATTTCTATACCGGACAGTACATTTGATAAAAAATTGCTTTGAATTAAATTAATAGAATCGGGGGCGTCGGCCACAGGTGCCTCGACCACTGGGGGCATAAGCCACAGATCCGATCTTAAAGGTTAAGCAAGACTTCGAGGTCTGTGAATGGATGGCCATCTTTACATAGCGAGATTTTTCCGTGCTTCGGAAAGCACGTCCGTTGGCCGTCATTTGGATATCTTTGACAGCGTTACGGGTAGTCAGAAGTCAGACAATCCGAGACTGGTCTGACCACGGGGTATCCTGTGAGGTCAGACAGGCAGTTACTTCATGTTAAACACTAATGTTCAGCTAGGTTTGCCAGATTTTTGTTTGAGCCTGTAAGGAACATATGATTAAATAGACAAAAAAATACGGGATTTAATATTTTTTACCGGGATATTAAAAATCCCAATTATTCACTAAGTTGTATTATTCTGAATATTTTTCAGAAGAACGCGCATGTTTTTGTTGTGTTTGACATATTTAAAAAGCCGAGCACATCGATATAAACAAACTCAGCTCAGATCTCAGTCGCTCGCGCGCAGTCGAAACCAGTTGGATGTAAGTTATCCCACAAAATACAAATTGTCAGATTTAGTAGTAGAATTAAAACAATTTTAGAACAAATCTGGGAATAAGTAAACAAATATATAAAAAACCACAGCCCTTAAGTGCTTTTCCTCAGTTCACACACGATTTGGTCAGTTAAAGTAAGAAAAGGGGCCCCGAGAATGCCATTGCCTTAGGGCCTCTAGCAAGGTTAATCCGGCTCTGCACGGGAGTATCACACCGCTAACTTCCAAACTCCGGGCTGCTACTGAGAAATTCGTTACAGACAAACCCAATAGCGCTTTTTGCCCGACCCAGCAATCGAACCCGAGATCCCAATGCTCAGCAATCGCGCTCGCAACAATTAAAACAACGAGGCAGGATTCGCTCACATGAGAGTCAGAAATGATGAGAGCTCATACATACAAATCTGCGAGATTGATTAAATCGCGCGGCGTGATTAATAACCAATCAGTCGACCAAATGTTTTTCAATTTAACAAAATGCGTAGAAGGTAATATGGCTACTGATTTTGTTTTGTTTTGTTGATTTATTTTTTGTTTTTTTTTAACGTGGTAAAATTATCAAATAAGTCCTCCCACCCCGGGCAGGGTGGGAGGGACTGTCAGACTTTTACTGACTAAATCCACGGTGTTCCTTCAATAACCCTTTACGTACCGGGGTCACGTTAATGTGATAAGTCCCACGACCCCGGCAGGCTTCGGCCCTCTACAGGGGGGCCTCGTCATATTGCTGACGCTCTTTGAGGCGCGCGTGGAACACAACGCGCTGTCGACCCGGGCATGGTCCATGGTCGGACAGCTTCCGAAGGAGGAGGCGGGCCGCGTGAGGGAGAGGATGGCGTCCTCCCTCCAGCCCAGCCGCAGTGGTAGACGCCCACGGCGTCGGACGTCGGCCGACGATTTCCGGCCACCGTAGGCGCGGGCATGCGGACAGCGAGTAAAGGCAACTCGCTGTCCGACCATGGACCATGCCCGGGTCGACAGCGCGTTGTGTTCCACGCGCGCCTCAAAGAGCGTCAGCAATATGACGAGGCCCCCCTGTAGAGGGCCGAAGCCTGCCGGGGTCGTGGGACTTATCACATTAACGTGACCCCGGTACGTAAAGGGTTATTGAAGGAACACCGTGGATTTAGTCAGTAAAAGTCTGACAGTCCCTCCCACCCTGCCCGGGGTGGGAGGACTTATTTGATAATTTTACCACGTTAAAAAAAAACAAAAAATAAATCAACAAAACAAAACAAAATCAGTAGCCATATTACCTTCTACGCATTTTGTTAAATTGAAAAACATTTGGTCGACTGATTGGTTATTAATCACGCCGCGCGATTTAATCAATCTCGCAGATTTGTATGTATGAGCTCTCATCATTTCTGACTCTCATGTGAGCGAATCCTGCCTCGTTGTTTTAATTGTTGCGAGCGCGATTGCTGAGCATTGGGATCTCGGGTTCGATTGCTGGGTCGGGCAAAAAGCGCTATTGGGTTTGTCTGCAACGAATTTCTCAGTAGCAGCCCGGAGTTTGGAAGTTAGCGGTGTGATACTCCCGTGCAGAGCCGGATTAACCTTGCTAGAGGCCCTAAGGCAATGGCATTCTCGGGGCCCCTTTTCTTACTTTAACTGACCAAATCGTGTGTGAACTGAGGAAAAGCACTTAAGGGCTGTGGTTTTTTATATATTTGTTTACTTATTCCCAGATTTGTTCTAAAATTGTTTTAATTCTACTACTAAATCTGACAATTTGTATTTTGTGGGATAACAGTAAGGTCCCTAAGTTCACACGCACATCAATTCTCGTTCGAAGAAACATGTTTTCTTGGTGCGTGCACTGGGCCTGGGCCCCTAATTGACGCGGGGCCCCTAGGCAGTTGCCTACTCCGCCTAACGGTTAATCCGGCCCTGCCCCCGTGCCTCGGAAAGCACGTTAAATCGTTGTTCCCGGCTGTCATTTGAACATCTTTGACAGTCGTTACGGGTAGTCAGAAGCCAGTAAATCTGACACTGGTCTGACCAAGGGGTATCTTGTTACCCATTTACTGGGTTGTGGAGGTCAGATGGGCAGTAGCTCTAAGTAAAACACTAATACTCAACTGGATCTGTTTAGACTGGACGCCGACGGGCGAGAAACGGGCCAAGAGACTCATTGACAACGATGCACTGGTCGAGTCAAAGCCTTGAACATCGACGACAAGTTGCAAGTCTATCAGTTTTCTATCGGTTACATTTCGGCGAGTGTGCGATGGAATTACACAATCTAATTCCGCCAAGTCCGTTCCATCATCGGACTACAAGACAAACGGCGATGCGCCATCGTTTCATGGTGGACATCCCACCCATACGCACAAAACGTTTTGGAAATACTTTCATTGTGCGTACAGCTAAGGAGTGGAATTCCCTGCCGGAGTCTGTGTTTCCTGATCGCTATAACCTGGGGGTCTTTAAGTCAAGAGTGAATAGGTTACTTCTAGGCAAGCGTGCTCCATCTTCGACCACACCTAATATCAATAATAAAAAAAGAACCTCAAATGTGAGTGAATCCATGGGCAGAAGATTGAGTAGAATCTATCTGACAGTACAAAATTTGTAAGACACATAGCAGCTTTCCGTTGTAATACTGAATTCATTGTGATTAATTGCGACACCAGACGGTTAGAATTTACCGCAAAACCGAGCAGATTTGTAACAACAGCTAATCGTATAATAAGTGACATAGAATGAAGATCTATATGGTATTCTGGCACCATATCAAAATACAGTTTACACTGTTAAAACTCCGCTATTTGAGTTCATTAGCACAACAAGAATTAATTTGCGCTCCGCACTCTCAAACTCATTGCAATCGTTTTGGACTTATTCTGTTGTTGTGTGTGTGGGTGAATTCACTAGGAATGCTTTATTTGTAATTTGTTACAATAATAAATAAATTGTTGTAATACTAGAATAGGTACACTATCGCATTAGGTTACCCTGTAACGATAGATGTAAAGTGGATAATAAATAAATAAATTTATACATTTATGTGTATCTTAAAACAATAAATAAGCTTTTGGTCACAATAAGTTTAATATTTGCTTGCACTGTCTGGATAGCTCCACACAAATCTGTGTGGAACTATCCAGACTACCCTACAAGGTTTTCATATAATTTGACCAACATAGACTATATTGACTTCAAAAGAGGCGTCAAAGTCTCTTCTCTGAGTATGTTTCGGTGTTTCTACTCAGTTAGCAAATATCGGCTTCATCAAGTTTAAATTTACGAGAAAAAGTGACGAGTAAAACTGTTATTTAATAACCAATTTGCAAAATAAATATCTTTTATTTGTATGGAATGGTGTTATAACTTATAATACAATATGTAAGAACCATAGAAATATAAAATTATATATATGGTTGAAACCATAGGTATTAACCAAACAATTTAAGTGTCCTACTTTAGTACCGAATAATGCCGTCGTATAGCGCCACTTTGCATTGTCAACTCCTTGTCTTGGTTGCATAATAATTTCGTCCCGAAAAAGTTACTGTACGCACTTAAGAATCAATTATTTTTAATTAATTCAATCCTATTCTATTTTACCTTTAACGCATCACCATAAAAGCCTCATCAAAGAGAAGCTATAGTTTTAATAATTGTCTTTCATAATATCACACAAGCCATACGTGCCAAATATAGTAAACCAATTTTTCTCCGCGGTTTTTTTATTGTACCCTTCACACAGGAACCGAGATATTAAGATCAAAATAGCTAATGACACATAGTAATATTGTAACTATCTACCACCGAAAGAATTTTTGAAATCGTAGCGGTATTTCCAGAGATTACCACGGCCAAACAAACAATAAAATTGTGCTTCTTCCTTTAAAGCGAGATTAAGAGACACACCCCAGCCGGTTTCAAGCAAACAAAATTAATAACCAATCAGAAGCTTCAACAATTATGTTTTAATAATTATAGATGTTATTTTAATAGCTTTATTAAACAAGCAGTCAGCGACGATCGTTCCCTGAGAACGAAACCCTAACCGCCTTGAAAGGAGACGACCAAAAAAGCGCGCGTTAATCGCTCGCACGACTTTTTCATCGCAATTAGATTTAATTCATCCACAATCGTGGTCCAAACTTAATCATAGTGCGAGCACACGCACAAATATAAACTATAGATATTGTTTTTGTAAAGATTTATTGAATTTAATTACTTTTATCGTTATTAATATTTTGTGGGAAGTTAACTACTGTAGAGATTCTCTTCTATGAGGACCTGTTTAGAGGTTTAAACACTCAATGGCACACTTTAAATTATAAAGACATAAATACCTATTCGAATTTTAAATAAAGACAGAAGTTTAATTCTTGTAATTACATTGAATGTTTAATTTAATACATTCAATTTCTAATCGTAATTTCAAAAACGTGTTAAAATTCATTCACATTACGGGTACCCGTAATACCCAGAATATCTAACACTGATCTTACCAAGGGGAATCGCGTTAACCAGCTAATGGTTTGTGGAGGTCAGACAGTCGCTTCATGTAAGACAGCTGTACTCGGTACTCAGCTGGATCCGGTTAAACTAGGTAAGCGTACATCTTCAATCACATCATCGCTTACCATCAGGTGAGATGGTGGTCAGTCGTGAGTCTATCATCAACTCAAAATAAACGGGTAATCGATAGTGATGAGAAGAGGAGACGATGATATAATTTATACGTATATAATCTTCTCTTACTCTGTACTTCTCACACTTCTGATTTTATTCATTCTTCCTTTTATATACAGTCTATTCTTCTGTGGAATGCACTACCTCTTGATATCAGGACGGCCACCAGTCGGTATGCGTTTAAGAGAAAGTTGTGGGATTATTTTCAAAACAAATAGTTGAAGCAGAGTTTTCATAACCCCATTTCTATGACTTTTCATTAATATATTATATATATTTGGTATGTATTATGATAAATATGTATGTAAGTTTGTTTTAGCTATTTATGTATATATACAACGTGTAATTTAAAGGGCATATACATACCAAGTGCACGGCTTCTTTCGATGATAACAAACGATATAGCAAGGGTTTTGTAATCCTATGTCTACATGTGTGGAACTTATTAGAAATTTCAATACATTGATACCAGAGACCGAACTTTTCAAATTAAGAAGAACGAAGGGAATTATCGTGTTATTGGCTAGTGACGTGGAAAGTAATGACCCTCATAGTGCTGTGACACGTTTGTTATTACTGGTATTCAAGAAACACATGAAACCAATAATTTGGAGTCAATTCTGTGAGTCACTTATTTTGAGCTGAAACTTTGCATAGAGACTCCATACCAGATGTTGTCTTCAGTCCTTTTGGATAGATATGGGGTTTCCGTTACACGTTGCATTTAGCTGCAATTTATTGAAGAAACTAGCTGTTTCCCGCGATTTAGTTCGCGTGGGATATTTTTTCCGCGCAAATCCCGACCCTGTAGGAATTCCGGTATAAAAGTTTAAAGATTATTCCGGGATTTCAGCTAAGTACATACCAAATTTCAATTATTTTCGTTAATTATTTTTTGCGCGAAAGAGTTTCATACATCCAGGCACCCATCCCCACAAACTTTTGCATTTAGAATGGTGGTGTAATGAGATTGATAGGTTGAATTATTTATTATATCACCGAGTATACACGATTAAATAAATATCAAGTTCTTTCTAATTATCATGTTATATTTTTAGACAATCTATACTTATACATATTATAAAGAAGTAAAATTTGTTTGTATGTTTGTATCTGGGGGATAATCTCCGGAACTAATAATCCAATCCTAATTGTTTTTCATTGATAGAATTATTTCGAAATTCACGCGGGCGCTAGTTACCTATAAGTAGGTATACAACTTTCTTATTAACTTCCAATTGTGTGTTTCCAATCGTGTACCCTTAATTCTTCCATCCAACATTCAAATTTCGAACATTGGAACGTCGAAAAAACAAAACTAAAATTTAATCAAGGCCACCTGTTACGACAATAAAACGCGGGAAAACATTGATATACAAACGTCAAACGTGCAATGTGATTGAAATTCAGAGGGTAGTTCCATCCTATTTCGTATTCAGTTCTATCCGTAATATGCGCATTCTTGGAGAGCAAGGAAATTCCTCCATTAGGGATGTCGACTATCGCAATACCGTTTTCCGAAAATTTAATGAGCCGCAAAATGGCGTTCACTAATTTTGGTGCTTTATTTTATTGGATATTAACAACCATAGATAAAGAGTTATAAAGAACTAAATAACGTAATAGTATGTTTTATAGTTGATAGTGTACTTTCAATATACTTTCAAAATATAAAAAATATTTACTAAAATTAGACTTTTATACCATAATATGTCTGTATACAACGTGTAACGGAAACCCCATATCTATCCAAAAGGACTGAAGACAACATCTGGTATGGAGTCTCTATGCAAAGTTTCAGCTCAAGTAAGTGACTCACAGAATTGGCACCAAATTATCGGTTTCATATGTTTCTTGAATACCAGTAATAACAAACGTGTCACAGCACTATGAGGGTCATCACTTTCCACGTCACTTGCCAATAAAACGATAATTCTCTTCGTTCTTCTTAATTTGAAAAATTCGGTCTCTGGTATCAATGTATTGAAATTTCTAATATGCTCCACACATGTAGACATAGGATTACAAAACCCTTGCTATATCGTTTGTTATCATCCAAAGAAGCCGTGCAATTTGTATGTATATAGCCTTTAAATTACACGTTGTATATTTAAACAGAATTGCAATTGGTTAATTATTTTTTTTATTGTTGATAGGCCTGCGTTTGACCTCCATCTCTCACCTGATGATAAGCGATGATGTGGTCGAAGATAAAGCATGTTTGCCTAGAATTAACCTATTCACTTTTGACTTAAAGACTCCCAGGTTATACCTATCAGGAAACACAGAGTTAATTCATGTTAAGGTACAGGTCACTTTTCTAACGAAGTCGAGAAAGCTTAATTGATCTGCAAATGGTAAGTAAAAGTCCTTCATTTGATGAACTCGCTCCAAAAGAAAAATAGGTAGACAAAAACTATCTTATAACGCTGTTGGTCAAAAAGTATGATGAGGAGCTCATAGGAACATAATAACAAGAGCACGGGTCGAATAAAATCGGAAAATTAAGCATATTAAGCCGAATACGAGTGTTAACGAGTTGATATCATCAATTAATCTATAATAAAAAAAACTTTAACAAAAAATAAAACCGACTTCCCAAAAAAACACTGCAAAGTGAGAAATAACTTTAATTAATGTGTCTTTATTAATTAGGTGTCTTTAGTTTTGTACTACTTTTCGTTTTAGACACTGCCTTCCGAAATTAAAGTTATTTTTCACTTTGCAGTGTTTTTTTGGGAAGTCGGTTTAATTTTTTTTTTTTTAAGTTGTTTTCTCTCTTTTTAATGGGTCGGTTTGTAATTTACCTAGTTACAAAAACCTTTCACCTTAATAAAAAAATTATAAAAAATAAAAAAATAAAAATCATAAAGAATTCACTTTCTTATCACCTTTTGCAAAATATTTCTTTTCCCTAGCTGTTAATTTTTGAGGAGTACTTCTGGTATTTCACCATGAGCTCCTCATCACCATATCCATTGTGACGAGCATAAAGTGTTTTACAACCATATACAAGTAATCGAATCGCAATCAATGAAATACTTATTATTGAGTAGAGTAGATCTAGTAGCCATCTGTGGTCTTCATCATCAGTTCCACTTCACTAGATGGTGCTTTTCGAGAGCAACTGCACAAGTTACTATGAAAAATACCCAAATCGCTATAGGTGTGCCAATAATATTTGAAGAGTTCCCTCGATTTCTCAGGGTTTCCATTATCAAATTTTAAATTCATAACAATGGGACCAACTAGAAAGTGTACCTTCTCAAATAAAAAAAACAATTTTCCAAATCCGGTCCAGCCGTCTTCGAGTTATGAGGTAACAACATACATTAAAAAAGAAAAAAAAGTTCAAGACGAACTGAGAACCTCCTCCTTTTATTGAAGTCTGTTAAAAATCGAAGCTGGGATCGTCGTCGTGACGTCAGTGACTTCTTTTCGTCATTAATATATTTTTTCTGGAAAGAAATTTAATTAAGCTTGATTAATTTTTATTTAATTTATTTTATATTAAATCAAATAAAAATTAATCAAGCTTAATTTTATTTTATTAATAAATTTTATTTTATAATTAAATTGAAGCTAAATAATAACAGCCGCACGGGTCGATCTTCAAGGTAAGCAACACTTGGCAAGGTCGGCCAGGGGACCATTTTTTTTTTATTGATAATAGGCTCGCGTTTGACCACCATCTCACCTGTCAGATCTTAGACAGTCGTTACGGGTAGTCAGAAGTCAGACCATCTGACCCCAGTCTTGACAAGGTATCGCGTTACCCAGCTGCATAGCTCCGGAGGTCAGGTGGGCAGTGGCTTTATGTACTCATCAGTCATCTGGATCCGGCTATAGATAAAGATGTACCAAGGCACGGTCGCAGCCTGGAATTTGGGGGGGGGGTCAAATATTTTTATTTTATTTTATTTCATAGGAACAACAAACAGTAGTACATAGTAACAAATATACTACTCACTACGTTATTCACAGATTATAATAAAGATTATCTAGCTGTTGATAAATGAAATTACATTGTTAACTTAGAGCTTACAACTAAATAGATTTAATTACTAACTACTATTTTTATATGTAAATATGTCGTATATAAGTATGTGTGTATCTAAATATATGGAGTAAATGAGTTTTGTTTATTGCACAATACAAATTTTATTGCACACATTATAAAACAAATGGAAGTCTTCTATTTTTATTGGCAAATCGGGTGATAATATTTGAAAGGTCTTATTTTGCAAAATTTTAGATGTTCTGTTTGGGAGTTGTACAATTTGGGAGGAGGGGGGATCATGTCCCCTGTGACCCCTCCCCCCTTCGGACCGAGCCTGGATGTACCAGGATTGAAATATAGCACAAAAAATCCTTAAAACTGAGGTCCTATTGTATTTTGTTTTGCGCCATTATTTTTATGTATCTAAAGTGGTAACTCTCGTATTTTGCGGTCGTACAGACGCCAGCACATGAAGCTACCCGAAACTGTCAAATTTTTCCAATCAACCTTGAACTTAATTTCTTCAAGAATAAAGTTGAAAATCTATTAAACAATATTGACAGTTTGTTGTAGCTTGATGTGCTGGCGTCTGTACCTATAAAGTCGCTAACTGTCAAAGCCAACAAACTTCCTTACATTTTGACAAGTTCAAAACATTTTTAATTATAAACTGATTGCAAAAGGTGTGAATGAAATAAACTGGTTTTTTTATACTAAAGTTCTATTACTACGAGTATATAATTAATAAAATAAAATGATTTTTAACTGCTATTAACATCATAATTGACTTTTTAAGTAGGTAAGTATTCATAGTTTAATAACATCTTCAACTTTAATTAGACTTTCACTGAGATAATGTTGTGACTTCAGTTTAAACGCTTTTTATGTGTATATACTCCCGCACATATTAATCGTGATATGGTACCAAAAAAGTATTGAGACAAGTTGATCATTATAATAAACCACTAAGGCTGCGTTTCCACTAGAGATGTGCGATGGAAATGTGTCGTGCGAGGATGTCTAGCTGTGCTGTGAAAATGTGTGGGGGTTTCCACCAAAGCTGTGCGATGAAAATGTGCCTACGAGAATGTGTAGCGGAGCTGTGAAAATGTACATTAATGTCTGGTGCGAGTATACGCAAACCTCGCAACACATCCCTCGCAACACATCTCTCGCACACATCCCTCGCACACATCCCTCGCTTGTTTTGTATGCGCAAAAATCTAGCTCCGCTGAGCCGTTTCCACCAGAGCTGTGCTGACCGAGGCGAGGTAAATGAAGCGAATCTATTGGTTCTTTACAAACACATCCCTCGCTACGCATCCTCGCACATCTCTGGTGGAAACGCAGCCTAATACGCAGAGAAAGTGACACACAGTTTTCTTCAACCCGTTAAATAAAAGAGTCGGCTTCCAGTCTAACCAGATACAGCTAGTAATACTGTTTTACATGGATCTTTACGAAACGACTGTCAAACATGTACGGACGGTAGCACATCAAGCTACAACAATCTGTAAAATTTCTTTAATAGATTTTTAACTTTATTGTAAAAGATATTAGGTTCAAGGTTAATTGGGAAAATTTGTCAGTTTCGGGTAGCTTCATGTGCTGGCGTCTGTACAAATAACAGCCAAAACCGACGGTTTAACAGACTTACTGAGACACGGAAAATATTGATATGTTAAGTCTGCAATACATGTTGGCCGAGCGTTGGCAAATAGGTACAATGCAACAAATAATGTCCACACGTTCGACAAGTTTGTCGAACGCCAATGCAGACGACCAATGTAGAAGAGGGTCTGTAGAGCTGCCCACACGTTGGCCGAGCGCAGGCGAGCGTCTTTGATTTGTGACCAAAAACCGACACCGATCCGAAGTGAGGCAAGTGATCACGAGCGACGGCGAGCGAAGACAAGTTGCACCAAATGAGCTCTATACACGTTGGCGCTGGCCTCCACTCGGCCAACTAGGCAAGTTACACCGAGCGATAGCAAGACAAGGCAAATATTATACCGTCTACATGTTGGTATTGGCCTTCACTCGACAACGCTCGGCCAACATGTCTTGCAGGCTTTAAGATGTTCACCCATCCACGTACCGACCTCGAAAGGCGCTGCTTGATGATTTTTTTTTATTGAAAACTAGTACTCACGCGGGGCTTCGCTCCCGTGGATTCTATCACGGTAAAAACATAACTCTCCTTTTTTGCAGTCGCGTAAAAAGTAGCCTATAATCTTCCTCAAGCTTCAAGCTACTTCCATACTAAATTTCATCCAAATCCACCCAGTACTTTCGAAGATTAGCGCGTTCAAGCAAATATACTTTTCCGCTTTATAATATTAGTATAGATAGGCTCGCGTTTGACCACCATCTCACCTGATGGTAAGTGATGAAGTGGTCGAAGAATGAGCACGCTTGCCTAGAAGTAACCTATTCACTCTTGACTTAAAGACCACCAGGTTATAGCGATCAGGATACACAGACTCCGGCAGGGAATTCCACTCCTTAGCCGTACGCACAATGAAAGTATTCCCAAAACGTTTTGTGCGTGTGAGTGGGATGTCCACCATGAAATGATAGCGCATCGACGTTTGTCTCGTAGTCCGATGACGGAACGGGCTTGGCGGAATAAAATTGTGTAATTCCATCGCACACTCCCCGAAATGTAACCGATAGAAAACCGATAGACTTGCAATTCGTAAACAAAACAAAATAACAAATATCATTATATAATAAGACTAGCAGTTGCTTGCGACTTCGTTCGTGTTTGGTATTTTTTTCCGTGTAAATCCCGATCCCGTGGGAATTTCGCAAAATCCCGTCTTAGCGAGCATCTATGTACCTACTAAAAGGAACTCCCATGCAAAATTTTGAGAGCCCTACTACTTGTAGTTTCTGAGATTTCGTGATTAATCAGTGAGTTGTATTTCGCTTTTATCCTTATCTTCTTCTTCTATCTATACTTATAATAAATCTGTAGAGAGGTCAATTCTGTACATGAAATATATTTCCAAAATAACTATCAGGGCGTGATTAGGGATCGATACTGATGCCAAAAATGCAATCAGTAAAATTTTTGTCTGTCTGTCTGTCTGTATAACCGTTATAGAAACAAAAACTACTCGACGGATTTTAACGAAACTTGGTACAGTTATTTTTCATACTCCTGAGCTGGTTATAGTATACTTTTCATCACGCTACAATCAAAAGGAGCAGAGCAGTGAAGGGAAATGTTGGGAAAACGGGAGAAGTTACTCCATTTTTTAAGCTTCCGTCGCGTGTGCAACCTTAATGGTTAAAGCTACACAGAAATCATTTCATGACGGAAATTTTCTCCTTAAAATTATATAAAAAATATCCCACGACAGCATATGTCTATCTTTTATGGTTGACTCACAATAACACGTGTAACTCCCGATAGCTCAGCAGTTCGAAGCTTTCTGATTATTATTCTGCTCCGAAATTTAAAACCACCACAACTTTGCAATGGAACTCGGCTAAAAGTAACCCAGTTGCAACAAAATATAATCGAGGCTCAAATTTTAACAGGTTGCGGTGCAGGAGAAACCGTCTTTATTCCCAGAATTCCCATAATACCAAATAATTTTCCATTCCAATTTAAAAGAACGCGATTCCCAGTATCGGTGTGTTATGCAATGACAATTAATAAGGCTCAAGGGCAGACTTTTCGTGTTGCTGGAGTAGATCTCGGTGTCAGTTGTTTCTCGCATGGTCACTGTTGTACGTCGCTCTTTCCCGGGTTAGCAGTTCTAAAAATCTTTATGTTCACGTGCCGGACGGGTCAACTTTCAACATAGTTTACCCGGAAGCTTTGCGCTGAAGTATTTTCGTTCTATAGGTACTTAAGCCTCATGTAAACGTGATCTAAACAATATTACCAATACATTAACTTAATAACACACAAGGAGTTACACGCTGACGGAGTCGCGGGCACAGATATTAACAATAATATTGTGCGGTTTGGTATTGCGATATTTTTCAACAGTATTATAGATTGACATATTATATTTCCCTACTAAATTACGAAAGTTAATCTGTGTGTTACATAAAAATCACTGAACCGTGAGGAAGGACATAGGCTACTTTTTTTTACGAAAAACGACGGAAACGTGGGCGAAGTCGCGGGCAACAGCTATCTATACTAATAATATAAGGCTGAAGAGTTTGTTTGTTTGTTTGAACGCGATAATCCCAGGAACTACTGGTTCGAATTGAAAAATTATTTTTTAATTAAATAGTCAATTTATAGAGAAAGGCTATATATAAGCTATATATCATTACGCTAAGGCCAATAGGAGCGGAGCGCCACTGAAGAATGCTTCAAAATCGGGGTTAAATTTAACGTTAGCCCAAAGTAACTATTCCACGCGGACGGAGTCGCGGGCAAAAGCTAGTTAATATAATAAATGCGAAAGTAACTCTGTCTGTCTGTGTGTTACGCAATCACGCCTAAACTACTGAACCGATTTTAATGAAATTCGGTACGGACATAGTCTAGAACCTGAAAAAGGACATAGGCTGCATTTTAATGCGAAAAAAGGGCTGTAAGGGGTTGAAATAGGGGATAAAAGTTTGTATGGAAATTACGTCATATTTAAAGCTAGAAGCTTGAAACTTATTTTTTAGACTTTTGATTAGATATTAATAAATACGACATTCAAATTATTTACGAGTTTTATATTCAAAATAATTATCCAAAAAAATTAAAAATGCTAACGCGGGCGAAGACGCGGGCACAGCTAGTATAATATATAGATAAAACGCTTTACCTAAAAAGGCCCCAAAACGGGCTCTATATAAATTCTAATAGTCGAACTACATACGTACTTTTTTTGTCTCGGATCGTTGCCCGAGCAAACACACGTATAAGCAATAAGTAAGTACTAATAATAATATTAAAAAAAAAACTGACCAAACGATAGCCGGCCTTCAATTCGGACAGATCATTCACCTGAGCTGATTATAACTACGGAAGACTTGGACAGAAATACCACTTAACACAATATGTTACATAACATACTGGAATTCCCTGTCGGAATCTACATATGTTTCTTGACGACCACATCATCGCTTAGATAAGATAGTGGGCAAACTGGACACTATCACTATCTAGTCTAAAACAAAATCACTTCCCAACTCTCTCATTGTATCGGTTACTCAAGGGGAATGGCCTTGAGAGCCGAAATACAGGTTTTGCCTAGTTCGGCCTCAAGTTCTACTACTTTTGTGTATAATTAAGCACTATCATTAAGCACTGTATTATTTTTAAGAAACTATGTATATACAGGGTGGCAGAGACATCGACGCGCAACCGCTTACCATGGATTCAGTACATGATTCTGGATCCCCTGCGTTGAAATTTTTCGTCGGCTTATTCTTAATATAATAAAATTAAGAAAAATCTGACGCAAAAAAATAACGACGGGTTGCACTCCGGGAGTGCCGGCAGAAGTGAAAACTTGAATATTAACGTTGTGCGTGTTGATATTTTGGAATGGTTAGAGAATAATTTTGCACGAATTGCTTTAATTATCAGTATAAAAGTACTATCATTTATGTGGTAGAATACAATATTTATTTATTGCGCTATCGTACACAAACATGACAATTTATATTACATTAAAAAGTTTATCTCTTAGACTCTCCGTCCGTCTTACGAATTTTCGATCAGGTCACGTGTCCTGACGCGAGTTTAACATTTTTTACCCATTAAAAAAGTGCACAACGCCGCTAAAGAAGTTTTCACTTCAAAACAGTAAATTCAGTTGTTTCACTTAAAACAGTAATGTAAATAAAACTTGGAAAGGCTACCTGATCAGCTGTGTTGACCTTACAAATTAACTCTAGCAAAAAAGCCGATGGAAAATTTCATTTCATTTGGGTTAGATAGAAACAACGTCGATGTCCCTGCCACCCTGTATATGTTGGAAATAAATTTATCTTATCTTATCGTAACTCTGTACACTTAGATCTTTTGAAATAAGTAACGGATTGTGACATTCATTGATGTTTTCATTAATAGACAGAGATATTTAAGAGAAAGGTTTAAATGCATACATGCATATTACAGCAGAGAAATGCTGAGAATTTCAAAATGCCTAGTATTCTTATTACAATATATTTGCAGTCGCGCGGGGGCATCGCTCCCGTGGACTTAATCACCTTAAAAACATAATTATAACCATTCTCGAGCTTCAAACTATATAAGTACATATCCATACCAAAGTCATCCAAATAATCGCAATACCTACTAACAAAAATTATCACATTTAAACAAACAAACAAAACTTCCCCTTAGTAATAGAAGTATAGATGGATTATGAAACAAAGATGCGCAAACATACAGATACACAGAGTTACTTTCGCGTTCATAATGTCCGTATGGAAGTTTGGATAGACGCTACATATCCCTTTAAATTATTCGTTACTTTTAAAGCCCTTTTTCACCCTAAGGCTAAACAAGATCGAACGACTATAAAGAAAAACACTGTGAAATGGCGTACAATCGATTTTGTCTATCTGAAATTACTTTTTTAAACGTTTGTGCGTAAGATTGGGAGAAATCTTTCTTTATTTTGACGTACAATTAATATTATTATCATAAAGATGAATGTTTTTATATATGGATGGATGTGTGAATGTTGTTATTCAATCACGTTAAAATGGTATATCGGATCTATATGAAATTTGACACAACGGTAGATTAAAGTCTGGAAAATAATATTGGATACTTTTGTCCCGGGAAAATCTGCCCTTTTTACTACATACAATTTCCACGCGAACACAGCCACAGGCAACAGCTGATTGTAAATTTACATGTTTTTCTTTGTTCTCGAAGACAGAAAACTTTTGAGTTTCCGCGCGGGACTACGAGCGCATCTAAGTCCAGTTTTTTTTTCTATAATTATCACATATCACAAATAGAGAAACGTGTCAATGACACGGTTGGCTTCATAGTTGAGCGATTAGCTGTTGCGTCCATACAATCCGTAACAATCAAATCATATGAGAACCAAATAGGTTTATGTCTGGTGCTTTTTAGAGAACAGAATCACACAGATTTGAGCAGGCCCCTCAAAACAGTACAAGCATTTGTCAGTTATCGCATAACTCAACTAAGAACTTAAAGGAGCTCAAACGATTTGACGAACAATACAAAAGTAAGACAAGAATGTATTGACCAAGTACGGATGGTACACTGCGGTGCGTCTGCTAGACTGGTAGTGAAAGATAGGTAACAATTTTTTTTTAAGGAGAACTAGTCATCTGGGTATAGTTTACATTACTATGTCTTATCATGCTTATGTCTGGAGTGGGTTCACGGTAGTGTAATGGGCGGGGTTAGAACTCGCGATATCTTGATCACTAGTCCAACATTATAATTATTATAAAGTGAGCCTTCTGCATATACGCAGTTATAACCGATCGGTGAACGCGTGACGATTGGCAAGCGAAGCCGCCTTCCCAGAACGATCTTAGTTGGATGATCAGACGTTTTTGCACAGACTTAGTCACCACCTAGGTTTTGTTTACAAATAAATCAAAAATCTACGATGCCTCGCCGCAGGGTTTAATCTGATCGCGTCTGTGATCGATAACTGTTGTATGTTCCTAATTTATTTATTATAAGGAGAACGAACAGCTAAACTATATTGATTGCAGTGGTATAAGTAACACACAAAGTAACAGTTTTTTTTTGGTGATCGGATTGCACCAAGAAGCACGATTAAGATAATAATAATTATACAACGTGTAACGGAAACCCCATATCTATCCAAAAGGGCTGAAGACAACATCTGGTATGGAGTCTCTATGTACAGTTTCAGCACAAAATAACTGACTCAAAGAATTGATACCAAATTATTGGTTTCATATATTTCTTGAATACCAATCATAACAAACGTGTCACAGCACTACAGGGGTCAATAACTTTCCACGTCACTTGCCAATAACACGATAATTCCTTTCGTTCTTCTTAATTTGAAAAATTCGGTCTCTGGTATCAGTGTATTGGTATTTGTAATAAGTTCTACACACGTAGACTTAGGATTACAAAACCCTTGCCATATCGTTTGTTATCATCCAAAGAAGCCATGCACTTGGTATGTACATACCCTTTAAATTACACGTTGTATATGTAAGATGGAGTTAACAAGATTGCTAGTAATGTCAATTCTACCAAAATTGTTGGCTCACTTAAAAAAAATAACTTCATCAAATTTTCTTCTTGGAAGTTTGTTCAATATTTTTGGAATGTAGTTTTTCTGTTCGTAAAAGTCGAGTATTCAAATATGAAACCAAATATGTAAATAATATAAATGTAGCACTTTTTTTAGGGATGGGAAACCATCAAATAACTGTCTCCCAATCTGGGCGAAGCGGGAGGGTGTGTCAGACTTTTACTGACTAATAATACCCATCCGTGTTCCGTCATTCGCCTTTCGTATTCCAGAACCCCTTAAACGTAGCACACTAAGATAATATAAAGCAATTCTTGTTGAGAAGAATAAAACTAGATTGTTTTGTTTAATTACTCTTTACATTGACACAGGTTTATCATTGTGTAATTAATAAAGGTTTATCAGATGGTATATTACAATTAAGAGACAATATTTAGTCATTAGTTGATTAAAGTTATGTTCCTTAAAAGAGTGGAAGAATGCCGATTTGCAAAAGCATGTACATTATAAACATTTAATATATTATACCTTTAAGTCAAGAGTGAACAGGTTACTTCTAAGTAAGCGTACTTCATCTTCACTTATTACCATCACTTACCATCTGGTGAGATGGTGATCCAATGCGAGCTTATCATGAATTAAAAAAAAGTCTAATGGTTGCTGAAAACTCATTCATATATTTACAACTAGACAACCTACGTTTTACAACTTTTAACGATAATTAAGTGATAACATTCATTTAACTTTCTGGGGCCATTATCAATAACAAATTAAAAAAATCTCATTAGTCCCAAAAGAAACAATTCACAAATAACTTCCTTACAGTAAAACTATTTTGCTCAATGAAAAGAACTCTCAGCAATCGCAATGCAACTGTATGTAATATTTCAAAGTCCCCACGGACCGGTGATAAACAAAAATACACAATTAAAATATCGACATAGAAAATAGATATCCGGACTCCCCCGGTATTTTTCATAGGTACAAGCGCTCCCCTTTGATATAAAAACATCTGAAACGACGCTCTCTGATATTTGGGGCCGGCTGGGGAGTTACATAATTAAACATTACGCCCAAATACAAATACAAATAATTCTAATATTAACGGGCTTAATGAGTATTCACGTTTCATGTAACAGGTAGACGGGTAGCGGAAATTAAAAATAGAAATGTTCCCATTTTTAACGTATCAGTATTAGGCTTATTTTTTTAAGAATGTTTTGGCCAAATGTGTAGTTTAAATACTGATTAACGGATTCTCAATTCTAAAGTTCCAAAGTCAATTTGAATTCAGAATCTGTTAAATACCTACTTCAAATTAAGCAACTGGTTTTTTATTTAATAAATATGCCTGGTTATCTATAGAATTGACTTAATTTTCCATTATTAAAAATAGTGCAACTAGTTTATTGGCCAGAGAATGCCCCAAGAGTATTAACTGGATTTTTGAAATACTTCTAATTTTGGCCACCTGTTTTTTCCGATTATAAATTTTAACTTATACCACCAAAGCAATGGAATACCTAACTATTGATGTAACTTTGTTTTGTTTTATTCAACCTGCTTCTCTTTCTTTCTGTAATATTTAGTACTATTTACCTCTTTTCGACCACACCCTTTTTTTCGAGGGGAGAATATTCTTATGACTCCTCTCGCTCCGGGGAGCGGAAGAAAATTTCAGACTTTAACTGACTACCAAACCAATACCGTACCTTCAGGGGCCCTTACATTCCGGGGCCCCAATCTTAGCAGAGCAATACTGTCTGCTTTTCGAGTCGCGCGTCGTACCTGTCGACTTGGGATTCGACCACATTCTTAGAACATAATTATTACTGTACATTTTATGCTTAACGCCTACGCATTCTGCGGCACACCCTCATTCTCCTAGTCATACCAGGCCTGTTCATCACACAGTGATACCTATCTTCACCATCATCATCACAAAGGTTGCCGACCCAACAACCAGTTCTAAGTGGTTCAAAACATTATATGATGAGTTCAATATGCTTTTAACTACGCAAAAAGTTCGTTAGCAAAAACTATGTATGACTTAAAACTGCTTAGCACTGAAACACATGTGATTTTTTTTACTTTTTCCGCAAGGTGAATTGTTTTTTTTTTTTTGCGCCGCTTCTTGATTTTACTGAGTTGTTTTCACAACCGTTAAAACGCACATTCTTTTTTATTACCCGATTACCGAAATACCCTAAGGGAAGGTGATTCTCGATTCAAAGCATATGTAGGTATGTATGTTTGTTTTTTCATTTGTTGTAGATACTTATTTAACATAACGTAACCAGCTTTGTGCCCGTTGCCCCCACACACCCCTACAGGCCCCCTCTTTATGGGAATGGACCATAATGTACCAAGCGGGCCCAGTGAGTTTTGGTGAATGTTGCACATCTTCGGATTCATTTTCAATCGATGTATTATTTATTGATCGATATTTAATTTTTTAATTTCGATATTTACCGTTTTGAGAGCAAAGGTGATGTTGATAATTCCAAAAAAAATATTACCACGGTTTTTTTTTCTGGGTGGGAAAATCATCTAATGACCCGCTCTGGGTTTAGCGGAAGGGGGTGTAAGACTTCTACTGACTAAAAACGCACCCTGTTCCTTCAGTTGCCCTTAAGTTCCGGGGCCGCGGTATCTTGTTAGAACATTTCCACAACCCCGGCGGGCAATGGCCTTATGAGGCCCCGTCACTGGTGCTGACAGCTCTTTAAGGCGCGCGTGGAACACGACGCGCCGCCGACCCGGGCCTGGTTCTTACCGAACGGTGAGCTACCCCTGCTAAAGATATATACACTTAGGATTGAGATATACTTAGGATTGAAAAAAGCTTTCGGTATGAGATCATATTTTAATACCGATAAAGTTAGGTTTTTATATAGCAGGTTCTAGGAACCCGTCCCGGCTTCGTTCGATCTCATTCTGCTAATTCATAAAAAACCTTAATAAATGATACACTTAAACTATCCTCATAAATCTCTCCATCTCCATTGGTGAAAACCTCATGAAAATCCGTTCGGTAGATTTGAGTTTATCGCAAACAGACAAGGTGAGAGACTTTGTTTTATTATGTAAGCTAAGTATAGTAGTAATATTTGTCCGTATTTTGCAGCTTTCAACTCTGCATACAGCTTTTTAACATGAAAGTACACAATTCTACACCCACAGGTGCGAAATAATCAAATTATATACGTTAAATATGAATGGTAAGCGAGTTCACTTGGATTTTTTATCAAAGAAAATCAATTATACAGTGTGCGTTTCATGTTACTGCACGTGATAAAAATGTGCATACACATACGTCCTGTATATAGAGGAAAAATAAAATCACTTCTATATACAATCACAAAAAGCCTACTTTCCAATGCAAGGAAAATCTTGTAAATGCACCAGAGAAAATGCAACTCTATTTTTGAATTAGAGGGTTTTATTTTCAGTTGTCAAGGTATTGGCTTGAGTCTATGCGCCCAAGTAAAATGCTCGGTATTAAATATAGAGGAAAAATAAAATCACTTCTATTAACAATAAAATAAAGCCTACTTTCCAATGCGAGGAAAACCTTGTAAATGCAACAGAGAAAATGCAATTCTATGTTTTGAACAAGAGGGTTAGTTTTCAGTTGTCAAGGCAATGAGTTGAGTCTATGCGCTCAAGTAAAATGCTAAGTATTTCAATAATGTGTAAACTAAAGGGGAAATGTATAAAACATGTGTAGTGTAAGTATTCGATTCTGTCTAATGGTGTATTGCTTTTTGCGATATACCCGCCATGTTTACCATTGGTATCTGGCTCTTCGATGGGACCGTTACTTCGATTTGTCAGTAAGTCTGAGTATGTGATTGGATGCCGGATTTCTTTGTAAAACTAATCGCTTTGCTTACGAATGATAAATGGTTATGGTTGCACCAAATTGTTAATCTGTAGATTCTAAAAGCGTGAGAAAACGGGGTCGTTCTAGAGTATTTACCAGTCGAGAAAAAAAAATTGTTTTATTGGCATAAAAAGGTTTTAACCTCTCAAAGACCACCATTATTTACGTCAACTGTTAGTTGAGCCCCGCTGGCACACAAATTTTGTGCCAGCGGGGCTCAACTAATACTTGTTTACTGGCACGTTTTTGTGCCGCTGGGGCTCTAGAGGTTAAATCATTTCTAATTAAAACCCGGACTCCTATGAAGGGATGTAACAGCCTCATTGATCTACTGGTTGCAAGCGCGACTGTTGGGTAAGAGGTCGTTCAAAAAGTGCTATTCAAAGTCGCTCAGTTCGCCCGAAGTTTGGAAGTTGACGGTGTGATACTGCCGTGCCTCGGGAAGCACGTTAAACCGTTAGTCCTTTCTCTGATCTCTCACTGGACGTCCCATCGGGCTACGAGAGTAAAGGGAGCAGAGGGTGCACCTGTACATACGCACGTCCTTATACACGATAATAACTCCTGCGCAGATGACTAATCTCCACTAAAATTGACCGCCGTGGCCGTAATTGGGCAGGAAGACCTTTACCACTAACCCAAGGAGGTCCGAGAGAGCGGATACCTGAAAAGAACAAGTGCGACCAGGTTGGCTTCGTCAAGGTGCAAAAGAAAGAAGCCAGTTTGTCGAAACCAGTGTGGCACTGCGCTTGCTGGACCGAACCACCTGCTGCGTCTGGTCGTACCTACAACTTTAATTTACGTGTCCCGTCTGCATCATTCTACAACGGCAGAGGACATAGTCAAATACATTAACGCGAAATCCAATTTCTCCCTGAGGGTTGAACGGCTAGAGCTTCATAAAACTAATTTTAATTCTTTTGTGGTGAGAGTGCCGACCGAACATCTGTCGACTTTAATGAAGGAAGAATTCTGGCCGAGAGGTATATTTTCCGGCGTTTTCGAGGCTGATTACCGGACATCGCGATACACACGACGCCGATAACTCGTGTAACATAGTATAAGTTTTGGTTTAGTGATGTATGTATTAGTTTAATTATATTTATTGTAATAGATTGTATTTTATTTATATGGGCCAAGTTGCCTGAAATATATAAAATTATATTCTGTTATTATTAGCAAATTAGTTACACGAGTCAGATAATATCTAAAGCTTCGACGACCAACTGTCGAAGCTGGCGTTACGCGGCTGGATAAATAGGTCTGCTACAGAAGGCAGCACTCCTAGATACAGCTTGTATTGTGTGGTGCTTCCTTTCTTTGCGTGCCTCGCCACCGGTAGCTTGGACCCTGCTCCCAATACCACTAGACTGCCATTATTTATATTTTTAATGTTCTTACTCGTAGTGTAATTTTTTTTATAACAATAATTTTATCAGCCTATTAAGGCGAATAAAGAGATAAATAATATCAATACTTCCATGAATTATAAATGTGAAAACTTAGATGTACGAATGTTTTTGTAACTCAATAACGCCAAAACAGCTCAACGGAACCTCATGAAACTTGACACAGGAATAGATTATAGTTCCAAGGATCTATTAAAATTTACCATACGAACGAAATAGATACCGGACGTAACTATTTCGTTCGTATGGAGAACGTTACTCCCACACTCTCTCTTCACCACTCATGGTTGACTAGTGGACTTTATACCTATGTGCATGAAGTGTAAATAAATAAACAAGAATTAGTTGACACATGTCAAGGGGACAAGTTCACTGACGAATTTGATGATACCTGCACAGTATTGTGAAATATTAACAATGGCCGATCAGTTTACGTTAATGACCCTAAAACAAAAGTAATGATTAACATTATTTTGTGATTGTTTGGGCGTTTATTTCTGGATATTGCTTAAGCGTTGCAAAGGTAACGTAAGTGAGTAACTTTTATCTGAGGCTAGCGGTAGCGTGGCTAAGGATTCAATACGTCATAACTATAGTTTAAAAGTAAAAACAAAATTTATTTAAATAACATGTTTACTAAAAAGTACAGATAGTCTAGAAAGTAAATATATGTAATAGTTTCGTATTTTTCGTACAAAATGTTTTGCGAATACTTTCATTGTGCGTAGGTACTATCGGCCAAAGATACGCATGCTCACTTAAGAAGATATTACTGTGGAAGCGCAGCTAGTGACAAACCACACCCCTTCCTGGTTTCGCCCAATCAGAGACAATATACATTATGTGAGTACAGGGCGTGTAATATTATATTAATACTTACTATTGCGAACACTACTAAAATACGCTTCGTGTATCCTATTGGTCGAAATACATGCATTAAGCGATCGAGATGTGAGCCGTGCTATGCGATTACAGCCTTAAAGGTGAGCATGCGGAAGATTGGTTGATAGTACAGCTAAACAGTAGAGTCTGTGTTTCCTGATAGTTATAACCTGGGGGTCTTTAAGTCAAGAGTGAATAGGTAACTTCAAGGTAAACGTGCTTCAGCTTCAACCATATCTTCGCTTACCATCAGGTGAGATGGTGGTCATACGCAAGCAATAATAAAAAATAGTTCTGAGTGGGTTCTGTAAGTGGCTGAATAAACATTGGTAAATTTATAATTTATCTTAAATTCAATCCAGTTAAAATATAATGCTTAATGTAATGCAGTGACCTGCTTAACGTAGGTTTTGCCTAAACCTGTGTTTCAGGCCATCACTTCACATTGATGATATGAATCGAAAACAATGAATTAAATTATTGCTAATTTAAAAAGAGGATACAATCATTAATAGTGACTAATGGAATAGGAACAATAACTACTAAATATTCCAATATACAGAATCGAATCAGACGTTACTTAGCTGAAATCCATACCAAACTAATACTTCAAGAAAATATCTAGTGTTTATTCCGCCAAAAAACTAAACGAGCAATCTTGCATGCAGTATGCAGCACCACCGCGAATATATGCACATGCAGACTGGATGCAATAACAAATAAATATTCCAATACTATAAAATGACACATATTATAACTATAACCAGCCGAACGTTATATGCTCCCAGTACTGGGACACAAGCCTTCTCTTAATGAGTACCACGCGGGCCCAGTGCAGGCGCGGTCCGAAGGGGGGGAACAGGGGGCTTGACCCCCCCAAAATCGTACACCCCAAATAGAAAATCGAAAATTAAAAAAGACTCCAAATATTGTCACCCGATTTGCCAATAAAAATAGAAGACTTCAATTTTTTTTATAATGTGTGCAATAAAAAATGTATTGTGCAATAAAGAAAACTCATTAAATCGACATATTTTATTGCCAGTGACCCCCCCCCCCCCCCCCCAATTCCAGGCTGCGACCGTACCTGGCCCAATGCGGTGGTTGGTGATACAATAACATTCCCAGTAAGATTCAAGAACTAAGCCTCAATAAATTCAAATCATTTGTGAAGCGGAAACTTTGCCAGAAAGCTTTTTAACCGACTTCAAAAAAAGGAGGTTTACAACTCGTCTTGAAATTTTTTTTTTTTTTTATGTATGTTACCTCATAACTCGGAGACGGCTGGACCGATTTGAAAAATTCTTTTTGCGTTTGAATGGGTATAGTTTCTAGTTGGTCCCATTGTTACGAAATCAGGATCTGATGATGGGATCATGGAGAAATCGAGGGAACTCTTCAAATATTATAGGCACACCTATAGCGTTTTGGGTATTTCTTATAGTACCTTGTGCAGTTGCTCTTGAAAAGCACCATTTGAGGAAGTGGAACGGATGATGAAGACCCCAGAAGGCCACCGAAACTACTCAATAATAAGTATTTCGTTGATTGCGATTAGATTACTTGAATATGGATGTTAAACATTTTATGCTCGTCACAATACATATGGTGATGTAGAGCTGATGGTCAAGTACCAGGAGAACTCCTCAAAAATTAACGGCTCTGCACCGAGAAAAGCAATATTTTGTAAAAGGTGATAAGTAGTTGAAATTTTGGCTTTTGTAACTAGATAAATTACAAACCAACCCACTAAAAAGCGTGAAAAAAAACTTTTTAGCAAAATATAGAACCGACTTCCATATAAAAACACTACAAAGGCAAAAATAACTTTAATTTCGGAAGGCGGTGTCTTTAGTTTTGTATATATTTTCGTTTTTGACACCGCCTTCCGAAATTAAAGTTATTTTTGCCTTTGTAGTGTTTTTATATGGAAGTCGGTTCTATTTTTTGCTAAAAAGTTTTTTTATTCTGTAAAATACTATCCTGAGGAAAAAATGCTTGGGATTGAGCTGCTCCAATCACTTATGTTGTAATTCAGTTTTCTTTGATTTTTGACTGTGTCTCTGTAGATATGTCATGTGATTGATGTGACCAATCTCTTCTGCTTTCGCATTTTAACAATCTCATTCGCTAACACAGGGTGGCCCGTTTACAGTGGTCCAAAGATTTGTTTCAGCTTGAATGCATCATAAGTGATCATTTAAAACACACTTTAGTTAAGCGAAAACTTATGGTTTAGAAATTATGTTTTTTTTTTTAATTACCCGAAATTTCAATATTTTTGACACAAAACCACTCTGTTATGAAAAGTACTGAACCGAATCGAATAAAATTTGGTATAAGCATAGTGCAATAATCTACCTATCGAGCTATAGACTCATCTAGTGTAAATAAGTCTAGTTATTTTTTAAAAAAACAGACATAATTTCGAAACCATAAGTTTTCACTTAACTAAAGTATGTTTTAAATGATCACTTATGATGCATTCAAGCTGAAAAAAATCTTTGGACCACTGTAAACGGGCCACCCTGTATATTAGTACTTCTTTAACGGAATATCAGATGTCTTGTACTGAAATATATCGGCACCTATATATGTTATACGCCAAAAGTACCTACCGGAAAATGTACAACTAAACTAAAAATAGCGATTGACGTTAAACGTTTCCCTAATTAACTTTTACACTGAATCGTAATGGCGGAATGTTTGCCTCAAACATTATTTTTATGTCAAACAAGGATGATAACAGCGGTAATCTGGTTTAAGGAATGAATAACGAAAGTGTTATTAGAAATTATTTGTTGTAAGTTATTACCATAATTAGAGTTATTTGCTTAGCTATGCCTGCAACTTCGTGCACGTGGGGGTTTTCCGGAGTAAAAACTGATCCTTATCTATTTTCTAGTTAAAGTTCCATTCAAATTGGTTCAGCTGTTTCAAAGACTTGCCAGGACAAATAGAAAGTCAGACAGACAATCAAATACAATATGATTGTAAGTGTTTTAGTATCTTGTAAACTACTACAAGTACATGAAAAAATACTTATTTTGAAATCACAGACAGAAATTCTTTAAAAAATTAATTAAATATTGTGTGAAAAGTCTAAATCTTCCCATTCAAAAAAAAATGATGGATGAGAGACTTTGAATAAACCGTTGAACAAAAAGCGATAACGTACCGCCCACATTCGAACCTTCGAACGAGGCAGTATCGAAATCCATTCACTCATTCGTTCAAGATTATGGCACAAACAGGTTTTACACGAATTTTCGTCAAGAAAAGTAACATGGAGCAATCGCGTTTATTTAGCCGGTGTAATTGTGTTATGTACACCCCATTTAATACTAATTCGATCTGGCGCCCTTTAGGACTGAATGAGTGGGACGTAACTAGAATTCGTCTTCGAGTTTCTCTTGTACTTACGTATTTCATATATCGCACACCTAGATCTAAAGAGAGCTAACTCAAAAATCTCAATTTTTGGGTTATACATACCATCGAATTCCTTATTACGTAAGGAATTCGATGGTATGTATAACTCAAAAATTGAGATTTTTGAGTTAGCTCTCTTTAGATCTAGGTGTGCGATATGTCACATGTAGGGTTGTCTGATTCGATGTTTTGAAGGTGACATTTTTAATCTTAACGGTGTGAAATTCTATGTATCTAAATATATATAACTCAAAGGTGACTGACTGACTGACTGACTGGCATAGTGATCTATCAACGCACAGCCCAAACCACTGGACGTATCGGGCTGAAATTTGGCATGCAGGTAGATGTTATGACGTAGGCATCCGCTAAGAAAGGATTTTGCGAAATTCCCACGGGATCGGGATTTACACGGGAAAAACTTCCCACGCGGGCGAAGCCGCTGGCACAAGCTAGTATAAAATAAACATGTCAAAGTGTTAAATCTCCCGAGTCGGCGGCGAGTCGAGTTCCACTTGCGTCTCAAAGAGCTGTCAGTATTAATGACAGGGCCCTATTGGACCATTGCCTGCCGGGGTTTCTGGAAAGTTCTAACGCGTTTCCGCGGCCCCGGAACGCAAGGGCCATTGAAGAGACAGAGTGAGTGGGTTAATAATATGATGGGCAAAAAAATCCGTTAAGACAACAACCAAAAGTATATAAATAGGCTCGCGTTTGGCTACAACCTCACCTGATGGGGTCAAAGATGAAGCACGCTTATCTAGAATTAACCTATTCACTCTTGACTTAAATACCACCAGGTTAAAGCTATCAGGAAGACAGACTCCGGCAGGGAATTAATTCCACTTAGCTGTAGTTACGCACAATGAAAGTATTCCCAAAACGTTTTGTATGTATGGGTGGGATGACCACCATGTAACGAAGGCGCATCGCCGTTTGTCTTATAGTCCGATTATTGAACGGGCTTAGTAGAATTAAGTTGTGCAATTCCATCGCACACTCCCCGAAATGTAACCGATAGAAAACTTCGACGTGTTGCAAGCCTATCAGTTTTCTATCGACGCGTCGTCTGCTAATCGGTGATGTGGTCGTAGATGGAGCATGCTTGCTTAGGAGTAACCCTTGGCTTGTAGACCTTTTTTGTTAAGGATGGAAACCATCCAATGACTGCCTCCTAATCTGGGCGAACCGGGAGGATGTGCCGGACTTTTACTAACTCAAACCTGCCGGGCCGGATTAACCATTAGCCGAAGTAGGCAACTGCCTAGGGGCCCCGCATCAACTAGGGGCCCAGGCCTAGTGCACGCACCAAGAAAACATGTTCCTTCGAACGAGAATTTGATGTGCTTGTGAACTTAGGGACCTCAATGTTATCTCACAAAATACAAATCGTTAGATTTAGTAGTAAAATTAAAACTATTTTATTTATTTATTTAAAATTTATGTACAATAATACATGGGCGGACTTAATGCAGCAAGGCATTCTCTACCAGTCAACTTCTGGGTTAAAAAAAACAATTTTAGAACAAATCTGGGAATAAGTAAACAAATATATTAAAAACCACAGCCCTTAATGTGCGTTTCCTCAGTTCATACATGATTTGGTCAGTCAAAGTAAGAAAAGCGGCCCCGAGAATGCAGGCGCGTGCATAGGGTTATGACAGGGCATGCGGCAGAGTAAAAACACACAAAAATTTCTTTTATAGATTTTTAGCATAGCCACAGCCACGCATCGCCACCATGCTACGATGCGTGGCTGTGGCTATGCTAAAAATCTATAAAAGAAGAAGTTTTTGCGTGTTTTTACTCCGCCGCATGCCCTGTCATAATCCTATGCACGCCCCTGCGAGAATGCCATTGCCTTAGGGCGTCTGACAAGGTTAATCCGGCTCTGAAAACCTTTCCGGGTTCCGTCATTTGCACTTCGTGTTCCGACGCCGCGGTAACCCTTTCGTACAATTCTGCAAGTCTGACTTATACCCCCTCATTTGCAAAAAATGGTGCCGTTCGATACTCATTATAGTTCTCTCGTCTCAAAATCATAAACACATAAGACTAATGGTTTATTTTTAAACATGATTTGTGTACTGAAAACCACAAATTACTTAATTGTATTCTTGTTAGCGGCGTATAAAGATGTCTGTCCGCGTTGAGTGATTTGGGAAACTCTTCAAGTACTTTATTAAACTTTGATGTCTAAAGAAACACGTTCAAGAGTCTCGCCTTGTGTGGTCAAGTTTCTTTTTCTATTACAATCTTGTTTATTTTTAGTAAAGACGGGATGACATTATCATAAATAGCATAAATCACGATTTGACCCTTTGAGTTGATGCCAATAATCATCATGGTTGGCGCTTAGAAGAACGCCTTTTAGTTTTTTTTTGTAAAATTAATACTAAGTATGTGTTGCGAACCTTCGAAGTTGCTTCAGCTGTAGTCCCTTTTCTAATTAGCACATGAATATTTTCAAAACAATGCTGCAGTTACTTGAGAGGCGCCGTGTTACCCAGTTACTGGGTTGTGGAGTTCAGATGGACGGTAGCTCCATATCAGCAAACAGGTAATGTATCGCTAGATGATATTTGACTATACTCGGCTCGACGGTAAGCCAAACATTATATTAGGGAAAGACAAGACGGATAGACTCAATTTTAATCATACATTAGCTTCTTCACTACCTAGATCCTGCGAGTTCGTGTGGGAGTTGGTATAAAATACCATTGCGGATTTTCAATAAAAAGTATCCTCTGTCTTCCAGTCAAAAACCCATTAAAATCGGTTCAGAGAACGGATAGAAACACAAAGAAAGATAGACAGGCAAACGTCTTTTTGTGTTATAATGTCGTGTTTTTAGATATTTATCTAAAAACATTTTAGAAAACGCAGTTAAAATCAAAGACACATATTTCAATTTTATTTATATGTATGTATGTTGATCAACAATATATCAATATATATAAAAATCATAAAAGAAATATACAAAAACACTACAGCAAAGATACAACTGGAACAGCCGGGAGAAGAATTTAGTATCCAGAAGGGCGTACGGCAAGGTGACCCACTTTCCCCAAAACTTTTTACGGCAGTTTTAGAGAACATATTCAGGCATTTAGATTGGGAAGATTTTGGAATAAATGTTAATGGAAAAAAAAAACTAAGTCACCTTAGATTCGCTGATGATATAGTGATATTCGCAGAGGAACCAGATGATCTACAAACTATGTTACAGCAACTAGATAGAGAAAGCAGGAAAACCGGACTATCAATGAATCCAGTAAAAACAAAAGTAATGACAAATGCAATAAAGAAAAACATAAAAGTAGGACAAGATGTTATCGAGTATGTTGATGAATACGTGTACTTGGGACAGCTAATGTCAATAAAAGACCAACATTCGAAAGAAATCGATAGAAGAATTAGCAATACCTGGAAACGTTACTGGTCCCTAAAAGATATAATGAAAAATGAAACAGTACCAATTTCTATAAAAAGTAAACTTTACAATACGTGCATTCTCCCCTATCTTACCTATGGATGTCAAACTTGGCCTGCCACGAGCAAAAGTAACCACAAACTCATGGTTTGCTAGCGTAGCATGGAGCGAAGCATGCATAACATTAATCTACGTGACAGGTGGACGACTGACAAAATAAGGAAACGGACAAGAGTGAGCGACGTTATTCGGAAAATTAAAAAACTAAAATGGAACTGGACTGGCCATATAATGAGAGCGAAAAGAGAGAAATGGACGAAAGACGTGATGGAGTGGTATCCTAGGAATGGGAAAAGACAAAAGGGACGCCAAGTCAAAAGATGGGAAGATGACCTGCCAAGAGGATGGAGAACATTAGCACACGATAGAGATAAGTAATAATAATAATAATAATATTCCACAACTTTCACACAACGCCATCTAGTCCCAAACTAAGCAGAGCTTGTGGTATGAGTACTAGACAACTGATAAACATACATATATATTTTTAAATACATACATGTTATAGATAAATTACACCCAGACAAAGAACAAATGATCGCGCTCATCACACAAACATTTGTCCAGGGTGGGAATCGAACCCACGACCTTGAGCATAGCAGTCAGGGCCACTGACCACCATACCAACAGGCGTACCAAGAGCGTGGGGGAGGCCTATGTCAGAGGACAACCTGATCTCAGAAGAACATCAGATGACATAATTATTTCTAGATTAAGATGAAACTACTGTGTTTTGGTCAGTGAATAAAGGCTATTTATTTATTTATTTATTTATATGTTGATCAAACAGCATATAATTTTTTATTCTATTCTATTATATGTTATATCTGGTTGACGAAAATCAGTCCACGGACCACTATGGGACCACAGATTTTGCTGGCACGTACGCTTCGCAACCAAAATGACACAATATTGTATGTAACCCTTAAATGCCCACATTTGGAGTTCAATTTTTACGTGGGCCGTCAGCGGCCTATTTATTTCGCGGCCCGTTTTGTCAGCAAGTAAGTGAAAAACTTTTCCTGAGAACTAGTGCATTATACATACGAAGCGTCAATAACTTAATGGATAAGGTGTCTGACTTGTGATCGAGAGGTCACAGGTTCTAACCCCACCCATTGCCGTGAATCCACTTCAGCCACAAGCATATTTCGCTTAGTTGGAGGGGTTAACGGGATTGCTAGTAATGTGAATTGTACCCACATTGCTAGTAATCTTTTTTTTTTTTAAAGAGAAACTATAATACAATAGTTATTTATTTTTACCGGTTGGGGTGAAATGTTTTCTGGTGGTAGCTATATTTTTATATATTTTGTATACAATTATGAGATATTTATTTATTTATATATTTAAGATCTCTAATAAAAGATATACACAGTTCATAAAAATACAGGTTATATAAATTATGTGTTTTATAGGATTTTTTTATTTATTACGAATGAGCCCGCTCTTGACCTCGATCACACCTGATGGTAAGTGTAAGATGAGGTCTACGATCGAACAAGCGAGCCCAGAAAATGCCTATTCACTCTTGCTGTAAAGGCTGACGGGACATATGTGGCAGGGAACACAGAAGCCGGCAGAGTTCCACACCTTGGCTGTGCGCACAATGAATTATGAAGTAAAGCACTTAGTACGACAAGACGGTATATCGACCAAGTGCAGGCGCGTGCACAGGATTATGACAGGGTATGCGGCGGAGTAATCGGTCACAAAAACTTTTTCTTTTATAGATTTTTAGCATAGCCACAGCCACGCATCGCCACCATGCTACGATGCGTGGCTGACCAAGTGTGAAGTGTGGATGGTATCCTGCGGTACGTCTGGTAGACCGGTAGTAAAAGGGTGGGAGAGACTTCAGCATGCACGATTAAAATTAACAACTAAGCTAACAAATATAATAAGTTAATATGAAATTAAAATATAATAATTATAGAAATGAATTAGATATTACATTAAAAACACATTAACACTAATTATAATACATCTTTTATATTTTTTTTATATTGCGTTAGAGATACGAATGGATTGTAGAGCTTGTGGCTAAATAACAGCCCCAAGTGTCGAGCAACGCTTGCAGAACTCGGTCCGTGATTATTCTTATTACATATCATATTGAAATACCGTCGATTCTCGGAAAGCAAGTTCAGCCATATGTTCCAGCAGTCATATACAATGTGTAATTTAAAGGGTATATATACATACAAAGTGCATGGCTTCTTTGGATGTTAACAAACGATATGGCAAGGGTTTTGTAATCCTAAGTCTACGTGTGTAGACCTTATTACAAATTCCAATACACTGATACCAGAGACCGAATTTTTCAAATTAAGAACGAAAAGAATTGTCGTGTTATTGGCAAGTGACGTGGAAACTTATTGACCCTTGTAGTGCTGTGACACGTTTGTTATGAAACTGTGCATAGAGACTCCATACCAGATGTTGTCTTCAGCCCTTTTGGATAGATATGGGGTTTCCGTTACACGTTGTATACATCCCTGTCAATCGTTTCAGGTAGTCAGATCCCAGAAAATCTGAAAACAATCTTGCCAAGAGGTATCGCAATATCCAGATAAGCAGTTGCTCGGTGGATTAAATACACAGTTTTAATTATATTTTCCTTTTTTAAATTTTGTTTCCTACAGACACTAAATGGCTCTTATTTTTAGAAGTGATTAAAAAAGGGCTACAAAACCATCAGTTGGTATATTTCTAGAAACCTTTTATTTTCGAGTTGGCAGTTAATCCCCGTTTTGATAACGCTAACTGAACTTCCGCAAAGGCGAACAAGCGAACATATCGCCGCGTTAATTGGCAACATTCGCGTATATTTTTATTAAACGCACACAAACAAAAATGGACCTTCAAATATTAGCAAAAAGCCCCCCGTCCTTTCGTATAACAGATTCTAATTTCGCGTCCCACCAATTAAAACTCAACTTTATTTTTTACAAGTAAAGTTTGAATTTTGAGTGGATAGGCTTGTTGCTAAAACACATTACTTTTTATACCAGGAAAAAATAATCATGTCGGTGTTTAGAATATTATCGTTACTGTTTCCTTTTTTGAAGGAGCGGGTCGAATGCGCCTTATTTCCTGGGTGTTAGGGGTGGTCCGTAAAATCGTGAACATGCAAACTTTTTTTCAACAACCAGGGTCAATAATGCGGTCGGCAAACGGAAGGGTTAAGTGGTTCCGTAGCACGAAAAATCCGTTTTCAAAAATAGAATTGTATTTTTGAAGCTTTTGATACTTGAGGTTTTGAATCTTGAGGTTCTATATGTGTGTCAAACGCTTTACATCGCTATGAAGCCTGCCCTGAGAATGTATGAAATATAACGTATCCTTAATTAATTATTAAAGTGATATTTTGTGATCGATTTCGAGAATCCAGATTACCTTGGTAAAACAGTTCTCCTGTGGATATTTTATTAAATAAGGATACCAGTTAACAAAAATTTAATTGTAGATAAAAATTGAACAGCGCCTTATAGTAACGGGGACAGCGGGGTAAGAAACCAAAAACCCATTCGGTGGTCAGACCGATGCTATTTCAAAAATCAAGCAATAATAAGTTTTCACGACGGAAAATACAGCATTGATAGCTTTCCTTTTTTATAACCGACTAACTAACCAAAACAGGAGGAGGTTCAAATTTTTTTTGATGATAATACCAACTAGCGGCTTTGCCTGCGTGCAATTTGATGATTTAATGTATTTATTTGTTTATTGTCATTCATATATATGAAATTTTTTGATTTAATGACATGACATGCATCTATGACTACTTTTGTACGCCCTAGAGGCAAAGCATAGCGCTCTCAATGTACCTATTACCAAATAACAACTTATAATGTACCTATGTTTTACAACAATAAATGAATCTGAATCTGAATTCGAAAGCTATCCCACGGGAACCTTATATCGGGATAAAAACTCCTATGTCCTTCGCAAAGTCCTAAACTATTCCCATGCCCAATTTCATCTAAATCGGTTCAGTGGTTTAGGCGTGAAAAGGTAACAGACAGATAGAGTTACTTTCGCATTTATAATATTAGTATGGATACTAGCTTTTGCCCGCGACTTCGTTCCGTGGAAGGTTTTTCCCGCGTTAATCCCGATCCCGTGGGAATTCCTGGATAAAAACTAGCGTATATCCTTCCCAGGGTCCTAAACTCTTCCCGTTATTAAATCGGTTCAGCGGTTTGGAAAGGTAACAGACAGACAGACAGACAGATAGACAGAGTTACTTTCGCATTTATAATATTAAAGTATGGATTTCACGTACTTTTATGGCTAAGGTCCTACTTATTTGGTCAAGTCAATGCCAAGCTCTGGTGAATAGGGATGATAACCCCCCGCTAGGGTTGGTCCTCGGGTCTCATGTTGTAGGGGGCGGCAATCGTCTCCAAATCCATAGTCTCTGGACCAATTAAGGAGGGCCACACGAGGGCATTGTCAGCCCTACAGCATTGAAAGCTGCAGCAACATCACATCGTATTATGAATATAATAGAATAGAATTTATTGAAACCATTGTTAGATTTTTATACAATTTTCCGGTGATGCACAAACTAGGCTATGCTATCTTGGGGACCTAATTTGTGGTTCCATTAACAAAATATCGGATTATATCGGAAAAGAAGCTTTGTCTACTTAAAAAACCAAGTTCTTTACTACTAAGTGATAAGACTGTCCGATCATGACTATTCTTACGCTTTTACGAGCGTTAAATTATCATACAATACCTAATAACATAATTTATTAGCAACAGCATACTTGCAATTGTGATTACTGACATATATAAATAGATAAATGGTACCTATACAAAGACCAGATCACATGCTTAAATTCTGTCCAGGTTTGTCCAAACATAGTACACGCGACCGGAAAATGAAATCGGGAAGGAATTAATGTATCTATGTATCCACGTGTAATGCATAGAAACGATTCATTTTGTCTAAGTTAAACAATACGCGCGGGAGGACTTTCCCGCGCATATCCGGAACCCCCGTATTTAAAAAGCCTACCTACATGATGCCCTATAACCTCCTCGATCTGCCAGTAAAAGTCTCATTAAAATCGATTCAGCCGTTCCAGAGATTAGCCCGGAGAAACAGAAACGTAGAGATACAGACAAAAATTTAGGAAAAAAATTGTTTGTGTTTTAATATCGTGTAAATAACTTTAAGCACTCGAGAAAACATATTTGAAATGATAGACAGACACTTTAATTTAATTCATATTTATGTTTCTCTATCAAAATAGCAGATTTACTACTTCTGCAGAATACAAAAATAATTATAATACTGTGTGTGATTAACAGAAAAACAGTCACTTTTACTCATAAAATTAAAACTAAAGGCAGTAAAAAATTGCGACTAATAACAGTAGTACATTATACCGTAAAATGACAAAGGTTATGAAATTATTAGTGAGATTATAAGCCGAGCCGCGGGCGAAGAATATAGTACCACACGAATATTTAAATACTTTTTAAGAACGTTAACGGTTTAAGTGTCAATAGCCTAACAAGGACAAGGTGTCGGACTTGTGATCGAGAGGTCGCAGGTTCTAACCCCACCCACAAGCATATTTAGCTTAGTTGGAGGGTTTAACAGGATTTCTAGTAATGTGAATTCTACCCATATTGCTAGTAATCTTTAAAAATAAAACTGTCTTCTTAAACAGTTAAACTAATCTTAATCACAACAAAAAACACTTATTCCAAAACTCGTAATTATGGCACCAAAATCTAACGTTGTTCTGTGTGGTTCCGTCGACGATGTGTCCCTGTTTTACTGCATCATTCTCTGCTTAGCCTTTTCCTATTTACGTTTAGGTCGACTGTCCTCTAAAACCTATTAAACCTATATTATGGATACATTGTGAAAATGAATGATGTTTCTGAAAAGAGTAACCGTGGAGTTTCGTGCCGGTTCTTCTCTATAGGAAACGACCAATTACGAACCTTGTACTAACTTCTGACGTTTTATAAGTACCCATGTAGGCTTATGTAAAATTTATTTATTTTATTTATTATATACTTTATTGTACACCTTACAATATTACAATGGATATAAAAATTAAAACTAGTGTACAATGAGCGGTCTTAACGTTCAGGGCGATCTATTACAGACAACCTTTGGATGGACAAAACTAAAAGAGACAGATTTTCTATCTTTGACAAATCTTTTACTATACAAGTAGCTCGTTTATGGAATGCATTACCCATAGTAGTGAGGCGTGCTCAAACGCTACCAGCGTTCAAAAGAATGGTGAAGGAGCATTACCTCTCCCTATAACTTTTCCCCGTCTTTCTCAATAATACATGTAATATTTCTTAGTATACGATTTTGGTATTGTATGTATTTTATATTATTATGTTCAATTAATATTATGTTTGTACACTGACAGCCCTTAATCTGTCTCCTTTAAGTTTGTCCATCCAAAGGTTGTTAAAGGGTAATCGTTTGTTATCATCCAAAGAAGCCATGCACTTTTTAATTGTAATCCTAAGTCTACGTGTGTAGAACTTATTACAAATACCAATACACTGATACCAGAGACCGAAATTTTCAAATTAAGAAGAACGAAGAGAATTATAGTGTTATTGGCAAGTGACGTGGAAAGTTATTGACCCTCGTAGTGCTGTGACACATTTGTTATGATTGGTATGCAAGAAATATATGAAACCGATAATTTGGTATCAATTCTTTGAGTCAGTTATTTTGAGCTGAAACTGTGCATAGAGACTCCATACCAGATGTTGTCTTCAGCCCTTTTGGATAGATATGGGGTTTCCGTTACACGTTGTATATACAATATTTTGAGTTTGAGTACGACTTAAAGTCTAACCGGATGCAGCTAAGTGTGTATTAGTGTTTTATATGAAACGACTGCTTAACTAAACTCCACAATCCAGTCGCCGAGATACCCTTGGTAAGACTGGTGTAGATGCCTGTAACGGCTGTCAAAGATGAACAAATGACAGAGGGGACAAATGGGTTAACGTGTTTTTTAAGGAACGGAGGAATGTCGACATGTTATGATGGTATCCCATCTACAACCCGACCTCGGCAATCGTTGCTTAGATCGACCCATGCGGCTGTTTTAGCCAAGCTCCTTCTAATTTTCAATTTGAATATATGGTACAAAAATGGTTTAATTTGTAAGTTCATGTAATTTGTTTTAATGTTTGGTATGTATTATTAAAATATTGTCATTAAACATTTAATTCAAAGAAGACAAAAAAAAAAAAAAACGTAGATAGAACGTAGGTAGAAGTGAAACCATCAAAAAAAAATTATGATTCTGTCTCTTTTTACTGTCTCTTTTTCGACTCCCCACGAGACCCCATCTCCCGCCCCCCTCTCAGGGCTACCTCATCCCCCGCGACCTAACTTCGTTCCCGTGATCGCAAGATAGCAGAGTTTGGGCTCATTTTAAAGGGCATCAAAAGCTCTACCACTTGGCTCCAACAGAATTCCAAAATTCGGCAATTTATGTGTGTGTCTTTTTACTGTTGCTTTTTCGTTTCATAAATTTTCAAATCACAACGATGTAAAGAAGTTTTCACTTCAAAATGGTTTCTTAAAGCATTCTTTTGTTAAGGGAAAGTTACAACTTTTTAATTGGCCTGTTTGTTATGAGACTTTATGTTATGAGAGAGGACACTAATAGTTATTTAATTAATGGTACAGTCAGCCTCATATGAGAGTAAAAATCACCTTTATTACCATGACATAGAGTCCCAGCCAATGTAAAATTATTACCAGTTAAGTGCAGTTGACTACACCTTAACTGCAGATGCTCTTTTGTTTACATCTTATCAATTATCATGTTTAAGTAATTCTATGAATTGTGAATTTTATTTTCAAGAAATAAAATTTATACAAAATTACGACTATGGCGTAATTATTGCGCGAATAACGCTAATTTCAATTAAAGCATCGGTCGTTTACTTTTAACACAGAGCATGGTTATAACAGCTGCACGTGTCATCTTCTAGATAAAGTTTTCCGAGATAGCTCCCCAATGAGTTACCATTTATTTCATTCATAGACTCCTCGTTGGCTCGGAATACCAGTCAGAGGTGAGAAAATCTGACACCAATCTTGCCAATGGGTATCGTTTTTCCTGATAGGTGGGTTGTGGCCGTGAGATAGGCAGATGCTCCACTTAAAATCGAAGTTTTCTAATGAAACTTACTCCAAATCGCATGCAAGCTGCATTCTCACAAGTTGAAAACCGACCCCAACCATACAATCGAGCCGCAGCAATTAAAGACACATAATGCTATTCTTTTCTAGTAATATTAGTGTCGTAATTTGTCACAGAAGGCAAAAATATTTGAGTGAACGCTCACTGAAACGCTTTGTTTGTATGGAAAGTTTTGACAGTTCCGTCTCTGAACGCCGCGGTGGCTCCATGCTCTGTGGATTTTAACGATGTAACATTTTTATATTCAACTAAAAAGATATAATCTGAATTGAAAGCAATTTACATAGCTGTGCAAACGATTGCATGAAAGTAGCGAACGACAGCAAATTTTGCGTAATTGTGCATAGGAGTTAAAAGTTACATAGTAAAATGTCACTTAACTAGGATAATAGCAGTGTCCCCGTCAAGTCGAGAAAAACAAATTCTCAAAGCAATTGAACTGAGAGACTGACTGAGAACTTCGAATAAACATGATAGTTGAAAGAGTGTAGAGGAAAACGAAAGAATCAGTGGATGGATTGTAGTTTCTACTTTTGACTTACATTTGACGGAAGAAATAGACTCAACATGAAATATATTATGTAACATTCTAAGGAAGAATATTCAACTTTGGGTAGAGAGACAACCACATATATACCTACTCACAAAGCGTTATGGGAATACTTTCATAGTGCGTACAGGTAAGGAATTCCCTGCCTGAGTATGTGTTTCATGATAGCTATAATCTGGGTAATATAATGTTTAAGTCAATAGTGTATTGGTCACTTCTAGGTAAGCGTACCTCATCTTCGACCACAACTCATGGTAAGCACCATGAGTTAAATGATCATCAAACGTCAGTCTATTATTAAAAAAGAGAGAATAAAACTTTTTAACTAAAAATAAAACCGACTTTTTTACTTTTAGTTACTATGAGAAATACCCAAATCACTATAGGTGTGCCTATAATATTTGAAGAGTTCCCTCGATTTCTCAAGGTTTCCATTATCAGATCCTGACTTCATAACAATGGGACCAACTAGAAAGTATGCCCTCTCAAACAAAAAAGAATTTTCCAAATTGGTCCAGCCAGCTTCGAGTTATGAGGTAACATACATAAAGAAAAATAAAAAAAGTTCAAGTCGAACTGAGAACCTTCTCCTTTTTTGAAGTCGGTTAATAATAGAACTTTCCGACTTTGTACATCAATCATCTTATTAATGTGTACTATATCATGTATGGTGTACAATAAACAGGCATTCCTTTCACAAATTCACATCCATAAATATAGCGTTTTAGATAAATAAAGGCAATTGCCGACATGACCATCATCATGAACTATTCTATTAAGGACCTAAAGCACGTAACCTAATGGCGGTCAAATCCACAGATCACTGGCTAGATACAAATATAAATAGGCATTTACGACATGCATAATGAGGCTAACAACCCAATCTCAGTGTAAAGGTTCGCATACATCTATCGATAAGGACGCAGCGATCGGTTCTTTTCACGAACGATTTAATTGCGTCAGACATAGCGTTTTTTATTTTATTTTGGTCTAGCAGTCTCGCGGGTTCCACTCCTGGATTTTATCACAATAAAAACATAACTCTCCTTCTTTTGCAGTCGGATAAAAAGTAGCCTATTCCCTTCCTCAAACTTCAAGCTATGTACTTCCATACCAAATCCACCCAGTATTTTCGAAGATTAGCGCGTTTTAACAAACAAACAAACTTTACAATATTAGTAGGTATAGATGAGCCCGCTCTGGACCTCGATGTCGCCTGATAGTAAGCGAATGATGAGGTCTACGGACGAAGTTCCTGGACTACAATTAGCCTTTTGTTTACTGAGTTAAGACAGGTGCTAGTGGGTTTAAAGAAGGATCTTTAATAAAATACATAAAGGTAGCATACTTTTTACAAGTAGAGTTCTCCCGATGGTTTTTAATTGGTTCTCATTTATAGTATAGTCACCTAAAAATTGACTAATTAAATGTAGTATATCACTTTCGATTCGAAACGACGTATCATGACCGACTACGCAGCCAATGTAAAACTCCCTACAACACAGAAGTGAACAAAATAGCACAAATAAAAAAAGAAACGTAAAAAAAATTAACGATCTAGATTTATTGCTAGAAAGACAAACTAGCTCTGACTACTAATAAGAATATTCAAGTCGTAAAAATAGTTTTATCATAGTATTATAAAAGTGGATGAACGCGAGCCAGATAGCATAATAGGTACCTACCGACTATAATACCTACATATGTACGTGTCAAGATAAGAAAATTAAATGTTCTATTTATTTGAAAAGAAAAAGAAATTCTGTTCATTCTTTGTTTAAAAGTGGCGGTTGAATAGGTTATGCGTTAACCATCGTCTACTACTACTAATCATGGCATTTTAAATTAATCTATACATTCCGATCGAGGCCGACTTGGAACAAGACGCACCGCCGCGCCGACCCATGGCCTGGTCCTAACTGGACGGTGAGCTAACCCTGCTCGCCGTCCATAAGCCCGGGCCTACGGTGGCCGGAGATCGACTCGCGATCCCATCGTCTCCTGCGGCGGCTGGGACGTGAGGAAGAGAGTTAGTTGCCTTTCTCTCACGCGTTTAGCCGCCTCCGTCGCTAGCATAACTGCTTCGTAGAAGAAGCGACTGCATACCATTTCCGCTTGCCCTGCACCATGGTCCGAACCACGATCAGGCGCGAGAAAAACTTTTTACCCCTATTTACGAAATTTGGTTAGCAAAAGGAAAGGAAAAAAATGAAACATATCCATCGTTTGCTTAGTTAGAAACTGTTAAGTGTCATCTCGATATTAGTCTAACCATAATATGATGAGACCTAGAATTCCACCCGAAGCAACTGTTCACCTCACCTCCACAACTTTACTCCTAGCTCCTAAGTAAGCCAATAAATCAAAAAGCCAAATGTTAATACCAAAACGGTGTTTTATGCTTGGCAACCAAAAAAATGATTTAAATGATAAAAACTAAACAAAAAATCCACTTAGCGTTTAACTGAACGCCTTTTAAAGTAGATTTCAGCGATAATCGATTCTGAAAATTCGTTACAATATTTTTTTGTTGTCCGATTACTTTTATGACTGTAGTTTTACGCTAGTTATACAAATTGTTTAATAAATAAAAGAAAAACAGTCGTTATGCATTTATAAAATAATTTACGGATCTGCTTTCAGTAAGCAGAATTTGTCGTATTTAGTTCTCAGTAACTTGCTAAGTATATGTATGTGTAAAATCAAGTCTATACAAGTATTTATTTCATGCTGATTTTTATTTTTAGGTACTATTTTTTTTCATGTATTTGCAAATATTTTTTTCAGTATTGATTTCACTTACGTATTGCAACTAGCACCGCTATTTCTTCACCACCCTTGAATAATTGGTAGAAAATGCCGACGGCATTAAGCCCGCCTTTGTACCTCTATGCATGAAGTGTAGATAAATAAATAAAAACCAAAACGAAAAGTCATCTGGCATATTAAAAACATATCTATTACATATAATAAAACAGTAAAAAAGTGTGTCTGTACATTTAAATTTTATACAAAAATAATAATTGAGGTTAAGAAACGGTAACACGCTAAAAAAAAGAACGTCTGTCTGTTTGTCTGTTTGTGCACGCTAATCTCCGGACATCTTAAATTTGGTAAGTGGATAACTGACATCCTGGAATAACACATAAGCTGCTGCCCGCAACTTCGTTCGCGTGGAAGGGTTTCCCGCGTAAATCCCGATCCCGTGGGAATTCCGGGATAAAAAGTAGCCTATGTGTGTATGTTTAGACCTATAAACAGGACATCCCAATTAAGTCCCTCCCTGAACCAGCCCCCTCTTGTGCCAGCTCAAGTCAACCCAGTTGCAGTTCTGTACTGGCTGAAATTGTCCCGCAGACTCCTTTTTTAAATTCACAAGCATCAGACTCTCAGGTATGGACGCTAGTAACAAAGAATTGTAACTTGCTTTTTTAATTAAAGGTGCAAAGTATTATACAATTTTTTCTCACATTTTTCCATCTTTCTAAAATTCCATAAAAAACACAAACAGGGTTCTACATACAAGTTTCAATTTTTTTATTTAAATAAAAACGTCTCAAAACCTCTTCCTCCGTAAAAACCAGCTTCCATTACCATATTCTTCTTTGTCTATTAAGGCTATTTAACATAGCAACCGACGGTTTTCAACAGACTTCCGGGGGGCAACCTTCAGACCAACCTCAAATGAACCAGACAGACGTATTAAGGTTGCGAAATCTTAATGCGGAAAACGATTCGCCATAACTTTATAGGATTGGAATAGAACAAGGTAAGATAACACCATTAAGATTAAAAAGTCACGAGTCACAATATTATTTTTTTATTAGTAGGCTCGCGTCTGACCACCATGTGATGGTAAGTGATGATGTGGTTGAAGATGAAGCCTAGAAGTAACCTAGTCACTCTTAAAGACCCTAGGTTATGGCTATCAGGAAACACAGACTCCGGCAGACGATCATAAAGAAAAAAAATTACGAGACAAAATATTCAACATAAACTCTTCCAGCCTTACAAATAAAAATGTGTTATACCGCATCTATTCCATCCTTATACTAGGTATAGTTATATCAGTTATAACTTAAGAATAAGTCGAGAATAATTTTTTACAAATAAACCAGTTATATCTTTGATATAGCAACTCCTCCGTTATGTCAAAATGCACGATCTGGCAACAGTGCAACCAAAGAGAAACTACTAAAAAAAATGCAGTTTGTCTATGAATTTCTTTCTTTTGAACTTTGTCAACTTGACGTTTCTCGAGTCTCGACCATATGTTCTGTTCTTTGTCATTATTCATTGTATCATCTTGTATCTGAAAGAGATGGATGAGAAACGAGTTTCATGGAGCAGAACTGATACACATAGAAAATTACTTGTATGAGTAGGTGAAAGTTCTTACCTGATTACGTCCCCAGTACCTCAGAGCAATCATTATTTGCAAAACAGAAGATAATCCACCGCCGCGCGTGTCCATATTGAGATATCTACCAATTAATTGGTCTAAAAACTTTACACCACCTTTAGAAAATCGATATTTTAACCGGAACTGCTCATCGCTATATAAAACAAAAGGATTTTCTCTTTTTTAAATATTTTAACTTTTCTTTGAACCTGCATTAGATTTATAATGTTATTTACTTGTTCTACTTCTTCTATTGCATTTAATTCCATTATGAAAACTAACGTGAAATACTTAAATGCCCGTAAACAAACACAAACTGTGGTATTTTTAAGGTTATACTAGCTTTATACAAGGGTGAAGGCGTGAATAACTTCGGAATAACGGTTGTATGAATACAACTGTCAAAGTTATACTTGATATAGGCTATTCTTTGTTTATTTGTAGACATTTTGCTTATTCATAATTTATTCTCGAGTATAACTTTTATACCACGTTTATTTGTAAGGCTGTTCGTCTTTCTTTTTTAATCATGACAGGCTCGCGTCTGAACGCCGTCTCACCTGATGGCACGCGATAATGTGGTCGAAAATGAAGCACGCTTGCCTTGAAGTAACCTATTTAATCATGACATAAATACCCCTAGGTTGTAGCTATCAGGAAACACAGACTCCGACAGGGAATTCTATAGCTGTACGCACAACGATTATATTCCACAACACAGATAACGTTAATTTTTCACTGTTACCCTGTTGGTTAGAAGCAGGTTGTAGGTATAGCTACCACAAACGAGATATCATTATGGCCTTGTCCCGATCTAGAGACTAGAATAGAATACTCGCTATTGTACACGATAACAAACAACATCAAATATCAAGAATCGCCCGGTAGGTACAGATACGACTTACGAGTACGTCGTGGGTTCGAACTCAGTCTCTTAAAACGGTGAACGAAAACATCATGAGGACATCGACATTTCCTAGGATCAAAAATCCTAAGACATGAGACATCCTGACATCATGCCTGCATCGGGCACGCTAGTGTCACAGCAGGTGGAACCTGAACGTGGGCTGATTATGTTACAAATGTATATCAAGAATCAAAACCCGCACTGATTGACAGGAGTTGCATAGCATAAACCGCTGGTAATTGAATCCTAAAATTTGAAGGATGCATTTGTCATGTATTTGATAATAATCAAAGTTTGACAAGAACGTCGCACATCTTCATAAAATAATTCATTTAACGCCTTTAAAGGCACCGATACTAAAAGCCTACCTACACAAAACTTACTGACCGCTGCCCACAAGGATTAACCTAATTAATCTACGTCTTTATTTATGGTAGTAACCAGCAAAGGCACTAAATAGATTGACAACCTCCTTTTTAAAACAGAACAAAAATAAAACAGCTTTAATAGATAAAATCTACTAGAACCCCTACTGGTTGACATTGGTGTAACAAGCATAGTTCTTATAAATTTAATAACAAAAAATCCCATTCAAATCGATCTTGGAGTTCTTAAGAAATACAGTGACACACTCGTGAACAAATTACCTTTCACCACACACAGTGAATCTAAATAAATGTTTGAAATGAGTATCGTTGGCGAAGTTATGTAGCCTTATATGGGAGGGTAATAAAACAAGGAATGTGGCTTCACTGGCTATCCCAGAAAATAGATAGATAAGATATACGTACTTTCATCTACACATAGGCCATCATTGATGTATGAATTCTTAGCATACGGCAGGAAAGTATTGCTGATTTCGCTACCTTCTTTACCAAGACGACATCTATATTATAGTGGAACAATGGATGAATCAAAAGTAAATTGAAAACTCGTAGTAGATAAATCAAATAAAAGAAGTGACTTCATTTCATGTACAGTTCGAATACTAACAGCGCCTCAGACGCTTTGCATCCGGTTCGAATAGTAGAAATAAAACTCGACGAAACAGTTGTCATTGAACAAGAAAATATCAAGGGACTATCCTGTTAATTCGTAATCCCAGACCCACCCTGGCTTACAAAATCAAAATCAACTAACACAATCAAGCAATGCTCAATTAAATCTAGAAAACTCCACAGCTGCCCCAGTCTCAACATTGGAAAGACCTGCCCCAGTTTTCGTACGCAAAGTTTCGGGAAACATCGCCCTAAATCGTAACGGTCAACCTTGAAATTTTCGAGCGTTCCGAGCCCAGTTGCTTAGCGTGTAATCGGCTGACGTCAAGACCTAGGTTGTGGCAACGACCCGGCAAGGCCAAGCCGTCCGCTTACGACGCCATAGAAGTTTTATTGGAGCTGTTGTGACGCGGCACCGGATTTTTTTTTTTCTATTTCCAGGTCTGTTGAGGTGGTGTATAGTGTTGTGGTGATTGAAAGTATCAGTTTATAGGTCTACCGGGAATGTTTCAGGTAATAAAAGAATCTATGTTTTGAATTCCTTTTGAAGACTTTTAAACCACCCAGCTCCTTTAATTGCCTTTACTTCAATGCCGCGGTTTCTCGTTTGAGCATTCACGCACCCCCGGCTGACACTGGGCCTACCGCCCGCGGCCCCATCAATGGAGCAAGTCTGATGCTCTTAATCTCAATATTTAGGCTAGGTGTATAATAGTCTGTTCAATTATTATGTTTACCAACAATATTTTCACCTCTATTCCTAAGTGCTTGTTAGTATGTCGTTGATGGACTAGTAAACTGTCAATTATTAATAATTAAATCTTTGTGTGTATCTCCACATACTGTAGTTAGTTCCGCTTCGTCTTCTCTGCTGACACCGCCGTGGCAGAGAGAGCGTAAAGATAAACTTGATGATCTGTGTTATCTTTTTTCCTTACTTTCCTAGTAAAATGTCAACTGGTTTTGTTGACTCATTCAATTCATCAACTATGAATGATTTGCCTGTTATTCGATTGCCTAATTCGATATATGTGTACATTTTGACGATTGATATTTGGTTACTAGAGGAAAATTCTGTTAGTTAACATTCACTAGCCGTCGCGCGGGGCTTTGCCCCCGCGGACTTTATTACGACAAAAACATAACACTCCTTCTCTTGTAGTCAGGTAAAATAGCTTATAACCTGCCTCAAGCTCGAACATTAGCGTGTTTAAACAAACTTTAAAATAAACACGAAGTGAGAAATTAAAAGGTATACAAAGAAAGATAGTTGCATTTTTCTGTTACAACTACATACTTACGCACAATAGCATAGAATCATTTGATTTTGGTCTACGCTACCCGAGTTTCTTTTTAATCGGGGGAATTGCATCAAGAGATTCTCCTCTGGGTGGATCAGCAGGAAGTGTTAGAAATCTACCGACTAAAACCTCACCCTCTTCATTCAGTTGCCCTTGGATTCCGGACCTGCGGTATCTCGTAAAAATATACCCACAACCCCGGCAAACAATATTGGGTCCCGCCAAACGGTTTATGCCTAAAAACACTTTAATAAGTGAGGACGAATAACAGTTATTTTCAAGCAGGTACAAATATAATTTTATTTCCTATTACAATAAAAACATCGTTTTAACAAATATAATACCACCGCAAACAAGACCCGAATTCAAATTTAAAATATATTATGTAACACCAATTGTATGTCGGTTCCTCTTATGGTCGACCGATGTCCATCCCATAAGGATTGTACCATCAGACACAGGGTGCCCCCTTTTTTTACAATTACTTTGTACATCTGACTCGGACCAAACAACGCGGTAGGATATATCGGCTAAACCCGTATAATTCTGGGTAAGTGATGAAATAGAATAGGTTATTATAATTAAATAATTGTAAATATTTGAAGTTGGTAGACATTTTGGTTGAGATTGGTGAATGTACAGGTATATACATTATAGGAAACTTTTTAGAAATGAATGAACCGATTTAACTGGACTAGGTACGCGCCGCAATCGAACCTAGAAATTAGTTAAGAACTTTTTTTAGAATAAAAGAAGAAAAGACAATAATTTTATGATTTTGTATACGTGTAACTTAAAGGGTATATACATAGCAAGTGCACAGCTTCTTTAGATGATAATAAATGATATGGCAAGGGTTTTGTAATCCTGTCTACATGTGTGGAACTTATTAGAAATTTCAATACATTGATACCAGAGACCGAATCTTTCAAATTAAGAAGAATGAAGAGAATTATCGTGTTATTGCATGGTTATTGCCAAGTCACGTGGAAAGTTATTAACCCTCGTAGTGCTGTGACAGGTCTGTTATGATTGGCATTCAAGAAACATATGAAACCGATAATTTGGTATCAATTTTTGAGTCACTTATTTTGAGCTGAAACTGTGCATAGAGACTCCATACCAGATGTTGTCTTCAGCCCTTGTGGATAGATATAGGGTTTCCGTTACACGTTGTAGAAAAATATTGTTATCTCTTTTACTCTAAAGCACTTTTAGCATAAGTTTTCTGGTTCACGTTTGTAACGGCCTTGACTTATTTCTTACGCATTGGCCGGAATAGACTGCAGACAACATTGGCTGTAAAATTTTGGGGCACAACAAAGGCTTACTAACTTCATAATCCTTACTAATATTATAAATGCGAAAGTTACTTTATCTGTCTGTGTGTTACGCAATCACGCCTAAACTACTGAACCGATTTTAATTAAATTTGGTACGGATATTGTCTAGAGCCTGAGAAAGGACATAGGATACTTTTAATGCAAAAAAAAAGAGTTGTAAGGGGTTGAAATAAGGGATGAAAGTTTGTATGGAAATTACGTCTTTTTTAAAGCTAGAAGCTTAAAACTTTTTTTTTTACTTTTGATTAAATATTAATAAAAACGACATTCACATTATGTATGAGTTTTATTTTCAAAATAATTAATCTAAAAAATTAAAAATGCTGCAGGAAGTCACTATTCCGCGCGGACGAAGTCGCGGGCACAGCTAGTATAGTAATGAATAAGTAAATAAAAGTTTTGTTACTGTGAGGAGCTACACAATGAGGAATGATCGATCGGAAAGGGTTACATATTAAAGAAACCATTTTATATCCAATGATTCATCATGAGCAAGCAGTCCAGCTTTGGGCAACAACATCTTATCTTTATCTCTCCTCTATCCTCCTCTCCCTATTCTCTACAATAAATACTAAAACTGTCATAAAGACTTCATCCCACTTAGGAAACAATATAAAATTACAATTTTATAAAAAAATTTTAAATCGATGAGGACACTTGATGAACTCATAAGTTTTTGTATTAAATTTATTTAAGTGAATATGAATGGCATTTAATTTAATTATTTATCATTTATAAAACTCCCTCAATATATCTTGATTTAAATAAAAACACAATTGATTGACGTAATACATGACGAACGTTAAAATAGACTGTAATTTTACGTTTTATTGCTATGCAAATCTGGAAACTCGTCAAAATCTAAAATAGACCCTAAAAATAAATTCAATTTTGATGAAATCGAATTAATCGACGGATATCGTCTCATTTTAAGTAAGAAGTTTGAATATATAAATATATTTATTTGTCACTTTAAGACAACTTGGCCAAATTATATAAGAAACTTGAACATCGCTACATACACAAACTGTGTACAGAAGCAACTTGAGACTAGAAAGATGATAAATCTCATGTTTTCGCAAAATAAGCCGCCCTGAAAATAATCGAATAAACCTAATCATTTAACAAATTAATTCGGATTCGTCCAATGTTCTAAGGCTTCAGTCACCCTTCAAGAGAATTGAAACACCAACAAAACGATAAGGCCATTGAATTTTAAATGTTATAGCTATGTAAATCAATAAAGAAACAGGTCTGATTAACAAAACGAAATGTTACTACGCAGTAAAACAAGAAGGATTGTTTCCTTATTGTCAAATTGATTAGCACTATGACATATTAATTTTATTGACACAGTCTATGAGAATATTTAAAGACAAAGACGGCGCTAAATGATGCAATCGTTTTAGAAATTTTCGTTGTGTGTAGTAGATAAAACATTCAGAATGAAGATAGTCCGAAAGATAAAACATAAAAATTGGATGTCAAGTGATAGTTTTGGGTAGTAAATGCTAAATCTCGATCGACCATTTCAACCTAGGAATAAAACCCACCAATAGGTGATGTAGTAATGACTCAACAACATTCACCAACCTACTAACACATAACCAGCACCCTGTTTACCCAGGCAATACTAATAGCTAACAGATCTGTCCAGCCAACCACAAAGTCCCAAAAACACGAAACAATGGTCCAAATATAAGACACCCACACAAACACCATAATTTTGTTTACAATCCCCATGTGAGAAACGATGACCTATCAAGGCCGCCGTGTCACGGCCCAGCCATCACAATAGCAGGTCGGGGAAGTTGAACATTTTCACTTTCATACAAATACCTACATAGTTGTAACAGCGTAGAATTCCAGTTTAAAGTGTATAAGCGGACCAGCCTATTATGGTAGCGAACGATTTTAGAATTTAAAATGGATTTTGTTGTCACCTTCTTTAGTGACGATGACGAATTCAGAAGCTTTTACATTGTAGAGAAATCTTCCCATGATTCCGAAGTGAGTTTAGACGAACTTTTCAAGTTTAATTCACCAACAAAACTTAAAGATGAAATAACAAAGTTGGAAGCTTCGTTAACTCAACATTAAGCTACAAATTTAAGAAAACCGAATATTATATTTCTAAATATATATTGTGTCACAGATGCCCCGGAACTGGGTCTCGCTTAAATTCTGAAACGGAACGCGAGTCATTAGTCTCATGAAGAAAATTAATGAATGGAAAGGATTGAAATTCCTAGCGTAAGATTTGATATATGGGTTATGTTATATGGAAAGAACCACGAGAATTTGTTATAAGATAAATAATAATAAATATTATTTGGGTTAGTAATATAGAATTTCATAAAGACATAGTTCCTTTGTCATTACATAAATCGCAAAAGGAGTACGAATAAGGTCTATGAAAATGAGTCAGTAAACAAAGCATTAGCTTTGACAATTCAACCAATATTTAAAAATGAATGTGTTTGCAGAGTTGTAAATCAACACTCAAATAACAACAAAACTGAATATCTTCAAATGAACCTCATACAGCGAATATAAACCTAATATAACTGGACTTATTTTAGGAACTTTATGCTTGTCATCTAAAACACGCCTTGGGAAACTACTCATACGCATTCCAGGGCCGCGAATAAAAACCAATACTACCCGAAAAAAAGGCTATAAGGAAAAATGCCCGAAGATTTGGGACAATTTGCCGGGACATCAAGTTACAATGTTTTTTATTGGTGAATGTGCGTTTTACATATTTATAAGTTACCGAAAATATTATCATGTTCCACGAAAGTTTTAATATTAAAGATTAGATAGAGTGGTCCTGTAATTTCGTTACGAGATGTACTATACATATATTTTACGTACTATTTTAAAAGTATCGGTATGTTTTATTCAGAGAAGCGTTTTCCTTAATGAAACACTGGCAAATTCGCCTGATTTTCTGGAATAATTTGACAAGAAAATCAAATAGGAAAGTTATTATGTCTCGGATTATTTTTGATTACTTATTTTAGTATTATTATTGCATGTTTATGGTGTTTTCTTCACAATCAATCAAGTTTTTTTTTACTGTTACGGCCCAGTAGTAATGATTTGTTTAATTTTATTCGGGATAACAAACAGTTACATAATTTTGTTGATGAGTTGCAAGTTGTGGATTCGAACCCAAGTGGGCACATTACTTTGTTAAAATTTCACCATCACGACTGCTTTGAAAACGGTGGTGGAAAACCTAGCGAGGAAACCGGCATCCTACCGCCGAAAAATCCGAAGCCATGAAACATCCAACAACCCACACGTGGCCCCATTATTACCATAACGTCTCATAAAGAGGAGGTTTGTGCTCCAACAGTAGGAACGTCACAAGCTAGTAATATTAGAATTGGACTGCAACGCTGTACTCATAATTAAAGTATATCCAAAAACATCTAGAACTGAAACCGCACCATTAAAATTACTAAGATCTATACTATTTAACATCGTTTTATTCTCATCAACCACTGCATCTCAAGACTGTTCCCAAGCTGAGTATCTAATTAAATTCACACGTGTGCAATTGAAAAAGTAAATGTTACTCTTAAAATGGATACGAGCAATTAAAATGATTTATAATCTGCTTATTTACTCAAGCTATTGTTCTCACAATGACATCAAACATTACAGTAGGCAGTAGGTATGAACTTAATTGCGAAATTCTGAAATTAAATAAGTATATGAATAACTCGTTAAATCAGGATAATATTACACTTTCTTTAATTGAATACAAATAATTACATAATTATACCGATGGCCGTGGACAACAGAAAACAGCAGATGAGACCCACAATCAACGAATAAATTACAGAGTATTATTTCTGAACTTGAAGACGATTGTTAATTAAAAGATAACTTCTGAGGTCAAGAAATTCATGTAACGAGTTTATCTTAAGCACAAAGGGTAAGAGGACTTTCGGAATTATCCAGTCAAAATAGCAAAAAGAATACAAGCAATTAGCAATATTTTTACACGTGCCAAAACAGACGCCGTACACGCGAATGACCTCAAAATGTCGTCGCCCTATCGTTGGCAAAAACTGTGTATATAAATAAAATAGTACGTTTAGAAAGAAGGAAAACTTACTGAAGTATCTAACTGTGAAATCGAAGACTCGAAACAAAGCAACAAAGATTTGGTCTAGAATTGCCGCCTTCAGTATCGGACTGGGGAAAAACATCATCCAGGTGCATCAGAAGTCAATTTCAAAGATGTTAGCGATTTAATGTATTCATTGTTGGTTGTAAAAGATTTCGGAATCGATGTTGGGCCGTTATTACATTAGCCATCAATAGCTCTTTCGGTCTGACACGTTCGCGTTTAAATTTGGTTCAAAAGTTTTCAGCATTTTTCCTTTTCTGTCGATGTATTTAAGAAACGGAATTTGTCAGACAGCTTTTTGAATACACATAGCGACATGTTCAAAATGAGATGCGGTAAGAAGTATAAACAGTTTTTGAATTTAATCTATATATACTTGGACTATCGTATGCTGTTGAATGTATTATGTAACCCGTTCAAATAAAGATGAAACACAAATATTTGACTAAATAGAGACGCAAAAGGACAAAAAATCTTCTGCGTATTCGCAATACAACGTTAAGATTCGACCTAAAGTATTTCCAATATAAAATTATGTACCATTTAAATATTTATAAGAGTAAAAACATTAATACATACTAAAGGAAAAACGTGATCATATGCATGAATAACTTTATGTATGTACATGCATAAATTTTTTTCAAACGGTTCCGAAGTAAAATCAATAATGACAACAAGTTTTTATTATTATGCGATAATGTATGCACTTGTACTACTCGTTCATTACTATGGATACATGTTGTTGTCTGAGACTTTTATTTTATTTTTATAATAAGTCCTTAATATACTAGAAAAATAGAGAGTTATTAATGATCCATTCAAATAACAATAGCAATCGCATGTAACGCCATGTTATAAGCTAAGTACCGTAACATAAATATAAACAAAACCATAAATTGCTCGCAGTGATTAAGGCCCAAACATGGTCCCCTGAGGAACCCATCAAGATATCATAATTAACTTCTCTTTGTTACATCTAAATGCCTTTATACCGATGGGTAATGACGTAGGAAAAGTAATAATAGAAGAAGTGATAAAATTATTTACGTGTCTCAGTAATTCCGTGTACAATTAGCCGAATCAACGAACGTCTCGTGAGGTTAAGTCTGGTTTATGATACCTCATTCATCGAATCTTTACGTTCAGTCATCGTGGGAATGGAGACACAAACAATAATAAATAGTACCAAAGCCACGCAATTTATTGATTTTCCTGATGTCGTAAGACGGAGTTTTTTATTTATTTCAATATTTAATAAGGACTGCGGAACAAAACTTACTTTGGCACGTACAAATATATATGTACTATGAAAAAAGTTCTCGCGAAATACGTGTTTGTATTGAACAATAATAAAATAAAAGCTAATGGCATGACGGAACCTGCATTGTTTTAAAATTCACCGACAACTTCCAAACTGAAAACTCAATATGAATTCATCGGTTATTAAATCAATATAAGCAATGTTGTTGTTACTGTCAACTTTATATAGAAAAGTAACAACATCGACAGCTGAATTTATAATAACAAATACGTTTATAAGTATCTGTGTAATCGATTGCATATTTCCCAGGCATCCATCATAAGACTCACCGCGGCGAGACAGACTACCTAGTTTTTTTTCCAAAAAAAAAAAGAGAGACGTGATCGCCCAATTGAAATGCAAGAGCACTAAAAGTGGATAACATGGCAAGATCAATGGCAGCGGGCGGGTGCGACGAGGCGACGGCGTTCGTTGAATAGTGTAATCTAATAGAACCGGCGGCCTCGGTAGGTCAGTGGCACATGATGTCATATCGCGAAACATTCCGCCTAGAGACTGCTTTGGGGGGCCTTCGGACTCACCTGTACCGCCTGTACGTGGTATGTTTCACTTCGCCCGCGTACCACGTTTTTGCGCAGTCTTTGTCTAGTGTTTGAAGTTAAACAGTCTGCTGCGAACGTTGAAGGTCAACGGGACGATACAAAGAATTTGATCAAATCTCATACTACCAGTTTTGGGCGCGTGAGACTGAGTTTACTCCAAAATTAGGCATGTAAATCGCGGAATCAATTTTTTAATTATGGCTCTGAAACGAGGTGCGCCATGGGATCGTGTCAGCTGTTTTTTGGCGTGTCATATTACAGTTAATTGACGCAAATGCTTTCAGTGTTTCTAGGCTGCAGATCACTTGAGTCAATAATGCCAGACTTTCTGCATATATCACAAAAATTATATTTGGATATTTATAGTTTTTGACGCCAGTGCAACAAAAAAATTTGCATATTGAATTTTCCAACTGTAACACACTGAACTAATTTGGATAGTTCCAACTAGTGTGCATAGTAACAAAATATTCTTATTATTATTATTATTTATTTATAGTATTATTTAAAAGGTACAAGGTATTTTTATAATTTACAACAATGTCCCACAAAACTGGACAGACAGTTTGACTGTGGGATCAATTTATAATCTATTTTTAACTTATGTATATAATTAATAAATATACTATATAACTAATTAACTTAAAAATAAAATAATAACATTGAGGTAGGGTGCTAAGTAAATAGTTTTTCAATTTAGATTTGAATTTTTTAATCATATTTTCTTCTCTAATGCCCTCGGGTAAACCGTTAAGTATATAATTATGGGATCCGTTTTTTTAATGTCCTGTCTCCATAAACGTTGGTTATTCTAGGCACAACATATTTACCCGAGGTCATTGCTCTAGTATTATATTTATTATTTACATTTATCAACACAGAATCATGCACTCGACTTCCATGGTTATTGGTTAAAAGAATGTACTTATGTTTTAAACTGACTGGTAATATTTTACAAAGCTTAAATAGTTTATAATAATCACTTTTATATTTATTTTTGGTATTTTTATTTACAATTAATTTTACAAATCTAATTTGGATGTTTTCAAGTTTTTCAATATAGGACTTGAAAGTAAGCCCATAACAGTCGAGTTCATAGTCCAGAATGGACTCAACTAAACACTTATATAATATTTTTAGAGTAGTTACCAGTGGGAGCCCGGTAACTTAGGTGGTAAAATTTACCTAGTATAGCCCTGAGTCTATTGCACAAGAAATCTATATGCTCACTCCAAGAGAAATGCTCATCGACTTTCATACCTAAATATGTTACAAACTTTACTCTCTGAATCTGTTTGCAGCCACAATCTGTGAGGTTATTATGAAAGCAATTAAAAGAATGGGTAAATAATGGTTGAGGATTATGATTTAAAAACTCTTTATTCGTAATATTGTAGTTTTATAGAACTTATTGATCGATACAGAGACAGCCGTTATTTCATTCATCACAGCTGTGCTGTAGTCAGCTATATCAGCTGACTCTAAATTCTGCCTAAAATGTCTTAAAACCAACGAATTCTCTTCAAAACTGACAAAGATACGCTATATACGATACACGTAAATATTGTATGAATATAGAAATCTATCCAACACTCAACACACTAGCAAATCCACACCAAATTAGAGGCATACCTTAAAGAAAAAATATTGTCGACCTTAATTACATGCTAAAAACAGCCACCGATTAGAACTAGGCGCCATTAGCCAAATAAAAAGACTATTAATCAAATCGTGTCAGCAAATATGGGCACCTAATTATGATAATCCATCGCTTACTAACCGACCTTATATTGTAACATAATTAAGGTTTCTATTGTCTTCAGAGATGCTACCACTTGTAAATCAGCTGTATTGCGTACAACGCTTGCATGACAATACAATCTGACATGTAATGAAATATATTAAAATGTAATTAACATCGTACACGGTTTTCCGTGTAATGTATGCTAGGAATTGGGTTTTTTCCTTCAGTCTTTGTACACATTGGTTGTATACAATTTTAAACGTATGCTCGTATAACAGTTGTAGGTAATGGATTATTAAATAATGAAGAGGTTATTGAAACTTAAATATTAAACTACTAAGTACTCATAAAATAGTAACTCATCATCTGCCTATCTGACTGCCATAACACTCTCTTTTCTGGTACCTAGAAAATAAAGGTGATGCCTTTATTTTCTAGGTACCAGAAAAGCCCGCCGTAAAGTTTAAATGAATAAATAAACCCAGTAACTGGGTAACGTGTCACACCTTCGCAAGACTGCTTTCAGAGTGTAAAAGTGTTATTTTTAACAAGTTTGCAAAATAAATATACTTTATCGGATTTCCTGGCTTCTGACTACATGTGACGACTGTCAAAGACGGAGGAAACGCGATGGTCGGCAAGCGTTGCTAAGATTGAATATCGACCGTTGCATCTTGTATTTTTGAGCTCTTATTAAATTAAAGATGCTAACAAGAAATTTCCAACAAGCTTGTGACATTTTTAAAGTTCAAACATGAAAATTAAGTTAAAACTGATATGAAAAGGATCTTCTGCGGTTTAATGATAATCTTAGCTGTTTAATTTTGAGGCTATCCAATTTTTTTTTTAATACCTTTAAATCTGTAACTTGATGATATCTTTAGATAAACGATTATTTAAAATAAAGACGCTCCCCGCCTATATGCTTAGATCTTTTGATGCTAACGTGAACTATCCAATTAGATAAGGAATAATATTATAAAGTTCGATTTCGATTCCCGGCTCGGGCTAAAAATTCCTATTGGGTTTTTATCAGTTGTAGCCCGGAGTTTGGAAGTTGGCGGTGAGAAACCCCCGTGATGTCATGTGAACATCTTTGACATTCTTTACGGGTAGTCAGAAGTGTTGGTCAGAAGCCAGTAAATCTGACACTGATCTAGCCAAAGTGTAACGTGTTACCCAGATACTGGGTTGTGGAGGTCAGATAGGCAGCTGCTCCATGTAAAACACTTTAACACGTTGAACGCCAAGAAAAAAATACATCTTCCCGTCCAGGCCGCGTCGGTCACTGATGGCCGACAACTAGACTTGCCGTTCGGGCCGCGTCGGTCACTGATGGCCGACAACTAGACTTGCCGTTCGGGCCGCGTCGGTCACTGATGGCCGACAACTAGACTTGCCGTTCGGGCCGCGTCGGTCAGTGCTGCCCGGCGTTTAATATCTCCATAATAACTAAAGTTGACTTTTGTTAATGAAAACATACATTTGGACATTAGATATAAGTATCTAATTTTTTTTTGAGGTTGGCTTCCCGTCAAGCCAACAATTAAAAAAACATTTGGTCTAAATTTGGAGAGAACTGTGATTTTCGCTTGGCCTAAAGGGAAGCTCACTGTCGGTCAGCACTGACCGCATTGGTGTTCAACGTGTTAAACAGTCAGCTGTAACCCGATGCAGCTGACTGAAAGACGACCCCAACATAGTTGCGAAAGCCTAAGTAAATGACGATAATCCAATTAGATACCTTGTGCATTTAATTTATATCAAAATTGCCCTTTAAAAATGAGTTTCTTATAAGATATCAAAGATTTGAAAAACGGAACAGATCGGCCGCATGATGCCGTACGTATAGTCTAATTATACAAATAATATCTATATAATAATTTTTTTTTTACAAAAAGTAGAACCGACTTCCATATCAAAACACTACAAACCCAAAAATAACTTTAATTTCGGTAGTCGGTGTTATTGGTTTTGGATTTTCTTTTTTTTCACACCGCCTTCCGAAATTAAAGTTATTTTTGGGTTTGTAGTATTTTGATATGGAAGTCGGTTCTATTTTTTGTAAAAAAAAAAAATTTTTCACGCTTTTTAGTGGGTCGGTTTGTAATTTATCTAGTTACAAAAGCCATAATGTCAACAACTTATCCCCTTTTACAAAATATTGCTTTTCCCGATGCATAGCCGTTAATTTTTGAGGAGTTCTCCTGGTACTTGACCATCAGCTCTACATCACCATACTCGTATGTATTGCGACGAGCATAAAGTGTTTAACATCCGTACTCAAGTAATCGAATCGCAATCCACGAAATACTTATTATTGAGTAGTTTCAGTGGCCATCTGTGGTCTTCATCATCAGTTCAACTTCCCCAAATGGTACTATTCTAAAGCAACTGCTCAAGGTACTATAAGAAATACCCAAAACGCTATAGATGTGCCTATAATATTTGAAGAGTTCCCTCGATTTCTCCAGGATCCCATCATCAGATCCTGTTTTCGTAACAATGGGACCAACTAGAAAGTATACCCTTTCAAACGCAAAAAGAATTTTCCAAATCGGTCCAGCCCTCTCCGAGTTATGAGGAAACATACATTAAAAAAAAAGTTCAAGACGAATTGTAAACCTCCTTTTTTTTGAAGTCGGTTAAAAATGAATCGCTAAATGTGTTGCTAAGCGCAAAACATGAAAACGGCTGGACCGATTTGGCTGATTCTTTTTTTGTTGTGTTTGGTTTTGTCAGGAAAAGGTTCCTATGAAAAAAGAAAGTAGGAAAGGTCTCAAGGGTAGGGATAGGGGACGAAGCGGGAGTGTGCTGGGTTGTTTTAGTGGGTATACCGGGTCAGACCGGGGAGTCCCACATAGCCCCCCATCCCCCGATGGGAGGGTATGCGTAATGCATTTTTTCCCAGCGTAAAAAAAAAAAAGGGTAGAGGTAGGCAGGGGTGGGGGTAGGGTACGGTACGGTACGGTAGGGTAGGGGTAGGGTATTGGTAGGGTAGGGTAGGGGTAGTGTAGGGTTTGGGTAGGGTAGGGGTAGAGTAAGGTATGTGTAGGGTATCGGTAGGATAGGGGTAGTAGTATCGGTTGGATAGGGGTAGGATACCACGCGAACGAACTCGTGGCGGGTCAGCTAGTTATTAATAATTCCACTCTGACACCACTTTAGAAACTACATTACACCTGTGCGAAGCCGGGGCGGGTCGCTAGTTAAGATAAGTTAAGATAGTAAGATAAGTCTTACTATCTTACTAATATTACAAATGAGAAAGTTTGTGAGGACGGATGTAAAGATATATGGATGATTGTTACTCTTTCACGCAAAAATTACTGAACGAATCTGAATGAAATTAGGTAAGTAGATAGTTCACATCCTAGAATAGCACATAGACTACTTCTTACCCCGGAATTTCCGCGGGACCGGGAATTACGCGGGAAAACCCTCCCACGCGAACGAATTTGCGAACAAAACATAGTACATAATAAAGAAACGAAGATAGTGTCACAACTGACAGAAGGGAATATAAGGACAAAAAGCTTACATCGAAAATTACACGATGCAGGCTAAAATTTCCAAAGCCAATCACAAAACGAGGTATTCCTCGAAGCGCTACCATTTTGAAGCGCACCTAATGAAGCACTCCTTTTTTATTCCTCGGAGCGCTCCTTTTCCGATAATATGGTATCGGGAGCGCTACTAAAAGGAGCGCTCCGAGGAATAAAAAAGGAGCGCTTCATTAAGTGCGCTTCAAAATGGTAGCGCTTCGGTGTCAAAAACGAAAATATATACAAAACTAAAGACACCGCCTTCCGAAATTAAAGTTATTTTTGCCTTTGTAGTGTTTTATATGGAAGTCGGTTCTATTTTTTGCTAAAAAGTTATTTTTCACGCTTTTTAGTGGGTCGGTTTGTAATTTATCTAGTTACAAAAGCCAAAATGTCAACTACTTATCACATTTTACAAAATATTGCTTTTCCCGGTGCAGAGCCGTTAATTTTTGAGGAGTTCTCCTGGTACATCACCATCAGCTCTACTTCACCATATGCATTGTGACGAGCATAAAGTGCTTAACATCCATATTCGAGTAATCTAATCGCAATCAACGAAATACTTATTATTGAGTAGTTTCGGTGGCCATCTGGGGTCTTCATCATCAGTTCCACTTCCTCAAATGGTGCTTTTCAAGAGCAACTGCACAAGGTACTATAAGAAATACCCAAAACGCTATAGGTGTGCCTATAATATTTGAAGAGTTCCCTCGATTTCTCCATGATCCCATCTTCAGATCCAAACGTGACGACAATGGGACCAACTAGAAAGTATACCCTTTCAAACAAAAAAGAATTTTCCAAATCGGTCCAGCCATCTCCGAGTTATGAGGTAACATACATAAAAAAAAAAAAAAAGTTCAAGACGAATTTTAAACCTCCTTTTTTTGAAGTCGGTTAAAAAGAACTAGCAAAGTGGGTAGAATTCAAATTACTAACAATCTTGTTAACCCCTCCAACTAAGCTAAATATGCTTGTGTCTGGAGTGGGTTCACGTCAATAGTGTAATGGGTGGGGTTCGAACCCGCGATCTCTCGAGCACAAGTCCGACACCTTATCCATTGGGCGATTGACGCTTCTTTCAGTTGTTTTCATCGCGTGATTAGTTTACATTATATAATTAACGCCCGTAACTAATTGTAACACAGTATCAACAACAGGTTTTAAGTTTCAAGGCGATCCGAATATGGCGTATCTAAATAACATTATAACCCCTTTGGATCCATTGTTTAAATAATAAATACGTGACAAGTTAACAAAAGGCTTGTTTAATCGTAAAATTTGGCAAACTATAACAATAGATGTAAGTATACTTGGAAACTTAATAAGCCTGAATTAACAATGTCAAAGAAATAACTGAATATTTTGTAACTGTTTTACTAACAATGAGCCTTGGATTACTTTTGGTTACAAGTCAGAACTACATATTGTCTTACCTACATAAATGTCTGACCGTATATTCGGCTTTGGCTTTTCTTTTACAGGATGGGATTTCATCCAATGACTGCCTGCCGATCCGGGCTTATAGGGTGTGTCAGACTTTTACTGACTAAAACCCATCCGTGTTCCGTCATATGCTTCGAAAAGCACCATTTGTGAAGTGGACCTGATGATAAAGACAACAGATGGCCACTGGAACTACTCAAAAGTAGGAATAACAAGTATTTCAAGGGTTCCGCTTCGATTACTTGACTATGGTTATTAAGCACAATATGCTCGTCACAATGCAAATGGTGAAGTGAAGCTGATAGTGAAGTACCAAGAAAACTCGAACAATTAACGGCCCAGCATTGGGAAAATCAATATTTTATAAAAGGTTATATATAAGCAGTTGACATTTAGGCTTTTGTAACTAGGCAAATAAAAAATCGACCAACTAAAAAGAGTGAAATAATAACTTTAATTTCGGTAGTCGGTGTCTTTAGTTTTGTATTTTTGTTTTTGGCACCGACTTCCGAAATTAAAGTTATTTTTCTCTTTGCAGTGTTTTTTGAAAGTCGGTTTAATTTTTTGGTAAAAAGTTTTTATTTTAAAAATCCCGGCTTCTAGTCCACCAAATTGAACTGAATTTAGAGTTTAACATGGGGCGTCCAGTTATCTAACCTCTACAACGTAACCTAAATAACACGACAAGCCTGGAGGGCTGGAGCGAGCAAGCCCTAGACAAGTCTGGAGTTTGTTTTTCTATCCTCTAACTACCTGTAGCGACTGCCAATGATACTTATAAAAATGATAGTCGGGATCAACGCCTGAGCATAATTTCTGAAGCCTAATTTATTAGAATGATTAAAACCTTCGGCATACATCATCTTCGTCTTCAGGCAAAAATATTTTTTCAGTCGGACACTATCTACACAAAAAATAATAATCTAGACGAACAAAATTAGGAAAAACCGATAACGGTATAAATGCTACCGGTCAGTACTCATCTGAGTGAAGTTAAAAGTGCAAATTGTATAGTGTGACAAACCATACGATTATAACGGATATACAAACGGATTTAAAACGGTAACCAAAATATGTTTGTTTTGCCCCACTTTCAACTGTTTCCAATCAGAAGTCATATCAGAATAATTTTCATTCATATTGGACTACATAAGCACAACCAATATATGAAGAAAATACCTATACCTAAAGGAACAATGATTTGTACCCACTTCAAAGTCAATTAATGAATTTCCCGAAAGAGCTATTTACAGGATCAATGGACTGTCGAGAGTACTTAAAAGTGATTAGCACCGCACCACTAAACCCACTGTGTGGTTTCTGAAGCAAGATTAAGAATAAGAGCAAAAAATTGAGCATTGGTATCACCTACGGTATTTTTTAGGGTTCCGTAGCCGAATGGCAAAAAAACGGAACCCTTATAGTTTCGTCATGTCTGACTGTCTGTCCGTCCGTATGTCACAGCCATTTTATTCCGAAACTATTAGGTTATATATACGTGTGAAATTTGGTAGGTAAATGTATTATGTGTCGCTTTCCGATTTTAAGAAAAAAATTAATAAATATTTAAAATTTACGGGGGCTCCCCATACATAGAACTGAAACTAAAAATATATTTTTTCATCAAACCTATGCATGTGTGGTATTTATAGACAGGACTTTAAAAATGACATTGATGTTTCTAAAACCACTTTTACTTTTTTTTTTTTTTAACGTGTTAAAATTATTAAATAAGTCCTCCCACTCCGGGCAGGGTGGGAGGGACTGTCAGACTTTTACTGACTAAAATCTACGGTGTTCCTTCAATAACCCTTTACATACCGGGGCCACGGTAACGGGATGAGTCCCACGACCCCGGCAGGCTTCGGCCCTCTGCAGAGGGGGCCTCGTCATGTTGCTGACGCTCTTTGAGGCGCGCGTGGAACACGACGCGCCGTCGACCCGGGCATGGTCCATGGTCGGACAGCGAGTTGCCCTTTACTCGCTGTCCGCATGCCCGCGCCTATGGTGGCCGGAGATCGTCGGCCGACGTCCGACGCCGTGGGCGTCTACCACTGCGGCTGGGCTGGAGGGAGGACGCCATCCTCTTCCTCACGCGGCCCGCCTCCTCCTTCGGAAGCATGACTGCTTCGCAGAAGGAGGCGACCGCTTTCCACTCCCTCTCGCCCCGCAGCATGGCCTCGACCAATGCCGGGCGCGAGAGGTCTCCGCCTATCGCCGCCGTGAGGACACGTCGGTGCTCTACCCCAGCGGGGCAGTCTTGCACCGTGTGCTCTACGGTGTCCTCAGGGCGACCCTCGCAGTAGTGACACCCAGGCGTTTCCTCCTTTCCCATCAGACACAGGTACCTCCCGAAACATCCGTGTCCGGTGAGGACCTGCGTCATGCGGTAGGTCAGGACGCCGTGACGCCGATCTAGCCACTCCTCAAAGAGGGGTCTTACCGCCGCAATTGCGGCGTGCCCGAAACCACTTTTACTTAAAGTCAATTGTTTAAAAGATGTTTTTGCTTCCAAAGTGGTAAAACGTGAGTAAAAAAATCTTTAAAAAATCGGATAAGTAGTAACCAGCCTTAGTGAGCTGAACTACGAGTGGCCCTATAAAAAAAAAACTTAAAAAAATATATGCTGTAGATTTTAATCAAAACATTCAACGAAAATATGTTTGAACGAGATCGGGTCAGCAACTTTGCACTTCAATAACTTTGCACTTCATACAAATACTACGAAATACAAAGTTATTTTGCGTAGTTACTACGGAACCCTTCATGGGCTAGCCTGACTCGCACTTGGCCAATTTTTTAGTACTAGATTGACAACACTAATTACGCAATACTTCTCTTTTCAAAACTGACATCAGCCTTTAATAAAAAGAAACAGCAAGAGTTACCAGTCTAAATCCAAATTCTTTAAAAGCATTACTTATATAATAAAACGCCTTTTTAAAATAATGATGAGCATTTCGATTCTCAGTAAAAATATAGCGAGATATTAAAGAACCAAACGAAAAGAAAGATTTATTTGAATTTAGAATCCTTATGAGAAAGAAATGAAGCTATATTGTAGATAAAAATTGTTTGATTAAGCGGAGATTCGTAGGTTGTATGAAAAAATACAATATTTCTAAGAAAGATTCTCAGTATACAATCATTTTATTTTTTCAATTACTTTATAAACTTGTACTTACATATAAAATATTTTCGGACTCAATAAAACTCCATTATCCACTCAAGTTATGGTGAATACAAACATTAGATACATATTGCTGACTCCAAGCACATGAATAACCAAATTAGTTCATAAGAAACTACAAAGACAGAGGATAAACTGTGTATTTATGTAACTCCTCCCGAATATGAATCTCTGGAACTGACGATCGATGACGTAATAACGTCAAAGGGAGTTCCAGAGATTCATCTGAATCTATTATATGTACCTAACTATGACTAAAACATATCTTCAAGACACTAGCTTTTGAAAACGGTTTCGCGAGCACGAATTTCGAATATCATCCCCAGGGACTTTAATGTTCGTGGTTACGGAAATGTTTTAACGAGAAACCATGGACAGTACGAGTCTGACTCTTCTTTCATTCGGAGTCATTTGATGCAGTGCAAGCATCTGTCAGTTATCGTCAGTTATCGTGTAGCTCAACTTAGAACTTAAAGAGCTAAACGATTTGACGAACTATACCAAAGAAGGGACATTTACAATTTTAAAATCTGGTGTAGATATAGGGTAATATTATAGTCCTCGATATGTACGTCAGGTTTGAATTGTCGCAGACTTGAACATATCTTTATTAAGGATGACAGCATAGCAATTCTATGAACAGATACTTGTCGTACGCATACATTTGACATGTTATTTATAGAGCTTATGCAATGCTGTGGTACTGTGGCTGTTTGAGCTAGATACGTTTATGTGCATCTTATTATACTATGAATATATCATACTATGGGATTATCACCGATATCTCACAAATACAAGGACCTGAAGAATGATAAATAATTACTTCTGTGGATCACTGAGCTAAATAACTACCGTTCAGAACAATCTTCTAAGTTACGCAACTCTTACGGATATAAAATCTACAGAACAATTTTCTTTAGACAGGTACTCAAAAAACTAATGTCGAAGAAATTTGAGAAAAGAGTCTTTTATACTAAAACAAAATCGTAACGGAATTTTGGCGGATTTTTAAATATCAGATGATGAATCTAGACGATGAATGAAGTTTAGAAGATTAATAATCCAAACGCAGCTGAGTATTGGTGTTTTACATGGAGTGTCTGCCTATCTGACCTCCACAACCCAGTAACTGGGTAGCACGATACCCCTTGGTCAGACCAGTGTCAGATTTACTGGCTTCTGACTACCCGTAATGACCGAACTTTCCGAAGCACGGCTGTATCACACCGCCAACTATCAAACTATGGACTGAGACTTTCTTTACAGAAAATCCCAATAGCACTTTTGCCCAACTCGGAAATCAAAGCAACGAAGTTTAGAAGCTTATTACTCTAAAACTGATTCCTGTTGGATATTATAATGTAAAATTGGTGTAATTCTATGCCTCCAGTGCCTACGCAACTGAACGATGTTTAGATTCATTGAAATAGTCGCGATCTCGATAACGTATAGCTGTGAGTATAACTGTAGTATTGACCACCTAGCCAGCTTGATGAGAAGAATGACTAGATTCATTTCGTGCCAAATACTAGATAGGTATTAGGAGTGTATACAACGTGTAACGGAAACCCCATATCTATCCAAAAGGGCTGAAGACAACATCTGGTATGGAGTCTCTATGCACAGTTTCAGCACAAAATAACTGACTCAAAGAATTGATACCAAATTATTGGTTTCATACATTTCTTGAATACCAATCATAACAAACGTGTCACAGTACTACGAGGGTCAATAACTTTCCACGTCACTTGCCAATAACACGATAATCATTTTCGTTCTTCTTAATTTGAAAAATTCGGTCTCTGGTATTGTGTATTGGAATTTGTAATAAGTTCTACACACGTAGACTTAGGATTACAAAACCCTTGCCATATCGTTTGTTATCATCCAAAGAAGCCATGCACTTGGTATGTATATACCCTTTAAATAACACGTTGTATAGGTTTAAATATTACATATTCTACGCGGTTTAAATCACGTAAATGCGTAAAAATGCCAGTGCAGAAAGTATAACAGTAAGCCTACATTTTGCCCTATAACCTCATTTAACTTCCAGTAAAAGACCCACTGAAATCAGTTCAGCCATTTCAAAGGTCCCATTACACTTTTACCGTGAACCTACTTCAGACACAAGCATATTTAGCTTAGTTGGAGGGGTTAACAAGATTTCTAATGTGAATTCCAGCCACATTATTAGTTCTCTTTAAAAAAAAAGAGTTTAGCCCGGACAATGTTAATAAAGCTTATTTGCATTTTAGTGTCATTTTAATATCTCAAAAACACACTCAGTCACTTGAATTTTATTTATATAAATGTAGTATGTGTAGACTTCTGATTACGTTTTCACCTGCATTTAAAAAATTAAAGACGTGACTTAAAAGCCTCAGTAGCCAGATCAATACATAAAAAATTGCGAAACAGCTGAAGTGTCATTCCGTATCTACACAAAATGAATCAGTGCGTCACCGGCAGTTCCTTGACACTTTACTGTGTTGACACTAACCCCAGTATACACACTTCAAACGTTTTCTTTTTATCAACACTTGAGATCAATACAACTAACAATTAAGTAGTTTAGTTATTAACAAGACACATGCGATTTTTGCCCTGTGTCATGACTTGACGAAAATTTATGCTATATAATATAAATGTCAAAAGCCTAATGGTTTTTTTTTATTTTTTATTTTTAAGGATGGGAAGTCATCCGATGACTGCCTACCGATCAGGGCGAAGCGGGAGGGTGTGTCAGACTTTCCCATCCCATCCATGTTCCATCATATGCTCTTCGTGTTCCGAGGCCGCGGTAACTTGAGACCTACCTCTCCCTCGCGCGTCCCGTTACCTCTTTCGCTTGCATAACTGCTTCGCAGATAGAGGTGACTGCTTCCCATGCCTCCTCGCTCCGGACCATGGATCGAACCAGGGCCGGGAGCGAGAGGTCGCTGCCTATCGCCCCTACGAGGACACGGCGGAGCTCTGCCCAAGCGGGGCAAACCTCCACTGTGTGATCCACCGTGTCCTCAGGGCGATCCTCGCAATGGTGTCACCCGGGCGTTTCCTCCCGCCGAATCTAACACAAGTTACTCCCAAAAAAAGCCTAGTGGCTAAGGTTTCGGACTTGTGATCGAGAGGTCACGGGTTCGAACCCTACCCGTTACACTATTGGTGTGAACCCACTCCAGACACAAGCGTGTTAACTTAGTTGGGGGGGATTAACAAGTTTACTAGTAATGTTAATTCTACTCATATTGCTAGTAATTTAAAAAATATCACTAGCTTTTGCCCGCGTAGTTGCTCGCACGAAAAGGGTTTTTTCAGCGAAAAGGTTTGGTTTTGGTTAAAGACTGACATAGGATACTTACCCAATGACAATCTTCAACCTTTCAACCATTTTATAAACGAAAATCACATCGAGTCATTGCTCTGTTTTGATTTATAATATTGTTTTTATTTAGCACTTATATACATATACATAGTATATCTAGATTTTAGAGTAGCAACGGGTCATTTAAGTTATAAAAAGTAGTTAAAATAAAAACACGAAGAAATTCAAACCACTTTGAATCCAGTCGTAAACTTAGAATATCTTAGCACTTAAGTTAAAGTTAGTCTCGAATATTCGTTAACATATTATTTATGCGAATTAAACGATATATATTATACCTAAGCATTTTAATGTTAAAATTTTGATAGAATCAAGTTAGGACAAATAACAGAGAAAAGCACCTAATAATAAGCCAACTTTGAAACTATTCAACGCATCGTAAAACTTTGGTATTTGCGATATAATCTTTAATTCAAGAGTGTATAAAATTGGTTGGCAAAGACTTATAAGACTGAACGACGCGTTGCAAACCTAAGAGCATTTAAGCTTTTCTTTCGAATTCGCTCTACTGGTCTTTGCACCTAGTGCCACCGGGTTCAATTACAAATCTAAACTATTTAGGACCCACTCAAAGTGAAGCAATCTGTAGATATACTCATTAGAATCAGATTCTAATGAGCGGCTGATAAGCGCGCTGTTATTACACACATTTACATACAATTTTTCGCGTACCGGAAATTTTATTTTCAATACTAGTAGAGGTTTAGTTAGTTTACCACTAAGACAGACAAGAAAACTTACCCATAATTAGTTATTAAATATTAATTATGGACTTGAGTGTGAATGAGTACCAAAACAATGCAATCCTGGTTAAATGGTACTTTAAAATAAAATGATTCTAATTACTGATGTAAAGAAAGAATTTTAAAAATACTCACAAACTTATATTTATAATTATTATAAGCATTGCCCCATAACGTGATTAATGTAAGTAGTATTAATATTAACTTGTGTTTCTTACATGTCTTCAACCATATTCACTAAAGGAAAAATGACGCACTCAATATTAAGAAATTCGTAAAACAGCCAAAATAGTGTCTATCTAATAAACTCACGTGCTTCCATATAATTAGCAACTAGAGTCTTGTCAACTTGCCGCCATCAGATGCCAACATTTTTCTAGATCTTCTAAAATGAGAGAATTTTAAATTTAGACGGATATCAAACAGACTAGCAGAGGTAAAGCACCTGGGTTTATGAGAGAGCTGGAATTTTTACTACGGTAAGAAAAATAACACTTTTCTAAGTTGCACTTTTGGATGCCTTATAGCGACAAACCCTCTCTTTTTTTTTTTTTTTTTAAATAGGTTCGCGTTTTCGCACCACCATCTCACCTGATAGTAAGTGATGATGTGGTCGAAGATGGAGCACGCTTACCTAAAAGTAACCTATTCACTCTTGACTTAAATACTCCTAGGTTATAGCTATCGGGAAACACAGACTCCGGCAGGGAATTCCACTCCTTAGCCGTACGCATAATGAAGGTATTCCCAAAACGTTTTGTGCGTATGTCCAACATGTAACGATGGCGCTTCGCCGTTTGTCTCGTAGTCCGATGATGGAACGGGCTTGGTGGAGTTAGATTGTGTAATTCCATCGCACACTCCCCGAAATGTAACCGATCTCTTAAGTTTCTTATTAGCATCATCGACAACTACGACCATTCTTTCACGAATGTACGACTGAGGGGAGAAAGGGACTTGGTTAAAAAAAAGTCTCAGTACTAATAACTCATCATCTCCTTAGCCTTTTCCAAATTATGCTTGGTTTGGCTTCCAGTCTCACTGTACGCAGCTGAGTATTAGTTTATTACATGGAGCGACTGCCTCTCTGACCTCCACAACCGAGTAACTGGGTAAAACGATACCCCTGGCTCTAACTACACGTAACGACTGTCAAAGATTACAAATGATTGCCGCAGCCAACAGCAGCGTACTTTCCGAAGCTCAGGGTATCACATCACCAAGTTCCAAACTCCGGTCTACAACTGAGAAATTTCTTACAGAAAAACCCAATAACACTTTTTGTCCGACCCGGGAATAAAATCCGAGACCACATGCTCAGTAGTCGTGATTGCAACCACTAGACCAATGAGGCAGTTAATCATTCAAAACGTAAAATTAAAAATAGTAAAAGTGGTTTAGTAAAATTTTCCGAAAGGTTCATACCAATTTAGCCAATTATTAATATCTGATATACCCGTAATGTTTACAAACTTTAAACTAATTATAGAAAGAAATTACTATAACAGAACGTATTCCCTCGTCTTCGGACAAAGGCGCGTTTGGCACAGATCACCATTGCCCACTCTTGACCAATGTACTCGTACAATTATATCCAGACAGAACAAACATTTAAAGTTTATAAAAGACTTAAATAGATATAGATAAACTCACCGATGTGTGATCAGTTCATTGTTTGAGTTAATATTTGAAGTTGTGAAATAGATCAAAGCAAAGTATATGTTGACTTGAATCGATATTCAAGGGTATATCCTTAAGCTCTGACAAAAGAACGGCCTTTTACAAAAGTGGATAATAAATAGGTATATAAACCTGGATAATAATCATGTAAGGGATGATATAAGGGCAAGACAGGAGACTAAATAAACAATCGAAAATTGTGAAGAAGATGATACAGCAACAAAGGAGACGACGGTAAAAATACAGCTACATAAAGAAGAAATTTTACTTCACCGAATTACAAGGACAATAAAATTATAATAAATAAAATTGAACCAAAAGTGGTGCTTAAGATGGCATCAATTTCATCCTCCAAGTCAAAAATAGATACACAAATGAATCAACTCCAATTCCCCAAGTTCAAACGTCCAATGACAAAATTATAACCTCAAACAAGGCTAATCAAAAAATTATACCCAATCGACGCCTTTATAATTCGCAAATGAAAACGCGACATCTGAATCCCATATGTGCTGAAACAAATGTCTATTTTTCTCTATTACAGCCACGGTCACGATGTATCATGTCCAATCATTGTAATTCACACTACGGCTGTAACTTTTCATATAAATGATGGCTTCAATGCACTCAGCATTGAAAACACAGAAGAGATGAATCACGAGACTGGATCAGTCAAGCATGGGCGTACCCATGATGTCACGATAAAACTCGGTGCGAACTAAGCCGGAAAGCATTTATATACTGATCTCCTAAAATTCAACATATATGGTTAAAGATTGAGGTCGTGACGTCAAGAAGTTACAATTACATAAGGTAGGTTCGCAAAAAATCCCGCAGTGGCGCTTGAATACGTTCAAAAGAATAGATTTTATTGTTTGAACAGCTGTTCCCTTACAGGTCTCTTGCATCCTAAATTTTTCTTCCATGTTTATTTTTAGATCGAGTTTAGGAACAACTTTTCCTTTTGTTTCGTTACTTTCTCCGCTTTTTATTGGTCTAAAAGAGTGTGTAGGCAGAAAACCTTAAAAATAATAGCGCAATTTGGATGGGCCTTGTAACTCTTGTGAAGAAAATAAGAAACTGGAAGGAATTTAGATGCTAAAAAATCTGTTCTGATGTAAATTATAGGTGCGATGGTATGTCAGATTAAGCCATTGCATGACTAAAACAGCTACTAATATTTTGAGTACTGCCTTTTGAAGCAAGAACTTTTTCTCAAGTTAGCATTCGTGACGAAAACGGTTATTTAACTGAAGCGGAAATCACGTGCAAGCAAAAAGGTCAATTAAAATGACACGGTTAATAAATAGAATTTTTATTAAGGAACACCGAGAAAAACGCTCGTATCGAGACACGGCTATTCATAAAAAGCCCAAGTAGATACGAAGGCTAACAACACCTTCCAAGGTACCCATGCCCATTATACCTTCGAAGGCCACTCGGAGGGACTTCAGTAAACTACATACATATGTCCACGATACTGTGTGTTTACATGACTGTCAATCACAGCCTAAATACTCAACAAATGAAAACTTCGCCAAGGCCCAGAAAATCTATTTGCAATCCGATACATAATATCTGTATACATAATGTCTATAAACTCGAAAACGGGTCAAAATACAACAACAGAAATAGAATACCTTGGGAGTACGCTACGCAGGTTATTTAATGCGAACGAATAACGCAACATAAACAATGTTGAGATACACTTCGTAGATATTACGTTTGTCTGGAAGACTGCAAGAGATTAAGGGTGGCTCCGAAGGAATGTTTCGGTGTTTTATTGGAACCGCCCCAAAATACGGAACTTTCGCTATGATCTGCTGCGGCACAATATTCTCGATCGTATCTTTAGGAAAAGGAATTTTAGCATAAACGTTATAAGCATTGACGTCACCGTATAGAATTTAGGACTGGTTAATAAATAGAATAGTATCTGACATTTGCAGAATTTCGGCGTAATATTTGCAGATCCAATCACTGATTACAGCTTTCAGTCCTTTTATCAGCTGTGGAATCTTCAATTGGCTAAAAAGGGCTTGTATGTGTCAAAGGATTCGCCCAAATGGTCTATGGAGGCACCGCAGGGTGGCGGAAAATACCGCGCCAGTGGCCTTGGACGAGACGTCGAACTCAGTACGGAATGCAAACACGAACCAGCGAACGTCTTGCCGAAAATTGTGTGTATGTGGCGAATTCGCAGATGTAACTTGTCTCGGACTAAGCGAAGGTGTAAACGGTTCACCAAAATGTTTAGTGTTTTTGTTTGCTTTCCAAATTGGGTTAATGGTAAAGGATGTTATGTCATTTCAGTTAAAAGTAAAAACTGGTATCTTTAAGAGCACTTGTACGAGGATTTAATAACGATTTGTCTGTTAAATTGTTTCCACGATTAGATTCGCCATAAAACTTTTGTCCTTGAATCGATTATTAAAACACGTTAGACGCTAACGTTGGACTGTGATTCATTCCATTAATTACCCCCAAAATATATTACACGAAACACAAAAGAATTTTCACTTTCCGTAGATCTAGTTCAAATTAGATTGTTAACTGTTGAAATTAGTGTGGCAGCCATAAAATAATTAGCACAGAACCCTTTTGTTAGAATTCTTGCGGCTGCCAAATTATGTGAATTGAGATCGATATGACCTAAAAATATCGTTGACAAATCTTTGAGATCATTCTGAAATTGCTTGAATTTATTCTACGGTAAACTAAGTCTTTAATCTGGAGCAATTAAAGACAGATTGAGAGATATAAGATAACCTTTAATGACTACTGCGATTCCAATAAGAGAACATTGAAGCTTACAAAGCGGTCTTCATTAACCTTGACAAAGAATATTAAAACCAAGGGATTGTAATTAGTTTCATAAATATTTCCGGATACTTAAACCGGGTTTTTAATTCAAAGTGTCATGGGGGGAGGCCAAAATGCGTGCAATTCATGATAATCCCCGGATTACGAAGAACCCTAATTAAAAATAATCACTTTTGTTGCAAAAAAAAAACTGGAAATATTTTCATTTTAAATTATATGGAATTGAAATTAGAGGGGGATATTTGAAATAATACGAATGCAAGCAACGAAAGTCGAATGAGTAAGGTCAGATAAGATCTGGCAAGTCATTGTCGTTTCAAAGCTGAATTATCAACATCTGCTTGGCATTTTTCCAATCATGTTGGAAAAAGCTTGTGCGTGATGATGTGGTCGAAGATGGAGCACGCTTACCTAAAAGTAACCTATTCACTCTTGACTTAAAGACCCCTAGGTTATAGCTATCGGGAAACACAGACTCCGGCAGGGAACTCCACTCCTTAGCCGTACGCATAATGAAGGTATTCCCAAAACGTTTAGTGCGTATAGTTGGGATGTCCACCATGTTCCAGTATAAACGGATGCAGCTAAGTACTAATATTTTATCTGATCTCCAAAATGCAGTAGCTGGATAGTACGAAACTTCTAAGCAAATCGGGTATCAGATTTTGTCTTCTGACGACCGGAAACGACTGTCAAAGATGTAAAAATGGCAGTCGGGACCAACACCCCACCCATACGCACAAAACGTTTTGGGAATACCTTCATTATGCGTACGGCTAAGGAGTGGAATTCCCTGCCGGAGTCTGTGTTTCCCGATAGCTATAACCTAGGAGTCTTTAAGTCAAGAGTGAATAGGTTACTTTTAGGTAAGCGTGCTTCATCTTCGACCACTTCATCACTTGCCATCAGGTGAGATGGTGGTCAAACGCGAGCCTATTATCAATTTAAAAAAAAATATGTTTTACGGAGGCACGGAGGAATCTTCATATGAAAATGTGGCCAACCATCCAACTGACCTCTGCAGCATTGCTTCACCTTGAAGACCTAACCGTATGTCTGTTTTCATTGAGCTACATGCTCCGCAAAGTTTTAAAGCGCTCATACAAGTTAGACTGCCGCAGTTACTCAAAAGTGGCGAGATACCGCTAATGAGACAATTTTGTGCCTAGACGTAAATTAGGAAGTAATCCACGCTTGTTTAAACATTGTCTCACGAAGTTAATGTCCTCAGCTGTAACCAAATATGAGGTACGTGTTAGCGATGCACCACGAATCGAGAATGTATCTTCTGTTCTAATTGACTCCCTTAAAGCACTTTTAAATACCGTTAGATACATTGAGTGAAGGTGTTATGGAGTACCATAAAGAGTATTATCTATGTATCACTTTTCTTTTTGTTTTTTAGTGATAATAGGTTCGCGTTTGACCACTAACTCACCTGATGGTAAGTGATGATGTGGTCGAAGATGGAGCACGCTTTTTCAATTTTATTTAGTGACGAGCTGTGAATGTGACTTTCCGACAGAAAATTCCGTTACACTTCCGAGATAAAAGCAGCCTATATGTTGCCCTATAATCTCCTCTATATTCCAGTGAAAGTTCCACTAAAAAAGATTCAGTCGTTCCAGAGACTAGACCGGACAAACAGACAATTATTTTTTAAGTTTGTTTATGTTTTAGTATCGTGTAAATAATTATAAATACTTTTAAAAAACACAGTTATGATCCGAGCAACGGATCAATGTGATTGAAGGACAAACAAACTAACACACATTCGCATTTTAACATGATTAGTAACACTAAGATAAATAATAATTAAAGAAAAACTCAACTTAGACGTAGTCTTACAGTCTTCTGTAGTATCTGTGCAAAAGAAATCTACTATAAGTACTTTTTCTATGTCTTTTAAGAAATAACTGAGAATTTTGCCATCAATAAAATACAACATTCCCACAAATCCAATATATCAAAGTTATAACTTTTTGCGAACATTCAAGTTCTGTTTTGCGTAGGAAAGTCTTAAGCACTAAAGTTCTAACTTCAGCCATAAAACATCTTACGAGCATTATTTAATCAATGTGTCATAAGTTTTAATCAGAAAATCCATAGAGGTATTTCTATATTTGGTTACTTACTTGATGAGTAACCAATTATAGAAATAACTCTCCTGCCTAATCTCTTTTAGTCTCACCGGACGTAGTTTAATAACTGGTGTTCTAACTAGTCATTCAGCTTCGTTCGGTTAGACTGCATAGAGCAACTGCTCATTTGACCAATACAACCCAGTAACTGGGTATCACGATACCAAGACTGGGGCAGATTTTCTGGGAGCAGTACCAGAAAATCTGCCCCAATCTGTTCTGTTCCAAATCTGTTACAACTGTAAAACGTGATTTTCGATGCACGGAGACATCATATTGTTCGGCTTCAACTAATGAGAGAGAAAAAAAATTTTTTTACAGATGAAATAAATAGAAAAGAATATTTTTTTCATTCACAACATCATCGCATGCAATAAATACAAAAAATAAAAATAAAAACAAAAAGAAATTAATTTAATAAAAGAACATTGTGCGTGCGTCACGGCTGTGCTAATTAAGCCCAGTCTAGACAAATGAAAATTATTGAAATTTTATTGCCTATATTTAATCGATTTATCAATAATCACGTAGTTAAATGCGAAGAGTTGGATTATTAACCAAATAATATCACTGAAAATCATCTGAAACCTCTACATATACTACGCAATCGACCTAAACCAATGTCACTCAATCAAGTTTTAACTCAATGAAAACAAATCCGTATGCAGCGCAGGTCTACTATGTTATTTATCTGAAATCTTTACATATACTATAGCGTCAGCGACCCGAGCGAAGGCTACACGACACAATCTGGTTATATAACTTAGTGCATAAACCTCAGAGCCAGTGTTATGCGGGTAGTCATATTATTTGCGAATAAGAAATCTCACGGTATGTATACGGCTGTATAACTGTCGTAGTGTAAAATGGTAGGTCGCAAGCGCGATTGCTGAGCATGAAGGGGGTTCGATTCCGGGTCGGGCAAAAAGGTATTGGGTTTTTCTAGTAATAGCCTGGAGTTTGGAAGTTGGCTGGGTAATACCCCGTGCCTCGGAAAGCACGTTGATCTCTCCTGTTCTCTTCGGTCGTGTCGAATTGCTGTCCCATTGGACTATGAGAAAAGGGAACAGAAAGTACACTTGTACTAGCACATACTTGTGCACTATAATACCAGCGCAATTGGACTAATGAAAAAATCAAGTCCAGGGTAATCTCTGCCGATATTGGAAGCCGTGGCCAAAATCGGTCAGGGCTTCAGGAGGACTATAAAGGTGAACGCAGACTTGGCCGCACCGCACGCGCCGCAGTCTTCGCATTCGAATTCTTTATATGAAGTTCTATGCAACCTCGCACACCCACCCGCGTGTCAGTCGCCGCTGTCCCTGAAATGACCGAACTCCCCAAGCCGCAGCTGATGACGTCACCCGCACGCAGCGGACGCTGCGGCTAGCGCGGCGCGGATAACACATTTGCATCCACAGCGCGAGCCGAACCGGAGCTGGAAGAAAGAAATCAAGTGCGTTGCGTGCGGCGACGGGCACGACTGCAGTGACTGCCGTGCGGATAGATGTGCGAGGCCATTAACAAAAAGCGATGACTGCGGAGACTGCGGTGCGGCCAAGTCTGCGTTCACCTTTACTGTAAAATCTTGGGTGTGTAATATCTATACTTTAATATTATAAAGGAGAAAAGTTTGTTTCGACTGTAAAAGAAGGAGAGTTATGTTTATCGTGATAAAGTCCACGCGCGACTTCTACGCCATATTATAAAAAGGTTACGTTTGTTCCTACAAACGTAACCCCTTTAGTCGTAAGTAGTAATCTCTAGATCTTAAAGATGTTTCTGAGTGACATTTTTCATTTTCAACCGACGACAAAAAAGGAGGAGGTTATCAAATCGACGCGTATATTTTTTTTTATGTTAAATCACCGATTACTCGAAGACGGCTGAACCGATTTGAAAAATTCTTTTTTTGTTCGAACGGATATACTTCGAAATTGGTCGCATTGTCACCAAGTCAGGATCTGGTGATAGGATCCTGGAGAAATCGAGGGAATTCTTCAAATATTATAGGCACACCTATGGCGTTTTGGATATTTCTTATAGTAACTTGTGCAGTTGCTCTCAAAAGATACCATTTGGGGAAGTTGAACTCATGATGAAGACCACAGATGGCCGCCGAAACTACTCAATAATAAGTATTGAGTGGATTGCGATACGATTACTTGAATATGGATGTTAAACAGTTTATGCTCGCCACAATGCATATGGTGATGTAGAGCTGATGGTGAAGTACCAGGAGAACTCCTCAACAATTAACGGCCCAGCATTGGGAAAAGCAATATTTTGTAAAAGGTTATAAGTAGTTGACATTTAGGCTCTTGTAACTAGGTAAATTAAAAATCAACCAACTGAAAAGAGTGAAATAAAAACTTTTTAACAAAAAATTAAACTGACTCCCAAAAAACACTACAAAGTGAAAAATAACTTTAATTTCGGAAGTCGGTGCCAAAAATGAAAAATTGGTCAAGTGCAAGTTAGACTCGCCCATGAAGGGTTCCGTAGTAACTATAATAATATAATATAATATGTATATTTATTTGACGAAAAAGAAAAACTTAAAAATTTCTTAAAACTAGCTTATTTACATTTTTACAACTACGCTAAATAACTTTGTTTTTCATAGTGTTTGTATGAATTACAAAGTTATATTTGCGGTTTTAGAAAATATGCTGTATCTCAAAAACTGCTGACCCGATTTCGTTCAAACCAATTTTGGTTGAAAGTTTACATTAAGATCTACAGATATATATTTTTTTTAGATTTTTCACTCCATTATTATAGAAGTTAGAGGGGGGGGACACATTTTACCACTTTGGAAGCTTATATCTTTTAAACGATTGACTTTATGAAAAAATGGTTTTAGAAACCCTTATATCATTTTTAAATACCTGTCTATAGATACCACACACGCGTAGGTTTCATGAAAAAAATATTTTCAGTTCTAGTTCCATGTATGGGGACCCCCAAAAATAAAAAAATATTTAATATAAAGATTTTTTTTTTTTTTTCTTAAAATCGGAAAGCGGTTCACAGAATACATCTACCTACTAAGTTTCACATGTATAGTCTCAATAGTTTCAGAATAAAATGGCTGTGACATACGGACGGACGGACAGACAGACAGACAGACAGACAGACAGACAGACAGACAGACAGACGGACAGACATATCGAAACTATAAGGGTTCCGTTTTTTGCCATTCGGCTACGGAACCCTAAAAAGGACATTATGATTTACGGAAAAAATGCTGTCTTTAGATCTTACCACCTTATCTTAAATAATAATTTAAAATTACATTTTTGTTTTTTTTATAAAGAGAATTAGCAATGTGGTTAGAATTCATATTGCCAGCAATCTTGTTAACCCCTCCAACTAAGCTAAAAATTCTTGTCTCGTCAGTGGTTTCACTTGTATAATGGTTGGGATTCGAATCTGCGACCTTTCGATCACAAATCCGACACCTTAGTCATTAGGGTATTGTCGCTTCGCTTTAATTTACGCAACATTTTTAGATAGTCGTTTGCATAGCGTCTTGTGGTATCAGCGTGACTCGTCGAATGTATGGTATAATCATTATTGATATTACTTGGGGTCACCGACCTTGGGTCTAGTATAGTGGTAATTGGTAATGAAGACAATAGGCAGGTATTGACAGAGTAACCCTTTCGTCACTTGTACTGGCTGCTGGGTACTTAACACTAAACCGCTGCAAAAGGTTAACTAAATAGGAGCCAAAAAAGGTCGCGCGTCTTCCGCGGAATACTCGCGCATTCTCGAGAATTCCTCTAGCTACTGTCGTTTGTATGTTATACAATTGACATAAAGTTCATTATGCTATGTACAATTTCGTTGCAAAAAGTCGCTTCCATTCCATTCCGAGGCGGTGTAAATTGAGCCTTATTAGAATGGACTTATTAAATAAAAACTTTTTACCAAAAAATTAAACCGACTCCCAAAAAACACTGCAAAGTGAAAAATAACTTTAATTTCGGTAGTCGGTGTCTTTAGTTTTGTATTTTCGCTTTTGGCACCGACTTCCGAAATTAAAGTTATTTTTCACTTTGCAGTGTTTTTTGGGAGTCGGTTTAATTTTTTGGTAAAAAGATTTTATTTCACTCTATTTAGTTGGTTTATTTTTAAATTACCTAGTTAGAAGAGCCTAAATGTCAACTACTTATAACCTTTTTACAAAATATTGCTTTTCCCAATGCTGGGCCGTTAATTGTTGAGGAGTTCTCCTGGTACTTCACCATGAGCTCTACATCACCATATGCATTGTGACGAGCATAAAGTGCTTAACATCCATATTCAAGTAATCGAATCCCAATCCACTCAATACTTATTATTGAGTAGTTTCGGCGGCCATCTGTGGTCTTCATCATCAGTTCCACTTCCTCAAATGGTACTTTTTGAGAGCAACTGCACAAGTTACTATAATAAATACCCAAAACGTCATAGGTGTGCCTATAATATTTGAAGAGTTCCCTCGATTTCTCCAGGATCCCATCATCAGATCCTGACGTTTATGAAAATGGGACCAATTTCGAAGTATACCCTTCCAATCAAAAAAAGAATTTTCAAAATCGGTTCAGCCGTCTTCGAGTAATCGATGATCATACATATATATATATATATATATATATATATATATACGCGTCGAATTGATAACCTCCTCTTTTTGTCGTCGGTTGATAAGATTAACTCGTATTTATCATGATAAGTGAATGGTATTAATAATAATTTAGCCTATTACATTTCTACTGCCGGGACACAGGCATCTCTCTTTAAGAGGGAATAAACCGTAATCCACCACGCTGCGCTGGCTCAGTTTCCTCAAGATGTTTTTCTTTTTCTCCGATTTGAGAGTAACGGTGATGATATGAATTAGACAACGTGCTATAATGTGCTTGACTGTGTTCGAACTCAGGACCTGCAACTTGCAAGACGGCCTCCTGACTACTAGGCCATCTCTGCTCCTGAATTGTATTATTTTTGATAAATAAATGTTTTAAACCGTAAATAAAAGTTTTAAACAGTAAATAAATGTTTAAAATCGTAAATAAAATCTTAAAATACACTTTAGACAATTATTTTGCGATATTCAACTGTAAATAAAGCTGCCATTAATGACCTTTCGTTAAATAAATTGCAATTAAATTTGATCGTTATTAAAGCAAGGAATAAAACGATTGTGATATGAATGCAAGAGGCACAATGGCCCAAACAGAGGGTGCAGATTGTTTGTTCTGAGGTCGATTCCGATTCAAGCCCATTCATTGACCCATTGTGATCAAACCCGCTCTAACTCAGATAGGGCTCATTTATCTTAATTTAGGTATTTAATGGGAGAATGCAAGCCGTCTTTGTAATATCAAAGAACATTAAGAAGAAAGAGGGTCCGATGTATAGCTAGTACTAGCCATATTTTAGAATGATTCCGAAGAATTTCTGTCCATTCCGGACCCTTTCGGAAGAAAATGACAGAAATCAAATGACTCCGCCTGAAATCGAATCTGCGACCTACAACTCGTTGATCATACCTGTAACCACTGGGCCACCGGTGTAAGAGAGAGAAGGAGCTATAGATTGAATAGCACTATCTCCTTTCCACAACAGAATTATAATAGTACCTATTAGCAAGTTTTTAGCATACAAATATACAAAACATTAATTATTTTTGTGCTCCTACAAACTTTGACATCTAATAAATTTACCAAAAAAAATTGCAATCTCTCAAAATCTTATAACAGATTTGATTTCGTGTTTAATTAAAGCCAATGTTCTATAAATAATTAGCGATTAAACAAAAAAGACATTAAGAAATTCTTAGAAAACCAAATTGTCAGTTACGGAGGAGCGTTAGCAATAACTTAACAAGTTTATGACTTAATGAAGCCTGAAATTAAAATGGGGGGAGGAAAATGGATGTAACGGGGCAAATCTTCTGGTTCATGGTTTATCTTTAGGGGCACATAAACTTCATAAGATTTAAAGGTAATTTCAACAATAATGTTACTCGACCCAAAATTTTATTTTGTGACTAACTGGGCCGAGGTTTTTCCCGCATAAATTTCGGGCTACAAATTAATACCTATATGTTGACTTACAACCACTTTATCTCCCAGTGAAAGTTCTATTTAAATCGGTTTAGCCGTTCCAGAGATTAGCCTGGACAAACAGAAATACAAATGTTTACATCGTGTAAGTAACTAGACGCACTAGAGAACACTCTTATTTTGAAATTAACGACAAACACTTCAATTTTAATTATGTATAGAGATCCAGGTGTCGGACCCGAAGTAAAACTAGCTATCACAATAATAATTAGGTACCCGTTTCACACTTTAATCAAAACACTCCTAGAAACTAGTTATTAAAGGTTACTAGGACCTAAAACCATCGTATTAAATTAGTTCAACTAAATGGCTACATTTCGGCTTGATCGCAGTCGTAAAGTCAAGCCGTAGGTAGGTGAAAGCCTAATCAGTTCGGTGCCTACAGGCAAAGCCTAACTACCGCTCATAACTCAGTAAAATCATGCAGAACCCTCGCCCATTTATGACGAGCTAACTAACTACTGGCGTTACCACAGGCAATTTTTAAAAGCGACGCGTGGTATAATGCGGCTTTCTTTTAAACTAGTAAACAGGCGGGGCTTCGCTCCCATGGAATTTATCACGATAAAACCATAACCCTCCTTTTTTGCAGCTGGTTAAAAAGTAGTCTGTAACCTTCCCTAAGCTTTAAGCTTACTAACTTCCATACCAAATTTCTTACAAATCCACCTTAGTACCTTCGAACATTAGCGCCCCTCAGGTTACGTAACGCCCTCGGTGGCCTCAAATCCAGTGCATTTTCAAAATCATGAAACTTGAGTGGTAAACAATCAAACTTTTCTGCTGATAATATTAGTATAGATAGAGCAAACGAATTAAGACACATACTTAGAAACGTATTCCATTCATTAAAATGGGTGCGTATTAAAAGATAACAGTTGAATCGAACTGCATTGGTCTTGTCCAAACACAGGGATAAGATACACCTGTCTTTTCCAAAACTGAGGACAGGACAAAATGAGGACACTACACTAAATCTCAAAATATTGTGTCATCGTTTGGAACTGTTAAGAATAAAATAAATATATGACATAATCAGACAATAACGTTCCTCCGCTGGAACACGGGCCTACTCTCCTCAAAAGGGAATGGAAAATAAGCCACCACGCAGGCCCATTACGGGTTAGTGGATCTTGCATGTCTTAGCTCAGGATTTTCTGTCCAAGGACAAGCATGCCGGTTTCTTCACGATTTTTTCCTTCACCGTGGTGATTATGGGTTTTACACGAAGCACCGTGCCTGCCTTGGTTTTGAACTCACAACCTTACAACTCGTAAGTCGTGCGTGTAACCCTTAGCTACCACTTCTCACATAATAAATATGGAGCTATTCATATATTTAAAGTCGTTGCAAAATTGTTCAGACTAAATTCTTCTCAGGCGTATACGCTGGAATTGAGTGGCCATATTCTTGGTGAAATGGGAGGTTTCCATCACTGCTGTGAATTTTGCAATGGTTGCAGCTCCAAATGTTGATTAATGTCTACCTGATATTTGATTTTAACTAGATATATTTCTCATAATTTCAATTCAACATATTAGTTCCCTGTTTTCGAAGCCCTTCGGAAGACCAGCTCATAAAAAGATCCCGGATATGAATAATATAATGCCACCACAGCTGCAAAATAAAAAGAAATCCGCAGTGTTGCCAACCAATAACTAACTTTTTCCCGACCGGCTGCCATCAATCAGCCATTTGCAAATTAATACAGCCTCGGGCGACTCATTTCGCATGTGTCCACAAATCAAAATCTTTTTTTATTAATAGCAACATTATAATAGGAGGATAGTGACCTAAGAATGATTCACAGGCTACGCCCCATTGTCGACCGACATTTTGTTCCTCTAGCATTTGTTCTAGACTATCCTAACTGAACCGAAATAATAACATGCAATTTATTTTGAAGTAGGTAAGTTAGAAGTCACACGAAATAATTTTCGTATTGTTTTTTTACAGGGTAAAGCTGATTTCAGACTACGCTATACTATTGTGCTATAAAGTATAGCAAAGAAGGACCTAATGCTATACTATATAGTATGACGTTCACATACGCGATATTATCGCAAGCTCAGTCGCACCGCGATCTTTGAAGAGTGTGCACAGTTGCACAGCACACATCACGATCGACACAATAGATTTAATACTGGATAGTCTTGAAAGCTCATCAAGCGATGATGACAATGCGGAATTTGACACTATCTTGTCATTAATGATCCGAAAGAAGAAAAATGCCAAACTCTGGATATCAAATCATATAAAGTTTAGAAGAGTACGTGGTAATTTCAAACTATTTGAAGATTTAGATAATGAGGCGCGCGATATAGCATAGCATGAACTCTGCGCATCGCACCAATTTATAGCGTATAGCAAGCCAATAATATATAGTACAGTACAATGTGAACGTGTCCATAACAATGTATGGAGCGCGATATTGTTGTGCTATGAGCTATAATTATACTATATGCTATTATATTACAGCGTAATCTGAAATCAGCTTTACAGTTCAGAGGTAATTAAGATGAGGTTAGCGGGTTAATTATAGGGTCATTATGAGAATGTTCAACGATGCGACGCCGCAGAAGACCCCCCCGCAATCAGGCTGACGACGGGCTAAAAGGACCTGAAGAAAATGGCAGTAGATGAAGCATCAGCTGAACATATAAATATATGGAAACAGCAACAAGAAGAGCCGACCACAGATATAAAAAAAGTAAAAAATTTAAAAAAATGTTCATTTTCCGAAGAGGGTAGGTAGTGCTTATTTTTCTTTTCGGAACGCCATGTACCGAAAACAGGTAAAACGTTTTTAACAAATAAGGCAACATTAGGTTCGTCTGAAGGGACATGTCGTAATATCGTTGTTTGATTTATAGATTTAAAGAAAAATAAGAGAAATAAAAGGGATTATATTTGAATGAATTAAGAGTATTAAGACATAGTGACTTTTTATCCAATACTGATTATACCTTTACTAATATTGATTAAAAGAGATATTTTATTAAGTAAAATTATTAAATAATTTTACTTAATAAAATAAGAAGTAAAATTATTAAATAATTTTACTTCATAAAATATTTGATTAGTAATTAGTATTTTATTAAGTAAGCATTTACTGCACATTTAAAAAGAAATATGTGTTACATTTACTCTAAAAGAAACTAAAAAGTCTTCTCCCTGTGCTTTCTTTATGAATAAATAATGTGTGATAGTTGTAATTCTAAAAACCTTCACTATTTGATTGCATTGATAACAACGAAAAAAAATCTTTTCAGTCAGTTGTCTAATTTGCTGGTCACCTTGTTCTGCATCTCCTAGCTAATAATAATTTCTTGCCTCACATAAAGACTCATTTAATTTCCTTTTTCATGTTATAGCCCATTATATTAGATACCAGCTCATCCTGCCATCTCATAAGAATTATTACATTTAATACGACTTTGGATGGAAACGCATAGAGCAGATTGGAAAGATATAGGCAAATGTCCTTCATTTTCGACCATATCATTGCTTAACACCAGCTGAGATGATGGTCAATTATGAGCCTATCAACTACTATAGGGGTGACATTTGCTTAGCTGGGGAATAGTCCAGGCTTATAAAAAATTGCATTACATTTTTTTAAACCTTTATTTATTTTAAAGAGTGCATCAGATATAGCCATCACAAAAATAACTAACATATCTTAAGAGCTAAGTTAACAAATTTATACATTATCTTTTCATTTTCCAACAGAGGCTCAGCTAGGATCATTTTATTGTATCAACACTCACAAAAGGACAATTAATAATCTCATTTCTAAACATATTCAAGTCTAACAACACAAGCCTTATTTCCTACATAGCTTTTACAAACAAAGATAAACTTGAAAATAACAAAATTTATATGTATTTCAAAATGTGAATTTTGAATAATTTACAAGAGAATAAAGAAATAATAAACTTTATTTAGACTTATCCGTACTTACATTGCAGTGTTTTATTATGTACATCTATCTATACTAATATTATAAAGAGGTAAAATTTTTAAGTTTGTAAATTGTAAGTTTGTATGTAGGGGGTAATCTCTGAAACTACCGAACCGATTTTGAAAATTCTTTCGCTTACATGTAGCTGCATTATCCCTGAGTGCTATAGGCTATAAATTATCTTTATATCATGCATATTAGCCGAGCTATTATAATCTATGTCAAGCAAGTCGGGGACGGGATCCCGTGGAATATTTTCGACTTCTACGCTGACGAAGTCGCGGGCAGAAGCTAGTACATAATAAAACACTTCACTGATCAGACAAACAGAATAAAATAAACAAACAAGACACACAAAGAACATAAAGAAATAAAATAATTTAAGATATTAATTTACTTAAATTCATTCTTCAACATTGAAGACACTATTTCATAATAATATTCAATTTTAAGTTTAAGTGGTCACCACTTAGAGAAACGCACTGCATGTATGTATGTCGGGTAGGTATCCGCAACTCCATGACCATGCGCGTATTTTGCGTAAAGGTAGGATTTCTTTTCACTCAATCCATGCCAGTTCCTCCAGGAAGGTGAGCAATGCCCTTGTTTTGCTTACCATTTCTCGGAGGGTACCTGGGTTGCCGAAGTATTTAGTCCTGTAATCTGCGACTACAGGGCAGTTCAGTAGCAGGTGAAGCGCACTGCATACACTATATTATAAGCATAAAACAAAATTACTCGTTTAATGAATAATAAGTATCAAATAGGCACTATCTTTTTGCATCTTGGTTTCATGGGAACATGGTATGCGGGACAGGGCGGCTATTATTCCAGCCTAGGCGGGCATCGAGAAGTTGATTAGGTCTCTTGATCCATTCAGGTCTGTAAGAGAATTCAGTGATCATGAAATTATGCACTACTTATTACTCATTCATAATGTTTATACATTGATAACACTAAATCTATCTTCTTTAAGCTCTGTCCATCCAAAAAATTTCTGTAAGAGGTCGCCCTGTGCCCTTTTGTACAATTGTTAATTTTGTAAGATAAGACACATGCATTTTACTGCTGCAAACTGTTTAAAATAACCATCCAAGTAACTGGTTACTAAAGCAGTAGATACTCAATTAACATTACCCATTTAGACAAAAGAATGTAATAATAAAAAATAAAATTTATTTTAGAATTAGTATATTTTTTTATTCATGTATGGTACAATTAAGTGTATTCTATCTATATATCTAACTCTTTTGTTTGGATTAAGTTACAAATCATAACTAAAAATAAGTCCAGCTAGATTCTACTTCGACGGAAACAGATTTGTGGCTAAAAGCTGCCAGTTTAGCAGCTAATGCTTGCAGGTTTCACAAGCCAACTTAAGTATAGGCAAGCTGGACGGCTATTTAAACCTTCAGCTAGGATTATTACTGATGCATGTAACATATAATTGTCTGCCAATCAATTTCATTCAAGTCAAAACACATCTGTGTAATCAATATTCACTATAGCATACACATTATGCAGAATATATTCCATTAAAGCCAGTCCAAGCATTTTCAAAAAATGTTTAACAAAATGGTAACTTACCGACTTAATTGACTTTATGAAAAGGTAAGTAGTACCCTTTACATGCACAAAACTTGAACAAACCAAAAACTAAATTGGTTTTGACTCGCTTCAATCGAAAATGTATCACAAAACACTCCAGAATGCATTAAAATAATATTTATGCCTTTTAGTAATTAGTTTGCGTATAAAAGTTTACGTTTTATAATTTAAAGTAATATATGGGTAGCACAAACAATTATGTGTATATCAAAATATTGTTTTGAGGTTAGGATTTATTTCATAGCATAACACCGTGAAAATTAACAAATTTTAAGTAAATTATCTATGACACAAGTTTCACTAGATTTTTTTTTCACAGTTAAATACTCTCTTGTGCTTTTTCCAAAGCCCTGTATTAATAAACTCGGTCTTTAGTGCCGAAACTTTGAGGTTACAATCCGACAGAGTTCAATATCTAACCTGCATAGAATCTGCGCTGATGATTTCCGTGGCGAACTTTTGTGCTAATTCCACACCTAACTTGGTCTTTCCTGTACCCGTAGCACCTAAAATTATCACCATAGGAACTTTAGAAGACATCACTGCACGAAGAGCCATTGTTCCAACGGCTCGCGCGAACTTCACTGTTATTTTGACATCTGTCACCTCGCTCCGCTTCGATTGAGGCAAAGGAATAATATATACAGCTAACTAGATAATTATTGTTATTTATAGATATATCTATTTACATTCGAAAAATACTTCTAGTAGTATTGTTTATTTACCTTTCCTTTTATACATTGTTTAACTATATAAAACATGCTTTCTTCTTATGAATAACAGCGTAGAGAGAACAGAACAGCGTAGGTACCTATAAGACCTACATAGATAAAACTAGTGATTTGAAAACATGGTTGATGGTTGCAATAATGTAATAGATGTATTACACAATCTGGAATTTCTTCTTTCTACACTGTGTTTATACAATCACTTTGGTGATAGTTAACCTACAGTTCAACAATGTCGGAGTAAGGGCTTTGACGTCAATCGTTGGTAACGGTAGGTAGATAGATAGGTATCTACCTACTTAGCAGAATAATAATTATCGTCATTTGCAGGACACAGTTCTAGTTAAGTTTTAACCGTTTTAACAGGGATCCATAAAATGTAATTCCTGGGATACTTTGAGATGCATGGGCATCGAACCTAGGGATGATAGCCACGGGGACTATAAAATTCAATCTTGGTATAATTATAAATAGGTGATACTCATCTACCTGAATGCCGTAGTATTATAAGATAGTTATATTCAAACACTTTGCTAATTTACAATTAAATATGTGGGAAATAATTACCACTGTTAGTAGGTACCAACATAAGTGTGTAGGACCAATAGAATATGTAGTTTCTTCGCCTCAATTAATCACCAACTAAGTAGGTATGTTGATCAGACAACGGCAGCACCTCCTGTGGCGATAATCGTGTGATGGAACCTGAGTAGGAACTCGTGTGGTAATCGTACAGTCGGCCAAGAAAGTGGTGTACCACCCTAAGGTTGAATATCGCTTGCAGATTCATAGGTGATAAAGATTAGTTTCGCTTGCAGATCGATCTGACAACTTCTATTGCTGTCTTTATCTGATTATTGATAACGACTATTACTGTTTGTAACGTGACAGCTGTTCTTAGTTTGAACTTGATGGAACCAATGACGTCGTAAAATCAACGGCGGGGGGCTGTAGATTTTGATGACAAAATTGTATCTACAAATTCAGAATTGTAATCAACAAGTTACATAAAATTGTAAAGGCACAAGGCGAGTCCACAAACCTACAATTTCTGTAAACTTGTAATTACAATATCAATAAAAAACAAGCTAAAAATAGATTTATCCTTTTATTAAATTTCTACAATCAATTTTAAAATACTTATAACAAACAAAAACATAGCATATATAGTAATATTTAGAAGATATTGAAAATTTTTAAAAATTAGAAACGGGTGTAACCGCCGTTGGCCTCTATAACCTCTAAAAGACGAGACCTCATTGAACCAACAAGCCGTGAGCAAATATCGGTTCCCCGCATTTCCTCCCAGATATAATTACAGTGACTAATAAGAGCTTGTTTGGTTCTTTCATTTTGATGCGACCATCGTTGGACCATAAGGCCCCAAAGATTTTCTATCGGGTTGAGTTCCGGCGATCTTGAGGGCCACTGAATTACCCTTACGTCAGTGTGTGAACGAAACCAGGCTCTTACGATCCTCGCATTATGAATTGAACAATTATCTTGAACAAAATCAAATTGTGGCACTTCGTTCTCCGGGTAAACATTACGGACTGTCGGTAGCATTGCATTCTGAAGCACGTCGATATAATTTACAGCCGTCGCTCGAGGAGGTAGAGAACACAATTCTCCTACACCATCCGTACTCATCCAGCCCCAAATATTTACGGAAATTCGACCTGATTCTCTATTTGGGATTACATGATCATCTTTATACCGTGTTGAATTATATCGCCAAAGGTGAAGACGTCCATGCTGACTGGATTTAAACGTTTTTTCATCACAAAACACTGTATTAGACCAATCAAACTCTAAGTGCTCTCTGGCAAAGTTCAGACGAGCAAGTCTGTGAGCATCCGTCAAATATATTTTCTTGGCGTAATGCCTGTGGTGCAACCCCATGTAATGTAGATGATTCCTTATTGTTTGGGCACTCACATCGAACATCTCCGCAAAATGTTTTGTGGGCTTAAAACCATTGATTTCATATTCCCGTCTCATGAATTCTCTATCGTTATTGGAGAGTGCAGGCCGGCGACCACTTCTTCTGTGATCCAACAAACTTCCCTCCTCTCCTTCACGACGAATCCAAAAGCGGACAGAACGCCTCGATATATTCAAATTCCGGGATATCGCACTGATACTGCTTCCCTCATTAAATTGGGCAATTATTTGTGCTCTTTCGGCAATGGTCAAGTTGGCAGGCATTGAGATGATTTTATATGCAGTTGATTGAAAAATAACACGGAAAATATATCGATTTTTTGCATATATTTGACAAAATGTCAATTGTCAGTTTTCTTTTTCAAATGGAATTCGGTTGTCTAAATAGTTTTTATTACTTTTGTTTGGAAACATTTCAATTGCTTTGTAGAAACTAATGTCCTTTTCATTTATACTAAAGGTTAAAATGTCATGTACTTATATGTGACATATGACGTATGAATACTAAATACATAGGTTTACGTCATGATAATGTTGTCTCTTTCAGTAATATCTTTTTATAACGAACCTTGTTGTAATTTTCGATGACCGGGAAACTAAATCAAAACTGGTACACCACTTTCTTGGCCGACCGTACCTACGCTTATCTTTGCTCATCCTTCATTTATTTGTTAAGTATCAAATTAATAGCGTCACGAAATACGATTTAAAATCGAAATGAATCAATAGCCTAATGGCTGATGTGTCGGATTTGTGATCGAGAGGTCGCAGGTTCGAACCCCGGCGATTATACCATTACCGTGATTCGTCAACCCACTCCAGACACAAGCATATTTAGTTTTGTTGTAGGGGTTAACAAGATTGTTAGTACCTAACACTGAATTGTACGGTCGGCCAAGAAAGTGGTGTACCAGTTTTGATTTAGTTTCCCGGTCATCGAAAATTACAACAAGGTTCGTTATAAAAAGATATTACTGAAAGAGACAACATTATCATGACGTAAACCTATGTATTTAGTATTCATACGTCATATGTCACATATAAGTACATGACATTTTAACCTTTAGTATAAATGAAAAGGACATTAGTTTCTACAAAGCAATTGAAATGTTTCCAAACAAAAGTAATAAAAACTATTTAGACAACCGAATTCCATTTGAAAAAGAAAACTGACAATTGACATTTTGTCAAATATATGCAAAAAATCGATATATTTTCCGTGTTATTTTTCAATCAACTGCATATAAAATCATCTCAATGCCTGCCAACTTGACCATTGCCGAAAGAGCACAAATAATTGCCCAATTTAATGAGGGAAGCAGTATCAGTGCGATATCCCGGAATTTGAATATATCGAGGCGTTCTGTCCGCTTTTGGATTCGTCGTGAAGGAGAGGAGGGAAGTTTGTTGGATCACAGAAGAAGTGGTCGCCGGCCTGCACTCTCCAATAACGATAGAGAATTCATGAGACGGGAATATGAAATCAATGGTTTTAAGCCCACAAAACATTTTGCGGAGATGTTCGATGTGAGTGCCCAAACAATAAGGAATCATCTACATTACATGGGGTTGCACCACAGGCATTACGCCAAGAAAATATATTTGACGGATGCTCACAGACTTGCTCGTCTGAACTTCGCCAGAGAGCACTTAGAGTTTGATTGGTCTAATACAGTGTTTTGTGATGAAAAAACGTTTAAATCCAGTCAGCATGGACGTCTTCACCTTTGGCGATATAATTCAACACGGTATAAAGATGATCATGTAATCCCAAATAGAGAATCAGGTCGAATTTCCGTAAATATTTGGGGCTGGATGAGTACGGATGGTGTAGGAGAATTGTGTTCTCTACCTCCTCGAGCGACGGCTGTAAATTATATCGACGTGCTTCAGAATGCAATGCTACCGACAGTCCGTAATGTTTACCCGGAGAACGAAGTGCCACAATTTGATTTTGTTCAAGATAATTGTTCAATTCATAATGCGAGGATCGTAAGAGCCTGGTTTCGTTCACACACTGACGTAAGGGTAATTCAGTGGCCCTCAAGATCGCCGGACCTCAACCCGATAGAAAATCTTTGGGGCCTTATGGTCCAACGATGGTCGCATCAAAATGAAAGAACCAAACAAGCTCTTATTAGTCACTGTAATTATATCTGGGAGGAAATGCGGGGAACCGATATTTGCTCACGGCTTGTTGGTTCAATGAGGTCTCGTCTTTTAGAGGTTATAGAGGCGAACGGCGGTTACACCCGTTTCTAATTTTTAAAAATTTTCAATATCTTCTAAATATTACTATATATGCTATGTTTTTGTTTGTTATAAGTATTTTAAAATTGATTGTAGAAATTTAATAAAAGGATAAATCTATTTTTAGCTTGTTTTTTTATTGATATTGTAATTACAAGTTTACAGAAATTGTAGGTTTGTGGACTCGCCTTGTGCCTTTACAATTTTATGTAACTTGTTGATTACAATTCTGAATTTGTAGATACAATTTTGTCATCAAAATCTACAGCCCCCCGCCGTTGATTTTACGACGTCATTGGTTCCATCAAGTTCAAACTAAGAACAGCTGTCACGTTACAAACAGTAATAGTCGTTATCAATAATCAGATAAAGACAGCAATAGAAGTTGTCAGATCGATCTGCAAGCGAAACTAATCTTTATCACCTATGAATCTGCAAGCGATATTCAACCTTAGGGTGGTACACCACTTTCTTGGCCGACTGTACGCAAATTTCTAGTTCTATTTTTTTTAAGTATTATGACTTAATAAACTTGGAGGAAGCTTGGGTCTCAGCAGTAGGGTAAATTATTATTATCGGAGGTAGGTACCTCATTTTGAATACTTAAAAGATTGTCATATACATATACTTCAGAATCGTTCACTGAAGATTTTTCTCGAAACGTTTTTCTTTATAATAAATGCTTTTGGTAACACTAAAGTGTTACCAAAAGCATTTAGTTTTAACATCTTTGTTTTTCTATCTTCAATGTCAAGCCAAATACTTACTTCATCTATTCTGCCTCTCCTCCGGTCGCGAATAACCCGTATCTCTCTTATATCGTGTCGTACTCGAAGTGTTTTTGATGTATTGTATTAGCAATGTAGGTGGAATTCATATTACTAGCAATCTTGTTAATTCCTCCAACTAAGCTTAGCCTTAATTTCTCATTTATGACTACAATATACTGGGTGGCGCAATAGAACGTCGATATTTAAAAAATAGATAAAAAAAAAGTTATTTAAAAAATCTAAAAAACCCGAATGCTCAACTGAAATGCAAGAAACGAGCACTTTTTTATTTCAAAAAGTGACAATTAGGCGGGCGGGACCCAATTGAACATATTTTTTTTAAATGGGATGGGTCCACCCGCTTGTGACTTTAAAATAAAATGCGGTAATATTACAAACGTACATACATACAAAAAACGCGCGAAAAACATAACCCTTTCTTTGCAGTCGTGTAAAAATAAACTCAAAAGGTATCGTTAAAATAAAACTAAGTACCTAATTGTAAGGTAATAACTGAAGTTTTTTTTTTAAATAACGTCATGTAAATGATGACAAGCTTCGTCGCGATAACAGACGATCTCTTGCGAGTAGACAATCGTGGATTGTCTTTTGTTTTAGATGTTCTAGGGCGACCTTTTGCTTGTATTTTAAACGTTGAACCAGTCTCTTCAAAACGCTTTACCCATATTTTAATTAAATTAGCACTCGGAGCTTCACTAATTTGCCGTAGTCCATATTCAGAACAATATAGTCGCCTGGTAACAATGTAGGAATGACCGTTCTCGTAAAATGCGCGCACGCAAAATGCGCGAAGCTTCCCGTCGAAGTGACTCATTGTGACTAAAACTCCATAAGTGCGCCTACAAAACGGTAGTAAGGCCTCCCCCACATTAGGCGGGCACGTTCGTCGGGCGTGTGAGCGACGCGGGCGCCGCGTGCGCGCTGCGTAAGCGTCGCGTGTTGCCGCCGTGTGACGTGTGTGCAACGAACGCGCGGCGCTCACCTTAGCGTTTAACGCGTGTCAACACAACATTGTCCGCCATGTAACTGACCGAAACAGTAGCGGGCCAAGGGGTCAGAACACGACTCGAGCGCCGCGTACACTCTCCACATTCAGCAAAACGCGACGCTCACGCAGCGCGCTCGCGCTACTCACACGCCAGAGAATCGCGCACGCTTAATGTGGGGTCAGCCTAAGCTTACCCGCCCGCGCGCTTTTTACTCCGCAAAAAAGATGATGCAATGGCAATATGCTCGTTCTATTGCGCCACCCCGTATATTTTATAATTTGTATTTCTTTAACTGCTTATTTAATTTTCATAAAATTTCGTCATCTCTTCAAACAGTCGTGTTTAGAGTTGGTATCTTGTGTTGTGTGTATATTGAATGTGTTGTGTGTGTATATTGAATATGTTATTTTGAGTGTAGGTATGTGTTGATAAACTGATTTATCAGCTTTCTTTAACTTAGGTATTTCACCAGTGTTGAACTTGAATCAAATACTAAAGTGATTCAGATGTTCAATGATTCAGATAGAGGTGAGTCAAGAAACCTAAATAAACTCACTGTTTATTTAAATTCCTGAGGTTTTAGGTAAGGTGTGGATTGAAAAATCAAAACTCAATTAAGTATTTTTTTAGTCAGACCAGATAGGGCTGTGGAAACCCAAACGTACCCCACAGGTACATAATCACAGAATCTATACTATACAATACAATGATTTCATTTATCCCAAATTACAGCGAATAAGTATAAAAATCACATTAATTAGCCGACTGTTCCCAAGCTCTCTCCGGATCCGACGTAAGCGTTTAATATGTATAGTCAATGCAATACGATGTATCAGTGTGTCCATACACATAAAGGAACAAAACCAAAAAAAAATTCTATCTCTGCGTTACAATAGTATCCCAAAAACTTAGCCACATAAGTACAAAGATCCTTATACATAAGAGCGCCGCTTCAAAGATTGCAAAGGGCAATATTAATATTAGGCGGAATCTATGTTGCGCCCTGCACTCTCTGTAGCGGCGCGTACACACTGTCCGACTCCGGCCGGCCGCGGGTACACTGGCCCGCCGGACCCCACAGCTAGGTGTTACCGTACGGATACTATACAAAGAATAAAATGAAATCTTTTATATATAACAGGACTTATAATTTTATAACCCGATCTTAACTATATACAGTTCAACCTAAACTTATTATCAATAATTCCTTTCCATTTTGGCAGTGGTGGAAATGTGCCTTGTCACAATAGTGTTACAATAAATGTGCTTTTCGCTACATGTTTTTTTTAAACTTTTCACTTTCTGTCTCCGATTTTATAAAGCTGTCATTTCTTACCATTTAAAATTTAACTACTGACTTCTCCTTATGTGTCTAATAACACTGGTCATGATCACCAAATCAACGGATTACATTTTGGATAACTAAAACCATTTTAACTTTATTTATTTATGTCAAGATATGAATAACAAAAAAATAAATGCAGGTACAACATTCGAGAATCCGTAACTCTCCAGTAAAGAAAACTAAACAAATACTAGGAAAAAAAACTCGTTAGTAAAAAAGATTGATCAAAGTAATAATATACTTAATATTACCATTACATCTGTATGTACAATTAAACACCTAGTGGAAGATAAGATTAACATCTTTAATATCAATAACTTTTCTTGTCCGTGTATGTACACTACTTAGAACAGCGCTAATCTAATCGTAGACAATCTTCAGAAAAAATATGTCTTGCAACTAATTCGAGTATAAACCTAATATACAGGTGTCCGGTAATTAATGGATGACCTTTAAATGTCTAGTCTTAAAAAAAGTTGAACAATCTCATGTTCCACTTAGGATTTTTATTGTATTTTTTTCTGATCGGTCGTAAGTTCTGTTACAAATCATTTTAAGGTTTCCATTAATAACCGTAAACTCTGTATAATAATGTACATGAACATAGCAAGGCACATTCCTCACACAGTTAAAGCCTTCACACTGACGAAATGCTGACCATGTGCTTGATAAAACATCAACATCGTTCTGCAACCTGACCAGGAAAATAAAGTCGGCTCTCCGACCACAAAACACCGGCCCGGCAGCGGTATAGTCTACATTCATCTTAATTTTGAACACCTTTATTTTTCTGATCAGGCCTAAATTCAATTAACACCAACTATTGCGAGTACTTTACTAACTTACTGCATTAATAAAAAAAAATATTATAAAGAAAAAATGCAAAATTTACTATTAGTAGGTACTATGAGGAACTATATCTTGGTTATTTTTTTTATATCGATCCTTCTTACCGGACCATCATTTATGGTTTTTTAAAAGACTTGATGTTATTATCAAAATACACAGTCTATTTTTTTTTTATTACGAATCGATGACTGTCACTGAGATTATTAAAACATAGTGTATTACATACTCTTTGATACAATTTACATAAAAACTTCTTTTACCTTAATGTCATAAATCATAATTATGAAAATGGTATGTTTTCATTGTAATCCCAACATTTGAATGAATTAAATATTGGTTTCAATATTCCAGACCACTTGACGGTACTAATGTTTATAATTATAATAATAAAGTACGATGATCGTAAAATGAAGGGAAACAAATACGTTCGGATAACATGCGCTTGCGACTTTCGTCCACACGTCCATATTAATCGTTTGTCCACAAGAATTTTAAGAAATTACAAGTAAAATATTTTAAATAAATGTTTGTTAACTTATTGTACAAACTTCGAGGTGTACCGTTGTCTAAAAGATTGTGGACAAACTAAAATATTGGTACGAGAGCTATCGCGTCTATCGAACAGGAAAACTTTTCTAACTAATTCTATCATTATGTAAAATAAACTGCTGACTGAATTGTATTTAAATTGTTGTATAAAGAACTGGATATTACTGGGAAGAACATTGTTTATGTAAAAGCCGCGATAGAAAGTCGATGTTATCACAAGCGCCTGCTACACCTACAGTAGAGTTTCACATGATAAAACTGCCTACACATTAATCATAAAATCGTTATGAATCATCACCATCTCATATGGAAGCTATATGTGAATCATTTTATTTTATTATTGTATAAAACTAGATCGATTCAAACTGACCCAAATCTATTTACCGATCCCAAATTATCGAGAATTGGTACCGAAACAATTGGGCATGTCTAATGTAAAAAAACAATAAGTGTTAAAAATTTAGAAAATAACAAAATAATAAACTAATGAAACAAGCGCGCTATCCTAAAATGCAATTTACTTAAAGCAGTTAAAATAATAGTTTACTTAAAGCAATTAAAAGTAATAGTATTTGATGTATCACTTCACTAACCCAACTCTCGCGAGTCGAAGGTTAAACTTGAAAAATCTTGCAAATCGGGCCGAAAACATATATAGTGGCCATACATCTCCAGTCTGCTCGCAAGCGCTTGACCACCTCTGACGAAGCTCTACTACCTGCACTCTCTTTATATTTACAGCACTGACAAATTCTAGCTCCTTTAAAAATGCGACATCGCGAATCGCAATACTTAACTATTTAGTGGAAGGTCCAGTAAAAAATCTTCATATCAACGTCTCGAAACAATATCTTAACAAATGTCATATCGTTTTCGATCTGTCAACACGGAGTAAATCTGTAATGTGCTATTTCAACTATGTATACTTTAATGATAAATTCAAAAAACATTTTAGAGGTATAACCAGTCTACTAGTTCACGGAGCAGTCTGTTACTATTAAGATATTTTACTGAAGACCTAGGATTTGTCGTTAACTACAGTTTTATGGCTCACTTTGGCACTGCAAAATATCGTTTTGAGCAAAACAAACCTGCGGTTATTGTTCGTAACTATGTTACTCTCCAGACATTGCCAGAAGCAGAGTAAGCCGTAAAAGCTGAATTTACATTGAAATATAACCAAACTCCCGACGGTCGACTCGACTGAAGACATCGCTTTAAATTTTGCAATCAAAACAGCGAGGGAGGTACAAACAGACGGGCCTTCACTGCGCCGCCACAAGAATAAACGGTTTTAACGTTCACTAGAGCGTTCAGAAGCGACTTACATAAAAAGTTACCAGTCCATAAGTGTCCAGTCGAGTAGACTCCATAGTTCCTCGCTCGGAACAAATCGATTACCAGTCAGGTAGTGCGGCGAGCTCAGTACGAGCGGTAGCGCGCCGACAGCGTCGTGCGGAGCTTTTTCAACTTCGTCACAAGTTGGTGTTGTTTCTTCTTCAGCTTTTCTCTCTCGAGGTCTTCTTGGCTGAGCTTTCTGCACAGCGCGGCCGCTTCTCTAAGGATCACCACCTTCGGAGCGCGCTCCTTGTCTCTCGTGGCCGGGATTTGCTTTTTGAGCTCATCGAAAAGGTTTTTAAGGCCTATGCGCCGGAGTCTCTCCATGTCGTTGTGTATGGAGCGGCGTTCGATCTCGGGGGACTCGGCCTCGGAGTCGGTGTCGGTGTTGGAGCGGCGACCTCGGCGGCCGGGAGCTCGCGCGCGGCGGCGGGACGCGGCGGCGATGCTGGGCGGCGGCACCAGGCGCTTGCGGGCGGCCGGCCGCGGCGAGCGCGGCGAGATGGCCGTCTCCACCGTGAGCTGCAGGTGCTGGCGCTCCTGCGCCGACGGCACGCGCGGCAGCGACTCCGTGCGGACGTGCGTCTGCGTCGTGGCCAGGGGCACCTGAGTGCCCAGTGACACCACGTCGATTTCCTCCTCTGCAACAACGGAGAATTCGGTTAAATATGTCACATAATTTAAAAAAACAATGACAAGAATTGTTTATCTGAGTCCCGCCCGCTTTACCGTTTTATTGCTCGCATACTTTCATTCATACCGTTCATTACGCTCACATCACCATAAAAGGCGGGCGTCGATTGTCGTAGCCACATCTGTATAGTATCGCAGGGGGCTAGATCTAGTCGGGGAGATGCGACTGCAGTGGTCAGGTGCGCGGGTGCGGGGGCGGGGTGCGCGGCGGGGAGGGCGTCGACCCCGGCGTACTACCGCAGCGTCTGCCGCCATCGATCCAGACGCCTGACGTCACGGCGCGCCATTCGCGCCAAAACGAGAGCGCGTGCGCGGCGCGCTGCCGCAACGTCCGCACTCAATGGAGTCCGGATTACCGCGCGGTGGACACGCTTTCCGGCCTCCGCCGCTACCATTTAACAAAGCATCGATCGAAATTAACTGTCACGTGAGAGTTGCACGATAAGGACGCCAGCCGGCTTACGCTCGCTAACTGACATACCAGCCGGACCGGTTCGCGAGCGAGCTAAAAACCGCACTATCTATCACGATGCATTGCGTTCAGTATTTGTATGTAAGAGACGTACGGGGTTGCATAGCGTCTATCCAGACCGCCTCAACACGGATCGTCTCTGATTTAATGTACCTGTCTTTTCTAGAACCGCAACCATAGGGCAATACGGCTCCCAAATGAACAGGATAATGTAGCTTAAAACTATGGCTGACTTATACGTATGTTTTTATTGAATCACGATTAATGCCGTTGCGGAAACGGCCTAAATTCCGTCCGGTGCAGCAATGCAGCGATACTCGTGCTGAGAGTGCATTGTCGACTTCTATGAATGAGCTATGTAGGTGCGGGCGTCCATTTCACGATCGCGTTGCACTTAAGTGCGGATGTGGACGTTTGTCCGTCTCGTGTTTACGCCGTAGTGTATGTTTCGCGGAATCCGTTCGCCGTACTATCCGGTTACGCCAACAAATAATTATGTCAGCGGTTCATTGTGATTAAAGGTTACCGGCTCCGAGCTAAACGTGTTGCTTGCAGTGCTATTTACGTCCCCAACAAGGACGAGAGTTTCCGTTTAAATCTCCAGCGCTTAAGCACTAGAAATAGAAACAAGTTATGTGGGCAGCTGGCCGATTCGATTACGAAACGGCGAGTCAGGGACGCGGCTAAATAGGTTCATTAAATTGCGCAGTTTTGCGCGAAAAAACGCACATCAGACACATTTATCGAACAGCGTGACGATAAATTTATACACGAGCGCGATCTTTTTACTACGTTTCCGCATAGTTACGCGGCCGCTTATCGCTTACGCGTAGATCTAATTCGAGGATCGGCGCCTGTCGTCAAACACGCCTCGCTTACGTCTAAATCTAGCCATGGGTAAGACTGCTGGTGCTATATCGAGCACACAGACACACCCTTCTTATTACGATACAATGTACCAGTACCACGGCTTCCACCTCCATATTAGGGGTCAGTTTTGGGGGTATTCCTGAAAGGCGTTAATTGCATTTAACGCACGATAAATTCCCAGTGATACCTATTAGATCTCGAAGACCCAAAGTGACAAAATTATTGAGTGTAACAAAATACAGATTAGAGTGTGTAATCGAGAGGCAAAACCGCAGGGTGAGAGGCGTAAAGAAAATAGTGTTGACAGTAGGTGTGGGCGGCATTGTGCGGGAGTCAATTTCCACGTGACGATTTTCTCCGTGGCGCCAACGCGATTAACGGTCGCCGAGAGAGTATTTGTTTCAGGTCTGCGTGTAAGGTGATCCGGCCGGTATTGTCGCGGTGCGCCGCCCGCCGGATCCGGTCTAGTGCATATCTATTATATCTCCATCACTCGAGACGCGATTCACAGATCTGCCGCCGTTCCAATTTTATACCAGAGATAATCCGCTTTTTATTGTTCGCCCGAACGACCGGTATCCAAGTGGTGGGAGAAAAAATCGCCAGCTCTCTCTTATACTTGCCCATATGTTCACAAGTCTGTCTAGATACGACCAGACGTGGAACTTCAACAAAAACTTTGCTGAATTCATTTTTCAATAGTAAACAATGAATAAGCATTGTTAGCTATGATACTTGCAGCAAGTCTGATTAGTCACAAATTCTAGGTAGGCTAAGCCTTACCGTGAGAAAACAGTGAGTCATAGATCTACAGATTTAACTTATTAATCGCTGGCGATCCTTGTAGACAGTTATGTTAAACCGGTATAGCGTTTCCCCAAGCATGAGGCGTTCAAAGCATTTTCCTTTTAGCTTCACTTTTCAATTGCGAAGTTTGGAATGAAAATTAAGGAACGGTAAACAGCGAAACAGCGCGTGGAGATTTAATAACGCCTTATACCTACAAAGTTTCATCATCAATGCTAGCCGTTCATTTCGGGATTTATAAAATCGAAAAAGGAGAAAGTCGCAACGGTTTGTGTTTGACAGATGTCAAAACAAGTGTCTATGTGCACGTTTAAAAACGGAATACAATTAACAATGGTGTCGTCAAGTATGACCTGGTGAGGGGCCACGCTCCGCTGGCCACGACTTGAGGCCAAGTTCACTGGCATTTGAGCACGATAATTAAAAAATTATCGTGACGCGCACTCGGCGCACGCCATCTTATAATACAGCTTGCTCGTAATGCCGGCCTAATTAAAAAATAAATAAAACCATTTTTCATGGAACGCGATGGACTTTTTTAACGTTAATTTTTTTTTAAAACCGCGGTATCGTTTTCGCGAATTTCGATAGCAGACCAGTTATCATAAATTTTCCTATTTAGGTACTTAATCTGAAGCGATTTCATCGCAGCGATAAAATCATAATCCTAGAGTGTGACCTTGGACACTAATACCTTTAAAATATTAGTGGAGGAATTTTTAAAACAACTTTCATAGATACGTCACGCTTATCAAATAAGGCCGATTCCAAAAAACGCGGGAACAATCACAAACAAAAATAGCTCATTAACGAATACCGCCTACACATGAGTACCTACAAAACAATATCGTACGCTACTATCACTGATAAGCCGATACGGCGTAGGTATAAAATAATCGCGTAGGCATCAGAATACAGACAGGTAGTCAAGTATTTCTGTAGTGTTACGCAACTAAGAAAACTCGGTCATCTGGTATACTGGTAACCACTCGTAGTCGGTTAAAATAGACGGGCCGCAATTTATCGTATATCGCATCGATCCACCATCGCCGACTGACCTTGAGCGGTGTTCGGATCGACGGAAGTTCATGGACGGTACAAATGCGTACAAAAATGTGACGCAACCATTTCTTTATTACCCAATTAATGAGACATATGTGTATGGAGGCTCATTAACATTAAACACGCGAATTCCTAAGCGAATTAAAGTACTGAAAACCATGGGCGTGAATCTGAGATTTAAAAAAACTTTTTACCAAAAAATTAAACAGACATCCAAAAAACCCTGCAAAGTGAAAAATAACTTTAATTTCGGTAGTCGGTGTCTTTAGTATTGTATTTTCGTTTTTGACACCGACTTCCGAAATTAAAGTTATTTTTCACTTTGCAGGGTTTTTTGGAAGTCGGTTTAATTTTTGGTATTAAGTTTTTATTTCACTCTTTTTAGTTGATCGATTTATAATTTACCTAGTTACAAAAGCCTTAATCTCAACTACTTATAACCTTTTACAAACTATTGCTTCCCCAATGCTGGGCCGTTAATTGTTGAGGAGTTCTCCTCGTACTTCACCATCAGCTTCACTTCACCATATGCATTGTGACGAGCATATTGTGCTTAATAACCATATTCAAGTAATCGAAGCGGAACCCATGAAATACTTATTATTCCTACTTATAAATTGAGTAGTTCCAGTGGCCATTTGTGGTCTTCATCATCAGGTCCACTTCACAAATGGTGCTTTTCGAATGCAACTACACAAGTTACTATAAAAATACTCAAATCACTATAGGTGTGCCTATCATATTTGAAGAGTTCCCTCAATTTCCCAGGATCCCATCATCTGATCCTGACTTGGTGACAATGGGAAAAATTTATACGCGTCCACTTGATAACCTCATCCGTATTTTTCGTCGGTTGAAAAATTAAGCTTTCTAGTGAGGAAAAGGTTATTATCAGGTTACATTCTAGGCAAAGCCACAGTATGGTACTAAGTTGCACCTATTTAGCAATATATTAAATACTAACTTTTGCCCGCAACTTCGTTCGCGTGGGAGGTTTTTCCCACGTAAATCCCGATCCCGTGGGAATTCCGGGATAAAAATATCCTATGTCCGTCTCCTGGTTCTAAGCTATCTCCCTACCAATTTTCAGCTAAATTGGTTTAGCCGTTCTTGAGTTATAAATAGTATAACTAACACGACTTTCTTTTATGTATATAGATTTGTGTGTTTATTTTTTGTTTATGTGTAAATGTTTGTTTATGTGTAAATGTATCTCTTATGTGGACTTTGGTCTGAAAATAAAGTATTTTATATGTGGTAATTGGACGGGGTAGCTGAAGAAGCTCGCGCTCGGACGCCCCGCCTTTTTAGGCCGTGCGCGCACTGCGTTGCGTTTTAGAAAAGCAAAATTTGTGAAGTATGGAGTGTCATAGAAGTGCGCGCACTGCGGTCAGTCTACCGGTGCGGTAGAACTACCGGAATTGCGGCCACCGCAAGGCAGTGCGCGCACGGCCTTATACCTTCGGCCGCGAGACACGTCGAGCGCGGCGACTGATTCTCAAAAATAATCCTTATAGCATGATTCAGTATTCATGCGCGATGGCTTATTATTAGCGTATTTCATGTATAACTTTGGTGTTTCTATACCGATTTATATGATTCTTTTTTATGGAATAGTTAATAATGTTAACTTTTTCAATTAGGGGTGACTGAGAGTGTTATAAACGTAAGAGTAGACAAATATTACAATCAGAAAGCTTCGAACTGCTAAGCTATCGGGAGTTACATGTGTTATTGTGAGTCCACCATAAAAGATAGACATATGCTGTCGTGGGATATTTTTTATATAATTTTAAGGAGAACATTTCCGACATAAAATGATTTCTGTGTAGCTTTAACCATTAAGGTTGCACACGCGACGGAAGCTTAAAAAAATTGGCCAAGTGCGAGTCACACTCGCCCATGAAGGGTTCCGTAGTAAATATAATAAATATAATTTAATATATTTATTTGAAAAAAAAAAAACTTAAAAATTTCTTAAAACTATCTTATTTACAATTTTTACAACTACGCCAAATAACTTTGTTTTTCATAGTGTTTGTATGAATTACAAAGTTATATTTGCGGTTTTCGAAAATATACTGTATCTCAAAAACTGCTGACCCGATCTCGTTCAAACCAATTTTGGTTGAAAGATTACATTAAGATCTACAGCATATATTTTTTAGATTTTTCACTCCATAATTATAGAAGTTAGAGGGGGGGCACACATTTTACCACTAGATGCGTATATCTTTTAAACGATTAACTTTATGAAAAAGTGGTTTCAGAAACTTCAATGTCATTTTTAAGACCTGGTCTATAGATACCACACACGCGTAGGTTTCATGAAAAAAAAAAATTTTCAGTTTCAGTTCCATGTATGGGGAGCCCCCATTTATTTTAAATATTTTTTATTTTTTTCATAAAATCGGAAAGCGGTTCACAGAATACATCTACCTACCAAGTTTCACATGTATAGTCCTAACAGTTTCGGAATAAAATGGCTGTGACATACGGACGGACGGACAGACAGACAGACAGACAGACGGACAGACATGTCGAAACTATAAGGGTTCCGTTTTTTGCCATTCGGCTACGGAACCCTAAAAATGGAGTAATTTCTCCCGTTTTCCCAACATTTCCCTTCACTGCTCTGCTCCTATTGATTGTAGCGTGATGAAAAGTATACTATAACCAGCCCAGGAGTATGAAAAATAATTGTACCAAGTTTCGTTAAAATCCGTCGAGTAGTTTTTGTTTCTATAACGGTTATACAGATAGACAGACAGACAGACAAAAATTTTACTGATTGCATTTTTGGCATTAGTATCAATCCCTAATCACCCCCTGATAGTTATTTTGGAAATATATTTCATGTACAGAATTGACCTCTCTACAGATTTATTATAAGTATAGATTAATTAATTTACTCAAGCCCGATCTATAACACTATTTTCTATAATTAAATTCAAATCATTGTAATTTAAACACTGTAAGAAATGTAATAAAACAACTAGCCCGTAACCTTTGACTTGTCATCAAGGATACAACCACATACTGCTTTACGATCTAAATACGCATAAAAAGATATCATAACACATCCTACATACAATATCTCAGACAAAAGCGACATAGATGACACTTCCTTGGTGTGACGAAACATTAAAATGGGCAGTTTATTCCGTCATTATGAGTAGTTCCTGTTGCCGGGCGCTACCACGCCCATTTGAGCGACCGAATAAGAAACCGGATCATAATTATTACTAGATATGCCAGCCATAACTCACACAGACACCGGTCTCAGCTGAGTGCCCTATGGTCACCACAAAGTGTTCTAAAGACACCCTTAAAATGCAAGCGAGATTAATTAATTGTAATGACTATGGTTTCCATATAAAGATCGAGACTTCACTGTGACGAATTTGGCAAACCGCGCAATTAAGTACGCAATTATACCTTGATTACCGCGCTACAGAATCTTAATGAAACTCGAGAATACTTTTTAAATTGATTCTGTTATCTCGTGTGTCGCTGAGAACATCACGTGTTATCAGCAATATATTTTAGGGGTCATTTTCGTGTTTTGATAAGCGCTTGCGACTCGCGGGCCGAGTGAGTTAAACCGGACTTCGTACGTGCTCGACTAAGCAAATATAACTAGATACAACATATTTCGCGATGTTACGAGATCAAACAGTAATAAAAACGCTATCTTGTTGCGATGTAGTTTTATCAGTCGTCAGCATGGCTTTAGTTTTTTTTCGTGATAAGACAATACAAATTTATGTTAGGGTGTCACGTTGTAATAAGTACTATTGTTATCGGCATTGATAATGCGGCGGTCGCTCGGAGGCCAAAATGGCGGGCGCGATCGCGATGTGAGCGTATCAACACATTCATACGATTGTTTAAATATCTAAGTGCATATTCTGTGGCGATAAGGCCCAAGGTCCTTTCCACTACGTATGTGCATGCATGCCGATCGGCCAATGAAATTACTTCATCGCTGCTTGATAAAGTGCTATTTAATTTTTTTTTCGTTACACTGCCCTACTGCTCAAGTGATGCGATTCGCACCGAAATATTTACAAACAAAGAACTTTCTCTATCTTCGGTGATCGCTGAAGCGTGTGGCAGCCACTTGATTTGTTTATTTACCTTATTAAATAGCTGTTAATGTACTTTTAATTGGAGTAGTTTGAACTTGAGTTTCTAAATCTCTTATCGCTAGTGCTTGTACATGATGTTGCTATTTTTCGCAGATAGTTTACTGTGCCGCTTTCGATTGCGTAGTTATTGGCAATCAAAATAGAACATTGCAAAGTTAGTACTATTAAAATTAATTATGACTTTCTTGTAGTCAACTGTCACTGCAGTTGATTTAGCATTGGTACAGAATATAAATCATACGAGCAAGTACTTAAGCTAAGTTGGCCGAGATCAAATGTGGGCCAGGCCCAGTGACTAGGCAGTGCAAGGCTAGGTTAAACTAAATATCTGTTAAACTACCGGCCACACTATTTAGGACAGCGTCGTATCAACTATCACTTAGTAAACTCTATAAACATGCCAACAGAACTAGAACATAAGTTTATTAAAGTATTTTGTAGGGATTTTTCTAGATTTGCCTTTTGTCAGACTAACGAGAATACAAATTCGTGTGCTAATTCTCATTTCAAATTACCGAATCAATGATTGGATAGCTAGGCTGGGTTAGATAGCCCGGTGTTCTTAGAGCTTACGGCTGTGATACGGAAAGCGCTCAGTCAGCTTGATTAATTAAGAAAGCTAATAGGTACAGTTTCAGATGCCAACCAATTACAACAGCGTGAATAACGTTAAGGCAGCTATGTAACTGTGCCTTAAAAATATGATTGTGTGTATAGTATTAACCGCGCAAATTGCTTTACTACGCGTTCGAGGCCTTTTGAATTATTATTATTACGCTTGGCGACACGATTAATGTTTCTTGTAAGACTATAGAATTAATACCAGAATGTTCACGAATTTCCGATAAGAATGAATGACTAACTTAAAAATAAAATAGCGCGAAATTTTGACAGATGTCACTCTGACAGTAATGGCGGCCAACAAGGAAACGGTACAAATTAGAAGTAGGCAAGTGTTATTTTATCATGCTTGCGTTATTTAGTCGTTATGAAAATACGTTTATGTATACATAAATAGTCGCGTTGAAACTAGTACGTAGCCTTGGCTCACTGATTGATACTAAAATGTTTAGGGCGCCGAACATACCGGATCTTTGTGCCTTAAATTGCCCCTTAAAGGAACTTACAATTCACAGTTAAACTAGTGGCCTACATTTGATTAAAGATAATAAATCAAGAGTGTGCACTCAGTCAAGATAGTAGCATCAGGTCAAAAACACAGCGCTATTTAAACTCTGCTATCTCGATAAGATACCTAAGTAGGTATAGCTACGCAGATAGATGAGAATCTACATAGATGTTTCTGAGTTAGAAACTGTATTTAGATAGATTGCAGTACGCACGGTACAAGTCGTATAACAGAAACAGAAGAATTATCATTGGCATGTTGCAGGTGTTTAAAAATGGAACGTTTTAAAATAAATATGATTACAACGTTATATACGAACTAAATTGGCGCGAAAATGTGACAACTACGGGCGTACGGTTAGCTGCGTGGCGTACGGAGTGTACGGAGCGATAAAACCGCGCATGCGTCGTAAATTCTTTGCGCTCACTCACTCACTAGTGATGTGACATAGTAGTTTTTTGTAGACTTTAAGATACGAATACAAATTGACTTATACATACTTTTGGGTATTCGATTTAGTAGGTATTCAAATATGTTATTTATCTGATAGAGGCGCTGGCTAACTGATGTTCGATCACGATTATTGAGACGCTGTCTATCAAACTGTCATCCGGCCAAGCTGGACATGAGAGCTTCGCGTTTCAAACCGGTTCAGCGGGCCGAGCAAGCTCCACTTCAATGAGATTCCATTTCATTCCACTGCATTCTTACACAAGTAACGGGCTAGACACGAGAGTGCCGAGTGCGCCAACCGCGTAGCTCGTTCAATTCATTTTGTACTTCGCTAGGTTTTAATTAAATAACAATATACGACTACATATTTTTAACTAAAAGCTGCGCAACAAGTTAAAATGTAAATAAACGTTCGCGGCCGCTCGAATCAAATACATGCCCATCGCGACCTTACCCACTGCTATCGACGATAACTAAATTGCTACTAGGTATTATAAATAAACATGTAGTAGACCATTATCGGTGGTGTCTTCTCTTTGAGGTCACACGCCATGTCAGTCACGGTACAGGCATTATGACAAGTCATAATTCATCATTTCCACCATATTCAAACAAGATCAATAAACAGAAAGATTGAATTCTAAACGGACTGATATTTTATTAGAAATATATTCTTATTGGTCTCTAGTTCTATATGTATACAAACTTAATTTTAAAATAGTAATAACGCATCTTAAACTGAACGAACCAACTTGCTGAGTTTCGTAGACAGAATTTATTCATAATTTTAATGAATACAAGAGGATGATAACCCTGCCACCGGCGGCGGGAAGCGCCGGTTGCAATTGGAGGATGCATCAAGGTCGGAACGTCTCGGTCGACGTACTTATGACCTTAGTTCCGTCTAAGCCCGTGACATGAGGCGAGACCTTTTACTTAGTTTGCATACAACTTTAATTCGCATTCTAATTAACCATGTCAATCCCGGGAGATGAGAGGCGTATAACGTTGCGCAACCTGACATTAAGGAAGGTTGAGGCGTTCAAGGTCGCAATAGGAAGGTTCCGGAAGAGCGGAAAAGCGGGTGCGTCTAGACGCGGCGGGGGACGCGGGATGGCGGTCGATATGCGCAGTTTCCCGCGCTCACAGTCAGCGCCTGCGTCCTCACGACATTCCCGGTCAACCCAATTTGACGAATACTTAGAGAAACATCTTATGACTAAGCAAGAAAGCCGGCCTTTTTGAGACCATAATCTGATTTTCGCGATATAATTTTATTAAGTTTCCTCTAAGTATATATTTTTCGCAAATTACATCGAATCTATGAAGAAATTCAATGGACGGCTATAACGTACAAGTATATACCTACTTATGAGATTAGGTCTTATAAATTTGCATTGAAATAAAAATAATACAATTCGTCATATAGTAAATGTGAGAAACAAAATATAACCATTTTGAATTCGTGATTAAGGTCACCGATCGTCACCGGTATCAGCGGCTTACCAATAAAAGCCAGAGGCCCTAATATCATCCATTTGAATTTCAAATCAAAGCGACAACACTTTACGAAGATATTTAAACGATCGTTTTGAAACTTAACTTCGACACTAACAGTTTAGATTTGCGGTTTTTCCGAAAATCAGCATGATATTCTCGTAACTATGAAGTGGTGAAAATTATAAACTAAATGGTATAAAAAAGACATCGTGAAGATAAAAAAAAATAAAGAGTACTGACCTGATTCACAAGAGTCAGAAGGTGTTTGCACGCCGAGGTAGTCTAAATGTCTCCTGGCCAATGTGTATGAGTGGTCTGCTGCAACCACGGCAGAGTCTCTCAAGAGGCGAAGAGCAGTGCCAGCAACATCGACCGAATGACGGAACTGAGGTGGTTCGTCGCCGTCTATTGAGGGAGGAGTCTCAGGTCTTGATGGTGACATATCTCGTCGAAGCAGACTCTGTCCGGGTGTAGTCGGCGTGGTGATTGGATCGGTCGGGACAAATGTGTTCCCTGGATGCACTGAATCGACACAAGAGCCAGCCCACATACAATCATGGTGTACGATGTTATCTTTGTGAGGCTCCTCTGGTGCGTCCATTATTCTCCAGTCTTCATCACTGTCTTGCAGGGGGTCCGAATAGTTGGCGGGAGGGACTAGATCCAATCTTTCTGCTTCATATTGAACTTGAGTCCAAAATTCGGACGTTTGCGTCAACCTCAGTGAGTCCTCGTCCAGGGCTTCCCACATGTCGAACTGAACGAACGAATCGAACGGTGGCGACATATTTAATTCTATATTTCTAAAGACTAACTAGTTTTAAAGCTAAGTCGAACTCGTCGATATCACAGGACCCTCTTATCACAGGGAAGATGCGCGCGATGGGTACAACGCACGCAGTCTGCAACAATGGAAAATATACTAGTAAGATGTATAAAATTAACTAGTAGTAGGTACACATAGAATAGATTTAAGTTTCAACCGACTTCAAACTATGTTAAGATGTTGCGTAACCAACTGATAATTTTTTACAAACGCGAAAGTCCACAAACTCAAATATCATTGCTCCATAAAATAATAATCCACTTAATTGCAATGATATGCCAGATAATTCACATTCTATTACTTAGTATGTATGTAGGTACCTCATAAAAAATATCGATGTTGTCGTACGTATAGTATTCCGATAAATTGCACAAGTCCACTGATCACTAAAGTATTGCACTATTATTCGCAAATTTTGAAAAAATATTTATTTATAAAAATAAAATTATTAAACAAATAAGCACTGCAGGGTATTAACCGCTTTTATTTACAAACAATAACGAATTGAAACGGCACAGCGATACAAGCTAAGTGTCGACAAGGAGGAAGTGTCCACTGCGGTGCCAGAAACCAGACTGAACTCTGGATACAAGACCGAACAATTTTAAAGAGTACATTGGCCTTGGGCCCTATCCCACTTTAAAGAAATACAATTAGTCATTGTCCTGACTACTTCCCCCGCGACTTTTTTTCTCCCGGTTCTCTTTACCTGAAATAGAGCGGGCGCGTCACTAATCCCGCCAAGTTTTTGCGTGCATCGTAGTAGGTGCCAGGTAAAGATTTCCGTAAAACTGTTTTTGTTTACAAGCGCAGAATGGCGCGAAATGAGTGTTTACTAATAATAATGCAAATAAACGAGTCGTTTTCCCGCTAATTTGCGCCGCCAGTGCAATACGCGACATACCTCTACGTTATTAATGTAGGTACTTGATTACATTACATTTTTTTTATTACATTTTAGTACATACAGTAAATTAGTACCTAGAAGTTCACTTCTAAATACACGATAAAGTTCGAAATAAAATAGCGCAAGAACTTATTATTGAAGGTACCTATTTACATAGAACATTTTGAAAGTTTAGTGGGCAACTGGACTATCATCGACTCGGTTATTTATAATTTTTATAGTAAATAATAAAATACCTACCAAAGTAGTTTAGTGGACGAAACTTATTTGAAAAATGTCTTCGTCATATTTTATTACAAGCGGGTAGACTCTCAGCTAGTCTAAATAGGTACCTAGTTAGATATCAAACTTTGTGAGCTTTATATGAAGTTTGGGTTAACAGTACTTACTTTTAATCTATGAAATTTCGGTCGTGCAGTCCCTAATTAATTATAATAAAAAATGCCTGCATACATAAATATCAGAAATAAAATCCAAGACCAATTTCTTGGTTACCTATGTTGTTGTGAAATACTTTGTTAATGTTAGTATAATATATACAATTTCAAAAATATTGCACAACTGTAGCAATCTGTCAAAAACCATTATCAGAACCAACATAATAATTATGTATGTTATCAAATACACATTTACGTATTATTTAGTTAACACTTCAATTTTTAAAAGTACGAAGTAGTTCGTAAGTAGGTATATCTATATCTTTTAAAAAGAATTAAGTTTAAAATTGTTTAGTAAAATTGCCACAAATTTTACATACATTCTCTATGGATTTAATTTATAAAATCTTATTTCCTTTCGCATAGGAGAGTACCTACCTACAAGATATACCTACACATAAAAGATTCATACAAAACTTCAAATCACTAGTACCCTAACACTGGTTTCTTATTCTAAGTAACTTTGCCTCAACAATAAGGTAAAGAATTTGGGCGCTGCCAATTCGCAGAAAAACTCATTAAACCTATAGCATAGGTCGGAGTTAGCCGGCAACGCCCCGCGCGCGTATTTAGTACCCACACTAATATTCGAAATTTAATGAAACACTGGACACTAGATGAACTATTTTAATTATTATAAAAGAATGAAAGACTCACCAAAAAGTTTTGTGCAAAACGCAATCCGGCAGCGGCCGGTGTATTACACAATTTTACACAAGATTCTTCAGAATCTTCGACAAAGTTTTTTCCGTACACACTGCGTAACACTCACTGAGAATATGCGATCGGTTATACAGTGTAAATTATTAAATACGATACTTCTTCCGAGACCTCCGATTGAGTTTGTCAAACACTGAAACATTATTCGGGAGCCGGCCGGTGCTAAGGAGAGCCGCGCGTGCGATTCGATGGGCGCCGTGGACACGACTACAAGCTAGATGAACGTATTGTACGAACCGCGCTGCGAGTAGCGACTAGCGGCGGTCGACGGTCGACGCCGCGAGCGGCGCGGAGACGCGGCGCCCCCCGCGCTTCGCCGCGTCCCGGCTAACTCGATGTCATTCACGAAATTCTCTGAAAATACGCACATATCCTACATGGATATGATCTAAAGGCAAGCTTTACTTATCAAAGAGTATAGTAGACAACTATTCTTGCGCAAATTCGACGAAATTAAAGTCGAATTTTGCAGAAGAATTTCGGTAACCATTGCGGTTACCGAAATTCTTCTCGTCTCGAGGGGTGGAGGGTGGAGGGTGGAGGGGTCGCTCGAAGAAGGAAATCAGCGCAGCGGCATTCAAAGAACACGAAAGTAGGGATGTGTGTGTGCAGAGGAGTGCGAATGTGTGCTTGGCGCGTCGAGTTGAATATCGAGAAGGCGAACCAACACCGGCTAGATACGCTATACCTCCGCCTTGCTCAGAGCCAGAGGTGGGCGTTTAAACGAAAAGCATATAATATAACATATTATTTAAAATAAACGAATAAGCAGACTTGTTTATAAAAGCATTTAAAGTTATCTGTTTATTCCGCTTTTTGTTAAAATTAAAACGCAACCGCGTTTTGATAATTTCTTTTCATAACCACGTAAGTAAGAACGTGCTCAAATGAATTATGTAACAACTGATAGATGGCGCCTGATTCAATTTTAATCGATAGTAAACAATGATTATGCGAAAATCGACCTTAATTCAAAGACTTTAAGGTTTAAAATATTTACATCTTTTGTTTATGTGCTGAATCGCGTTGACTTACTCAAAATTGGTAAACCTAGCAAATTAAATATGCTTTCCGTTGTTCACTTTTAAAAGCGCCAATTTAATTTAAACGGGTTGCTTATCACTTATTTTGCTTTTTACGTTTAGTAGCGTTTCCTCCGCCCGGTGAAAAGCGTCATGTTTTGTGAATTTCCGAAACAATTTGATTAAAAGTTGTGACTCGGAATTGTTTACGTAAACATAAATAGTGTAAAACATTATTTCATGTGGTGAATAGTTTCTTACCAAGGAAATAATTCTGTGAGTTTTGGACTTGTATATAATATAGTTTTTAGGTGTAGTTAATTGTGTTTAATAGGTAATTGTGTTAATAATAGTGTAAATAGTTTATAGTGTAAGTAATTGTGTTAATTTTGACTACTTTTTCTACAAAAACAAATTGGTGAGCTAATTAAACTGTAAATTCGAATAACTACTGTATCAAAATGACGAGTAGAAGTTCGAATAACATAATTTGGAACTTTTTTTTGAGAAATCATGCGACTAAAACAGCTGTGTGTAATTTTTGTAATAAAACTTTATCGTATTCCGATTTTAACATAATATCGGAATGGAAGACTCGGTTGTTGACGAGCAAAGTAGAAAAAATTATGTTTCTGAATGTGAATAAATGACTTGATGGTTTGAGGAAATAATGGAAATTTTGTAAATTATTAAAATGTACATATAATAGATCAATGAACTTTTAAGTACGCCTGAATTTAATAAAATGTAGTTTATTATTTGACAAGTTATTAATAAATACAGATCTTAGAATAATACTAACCTACTTAGTAAAGTTTCATAATTGTATAATATTATTCATTCAGTCAGTCCTAAGCCTGCCAAGTACGAAAGAAAATTCAATGATTTCGTTTAAAAACCAATACTTAAACTTAACCAACTAAAAAAGCAAACAACATAATTTCATTATTTTTAATGTAAGAAAGTAAATAAGCGTATTAAGCAGTTTACGTAAGTGACTTTTGATAAAAAATAAACGAATAAGTTCGTTAAAAGTTTTAAGTCGTTTATCACATCTTTACTCAGAGCGCACTCCGAGTCCGCACTCGCCTGCCGGCCTTGCTACGAGGAGATTGTGTCGCTTTGTTTTTTAGCAGCTGTAGATATCGAAGCCAGACGGTCAACATTCCAAAGGCGGCGGATTATGGCGCGAAGCAGAAATACCTGAGCGATTCTGATGAATTGCCGCGTATTATTTACTGGTCGTCTACACAGCAAACAATTAGCGTTTGTGAGGTCCCGCAGCTGTAACTACAGGTGTAACTTAACCGAGATGAAGGTCTTAACCCCAGATCGCTGTATAACGAGCACTTTTATAGGTTTCGTTTGTAGTGTGCGACAGTATTTAAATATTATGATTCTGTAGGTAGGTATGTAGACGCTGTAATAAAATCCGGAAAAAATGTTGCGTAAGCAAACTAGGACCTAATTAATGCTTACAATTTTCTTGTCGTAGAAGATTGCCGGAAGTTGAAGTGACTGAATATTATAAAGTGTGGATTAGTTACCAACCGATCCCCACATTTATTAAATAATATTGGTAGGTACCTAGATACTTACCTAAGCAAATCAATAGACAAATAGTTAAGTACCTACGTTTAAATCATTATTAAATATGGAAGCGACATAGGTACCTTATGTAGGTAGGTATTTACCTTCATACCTAACAGGAAAAATGCTCGAGTTACATAAAATTATTATCAATAGTGTAATTGGCACAGTACTGCCAACTTTAATCATAACACCTGAACACACGGATATTATGTGTAAATTAAACATGTACCTATTTAATATTAATAAAACTGAACATTTATTGGCAATTAACATAGCAACAAATGGATACCTACTGACCTATAAGACAGTACCTAGTCATTTTGCAATGACGTTTGTCAAAATGGACAAACATTTGAAAATTCGTATTTTAAAATTATAAATTAGGGTTCCGTTCCACTAACAAGGGTTGTGAATACGTTTTGTTGTTCGCATTGTTATTATACATTAGGTTGAGAACAAATAGGTAATCCCGCAGAATCAACCCCTTGTTCCCGCAACGCAGTTCAACGACCCCGCATTCCTGGCGTTGCATTCCCGACGAATAAAAATCCGCATCGACTTTGCAATCCTTACGACCAATAAGTCATTCTTTCTCTTTCGTTTATCAATTAGATACCTTGACTATAAAATGTGGAAGCAGATTAATTTCGTTACATTTTAAAGATATTTGTTAACCGGCTCATCCATCAATGAGAAATTGAAGTCCTTAATAATTTATATAGGTAGGTACCTACGCGGATTAATAAATAAGTACAGGCTCTTATTACTTAATTGAACTGCTGTGTAATTAACAAATTAATTTAAATTTAATTTAAACAACTTCATAATTCTTGCAAGCAGCTTTTTATAATTTTAGTCGTATTTATTATCGACTTACCTTGATCCTGACGCGAACTCCATACAGACTTTGGCCACTATTACGAAAATCTTCTTTAATTTCAATGACTTGGTGAATAAACTATTGAAAAAAAAAAATAGATCAAGCTTGCCCCAATAACAGTAACTCTACACGTATATCCCTTCAATTAATAGCACATTCATCCATCCCTTACGTGTAAAAAATAGATAAGCAGGAAGAACGTGTTACCTACTTCCGAACGTAAGCTAGCTAGGGTTGTCAAACAATGACTTAACCCACACTTAACCCACAATTTTACAATTTCCCTTGCTTAAATGAACGACAGTATTCAAATCTGCTCTCTATGGTCTTCAGAATAGATTTTAACTTTTTAACCCTTTGAATATACGAAAGGGGTAACATCAAAACCCGATATAATCCGGCCTAAGTCAAACTCATTTGTCTACGGTCGGTAACTGTCACGTTTTTACGACATGTCACTTCATTGTTTTGACAAGTGAGATTGTACCGGTGATCAAAGTGTAAAGCAGGTTATATTCAAACGTGTTATTAACTTGATGCAAGTTATTTTTGTATATGTAAGGGTTGGACTCAATTACTCGTGACATATTGTTTTAGTGTACCGTAAGAATCATTATAAATATATTAGCAAATTCACTGGAAATAAATGATCATATAACCTTATACACTAAAAGAAATAATAGGTACATATTTACAATGAATGCCTAATAAAGAGAAGTCCATAATTAATTATTATTAATCATATTGCACTTAGTTCAAATGTTAGTACTGACTGTATTATTAGTGTTAATTAGAGTGGCTGCCAGGCGATACATTTTACCTATAAACCAGTTAGCTCATATTATAATATAATAATTAGCACTATGCTGTTAATTACTGAGTACTAATATAACAATGCAGTATCGTAATTCGTAAACACATTAATATAAAAATTAAAACAGTCAGGGTGTGAAAAATTTCAAACAAAATTATTCCTTCTTGTCACATGTCACTTAAAATACAAAATACCTAATACAATAGATATGTATCCCTAATCAACGGTTTCATGTGCACCGTGCGTATGCGCAGGGTGGCGGTAACGGGCTATTTGTCACAACAGGAAGAGAGATTATGTTCATTATGTTAGAAAGTGTCGTTAATCCCCTTTTTATTTGGTTTAACATTATCCCTAATGCATATTCGTGATGTGTAGCCATCCTAAAGCATGACTGGGAAGCTTCAATTTTGTTTACGAATTTACTTATGAATGACCGATAATAATTAAATGTAAACTAAAAATGTAATTATTGTCGTTTGAGTGGCGAAATTAAATGATGAGTGCGATTGTGATAACGATTATCGTCAAATTTATTTTAGATTCATTTTACCTAGAAAATATTAAGAAAAATCGCATGATCGAAGAGTTTTGAGCACAGATAGAAAAACATTAAAAACCTCTACGAAATTCATGTAGAAGGCTTAACGACGACTATAATGAAATAATACGTTTACTAATGATCTCAATCGTAAAAACTTAATTCCTTAATAACACCTTTCTTGTGTTCATTACCATTTCCAACTAACTATTACAGGTAGATAAACCAGACTTCCAAAATTGTTGTTTGTAAGAATATCAAATCAACATTTCTTTTTTTAAATCACTTTAAAACCCTTTATGATTTGGGACGTACGTAAAATATACACCTTGCGCATATTCCCACGATAAGACTATGTGACAGGATAGATATCTTAAATTACAAATATCGGTGCTTTTATAAACGACTCGGGTGTTCGCAGCTGCAATTTCTGTACAATCAGGTAAATTTTGACAAAAAATCTTTCGTATTACAAAAAAGAGTACAAACCAGCAAAATACCCTTACAAACAAAAGCTTGTAAGAGCTATGGTTTCATACAAGGTTTATACGTGTTCTGATTAAGCCAGAAACTCTAATAGTGTTATTTTATAGGTCTATTTAAGTTTAAAGAGCATTCATACTTGTAACATTATTATTTATTTTTTTATTACGGAACAGCCCGCTCTTGACCTCGATCTCGCCTGTTGGTAAGCGATAGATGAGATCTATGATGTGACGAGCGAGCCCAGAAGATGTTTATTTACTCTTGTTTTAAAGGCTGAAAGGTCATAAGTGGCAGGGAACACAGAAGCCGGCAGAGAATTCCACAACTTGGCTGTGCGCACAATAAATGTGGAGGAAAAGCGCTTGGTACGACAAGACGGTATATCAACCAAGTGTGGATGGTACCCAGCCGTGCGTCTGGTAGACCGGTAGTCAAATGGAGATAGAAGAATCAGGTCATGGAGATCCTGCGCACACTCCCCGAAGTACAATCTATAGAAAGATAGATCTTATACACGTATATAAGAAAACGTTATATAATATTAATAAGAGCAGTGGTATTATAAGCGTCTTTTACAAGTATAATTGCCTTTGATTCTTAATTAAAACTTATAAATACATTTTGTAAGTACATTCAATCTTAGAAGTGACTATACCTACTAAGTGTTTTATTAAACTTTTGTAACTAGTGTTTTAAAAGTGTGACTTATCTCACCTAAGACTTATTAAAGAGTAGTAGTACTTTAAAAGTCTTACAAGTGTCTTAATCAATTCTCTATTAAGGGTTATTTATTTTCCTTATTGTGTCTGACACGAGAAATTATTATAAAATCAGGTACGTTGAATTAACGTTGTGGAGTAATTATTTACTTGTACCTACAATGACTTCGTTGTTTGGCTTGCTTTTACTTATTAAGGAACCCTAAAATTGTGAGCAGTATAGCCGTATAAACAATGGTTTTAGGTTTAATTTGACTTTTACGAGTGCGATATAAACCTTACACAAGAATACTGGACTTATATTGTTCTGATAAAGCACTTATGAGTCGTGGTTTTGGTCGTAATGGCGACATTTCGATATCATTTCACAAATAATTAAAATAATCATTACATAGTATAAAACAAAGTCGCTTCCCGCTGTCTGTCCCTATGTATGCTTATATCTTAAAAACTCCGTGACAGATTTTGATGCGGTTTTTTAATAGATAGAATGTTTCAAGAGGAAGGTTTAGGTGTATAATTTATTAAGGTTTGCGGACGAAGTCGCGGGCAGGAAGCTAGTATATAATAAAAGACACATTTTTGAAAAGGCCCGTGAAAATACTGTTATTCAAATTACAAAATAATCGAGAATAACTACTTCGCAACCTAATAATCACATAAAGTGCGTGACAAACTAAGCTTACACACTAGCGTTTAGAAGGAAAATGAAATAAAATATAATTCTTAAGTTTTTACGCAATTTTTTATTATTTTCGCTAAGTTTATCTTTAGCTCATGGTGGTTTGTGATTACACTCTTATTAGGAGATCACAAAGAGGACTACTAGTGATATTACACTTAAAATAGCATAAATAAGAGGACTTTAAGGTTATTTGTCCTTAAAGCATGCCCTTGTAAGTCAACTGTAAGTTTGTTTTTCCCTATAAAAGTATCAGCAAGAGTTTTGTAAGTTTGAAAATACACCTCGCGAGACCATTACAAGGCAATTGTAAGGGTGAATATACTTATTAAGTGCGCCCAAATCCACACTTGTATATGTCTATAAGTGTGATATAAGACTGAAAAAAATATGGTCTTGGGATATTTGTAAGATTATTTTTTGCTAGTTGGGTATTTTATTCAAATGTAAACTAGACTGCTCAAACATGCACTGGCAATGAAAATTAAAAGAGAATTTATTCGTAGTTACGAAAATCGAACACGATTCGTTCTTCAAAAGATTGACAGCCATTTTGGCGGCAAGCGAGTAAATATTATGTTTTATGTTTCGTTGAAACCCCATTAGTATTATTTTTGTTGTAGATATAATTACGGTACCTGACTTTACTTAGAATTTTGCCGAACGAGATAAGAAATGAAAGAAAAAGTGTTAAACCCATTGTTTCAGTGTAATAAAACCGATAGATAACATTTGAACGGCATGTAGGTATTTCTTCTTTTGGTGTTGCACATTGTGATTATATCGCTAAACCAACGCTTCCTGGTGTTAATAACTTTATCGGTTTTAGGCTCGTTTTGGGGTGAGGCGAGGTTTAGAAAATTCCTATCTGCTGTGTACTTATCGGATGATTATTTAATTGAATTTACTTATCAGGCAACGATAGTAGGTAGGTGCTTATTTGCGATAAGAGGTGGTATGAATTCATTATAAGGAAGTCGTTATAAGCAAAGCAACAAAAAGTTTTCCAGATTAGTAACAATAATATTAAATGTATGATTTATTTCGTGTACTAATAACAAATCATTCAGAATGGGCGGGATGGTCACAATTTTTATTCGTGATTTGACGAATAAAAATTGTGATTATTCCGCCAAAAATGATTTATTCATACATTTTTTGAAGGTTAGCCCGATTATTGTTAGCCTGTAATTGTACCTTTTGCGATTTTGAAACACAGCGATGGATGTACAAGGCCAAAATAGTATTTTTTGAAAATTAGTTTGATTTTTTTCTCAAGTTACAATCCTGCGCATTTTTGATGATTTTAAATAGTAATGATGCATCATTCAATCTTTTTAAAATTACATATACAAACATGCAAGTCGTCTCGAAAAACTTTATATTTTTTATTCTTAGTGATTTATTTTGAATTCCACATTTAAACAGACAGATTAAATGGAATAAAGCTTAGAATCAAGTGAAGTAGGAGCAACTGCATTTTAAACAGACAAAAAAAGATACAAATAACACTGTTCATATAAGATATTATTATTAAAAGTTTTTTTTCTGTCAAAACATCATCTTAATGTTTCAACTGTGTTGTTCCAATACTGTCATAATAAAGTGGCTGTTACATACAGACATAATCACATGACGAATCTATATTTACGAATGACGAATATAATATTTTCAATGAAAAATAACTACAACAAGCAAGCGAATTTTACTTTTTCTTGTTATAAATATTTATAGTAAACTCAAATTCGCAAAAATAGTCTGGAACCTACTCAAATGAAATAAAAATTAAACTTACGGATTAACACACTTTTGTTCCATTTTTTTATATTTTCCCGGTATTTTGTAATAATAAAACTGCCATAAAACATTTGTACAGAGTAAAAAAAATGAGAAGAAAAAACTTTCTATTGTTTATTGTTTTCACATTTCTAAGGCTTAGCTTAACACGACGAGCTAGGGAGAAAAGTTGTTATAATTTTAACGAAAAAAATGTAAAGGATTATAAAGTACAATTACTTAACACGGCAAACCAATGCTGATTAACGTTTTAACACTTACTCAGAAACACTGATTTGGTTAAATACTCTCTGCTCAGAAACAATGAGTTGATAACAACACTAATAGGTGTTTTCGTTAAGGAAAGATTCCGTTGAGCATAATTAAAATCTTGCAAATGTATGTAATAATAAAGTGTGTACAGGAAACTTTATTGGTTTTATTGATAACCATTTTTTCAGTTAAAATGAGGTAACGATATTATTTTAAGAATTGAAAAAGTTTGACAATGAAAAAAGAAACAAGGAAAATCGCTGCTGTAATATTTTGTAAGAGCCTGAAAGTTTTACTTAAAACAGTGGGTACGAAAACAGAAATGGCCTAATTCTATATATGAAAACGTTTTTTACTGGTCATAAAGATAATTTTCTGTAGTAAAAAGTTGGTCAAGTGTGAGTTGTACTCGAGCGCACCGAAGGCTTCGTACAAACTTATATATAGGTACCTACGTTAAATGGTGGTAGATCTTACCACATATTAACGGTTTTAATATTTTTCCTTCTAATGTGCTGTAAGACATGCTTCTCGTGAAATTTCATGATTATAAGGCAATTGGAAGGACGCCAAAACGGTCATATTATTCGCGTTGACTTTCGAGATTTTTTTACCAGCTGAAAGACCGTTGATATTAGTTTTATATCTCTACGCGTTCTTGGGGAAAAGGACGTTGTCATCCATTCTATAGGTGTTCCGTTTTCCCTTACTAGGAAAGGAACCCTAATAATAACTAAACATGCGCTCCGTTCAAATAAGTTGTACAGTTGTAGTACAGTTTACTGTCTGTAAATTCCTAGAGAAACAATTGAATAGAATTAAGTCTTACAATTGGATGGCGATTTTTTTTACTGCAAAGCATAAAATTTAACGACGACTAAAGGTGCATTCTCACACATCAGTCACCGTCAAGTCACCGACGACGGATCGGTGACGGTTTGTGTACGTATCCACAAACACCAGTCACCGTCACGTCGCCGGTATGACTGAATTATTGAACACATACATCAGTCAAGTTACGGGTTGGTCAGTGATTAGGTGTGTGTCATGCTACAGAACAGATACTGGCCTGACGGATAAAATGCCATGTTTGACTAATACGCAATTGGCAATGATCACATTAATTTTAGATGATGAAGAGCTACTTGTAAACAGGCGTTTTGTGATTGCGTAACTTGTAGCAATGACGGTAGCACGACGCTGACTGAACTTAGACGTGACGATCCCGGGTGTGTGGGGATAAAAGTATGATACTTGTATGGAAATATTATTTGACGTGCCTGACCGGTGACGTCACTGATAGATCACGTGCCGGTGACTGACGTGTGGGAACAAAGTCATACTAGGAGTATAGAAACATTGTTTTTTTTTAAACCTGGACGGTGACGTGACTTGACGGTGACTGGTGTGTGAGAATGCACCTTTAATGTACACGCAGACAATTAAATGGAGTAAAAACAAAACAGATTCGAAAAAAATAGTCATAGCTACCTAAATTGTCTATGGTAAAAAAGTGAAGTGTAAGCAGACTGTTTGGCGGCAAAACTGTTGCCTTTTTGTTAGGTATCAAATTGCATTGAAGCATTTTTTTTTTCAATTTAAAAAATTGTTTGGAAGAAAGAAAAATATTAAATTTTTGCGTTAAGAACAGGTTCGGTTATTAGTAAGTTGTTGCTCGCATTATAAATAGGCTACTAGGTTATAAACTACATGTATCTTAGTTTCGAGCAAACTTCAGCTATCTACTTTTTCACGAATGAAACACAACGTATACACAAAATTTTACATTAAAAATAATAAGAAGAATTTGGATTGGCAAAGGCCAATAAAAATCTACTGGGCCTTAAAGGCTAAGTAAATCAATACAAAAAAATTGACCAAGTGCGTGACTCACGCTTGGCCAATTTTTTTAGTAAATACAAAGTTTTATAAAATATCCTATATCTCAAAAACTGCTGACTCTATCTCGTTCAAACAAATTTTCGTACGGAACCTTAAAAAGAGCTTTTTATTTTAAAATTTCTGTTGCCATTAAATATAAATATCTGATGAATGCTCTTCAACTAACATTCAAATAGGTTTATTAATTTCCAAGAATAAGCACAGATATGAAATACAGCGAGTAGGTAAACCATCTTAATTAGACACCTTAATCGAGCCACAGTCATAATTAATTAGCAGGGGTACTCTGTCGTTTAACTACTTGGTTTCCAAATCTATACTAGTTTGTTTGTTTGCTTGAACGCGCTAATCTTCGAAAGTACTGGGTGGATTTGGATGCAATTTGGTATGGAAGTAGCTTGAAGCTTGAGGAAGGTTATAGGCTACTTTTTACCCGACTGCAAAAAGGAGAGTTATGTTTTTACCGTGATAGAATCCACGGGAGCGAAGCCCCGCGTGAGTACTAGTTACAAATAAATTACTTAACTTGAACTTCAACAAAATCTTTTTAGCATTTTCCTATATTTCGCATCATTATGAAATTGGTACATAAAGCGAAACTTATCTGAAGTCCGCAATTCAGCAACTGGGTAACACGGTACACCCTGGCAAGACTATTTTCAGATTTTCTGGCTTCTGACTACCGGTACTAACTGTCAAAGATGTATACATACATACGACATCTGGGACCAACGAACGCGCTTTCCAAGGCACGGGAGGATCTCGATATGTTAATAGGAGTACCCATCCACGGTCCGACCTCGAAAGCGTTGCGTCACCTTCAAGATCGACTCTTGCGGCTGTTAATATTTAGCCATAAGCTCATTTTATGAGTCTTATAATATCGAAATTTAAAAAACTTTTATTTCAAATGAGGAGAAAAATCAAACAAGCGTAACCTTTTTGCTCTAACCATAAAATATAAATTCCATATTCACAGAGAGGTCATGTAACCAGGAAAATAGAATTATTCGCAAGGCCTTGATCTCACAGGCGGGCGGGCGCGATACGGCCCTGTGACCTTGTGTGTTTCCGCCCTTATCTACACTACGCCCATTTCTGGATGATACGCGTAAACGTCATCGGTTTGAGAGTGACATCTTGTATTATGAATGACATTGATATTCAGTATTTTATACAATTTTATTGTTTTAATTTACGTTACTATTTCATTTAGTTCATTCATATGATCCTATCGGGCGGTTTTTAATTGGGGTTTTGAAGTTTTTATTTTTAAGCCAAAGTAGCTGACCCCGGCGGATTTCGTGCCGCCATATTTTTGTCTCTGTTTTTCTTTCTAAACATTTTTATGCAAACCTTGTCCTGACAATAACGAACACAAAAAATTCAATTTGATTACACAGAAAGTAATTTGTCTAAATATTTACTCAACAATTTTGTTTGCATTTTAGTTTATTTTAAACTTGTAGGCATACACATTGGTATGAAATATTGATAAGGTTTCTTTAAAATATATCTGTTGGTCTTAATAAGATTAATGCTGGATGATTAAATATTCGAAAATCTTTCTGGTTGTTTTTAAAGAGGAGAAATACTGGTAGTTTCTTACAAAGAATAGTGATGTAATGTATATTTTATATAATAAGTAAACAATTGCAGAAAAAAAAATATTTGGCTTCAATACTAAATCGAAAAAAAAATGAAATTAATAATGGCATCAATTCTGTGATTGTATTAAAAATTATGACACACTTCTGGAACCACATTTATATGTGTACAGGAAGATAATAATAACATATAACAACGTTTTGTCATTGATAGTGTTTTATCAATGAAACACTTGTTCATAATGAGGGTTTTCTATAATAACGTCCACCAGGCGGCAGCACTGAGGCATCAGGTCCGGGCACCTGTCAAACGCTTAAGTTTTTTGACATCTGTCAAACTGACGTCAATGTCATGTATACATCAAAGATTCGTTTCCAAAGAAGAAGACCTCTCGCCTCAGTAGCGCCAACTGGTGGTTTAAATTTTCCAGAAAACCCTCATTGCAAACCGCAGATAACTCGTGCTAACTAGGTTTTTCGTATACGTAGTTTACATGCGATCTTCCAAGGCTTCCAACCGTGTTGGGATCGGCTTCCAGTCAATCTGGATGCAGCTGGGTATCAGTGTTTACATGGAGCGAGTGTGTATCTGAACTCTACAATCCAGAACTGTGGACAAGACGATGCTCCTTCGCGAGACTAGCGCCAGACTTTCTGGCATCTGACTGCCAGTATTGATTATCAAAAATATAAAAATTACAGCCGGGATCAACGGCTCAACGTATTTTAACAACGGCTATAAGCTTTAATCGGGATCTTTAAGTCAAGAGTTACTTCTAGGTAAGAGTGCTTTGCCGGGGTTTGCGGGAAAGTTCTATCTAGATACCGCGGCTCCGGAACTTTAGGGCAGCCGAAGGAACAGGGTGGGTTTTTTGTCAGTAGAAGTCTGACACACCCTTCCGCTTAACCCAGAGCGGAAGAAGTCATTCGCGGATTTTCCCATCCAGAAAAAAAAAGGTAAGAGTGCATCTATATCCACATCATCGTTCATCAATAAAAGAAACACCCCTGATTCCATTAATTTACATACATTTGATTATCCTCATGTAATCAGTAATTTTTGGAGGACCTGTTTCAATAACTGGCTGGTTGTCACTTGTGTAACTACTTACTATTAGTTTAAACTATCTAATGCCTCACTAACATGATCGATAAGCGGAATACAATATTTGCTTGAGCCGGATATCGAAGGCGCGCCCCAAAAAGCCCGAGCCTCTACTTACTGAGCTGATAAGTTATATTGGTGATATTAAATAGAATAGATAACTATCTTATGATGTTTTATTACTTAACTTCAAAAGCTACATAAATTCGCTTTCTATACCATTGAAGCACACATGAAGGTTCCCATAATTATATTATGTAAGCTGCGGCCATTTTTATTATTTTTACTAGCTGCGTTGGAGACTATGTACGCGTCACGCGTGGTAGGTTTTGCCAGTGTAAATCCTTATCCCGTGGGAGATCCGGGACCCATATCTGCCCATAATCTCCTGTATCTTCGAGTGAAAATCCCATAAAAATGAACCATTCCGGAGATTAGTCCGGCAAACCGAAAGGAAGGCAAAAGTAGGTAGGTACGTTTGTGTTTTAGTGTCGTGTAATTAACTATAAGCACTTTTCAAACATAAAAAAAATCCAAAATAACTATTTTAAAATCATTATCATTTATTATAATTTAATTTATTTAAATTAGGTGTATAAAGCCTATACTCGAAATATGTAGAACTGTAACAAAAATGTTGGTGGTTTACGGCCCATTCACTCTCATAGAGAGCCAGCCTGCGTCGCCAGCTGTGGGAACGTCGAAGTTTTTTTTTGTGATTGTCGGCTGCTTAACCTGACTTGCCTGTGGTTGCCTTAATTATTAAATTAATTAAAGCCTCCAAAAGGCTGAATTATCTATGTTATAGTACAAAGTTATCGCATTGTTGCATCAAGCCTGTCTGATCCTTTAGAAGCTTCAATCAGTCGACAGTTAATAACATAAATCATAAACGGAACCCAACTAACTAAAAAGCACCATACAAATGTGGATTTGGCAGGCTGTTCGCAAAAGTCCATAGATAAGGAGCGCGGTATCACAGATTAAATACACTCAGCTTATATACTTACGCAATACACACGTCATACTGAACCGTTATGTTACGTCAACAAATTTTAAACCTACCTATGTTTATTTACGAAGCTTTACGGTAAATACTGAAAAATATTTGAAATATTTAAGTGTCTGTAAGCCTTATTAATTTTTATTATGTATTGCTATGGGCTATCTCCCAAAGGTAAAAGGCAAAGGTAGGTATATCCTACCTCTGCCGGGGTTACGGGAATGTTCTAACGAGATACCGCGGCCCCGGAACTTAAGAGCAGCTGAGGGAACAGGGTGGGTTTTTAGTCAGTACAAGTCTGACACTCCGTTCCGCTTCAGAGCGGGAGAAGTCATTCGATGATTTTCCCACCCAGGAAAAAAAAAAAAAGGTATATCCTCTCTTTGAGGTTCGTAAGCCAAACTCCAGCTACCGTAGGCGCGGGCTTGCGGACGGTGAGTAGTGGTGGTAGCTCACCGTCCGGAAAGGACCAGTCCCGGTTCGACGCAGCAGCATTGACGAGGCCCGATAAGGCCATAGCCTATCAGGGTTACGGGTAGTTTCTAACGAGATACTGCGACCTCAGGGCCAGAGCCCAAGAGGAAGGAACAGAGTGGGTTTTTAGTCAGTATAAGTCTGACACTCCTATCCGCTCCACCCAGAGCCGGAGTCTAGCATTTTGATGATTTTCTCCCGCAAAAAGGTATATCCTAATGCTTGCCGAGGTCAGTTCATGGTTACTAATTATTGTATACTGAAATCCATACTGTCTCGGAAAGCACGATTAGCCGTCAGTGCCGGCCGTCATTGGTCGTTAGATTTTTAACAGTATTTACGGAAAGTCAATCTTCTAAATTTGAATCGGTATGGGTATCGTGTTATGTTACTGGTTTGAGGACGTCAGGAAGGTAGTTAATTATACAAATACATTACTGTTACCCAGTTGCATCCTGTCACTATAGAAGTCGACATCGATACCTATAGTTAAAAATCTTTATTAACTATAGGTACAGATTTTTTAAATCAGTAAAAGTAACAAAAAGATTTTGTTATTTTAATTGAGGTTCCTTATACAAATGACTGTATTGGGAGACTAAATAATCAGCGTTTTTATAAGTAATTCATACATACAAAAATGGATTGCTTCGTGTATGCGGTCTCGAAGGAAACCAAAGTCCCTTCAAGGAAAAAAAGCTTGACGGAAAGTATGAATCACGTTGAAAGATAACCTCGCGACACGTATATTTATATTCAGCACCATAAATTATTTAAATAAATGTGAAACATGATTTCGGCCACCAAGATATCAACATAGTTATTTAAAAACAAGCTGTGCCCGCGACTTCGTACGCATTCGAGTCAATGTTACCTATCCGTTTTTCCCGCGTAGGTGAATCCCGATCCCATGGGAATTCAGGGACATAAAAAGTTCCTATATACCTATCTTTCTGTATCATTAAAATCATTTCAACCGCCCCAGAGATTAACCCGGACAAACGGAAAGACAGAAAACTTAAGAAAATGTTTGTTTGTGTAGTAGCATGCACTTGGGAAAATCCTACTTCCTACTGCCTACTTCCTACTAATATTATAAATGCCTTTCGCATTTTTGTGAGGATGGATGGATGTTTGTTACTCTTTCACGCAAAAACTACTAAACGAATCTGAATGAAATTTGGTAAGTAGATAGTTGACATTCTGGAATAACACATAGGCTACTTTTTATCCCGAAATTCCCACGGGATCAGGATTTGCGCGGGAAAACCTTCCCACGCGTACGAAGTCGCGGGCAGAAGCTAGTATAAAATAAAATTAAAATAAATGTTTGGACATCATAGACAGACCCTGCATTTTTATTTATATGTATGTATAGATATTATACGAACCCTAGACTCAAAATAAGTAGAGCTATAGCAAACATTTTATTTAGGGTAAAGCCTCATTGCCAAAATAATCGCATGATACATAAGTATAGGATTTAACTGTTCCGTCATTCACTATCTTTAGATATTACTGTATTTCCTTGACGACTATCTTAGTAAACTAGTGTATATCAACGAAACATTTTTATATGTAACAATCATATGGCACACGATAAGTCGGCCCAATTCCAGAATCTTTCATATCGATAATTTATTATTGATAAAATAATACTCGTAATTTATAGGTAATTGGGTTAAGCAAGATAACAGCAACTATTATACGATAAGGTTTAATATTTAAAGAATTTTCCAGTTTTTTTATGCAGCTGTTAGATATTAAGCATATATTGCTAATCCACAATTTTTTACCGTCATACAAAAAAATAAGACGCTTAATGTAATGTATTTTTTTTTACAATCAGAATACAACCTTATTATGTTTGCAAGCTATACTTGGCGAAATGTCATTTTCTTAATCTTCACGTCAACATTTCCGTCTCACTTAAATTAAAGACTGATTTATGATATCTTGACTTTTCTTCGAATTCAAAAGATATCAGTAAGTTATCTACCTAGCCCAATTATTAAGGGAAGTATAATGTGCCAGTTGCCATGAAAGATGATAAGTATACAACGTGTAACGGAAACCCCATATCTATCCAAAAGGGCTGAAGACAACATCTGGTATGGAGTCTCTATGCACAGTTTCAGCTCAAAATAAGTGACTCAAAGAATTGATACCAAATTATCGGTTTCATAATTATGTTTCTTGAATACCAATCATAACAATCGTGTCACAGCACTACAAGGGTCAATAACTTTCACGTCACTTGCCAATAACATGATAATTCTGTTCGTTCTTCTTTATTTGAAAATTTTGGTCTCTGGTATCAATGTATTGAAATTTGTAATAAGTTCCACACATATAGATATAGGATTATAAAACCCTTGCCATATCGTTTGTTATCATCTAAAGAAGCCGTGCACTTGGTATGTATATACCCTTTAAATTACACGTTGTATAATTGACGTCCTTGGATAGAACCACCTGGAAATCATTAGGAGAGGCCTTTGTAAGAGTTTTTGTAACATGTTACGACTTACGAGATGTAGTCGCGGGTTTGAACCTAGACAGGTTCATTACTTTGTGTAACTTTTATCTTCACCACTTCTCTCAAAACGGTGAAGAAAAATATCGTGAGGAAACCGGTATGTCATTAGACTGAAAATCCGAAGACGTACAACATCCACCAACCGTCACTGTGCTCACGTGGTGGATTACGGCCATATTACGGCCCATTCTCTCTCATATAGAAAATGCCTAAATCTCAGCACTGGGAACGTTAAAGCTGGTTATACTACTTATTATTACATACATTTGTGATTTTCACTTTTCACTAAAATATTTTTTCAACCATTTTTCATTTGACATCGCGAAAGTTTTCCCAGAGTGAGTAGGTGCCCAATTCTAATTTTAAGTGAACATTGAGGAAAATGGGTCAGTACCTAACGCGACTTATCTACTTGTATACCTTGTAGTGAGCAGGAAAACTATACGTAAAATAATTTTTTTTGGGTTCCTAAACATCCTTAGTAATAATTCTGGTTTGATAAAAGTATGGTTCGGGTTTTATTGGAGTTTTATTGGCGTGATGCATACCCGAAATTGCAGCTTGTATGTACTGTTTTGAATATAATACATACTTTGCATTAATAATTTATTGCAAAAATAAATAATACCTAATAATATTAAATAACTATCTTAATATTTAAAATTAATCGCAATGTGTTTCAAAATACCACGTCGGAATAAAAAAAAGAACGGAGATTTCATCTTTAGTGCAGTGCTCAGCTTATACTTCTAAAATAAATGATTATCAACTAGAAACGCTTCAGACTAAAGTTCTACTTGATTATTATTTCTGATTATCATTTTCACCTTTACTTGTGGTCGGCATAACTCTTTTGTTTTTCTCCATTGAACCCTGTCAACCACTGAATCCCCTCTCTGTCATCCATCCGTCATTTCTTTGGGTTACCTCTCCCTTTCCATCCATCCACTTCTATCTCAGTTTTCTCTCTTTGATAATGAAAACAGATTTGTCAAAACAAAAAAAAGATTGCCAGAGCATTGTATAGCGCATTTCATATCGCGGAAGCCGAAAAAAAATTGCCATCCAAAATTATTTCCATATCAAGACAAGCTTCGTATTAAAACAAAAAAATACGCATATTTACGCAACAATATTTCGCTAAGAATACTAGCATTGCCTAAATGTTGATTCTCTAGCAGACAGAGACAACAAACATTTGTGTTGTGTCCACTTGTGTACACTAAGGGTTATATGAGCCATAGACTATGAAAATACGTAGACGAGTTGTCATAGACATTCTGGTTTGTTTTCTTTAATATGATGCGGGAAGACTAAACACTTGTAACCTAAGGATTTTGTTAAAGTACTTTTATCATGATTTGTTTATTGCGGTACTCTTTACTAGATATTACTTGAGCCACAAAGTTTATGAAGCTCTTAGGAGTATCGTATTTGTTCACTTTAAAAAATCTGGATGTTAAGCTTTTAATAAAAATAATATCTTCTATTTTGTCATAAAAAAGAAATTTGTACTAGATGGCTCTAATTCAGTATGGCATGACTTGCGAGTGAAGTCATAAGCAATAAGTGCTATCTGCCTATCGTGGATTTTAAAATGCTTTTTACTATTAATGCATATTGTCCTTTGTTTAGACGGAGAGGACCCCTTACATTACAGAAAATCTTTTATTTAGGTACTCGCAGAACGCTATAGCCAGTTATGCATACATGAATATTCAAAATTTGAATAGCAGAAACCCAAATATATGTAGATTGACTGATAATGCTTTACATATCAACTTATAGATTCTAATTATTTTTTCCATACAGACTTAAGAATCGACTAATCAGGAATTGGAATCATAGTATTAGTAACTATTTACTTACAACTTATATAATGTTAGTACAACTATATAAGAACTATTAGTAAGTAGTAAGTAAGTAGTAGCTTCTGCAAGGTTATGGGTCCAGTCGAATCTTGCAGCAGTGAATCACAAGCGCGTATAAACTTATTCAAGCTGATTATAATTATGTTTAGATTTTATTAATGCTCTGTAAAACAACCGGCCTATCTCTCATCTGATCTATGACAACAAAGTTCTACAAAGTCCATTTCGTTATGGTGTTAAAGGCACAGACACACGTCTTTATTAAAGGTATGGTGTTGACGCAGTGGTAACGACAACTAGGTTATGTTCCTTCATTCACTCACTCGTTGACTGCTTCCGCAAGCGTCTGCTTTGTGAACTCACTGGTTGCAGGAATGCAGATTTATGTGCGATGCGTTCAGAATAATGATTGTGTTGTTAATGGTGAATTTTCAGCATGAAAGCTGGGCTTTAGAACAATAATATTTAGTACAGTCAAACTGATGATAATGTCATCGTGTAGGAATCTTGCAAAATAATGTGTAAGTTTCTGTCTGTTTGTGAATCTAAATCTAAGCTAATAAGGAAAATTATCTAGTTTAAATTAACGTAAATTATAACGTGTAAAAGTGTCAATGAATAACCAATTTGCAAAATAAATATTGTTGACTTACAATTACCGCTTTTTCAATTAACACAAAAAAATTACAAAATTACCTGCAACCGACTTCCAAATTAAAAACTAAAGCAAGTACAAATAACATTAATTGCGGAAGTCTCTATTACAGGTAAGGTTCTTCTTTCTTTTTAAGGTAAAAATATATTAAATGTCTTCGAACTCTAAAATTCTGCATAAATCGTCAGAATAGGTTTGCAAAAAAAAAAAAAAATGAAGATATACTGAACGAACAAACCTAATAAAAATATCACTCGGTCGAATTGAGACCCAATTACTTTTTTAAGAACACCGCTCCATTTAGAGCGCGAGAAGTCACATGATAATTTTCCCCACGACAAAAATGCTCGAAGTTACTACCATAAGTACTTAATTACTAGTTGTTACCCAAAGTATGTGAGAGTGACAAACAGACACTGTTCAAGTTGGCAAGTGCATTAGTACCGGCATCGATCGCTAGTAGTGAAGCGAGAATAGATGAGATAAATTATTTATGGGAGTCTGTCGGCTAATGGTATAGGAATCTGAGCTTTATTGCCAAGGAAAATCGGTTGGATTATGTGAATGGTGAGTGTTTGGGGAGTTAAATGTACGAGAGGAAAGAATCCGATGCCGAAAAAACAATGAAAACAAAATAAATAACATATCAATAGTATAAATTAAAATTATAAATGAAAACAGAATTAATAACATTTTATAGCATACATATTTTTTTAATTAAGTCAATAGATTAAAACAATGTAATAAACAAATGAAAATAATTAAAAATAAGTTCAAAACATTCGAGTAAAATAAGTTAAATTGAAATCATTAAAAATAAAAACTCATTAGAAAAATATAAATGGAATTAAAAACATTATTAACAAAATACTAAGAATAACCTGGCAAAGATAATGTGATTTTTTCCGAAACCGCGGTAGGGTGTCATTGAATTTTCAATATTATGAATTTAACACTGTCCGTCTGTTCGTTACTTACGCATCTCTAAACGGTTGAACGGATTTAGATAAAACTTGCGTGTAGACATATCCTGGAATAGGATGTAGTTTTATAACCTGATATTCTGGGTGGTTATTTCCTTCATATAAACTTGTGTTTCACACGTACCTAAAACTTTCTTAATCTCGAGCGAAAGAGATTCCCTTAGTAAGCTTGGAAAGTACAAACATCCCATATTATATTTCCTCATAAGAAAAACTTTTTTACTTCTAAAATAACTTGACCAACTAAATAATAGGGTAATCATCACTGGTCTCAAAATGGCGAAGAAAGACATTGTGATCATCTTCGGACTGAAAAATCCGAAGCATACATACATGCTTTTCACATAATTTGACCAGTACGAAACGTATGGACTTCAGATGATCTTCAGTAACCACTAACTCGGTACGAGCCCCTGAACTTACTCCTCCCCAAACCATAAAAGACCCTTCATGAAAACTCACCGTCTGCTCGGAAGAGACGTTGACCTCTGAGTTTGTTTCGGTGTGTCTCAGTCTCTCAGAGTAGTCAATTCAGAAACACCGGCCTCATCTAGCGAAACTTAAAACATCAAATGTGTGACGTGAATGTGCAGATGGTTTCTGTCTGTTTGTGAATCTAAGTCTAAACTAATATTATAATAAGTTAAATTGTCTGTATGTTTATTTATTCGTATATCTTATCTCGTTTAAATTTACGTGTACACTATAACACTTTTATACGTAATAACGTAACGTTCATCCCCCTTTTACTACCGGTCTACCAGACGTACTGCAGGATACACCACACTTGCTCGAAATACGATCTTGTCGTACTGAGCGCTTCTCTTCTACATTTATTGTGCGCACAGCCAAGGTGTGGAACTCTCTGCCGGCTTCTGTGTTCCCTGCCACATATGACCCGTCAACCTTTAAAGCAAGAGTGAATAGGCATTTTCTGAGCTTGCTCGTTCGATCGTAGACCTCATCTTACACATACCATCAGGTGTCATCGAGCTCAAGAGCGGGCTCATAGGTAAAAAAAATGAATATTTTATTTAATTTCCGCATTTTCAGGTCCGCACGGAGGATTACGTACCATTTCCTCTTATGGAGGATACCTGTGTCCCATATTTCTAAGTGGATATCCAGTATAAAACTCCGCATACCAAAGGTAGTTCCCTGTTTAAGGAATATCGATAAACAAAGATAAAATCGCGATAATGAAGAAACAAAAGCCGTAGAATTTCAACGCAATTTTTATCTTTAGGTTTCAATTAGTATAAGTATTCATAATACCGACTTAATTATCATAATGATGTTTTATTAAGTCTCGCTGTGACACAGGATTGTGAGTTGTGACTTAAATACACTATCAAAATTTTGCGTGTAATGTAAGAGATTAATATTTTGGACGATCTGAAATAAATAAAATAGTTTTAAAGAAAAATACATAGAGATATTCTATTTAAAAATGTTTACAGTAACCTACAAAAAGCTTAACTCGGACACTATTTAAAAGTTATTTTGGAAAATGTAACATTTAAAATATTATTTATAAATTTACACACAACTATTGTACAGGTATTTATGACCCAATGCGTAACAATAAGAAATTACAGAAATAAGAAATTTTACGTCACCTAAAATTCCTTGTCATTAAAAACTGGGGATATACACTTTATTTATTTATCACCTTAAACAATTATCTTTACAGGTTTATGCGATAATGTAGTCAACTATTATTATAAAAAACAGGCAAAGAAAAAAGAAACAGCTTACGGGCCTAGTACTTATTGCCACTACAATCTCTATGTCTACATCACAACAGGACCATAGCGTATCTCATAGAAAGTTCTCACTATGAACCCACCCAGATCACAACTTGAACTAAATAAGTTTACGGAGGATACGGAGGATCACTTATGACCTAGTCAGCTAATCTTGATAATCCAGATTATCTCACAATTTTATAACTTCTTAAAGCTTGTTTCTTAATAAGTAGAGTTGTAAAAGTTCGGTCCGTCGGCGTCACGGCAAAAATAAAAAAATATTATTGTTGTCAGAAGTGGAAAGTTTGGTCTACTTTAATTAATTACCTAATGAATGACATGGATTAACTATTGACCCAGTTTTCCAAATAACCAATCCATGATTTTGTTTGTATAGACATCTATTTTATAAAGGACTAGTACTCACGCGGGGCTTCGCTCCCGTGGATCCTATCACGGTAAAAACATTACTCTCCTTTTTTGCAGTCGCGTAAAAAGTAGCCTATAACCTTCCTCAAGCTTCAAGCTACTTCCATACCAAATTGCATCCAAATCCACCCAGTACTTTCGAAGATTAGCGCGTTCAAGCAAATAAACAAACAAACTTTGCCGCTTTATAATATTAGTATAGATTATCTGTATTATTTTTGTTGTGTTTATTTATGTCTGTAATAATTTTTTTTATTGTTTAAAACGTATCGTGTAATATGTATGATGCTTTTGTATTTCGCGCATAAATACAACGAGAAAAAAATGCTAATATTTGCAATTCCGGCATAATAAACATTAAGAGCTGTAGTATATTTCTGAGGCGACAAATACGAAATTTTTGTGATCCCGCGCGGCCATGTGGGCGTGGACACGGTGCCAACTAGGCCATAATGTCTTTAATACCGTCTACCACAACACATACATTTTCACGGAACATGCCAACCATAGCGTAGACAAAAGAGACTATTAAAATACACGACAGTACAAAGTCATCAATGGATGTCGAAACAACAGATATAAATGTGTATTTTTTTCGCCATCGCGGTCTAATTTTAGCAGTTTCGATTGTTTTGTCTGTTCGGGATGGTGTAATAGTCGTTAGATGTTTCCTAGTTTATGAAAATAGGCCGGTGGGTTGGCCTGCCTAATTGTTTCATAATAAAGGTACAAAGATTCTGTTTTGACAGATCCGAGGTACAGTTATGACAGGAGCATAAACTGATACGTTAGAAATGCATTAGCGCGAATGATGGCCGCCATTTGTAATTTTTGGTTTTGAACAGTTGTGTCTTTTCATGTTAGTTATTTCGCTGTTGAGTTTGCCTTTTTATGAGCAAGCGTAAATCGTGAAGATATTGAAAGAGTAGGTAAGTTTTCAGATTGATAAACATTTTTTTTAAACGAAACACTTGACATTATCCATTACTTCCTCCAGCGACGATTAAAACATTTTAATTTTATATCGTAAAGTAACATTACAAAATGAACATTGAAAAGTTTGGATTTGAGCCTTATCCATTTCAAACTCGGAACAATTCCAATAAAAATGCATTGTCAGTTGAGCTGATGACTTTAATTTTTTTTTTTTTTTCCCTTCGTCCGTTAGGACAGGCAAAGAGTCAAGCCCATACAGCCAGGTCTGTAATATTTGTTTCTGTTCCAAGTGTGTAATAAGGCCGGAGCCAAGTCTTCAATGTTACATCCGATGCATATTCCATATTCAATTGTTAGTTATTTACCCAGATATTATCTCATAGAATTTATTTCTAAGTCGAGTCCGATATTTGTTAAAATCCTTGTTTCATATGTCCTTGATCGTGTTTTTAATAAAATCGTAAATAAATACATAGGTGTCTTTATTTTTCAAAATGTCTTCAATGCAGCGCGGTATATTCTCTGGTTTTTCATATAAATTCAATAAATTGGCTACTAAAGACAGTCTTTGAATATTAAAACTTGAGCATTGAAAGAAAATATGATCAAGGGTCTGTTCATCATTTGTTGAGCAATAGGTGCAAGAAGGCGATTGAATTATGCGCATGCGATGTAAATGAGCGTTGAAACGGCAATGTCCAAATCTCAAACGGCAAAGAATAGTATAATATTGTCTGCTTCTGAAGTAACGGCAATTGGTGAACCAAGGGCTTTTACCAATATTCTGATTAATTTGAGCATACCAAGTACCTTTTCTAGTAAGAGATTCTGTCCATGTGTCCTGCCAATCTTTTAAAAGTTTGGACTTGATTATAGGTATTAAATCGCTATAAGGAATAGCGACATCGTCGACGGGGCTGCCGCTGTCACTGTCAACAATGTCAGCAATCGCACGTGCTAGAAAATCAGCTTGCTCGTTACCCGAAACTCCGATATGTGATGGAGTCCATAAAAATGTAATACTATAGTTTCTTGTTGAAAGATTATGAAGTATGTGCCTGATTTCTATTATAATGCAGTTTGTGTGAGCATTGATTTGATAGTTTTTCAAAGCATGCAATACGCTCATGCTATCAGTGATAATGAGCCAACGATTTTCAGATTGGTCTTGAATGTATTTAAGTGCAGCAAGAATGGCATAAGCTTCGGCGGAAAATATGCTTGATTCTTTCTTCAGTTTTACTCCCAGTCCAAATTCCTTATGAGGAATGACATAAGCCATAGAAACCCTTTCATTACTTTTAGAGCCATCTGTATAAATGTGGTGATAGTTTGGGTATTGATCTAAGAGGTTATAGACTTCTTGCCGATCTCTTAATTTGTTGTCAATTACTATATCCAGCTCATGAAATAGACATTCAAACTCTTTCTCATAACACACCCATTCATTAGATTTGTGAAATTTAAACTGACCATCTAACTTGATCATGAATGAAAAATCAAAAAGCATAAATGGAATATTTTTGGTCAGATGAGTGTTAACAGGATACTTAATGTGAAGTGAAAATAACTTTTTAATCAGAGGATGATGATTTACAGAGAAAAGTTTAAGTAAATAACAGAATTTGAGATACTGAAAGCGTAAGATTAAGGGGGGAGTATTACATTCTACTTGTAAAGAATTAATGGGAGTAGTTCTCATGGCACCTGTAATAAGTCTAAGATTATGATTTTGAAGGATATCTAGTTTATTTACCAATTGACTATCTGAGGAAAAACAGAGGTAACCATATTCAAAGTGGCTTCGTACAAGGGATTTGTATAATTTTAAAAGAATTTTAGGGTCTGAACCCCAGTATGTCCCTGCAAGAGACCTCAGGACATTTAGGGCTTTTTGAGCTCTGTCACATATACAATCAACATATTTTCTCCAAGAGAGGTTGCTTGTAAAAATAACACCCAAAAATCTTGCACTATTCTCCACAGGCAAATCAGTGTTGTCATATTTAATATTGACTATAAAAGGCCCAATATTGCTAAAAACTACAACCTTGGATTTATCTATACTAATGTCTAATGCAAGATAATTAAAGTAACAATTTAGTTTATACAAGGCAATGTTAAGCTTGGAGCATACTGTACTGGTATTATTACCAACACAGTACACTACCAGGTCATCCGCAAACTGGAGATTGGATACTTCAGTGCCTAGGATAATATTAAGTTTGTGGATGTATAAAATAAATATTAAAGGACTCAATATACTGCCCTGACAAGTGCCCTTGTAAGAATACCTAGGGCCTATAAGCCTATTTTTACACTTAACAAATACTTTTCTACCATTCAAAAAGTTATATATCCATTCTATCACCTTTGCAGGCAAACCAGCAGCAGCCAATTCTGAAGAGAGTATATGATGATTAACATTATTAAATGCACCTACCACATCAAAGAAAACACTGACAAGAGCATTCCTTGATTTGAAGGCTTCAAAGATATCGAGATGTAAATTAGCAATGCTTTCCCTTGAAGACTTACCCCTCCTAAACCCAAATTGATTCGAAGGTAGTATATGGTTCTTCTCAATAAAATGTTCTAACCTCTGTTTGATAAGTTGCTCGAAGATTTTACCCATACATGAAGTTAAAGCTATAGGTCTGTAAGAGTCAAAACTATTTTTATCTTTGTTGGGTTTGAGAATGGGAACAAGACAATCAGTTTTCCAATCTTCAGGAATTAGAGAATGCTGCCAAAGAAGATTGAAGATTTCAAGCAAAACTAATTTAGATTGATCAGGTAGATTTTTTAGCATTTTATAAGAGATATGGTCGAGGCCAGCTGCAGTATCCCTACGAGAATGGATTGCTGTAGTAAATTCAACAAATGTAAAAGGTTTAATTAAGTGAAAGTTACTAGGAGAAACAGGATGAGAAGGGTTGAAAATAAAAGCTGGCTCTACTGTATCTGGTGTAAATTTTTTAAGGAATTCGGGGATCCAAGAATATATGTTATTATTTTGAGATGTGGATGCATAACTTTTATTAAATCTACGCATATATGACCAGACCACAGACATAGGTGTAGTTCTGTTGAAAGATTCACACAACTTCAACCAACTCATCTTTCTTTCATACTTGATAATGAACTTTTTCTTTGCTTGGAGTTTCTTAAAAGCTAGGTAATTTGCTTCAGAGGGATTGTGTTTGAAAGTTAAGTAAGCATTTTTACTATCTTCCACAGCTTTGCTGCAGTTAGCATTCCACCAGGGGAGTGGAGTTCTTTTCTTTCTGTTAGAGGTTGAAAGGGGCTGAGCCTGCCCCCCATCAGAGGAGTAGCGCCTTGGAGATGGAATTGAATCTACTAGTGCCAAATGTAAGAGTTTAATAAATTTATTATAGCTAAGCAAAGGATTGTGTCTGTCTATAGAAAAGTTACACAAAAGAGCATCAATGCCGGATGAATATGTTTTCCAATCAACAGTATTGAAATTATAAGAAAATGGAAGAGGAATACTGTCAGGTATATGAAAGCTAGAAGAATTATTGTTATTCACTAAGATTTTTGTAATTACAGGAAGGTGGTAACTGCCTAAAGGATCATCATGAACTGACCATTCACACTCCAGGGCTAGCAAAGGAGAGACAATGGTCAAATCAAGAGCATTTCGCCTCCAAGTGTGGGAACCAACAGTAGTCGTTTGACCATCATTTAAAAGAACAAGATTGTTTTTATTAATGGAATCCAAAATATCCCTACCTCTGCAGTTAGAAGCTGAACATCCCCAGGTTGTATGCAAACCATTAAAATCGCCAGCTAAAAAAATTGGACGAGGAAAAGATTGAATTAGTCTATCTAATTTTGTTTTAGAAAAAGGAGGGTTGCAATTAGTTGGACTGTAAAAACTTACAATAGTAAGTTCTTTATTATTAGCATAATTAATACGAACTGCTATATTTTGTAAGGAATCATCATAGATTGTGTTTATTGTAGTATACATAATAGATTTATGTAAAATAATGGCGACACCATTATGAGCATTCCCTGAATCAAGTCTGACTACATCATAACCACGAAATTTGATAGTGTGACGGGGCTTAAGCCAAGTTTCACAAACTAAAGCTATATGAATAGAATTGTCCAACAAAAAGTGATTGAAAATATGTTGATTGTGTAATAAGCTCTGAGCGTTCCATTGGACTATATTTAAATAATCCATTAAAATATATATTTTTTAATACCTATCTAATATTTTTAAAGGATTCTTGCAGGACATCTTTAATGCTAGTACTACAAATTGATTTTTCATTCATTTTATTTTGTGTTATTAATTTAACTATTGATTCTGAAATAGTTTTTAAAATCAGTTCTGAATTTAAGAGTGACAGAAATTGATCAGTTTTGTTTAGTTTCGGAAAGTTTGTGTCATTAAGAGTTTCAACATAACTTCTTTTTTTCTCATATTTTTGTTTATGTAGCAGAATCTTTTCTTTTTTTACAGGGCATAAAGAAGATATAGCAATGTGATTGCCCGAGCAGTGACAGCATTTTGCACCCGAGGCGGGAACTATACATGCTTTGTAATTATGTGCTTCTCCACAAATTGAACATCTCTCAGAGTTTTTACAGAATTTGGCAATATGATCATATCTCAAGCACTTAAGGCATTGCTTCACTGGAGGAATATATGGTCTTACCTCAAAACGCCAACTGTTGAGGTCGACACTCTCTGGCAAAACTGGACATGAGAAAGTAATTGATACTGTTTTTGTTGGTGTATATTTTACAGTTTTATTCTCCACTAATTTTCTCATAAAACGTCTTATAGAGACGATGTTCTTGGTGCTTGTTAGTGCGGAATAAATTTGTTTATTTGAGAGTTCAATGGGGACATGTGTGATGACTCCAGTAACCTCCGTAGCGGCAGCCGGGATTGACGCTTTTAATTTGTGACCGTCAAGAAACTTTTTATTACTTAAAGCAGCATTGGCCAGTGCTGGTCTTTCATATATGACACCTACCTTACTCTTGTTAATCCGCTGCAGTTGTTTGACACCTTTGTTGTAACGCTTAATTGCATTTGCAAGGGACATCATATCCCTCAAGCCAATGGGTTTATCTTCTTCTATACTTTCTAGAAACACGATATATTCAAAATTACCACCATCTTCGGGGTAATATCGGACGTAATCTGGGATTCTAAAAGGAGTATACTTATCAGTATCCTCTTCGGATATTACAGAGCCGACGTCAGACGCTGAGCCCTCATCAACCGACTCCGCCTCTCCGTCTTCAGCCGAATGTTCCTTTTTACGTTTTTTACGGCTCCGGGCCATCTCTACCACGTAATCTAATAAATTTGTTCAAAAATGAGTTGCTTTTTATTTATTACAAATTAAGTTTTTTTTGAAGAAAAAAAAAGGCGCCTAACAATCTTGAAGGTTCCCGCGCTTTTTCCCTGATGACTTTAAGTTTTATATATAAGGTATTACAATCAGCCATAGACACCAATAAAAAACTTCTTAAAGTGATCTATTGCCAACTAATATGAAATGATTTATGTGACTGTTGCCAACTTAACGAACCTCCTTTGTACGGTCAACTACAGGGTCAGTCTAATAATTTGACGGCAACTATATTTTCTAAGATTAGTAGAACTTCGACATCAGTACCGAAACCCTTAAATCTGACACCAGTTTTACCCAATTACTGGGTTTAAAAAAAAACCAATTACAATCTAAAGTTATTCATACAAACTAGGGTGAAAAGCAACTCTTTTTAACCGACTTCTAAAAAAGGAGGAGGTTCTCAATTCGGATGTTTGTTTTTTTTTTTATGTTTGTTCGGGCATGGCTCCGTCGCTTGCCAACCGAATTGAATTTTTTTTTTGTTGAAAAGGATATACTTCCCAAATGGTCCCATGAAAATTTTATCGAAATCGGACAAGCCGTTTCTGAAAAATCGATAAAAGTCTAAAAAAATATTTACGTTGATGATCTTTTCGTTTACTCTGCATTGCGTTTTTTGTTCGCGCATAACTCCGTCATTTACGAACCGATTTGGAAAATTCACTGACTCACTAAAAAGCGCGATAATAAAAACTTTTTTGCAAAAAAATAAAACCGACGTCCATATCAAAACACTACAAAGCCAAAAATAATTTTAATTTCGGAAGGCGGTGTGAAAAAAAAGAAAATACAAAACCAATAACACCGACTACCGAAATTAAAATTATTTTTGGCTTTGTAGTGTTTTGATATGGAAGTCGGTTTTATTTTTTTGCAAAAAAGTTTTTGACTGTCAAATGATAAATGATCTTTATACTACACCTGCTTGGAAAGTACCTTGATACTTTATCAAATTTACGGTAGAAAGTACGTCATTGCATATCGAACAAATATGCGGGGAGAAAATGCATCTGAGCGGGAGAGAAAAGTGTATGAAAATCCATTTCTTACGTGGTTTTACTTTTTTAATTTTGGGTAAGACTATGCGCCGGTAACCTAAATATCAAAAGCCAAAAAGTTTTTACAGTGAGTTTTTATCTCCAAGTTCGCAAAATGACACTGGCCACTAGCTGTGTGTTGGATGGTGTCGGGCTGGCAGTGCGACCCTGCGGCGGCAGAATTTGAATTGAAATTTGAAAAAAGAACATGTGAAAATTGCAGACGCCATTGGCGCCATTTTCAATTTGTGTGTTGTTTGAGGATTCAGTTTTCGTAGAAAGTAAAATAAAACTATCAAAATGATAAGTAGTGATAGTGATGATGAAGATTTTTTAACTCCGCCGCAGTTGAAGGAAACAGCAAAAGTACTGATTCCTGATGTGATTTGTGACTACATTGTCGCAAACATCTCAAACAAACATTAATGGAAAAAGTGTTACATTAAGCTTCACTAACTCCAACAATTTCAATATAAATATCAATTAGTAAAGATTTAGTTTTTTATCATCCTCGTAGGTGTAGTATAAAGCACTATGTATCACTCGAGAGAAAGTGCGATTCCCGATCTCGAGTGTTTTAAAGCCCTCGCCTACGGCTCGGGCTTCAAACGACACCCTCGACGGTAATCGGTCACTTTCTCCTCTCGGTGAACAATGTACAGACGCCAGCACATCAAGCTACAACAATCTGTCAAATTTCTTTAATAGATTTTCAACCTTATTTTTAAAGAAATTAGGTTCAAGGTTGATTGGGAAAATTTGACAGTTTCGGGTAGCTTCATGTGCTGGCGTCTGTACTATTATTTTGCAAATTGGTTATTAAATAACACTTCTACGTCATTTTTTTTTCGTAAATTTTATCTAGATGAGGCCGGTGTTTCCTAACTGACTACCCTGAGAAGAAACACCAAAACAAACTCAGGGGTCCGTCTATTTTTAAAGTCCATACAATCTACACTGGTTAAATTATATGGGAACCTTGGCGATCTTTTGAGCTCAACTTAGAACAAGGAGCTTAACACAAAAGTTTATATAAAGATAGATCCCCAAAATGCCCGTCCGTCATCACTACGTAATGTTTTAGCTGGGAAGAAGAAATGGCACACAAACACCCCAGCATTATATCAGTCATAGTGATCAGATAGGCAGTCAATCAATGTACTATACTGGTAGTCAGCTGCCTCCAGTAAGACCGAAACCCGACTACTAAATACTAACATAATTTGATCCATACAATGACGTTGGATCCATACACTAACGTTGGATCCATACAATGACGTATTATGATCCAGTCTTTTATTTATATATATGCGTTTAACCACTATCTTACCTGATGCTTATTTAGAAATAACTTATTCTCTCTTGACTTGAAGACCCCTTGGTTATTAACCGACTTCAAAAAAGGAGGAGGTTCTCAGTTCGTCTTGAACTTTTTTTTTTATGTATGTTGCTTCATAACTCGAAGACGGCTGGACCGATTTAGAAAATTCTTTTTTCGTTTGAAAAGGTATACTTTTTAGTTGGTTCCATTGTTATGAAATCAGGATCTGATGACGGGATCCTGGAGTGATCGAGGGAACTCTTCAAATATTATAGGCACACTTTTAGCGTTTTGGGTATTTCTTATAGTACCTGGAGCAGTTGCTCTCGAAAAGCACCATTTGGGAAGTGGAACTGATGATGAAGACCACAGATGGCCACTGAAACTACTCAATAATAAGTATTTCATGGATTACGATTCGATTACTTGAATATGGATGTTAAGCACTTTATGCTCGTCACAATGCATATGGTGATGTAGAGCTGATGGTGAAGTACCAGGAGAACTCCTCAAAAATTTCAGCAGCTCAGCAGCGGGAAAAGCAATATTTTCTAAAAGGTGATAAGTAGTTGACATTTTGGCTTTTGTAACTAGATAAATTACAAACCGACCCTTTTTAGTGCGTGAAAAAAATACTTTTTAACAAAAAATAAAACCGACTTCTATATCAAAACACTACAAAGCCAAAAATAACTTTAATTTCGGAAGATGGTGTCAATTAAAAAAAAGAAAATACAAAACCAATAACACCGACTACCGAAATTAAAGTTATTTTTGGCTTTGAAGTGTTTTGATCTGAAAGTCGGTTTTATTTTTTGTTAATAAGTTTTTTTTGTTACGGATGACATCTTCGCTTGACAGTAAGCGGTAGATGAGGTATACGAGGGAACGAGCGAGCCCAGAAAATGGCTGTTCAATACAATCCCTGATTCATTCTAAGCGACACGTCTACGCGACGTACATAAGTACTTTTAAACAGGCTAAGAAGACGAAGTCGTAGGTCTTTGGCTATGTTGTGGGTAGTGACAATCACGAAAGTTCTAACAACAGGTCTTACCAAGAAGTATCGTGTGACAGTCGCTTTATGTAAAATACCGGTGACAGGTGACAGTCGACATAATGATTGACAGCTGTCACGGTAGTCAGAACGCAGAAAATTTGGACGACAGTCTTGACAAGGGGAATCTGAGGTGAGGAGGACAGAAAGGCAGTCGCCCCTTGTATTTGAGACCGGTTGCTGAACATAGCTTGGACAATGATCGGTAGATCGCGTATTTAAATTTTCTGACCCAGGTACGCTAGTTAAGGGGTCAGAGTATGTGAATATTGTCTATCCTCCGCCACCCATATTCATGTACACGTATACACAACCCTTTAAAGCGTCAGAAAACTCTAAAAATGGTTTGGTCTTTAGATTAAATACCTACTATTGTTATTGTTCTTTTCTCTTCCTTTTTATATGTATTTTTATTTTAATATTTTATAAGAATGTCTAAAGTAACGAGTATTTTCATGTGACTCACATGACATAAATAATCATAGACTTAAATATTATATCCTGTTAAAATGCGAGAGCTCTGGTACCTAAAACTCAAGTTAAATCTTACTTTGGGTACCAGTGTTCACAAAGTTTAGTTCACATATATGTACATAAGTTGTTTCCTATACTGTGTAATGTAAGTAAGTTAGTTTGATTCAATAAATATTCACATATTCATTCATCCTATCCAGTTTATGTATTTCCTATGACACCCATCCACCCGTCAGCCTTTAAATCAAGAGTGAACAAGCATCTTCTGGGCTCGCTGGTTCCATAGTAGACCTCATCTTACACTTACCATCAGGTGTAATCGGGGTCAAGAGCAACCTCATCCATAATTTTTTTAAAATGTATAAACCTGTGTTATTGCTACTTATATTGACATGATTGTCTTTTTAGTGAAATAAAAAAATATTTATTTATTTATTTAAGTGCTTTGGCATCCCCTAGGGCGGTAGACCTCTCCGCCCACCCCAGGTCATCCATGAGGATTTCCACCTGGAAAACGAAAAAATAAGGTTAGTGTGTAGTTGAGTGTACCCGTCCAAAGAATAAATATCTAGTAACGAGTGTTCCGAAGGGCAGCTCTTGATGTTTCAATATAGTCGGATCGCGTGCGCGCGCGCATTGCACTCGGTTTAGAGCGGGTGCACATTGGCGGATGGTGAATGCAGCTTTTTTTAAACTGCTGCTATGATATTGTTTTTTGAACCGTGTTATCGTATTTTTTAAGTACATGTACTTTATTTGTACACCGTTATATTGCAAGATGATCAACAATTAACTCGTTTCAAATACATAATTTTGTACAAACATTATATAAGTAACCACAAAATCCTTTAATTTAAAAACAATTAAATATGTTTAAATTAAATATACTTTAAATTTTAAAATGGACTGGTTTGTAATAAAACTAGTTACAAAAATGATACAGTTTTAATTGGTATTCTTTATATTCTGTGTTAGAGTTTTTCTCTATGTCCCAAGCCTTACGGCGCGACAGTGGCGCCAACTTCTAAAACCCAACGAGCCAACAAACCGCTCAGAAACGTGGAAGTTATCATTAATCGCATTATTACACCGTGACCGCGGCTTAATTAAGATTATAACAGAAGATACACAATGAAATTATGTACATGAACAATCTGGATAGCTAGCAAATAACTTTTACCTTATTATACTTTTTTATAAGTCGTAAATAAGGGTAGGTAGATTCTTCCTGCTGTCAAAATTAAGAAGTTATTTGCATAATGTAAATCCAAAGGAGTTCAGATATCTCAAGCCAGTATCGAGATATATGGTAATGGGTTAGCTGCCGAGCTGCCGACGATGCTTTCGAATTAAAAACATGAATGAATTACATTGACGTTTCAGAAAATGGAAAATTTTAACTATTTTGGCACCTAAAATGTGTTATACCGTACTTAATATTTCCATACCTAAAGATTATAGTTTTTTTTTTTTTAAATAGCCTTTATTATACCTTCTTGGGCCGAGACTTATTCGTTGTGCCGCTTTCTGTCCATTCCTTGGCGCCCGTTGCATGGAAACACTTGCCCATGATCCATTTTGGATGCAGCAGACGTGTTCCACCCGATCCCGGTGACTTTTGAATCCTACTTATATTATAATAGGGAAAAGGTATCTTTGTGTTTCAAGCACGCGTAAAAAGCTAATTAGAACTGAATATTTGGCATGGAGCTACATGTTTTTCTGAAACATTAAAAATCATAATGTTTCTCATTTTGCGTTTGGCTGCTCAAAATATTATCTTCTCCATATTCGAAAACTCGATGGAATTCGAAAAGCGTCTGGCGGAGGCAATCTCTCAAAGTTCTAATATTATTATCGAGATTGTGTTAACTGATTTTCGAAGACAATTTCCAATATGGTGCGTGTTCTTGCGGTTAGCTTCAAACTATGTTAACTAAAATTTATTAAGGCTATTTTCTAAACGGGTCTAAATCCAGATTTTATTTTCCTTGAAATAATAAAAAAAGAATATTTAAGAAAAGAGAAAGAAAAACAAACTCTCGTGTTAATGCAATTCTTACTTTTAAACTGATTGACGAATGATGTTTTTAAAATATAGTGCTCTTAATTTAAATATTCTTTCTGGCCAGTGTAGTCGAAAAAAATTAGCAAGTTTGACCTAAATTCTGCATCAGTCATTCGTCTTTTCGCCTCAATCTGTCAAAACGTAATAAGCGATAACTTCTTCTTATGTACCTTATCATTTATCGATGCATTGATAAGAGTTCACAATACCTACTTCGAGATAACGATATCAAACGTTGCACTGGGTGCAAAATCAAGAAAGAAATCACAGTATTTTGTTATGTTTCAATATGATGTCCTTACATATTTCGTTAATCTTTTTATTGTTAAAGCTAATAAGCTGTTTGTTAGTTTTTAATTTGATAAATTTTATCCTTTTCTTGGATTAAACGGCCGTAGAACCTACTAATATTGTAAATACGTCTGTCTGTTAGTTTATTAAACTTTCACGTCTAAACCACTAACCGGTTTTGATGAATTTTGTAGACTGGAGAGGGACATAGTACAACATTTTTTTTTCCTGTTAAATTTCTTTACGCGTGTGAGGCCACGGGCAGAAGCTAGTATAGGTGTATATAAATACCGACTTTTTCAATATTTTTAACGTAAAATTTACAAGCCTTAAAAATTTCGATATGCCACAAAGTATTGCAATAAAGAATTATGTAATGTTTTAAATGGAAAAATACAACCTTAATTTAATGAAGATTTTAACGAACAAAAGAATTATTTATTTACTCACCGTTAAAGTAGGTACCTACGCGTAAGTTTGAACAAATGTTAGGTGCGATATCGATCACAGTTCAAATATTTAACTGAGATATTGTGTAGAGTATCTAGATAGTTAAAATTATAATGTTATAAGGTGACACAGTTACTGGTTAGTTTTTGGTAAGATAATGATTAGGTTTACAATAAATTAATGGCGAAATTAACCGCGTTATATGGTGAAGCAGTTGAATTGGATGTTTATCAACGTTTCATATTTTCTTTTGTTTTAATTGGAGCGGAACGAGGTTTATAAGTAATTTTGTTTGATATAAGTAACTAAGCTCAATTAAATTTAATTGTTACAGTAAGTTTTTCACTGTATACCTCTGAAATTCGCTTCCTCATGCTGTGTTGAAAGCCCTTTGGATGTCATCAGGGAAAAGGTTTGAACATATTTTTTGTCAAGTTGATATTATAGCTAGTATGAATTTATAAAAGAATTGATTTATTTCTATAAAAAAATTAAAATATCAATATTAAGCAAAGTTTTCGTTTGAATGTAGTTTTTAGATTTTGTTGTTTGTTTTAACTTCGAAACGTCTCTATCATACTAAGGTTTTCTGTTAGAGAAAACAATTTCGGTATTATTTCACCTTCGTACATAATCTCTCCTTTTGTATTTATATGTTTTTGTGTGAGTAATAAAGAATTAACTTAATTTAGACATTTATTAATTCAGATTAGGTACATCCATACATAGGTTAGTAATACTTACATCTATGTTAGTAGTTTAAAATAATATTGGAGAACATTATTAATTACGAATCAAAATAAATATAAAACAATAAATTCATTAATCAAGTTCCGAATAAAATTATTAAGTTATTTTACTTTAAATTAAAAATAGTACCGCCGGAAACGTGGACAGTATTCCAGTGCTTCACCACAGGACAATCCAATCTATCCAATATACAATAATTCAGAAGACTGCTGGCGCTAACGCGTACACGCTGCATCAGGGAGGCAACTCTTTTACGTGCTATTGCTCTAAAGCATTTCTAATGCAGTCGATGTTGGGCTCGGCAAACATACCTGATACACTGCAAAAGCGAGGCAACCTCAGCAACATTCTGAACCCATTATTGTACAGGACACGTAGGGCGTTGAAAGTTTTCTCCTTGTATCTGACCCACAGGCTGCAGGTATAAAAGGTCTGGCAATATGCCTTGAATAGTCACCTCATTCTGCTCCGACGCTCGCCCGCGACAGTCGTGCCGCTCCGCGCTCTCGATCGTTCCGTGCCTGAGTCATCGCTCCGTTCGTCACGCCCGCCGTGACGTCACTCGTAGTCGCCGACTACGACGCCTGGTCCGGATCCGCCTTTTTCGAGGCGGTGAAGGATATCGTGCTTCTCTAACAGAGATTGTCAAAACAATTTGGTTTGGCCCCTTCAGGGTAAAACCACAGTTTCGTGGTCCTTGGTTGGAAACCTCACGGTGTCAACAATACCAAGGGGGTGCTGACCCGACGCACCCGCTGATCCCCTTCAGGGTGAAGCAGTCAATTGGAGTCGAGTGCTAGGTTTTGGCCTTGGGGGATCTCCTAGTCAAACCTAGTTACTGAGTTCTCTTCACAGCATACACACCTAGTGTCGGTTGGGTGTATCTACCCCTTCGCACTAGACCCAATAGGGCCCGGTACGCACATTAAGATTGGCGACCGGATTACAAGCTTAGGGCACACCATTAGGCACACACCTCCCTGCTATCCCCGCAGGGAGCGAACTCACCTCCGGGTCATTCCCGCCCGGAGGGTTAGGAAAATAGGGCCCCTCAGGCCACATCAGACGGCAACACAGCTACCGAGTTTGTCTGGGTTTCTCTTCTCGGTAGCGAAGTGTTAGGAGAAACTCCGGGGCAGGGCTCTTTGGGGACCGTCTGCTCGGGGAGCTCACGTTTGACGTGTCTCCTCGAGGCGCTTATGTTAGGTTTAGGAGAATAGGATCCCCACTTTTACGCCTCCAACATGGAGACCTTAGAGACTCTATCCGCTCAGGTAAAGTACCTATCCGATAGGCTACTTAAAACCACCGAGGTTTTAGGGCTTATTATATTTAAAAACCCCGACTTAAAAAAGGAGTTTGAGGAGGAGATTGACTCCATCAAAATCAATCCCATGCTCAAACACCACCCCGCGTTGCCACCCATCCCGCAGCCGGAGATAGATCCCACCCCCGCGCCCATCGCAGATAGGTCCCCCTCCCCCCCAGACGTCGAAATGGACTCTGAGGAGGAGGAAAAAGAAAAAGAGAGCTCGGAAGGCGAGCGCTCGGAGCGCGCAGAGAGCATACACTCTGAGCGCTCGGAGCGAGCGGAGTCCGAGCACTCCTCCGACCAAAACTCTTCCTCCGACGAGTTTATCCTCGTCGAGGGAAAGAGGAAGAAGAGGTCGCAGGCCTCGTCCTCCACTCAGGCCCCTAAGGCCAAGAAACCCTCCCCTCCCGAGCCAGCACGCTTAGTGCAGAGCCAGCCCTCCACTTCCTCGGCCACTAGGCCCAGCCCTACCCAAACCCCAGTCGTCAGCGCCTCAGTGCGCAAGACCATCCCTCCCCCACCCATCTTCATCCATGACAAGGGGGCTTGGACAAACGTGTCCAAAGCGTGTGGCGAGCATCGCCTACACGAATGCCCGCGCCGTTCAGAACGGCATAAAAGTAGGGTTAGCGACAGCTAACGACCACCGTGCGCTTTCGAAGCTACTCAAGGCTCGAAATATCCCCCACCACACTTATACGCTCCATGAGAGCAAGCCCGTTCGGGTGGTCCTCTGCCGGATCCCCAGTGAGATCCCCACCACCGAGATCGTCTGCGACTTAGAGTCGCAGAACATCCCGGTGATTGAGGTGCACCGTATGCACGGCAGAGGTGGCAGGGCGTCTAACAACGTCCTCGTCATCTGCCACCCCGTCTCTGAAGGTCCCCACCCCATCTTTGCGCTGAAGACTGTATGCAGTCTTTCAGGAATTCTAATTGAGAAGCCACACAAGAGTGGCACGGTAGGCCAATGCCACCGTTGCCAGTTGTACGGCCACGCGCAACGGAATTGCTTCGGCAAACCCCGGTGCGTAAAGTGCCTGGGCGATCACGGCACCGCGGAGTGCAGTCGCCCAAAAGATAGGTCCCAGTGCCCAGACCCGCCCAGCTGCGTGCTGTGCGGGCAATCCGGCCACCCCGCCAACTACCGAGGCTGTCCGAAAGCCCCGAAAACCTCCGCCCCTAAACTGGCAACGCGCGCTAGCGCACGCCAGGGACGAGAGTGTCCTACACTCTCGTCTGAGCTCCCCCAGACCCTCAGTCCCCAGCGTCCAACTCCTTGGACGGCGGCGAATCACGCCCAAAACTTCCCGGCACTAAGGCCGAAAGTCCCTGGGCTGATGGATCAACCCATCATGCCCTCCGCTCCGGTTGTTGTGGCTTCTCAGCCCCCACCTCCTCCCCAGTCACTCCCTCGCTCGGATGAGCCGGAACTCGATGCGTTCCTCATCCTTGGGAATACATTCAGTTTCTTCCAGTCCCCCCGCGCCATCCAAATGGCAAAGGAGGTCGTGGCCTGCAAAAGCATTGAATCCCTGATTCAGGTATACTATAAGTATCCTGATGTAAAAAGCCATTTTGACAACCTTTTTAAACAGCCATAATGTATAACACGGCTAGTAAGAGACTAAAGCCCCGATCCCTTAAGCTAGGTTACTTCAATGCCAATGGCATCATCAATCAACGGGACGAGATCGCGACTTTCCTTCGCGATCATAGTCTCGACATCCTTCTGGTCCAAGAGACCTTCCTCAAACCCCACCTTAGGGATCCCAAGGTAGCCAACTACCGGCTAGTTAGGAACGATAGGACTAGATGCCACAGAGGTGGCACTCTAATATATTATAGGAACTCCCTGCACTGCATCCCTATGGATCCGCCGCCCCTTGCCCACTTAGAGGTATCCGTTTGCCGGCTAGGCATGACGGGCCATCCCTCTATCACAATAGTATCCGCGTATCTCCCACCGTACAACGACGCAGATTCAAATTCCTCGATAAACGCCTCACTTCGAAGCGACCTTACAGCCCTTCTAGACATGAGTGACTCCGTCCTTATGGCGGGGGATCTCAATGCCAAACATCCCGCATGGTGTAGTCGTATTACCAACCCCCGTGGGAAGGTACTATACGACCTTTGCACACCTCTTCACATAGATATCATAGGTCCTATGCGGCCTACTCATTACCCGTTCGAGCCATCCCATTTGCCCGACGTACTCGACATTGCCCTCCTGAAGAATGTGAACTTACGTTTGCACTCTTTAGAGACGGTAGACGAACTTGACTCTGACCATAGACCGGTGATCATGGAGTTAACTCCTAGATCGGGTCCCTATGACCCTAACCGCCCCCCTCCCACACAGGTGATCACTGACTGGAGGAAAGTAGGCGAATTGCTGAAATCCAACACGTCTCCTCACCTGGACAAGATCCCCGACCACATCCAGTCCGCCGCCGACACGACGTCTGCGATCGACTCACTCACAGAGCACGTACAATCTGTCCTGAACGACTGTTCAAGGGAGATTCCGGTGTCAGAGCACTGGCGCCGGAAGCTCCCGGACGATGTACGGGCCCTGCTGACTGAGAAGAACGCAGCAGTCCGTGCCTACAGAGCCTTCCCCTGCCAGAATAACAAAACTTTCATGCGGTACTTACAGCGCAAAGTAAGTAACAGCATCAGAGAGTGGCGTGAAGCCGGCTGGGATAAGACCCTGAGCGAACTGGAACCCACCCACCTTGCCTTCTGGCAACTTCAGAGGAGAATGCGCGCCACTGAGGTTACCACAATGCCTCCCCTTATCCGCCCGGATCAAAGCATTGCCTTCGACGACGAAGACAAAGCTGAATGCCTAGCCGACAGCCTAGAGGCCCAGTGCTCTCCCAGCTCCCAACCAGTCGACCCAGCCCACCTTGCCCACGTGGATGCTGAGGTAGAACGTAGATCTGCCCTACCCCCTGTCGAGGACCCTGATGCTCCCCTCCCCCCCGTCACGGAAGACGAGGTGGAGGAGATCATCAGGAAACTCAAACCTAGGAAAGCTCCCGGGACTGACAGACTGACCACTAGGGCACTTAAACTCCTCCCACGTACGATCATAGTCCTACTGGTTGCCATCTTCAATGGCGCCATGTCCAACAACTTGTTTCCGCAAGCTTGGAAAGAGGCTATAGTGATAGGTATCCCAAAACCCGGAAAGCCCAAGTCCCTCCCGACTAGTTATAGACCCATAAGTCTGCTCAGCGCCCTCAGCAAGATCTACGAGCGGATTATTCTTAATCGGCTCAAGGACTTTGTCGAGGCAAAGAGCCTAATCCCTAACGAGCAGTTTGGCTTTAGAGCCCATCATTCCAGTGTCCACCAAGCCCACCGCATCGTAGAGCACATTAGCGGCCGCTTTCAACGCGGTCTGATGACGGGGGCCCTATTCTTCGACATAGCGAAGGCCTTCGACAAAGTCTGGCACAATGGCTTAATTTATAAGCTATACCAACTAGGTGTGCCGGATCGTCTCGTGCTCATCATTCGAGACTTTCTGTCGAACCGCTCCTTCAGATATCGTATCGAAGGAGCGCTTTCCACTCCCCGCCCTATCAGAGCCGGCGTCCCTCAGGGCGCCGTGCTCTCTCCCCCACTCTTCACGCTATTCTCTAGCGACATCCCAAAAAGCCCTCCAGTAGAGTTAGCCCTATTTGCCGATGACACGGCCATCTACTACTCGGGAAAAAGTCCCGATAGCATCGCTCATACCCTCCAGACCTCAGCCAACGCACTAGGCGATTGGTTTAGGAAATGGAGGATTGAGGTAAACCCTGACAAAAGTCAAGCAGTCCTGTTTCGCAGGGCTCGCTATAGACAACCCACCCTCCCCAGCCCGATCACTATGTTTGGCAAGCCGATCCCCTGGGAGAAGCGAGCCAAATACCTAGGTGTAATCTTAGACCAGTTCCTCAAATTCACTGAGCACATAAAGAAGGTTCGCTCGCGAGCCGCTTTCGCTCTCGGTAGGCTTCACTCCTTGCTGAATAAGCACAGTAAGCTCTCCCTTAGGTGTAAAATCCGAATTTACACGACATGCATACGTCCTATCATGACGTACGCCTGTCCGGTGTTTGCCCATGCCAGTCCGGCTCAGATCCATAGGATGCAGGTCCTTCAGAACCGTTTTCTCCGAAAGGCCACGGGCGCGCCCTGGTACTTGAGGAATGAGGATCTCCACGTAGACCTCAAACTCCCTACCATAAAGCAAGTGTTGAAACGCATGTCAGTGCGTTACTTCACCTCTGCTGATACCCACACCAACCCCCTGATCGTATCGGCCGCCCGATACAGACCCTCCCAAATTTCTCGGGTTCGTCGCCCGCGCCATGTCCTAGACGAGCCCGACGACCCCATCACCATCCGACAAGAGAGCAGTAGGGAAACTAGCACTCTTAGAAAACACAAACACAAAACGCGTTCTGTATTCCGGCCTCGCCGACGAGGCCCATCGCGACGTCCGCGTATTTGTAATAGAAATCCTCCCCGACCTTTGCCAAACGAGCCAGCCCGCGATGCTGAGCCAGTAGCAATAAATACTCCCCTAAACACGACCCAGCCTGTCCCTTTGCTGCCCTCCCAAAATGATCCCGCTATGCCGAGGCCCGTACTCCGCAGGGAGTGCCCTTAGCGTGCGGTCATTAGTAGTAAGTAAAATTTTAGTTTGTAAGCCCTGGCTGGGGGCCTTTAATTTAATTATTAGAGGTCACCACAGGAAAGTCCGGTTAAGTAGACTCACAGCCTTAGTGTGCTGATCTACAAGTGGCCCTACCTAAAAAAAAAAAAAAAAAAAAAAAAAAAAAAAAAAAAACCTTGAATAGTCAAATTTTAACAAGAATTTAGAAAATTTAGAATAAGTAATATATTTTTTTTATTCAAAACCGTTTTAAAAATAAAGAGAAGCTATTTAATAAGAACTTGACATCATAATCAACAACTTTTGTTCTATGACTTTTAAGAATTCGTCATATTTTAGTTCACCAGATTTTCATACAAAAATAAAAATATTTAAATTGAACGCCCTAAATGTTACGAAATCTATGCGAAGCAAAAGAAAGCAATTTATACTATCGCTTTCTTTTGCTTTGCATAGACGCTACATGCGTTTAGGGTGTTCAATTTAAATATTTTTATTTTTATATGAAAATCTGGTGAACTAAAATATGACGAATTTTTAAAAGTCATAGAACAAAAGTTGTTGATTATGATGTTAGTAACATAGTCCTGAGAGGTTTTTGGTGTTTTACAATTAACCCTGTATAAATATTCTTATAACGAATTATTCATGCTACACTTGTAGCATCAAAAATTCGCCTTTAACGCTGTTGATTATTAATGTGCCTAAGAAACTGGCGGTATTTCCACATTGTATGGCGTGTGTTTGATCCCAAGCAGGCAGTTTGTGAGATTTTCATCATCACCTCTATCTTAAAACGGTGAAGTAAACATTATGAAGACACCGGCATCTCCTAGGCATATATGTATATAGTATTTTGTTCAATCCTAAAACCCCCTCTTATCTTAAAGAACGTTTCAAGTTCCTCCATGACACACATGCCAAATTTCTGAGGTCATCGGAAAACTTGAGGCTAGAGGTACCGAGTCACTCCACCAATTTCTTTGGTAAGTCGTTCGCAGCTCAAGCAGTACGACTGTGGAATACTCTTCCCGTGTTAAGACAAGCACAAACCTTTCCTTCTTTCAAAAACATGGTAAGATCTCTATCTCTCTCTTTAATTTGTGACTATTTTTTTATATATCCCAGATTGTTGTATACCATGGACTACCCGCGTATTTATTTTCTCCTGCTGTGTCAAATCTATCCAAAGGTTATCTGTAAAAGATCGCTTTTAATGATTGTACACGCACCGACACCAACCTTTCAATACGGCCGAGTCCAAGTGCGTACAGTGATGGCTATGTTCCAGACAGTTGGGCCTGGTACCTAGTAACTACCTCAGCCCTACTGACTATCAACCTAGCCCTACAACACTACCTATCACCCTAGTTACCCTAAAGCCCTATCCTACCATACAAACCAGACCAAGCGCAGGTTGCGTTGGTTTTGTCTACGGGAAGTCTGTTACAGGGAGACATACGGTAACAGACGGAGTTTGGGTAGGAATAAGGGTTGTGTACGTCGTGCAATGTACACAGGGAATGGTTTTCTTACTGCCGATCCCACAGACTCATGGTACCGATGATGGCTAAAGGTATCTTGGTCACAGTAAGAAGAAGTATAGGGTATGAATCACACGCAACTCCAGCTTGATGACAGATTTATTACAATAATTAACTATATTATATAAAAATATTATGGTCAATACACATTGATGGCTATTTACATGTGGGCTGTATGTGTATTGAGCCGATGAAGCGAAGATCTCATTAGGTCACTTCTTAGTGCTGACGGTGTGCCGGTGACTCCGGCGCGTGTGTCGAATATGTGTTGCTGACGCTGTGATGCTGAGGCTCGTGTACTCAATTATGTTCTAGTTTGAACAGTGATAAGACCGCCTATTGTAATACCCTTTAGTTTTTAAGTCCTCATTTAATTCTATTATGGTGTACAATAAAGAGTATATCTATCTATCTATCTAGGCCTTAAAAATCTGAAAACATGCGACATCTGCCTACGCGCATGGTGATTGCGATCCATTCCCTCTCATAAAAAGGAGACCTGGTACCAGCAAAGATTTTACAAGATTGCTAGTAATGTTATTTCCCACATTGTCAGTTCTCTTTATAAATATAATTTAAAAAAAAATTATAGATCTATTATGGATGATATGGCATGTAAAATATCGAAAGTAAAATGCACCTCACAAGTTTCATCATCATTTCTATTTCTGAACAAAATATTGTTATAAATACAACATCTCACTTTTTTCTTATAGATCCAGTTCTTTCTAGACATTCCGTCTCGCGCCATTTTAAATTGAACAGTTTTTATGCTGTCCGTTATATTATATTGGCCTCAAAATAATATATTTCTTTTTTATTTAGAAATTTTTTGATTTAATATTAAACTCTATATTTTATGACTTAATTTGCAAGAAGCCGGCATCGCCTCAAGATCTAGATCACTTGTAAAAAATGTAAAACATTACTTTTATTGCAATAATTTATTATGTAAAATTACATTCACAGCAAAAACCTTTTAGTGAATACATTATATCGTAAACGGATTACAAACACGTCACCTATTTTATAGGATGCTATTGGTATAAAACTGCGTGTGATTTTTCGTCAGATTACATTAGCAAATACCATCTTTAAACAAGCACGAGCTAAAAGACGCAGTATTATCGTCTCAATTTTTGACACCTTTAAGCAATAAGTGTTAGACCACAAATATTATTTCAAGATTAAGCTCACATTTGCTTTTATCACACATTTGCTCCTAGATTATCAATCAATCTCTGATGTCATTAAGGAACTTCCTATCCAAAATGGTGGCAATCAAGACGATATTAGCTTGATAATATCGTTAAAATAGTGACTTAATAAAAGGAACTACTAAAAAGGGTACATCCTATTCATATTCCATATACCGTGACATGCGCAGGCGCACAATGCACCGTCGTTACATGCAGTAAGAGGTTGCAGAAGACCAGCTTTTGAAGAACACATTATTCAGAAGCATACGAACATGAAATGTAATAATTTGTCACGAATCTTTTAATAACATGTAGCTGCATTTATCTAAGAATCAGTCAAGATGAAAAAATCTGTTTTGCAACTGAATTTCTAGCTGCATTTGCACCTATGTTTAATGCATGCCGTGCCTAACTTTAATTAAGGTTAATATTATAAAAATAACATATAAGTAACATGTATTTTGGTGCATACTTTGTTGGATGTCTATAAATAGTTACAGGAAAGCCCTCTTGCATATCAAAATCAAATGAAGGAGTCAGTTTGCCTCCTCTTTTTTTTCTGCTCAGGGTGGAACGGAAGGAAATGTGAAACTTTTACTGACTAAAATCTCACCCTGTTCTTTTAATTGCCCTTCCGCACCCTTTGCTTTAACTTGTTAGAAAATTCCTGCAACCCCGGATTGCTTTAATACCTATAACCAGTCTTTCGAAGAACTAACTCAAATTGGTCTTCTTCTTATCGTGTGGGTAGTAAGGTCTAACGACCCCATACACCCTAGTGTCAGAGTTTCTGGACCGCCTCAAGGGCCCAAATTGGTTTATGAAACTGACTAACAAATCTTTTCAAAGGATTTTTGAATTAAGAATCTTTTTGACAGAAGCATTTTGATGATTACCACTGTAAGTTTCCAGTTTGACATCTACGTATGCGCAAACTAGATATTTCTTGATGTTTCTATGGACCTTCTGTTCTGATTCTGCGGCGCAAGCGCCGTGGTCGTTGCATTCCTGTGCCCGAGCTGACTCGCGAGTTTGTTGACATTGCGCCCGCGCCGGCGGAAAGGCTGGATGCACACGGAATACGCGTAGCGCAGACGTCGCCCAGACGAACGTAAGCGCCATTTTCGAACGCCCTTTCCGCCATTTTCGAACGCCGCGCCGAGCCAGGGCTGGCGCGAAAATGGGTCAGTTTGTTGCACCATTTCAAAATAGTATGGCGAGTCCATTATGACGGCTTGGTTTCGTATTACGACGAATATTTCATCTGGAAACTTATGACACAACTCGTTAAACCCACTTTATTCGCAATAAAAAGAATTAATTGCATCAAAATAGGTGATTATACATCTAAGATAAGATAGGTCAGTGTATTATTGTGTCAACGTTAGAATTAGGTCGTAAATTGATTTGTACAGTAGCGACATATAATTTATTATCTAATTGTAGGCAGACACTGTATCACTTTGTGTTTGATTGATGTATGAACTGATTTTGTATGAACTGAATTGTAAGAGAACTATTGCCTTGTACTTATCTTCCCTGATAGTGAAAATAAAATATTTTTTCTAAAGGAAGCGAATTTTTACGTGGCGTGGATGATTGATAAATGGAACACGTATAGACGTTATCATTGATTAATAACGATTAGGTGATAAGGAAGGCCCCCAATGGGCTATCAACACCAGATCTGGAGATCAAGCAGCTTTAGGAACGGATTATAATATCCATACAGGGCCACAAAGAAAACGCATAGGCCAAATATTAGAAGGTACATGATCATTCACTACAAAGTTTAAAGAAATAAGTCAAGGTCTAAAAAATTGTCAAGAACTTTTTATTTAGCAAATTGGTAATAAATAAAACCTTTATACGTATTTCTTTTCGTTTTTAAAGACTGGTGTTACCTAGCTGACTAACCTGAGAAGAAACACCGAAACCAACTCCGAGGTTAACGCGTATTTTGAAGACCAAACAATACATACTGACTATATCATATGAGAACCATATAGATTCTGTCACTGATGCGTGTTTAGAGCTGTTTTAGTCGTCTCTTGCGTACACGTTCATTAAAATCGATTGGTTCATTTCCACCAAGATTCTGGTGGTCCCCTGATAAACCAGATGAAAAAATACTCTCGCAAAACGTCAACCTAAAGAGTCTTTGGTAATCTGGACCTACCTGAAATGGACCCGCGGGATCAACATTCAACCAACTCAAGCCATTTAAGACTGGGAATAAAGGTTTCAATATAATTAAATAGTTTTGTATTATATTCTGACTAACCAATTTTTCGCTCGACTGTTTCCATGTGAAGATTAAACATTAGATTTCTATTTAAAGTTGTACTAAACAATTAAAATACAAATAAATCTAGACCCGACTAAACCCGTTCAATTGATCCAAGATTTTGTCAGTCTCATAAAATCCTTCTAAACTTCGCATGAACAAAGCAGCTTGTATCAAGAAGAACATTAATGAGGCGCAAGTCATCTTGCCAGCCATGCTGCCAATTAGCAACAATTAAGTTATCTAGTTGCTGATCTAGGAATCTAAAGTAAACAGAGTGTATCAACCTTTTATCTGTTATCTTTTACGCCAGCGCTCATCAGCTGAGCGGAATTAGGTTAGTAAGCTATGAGCGACGAAGTGGGGATGTCACTTATCAAGATAATTTTGACGAACAAAGGTAGGTACATGGTTGCTAGACGATGAATTTATAGAATTTTAAGATACCTACGCCGAATTGTACGTACTAATTTCAGCTTACAAAGACATAAAGTCTTGTCCTGATAATAATGAATAGGTATACAATAAAAAGAATTATTCAATTTGGTGCAGTCGTTGGATGTTTGCGCGTACATACATTTCGGCATATTTCTTTTTAATATTTAAGTTTATAGACCTCTTTCTTCTTTGTCACTTCTCTCGCTTCACTCTTGACAAATCGGACGCGGTCATGTTGAAACATCTTCCGCCATCTCTCCCAGTTGCGCGTTTCTTACTGTAGATTTCACATGGTCAGTCCAGCGTATTTAGTGACGTGGCGTGCGATGTGGTTTCTTCCACTTTCCCTGTACGACCAGACACTTTAAATTAAAAAAGATATAGTTCTCCAAATTATCGTCGATGAACTAAACTGCTGGTCTTTTTGAGTTTTTTACAAACTGTCTTTCAAAAATACCTACATATATGGCTGGAAAAAAAATGGATAGTGATAAAAACTAGAATGAAAAACATTAGTGTGGCACTCGGGTACTGCCGCGGTAAAGCTATTGCATAGCATTTTTTATCAACTTATGCAATTATAATTATTTATGCAGTATTTTTTTTCTTTGATATTATTCAAGTTACACTTTTTGAGCGTGGTAACCGATAAGAAAACATTTTTTTCTTTTATTGAATAAATGAGAAGTTAATATTGTTTAAAATATTTTTATTATCTTACAATACATGTAGGTTATTCAGGAATTTTTATCATTGAAACTATAGGTTTATTAGCAGCTAGTCTACACGCATACGTCTAGTCGCACGCACACAAACACCGTGCCGAAGTCCGAACTGAAACGACGTTAGACGATGCACGGCTTTCAACGCTGCGCGCCGCACCGCTGTGCCGGTCGGAGTGGGGGGTGTTAGGTTTATTTTCGTTACGGAATTTCTTGATAGACACGTGAGGACAACTGAAGGAACAGGGTAAGTTTATTAATCAGTAGAAGATTCACACTCCTCTGTGCTTTATGCAGAGTGGGAGGAGGGAGTTGATCATTTTACCGCGTCAAAAGTAGTCTCATCGTATGAGTTGATAAAAAGCATAATACATGTCTTGTTTGCTTTTGATTGTCAAGAAGCTGACCTTGTTATTTTATAGTGGACTAGCTGATGTCCGCGACTTCGTTCGTAAATTCCGATCCCGTGGGGAATTCCAAAAATCCTTTCTTAGTGCTCCCCTACACAACCCAAGGAACATACATGCCAAATTTCAGCTTCCTGTGCCCAGTAGTTTTGGCTGTGCGTTGTCTATCAGTCAGTCAGTAGCGGAAGCGTTTTATATATATTAATTAGTTCTGTATTGAGGTAGCAACCAGAGATGGCAATGAAGTCCCAGCTGCAAAGAAGACCCTGAAAAAATATGTTCAAATAAAACTTTATTGATTCAATAGCGAAGCGCCATCATCGTATAATGTACCATTAATATTTCAGTTGCTGACGCGAAATGGAAACACAAAATCTCTTAAGAATACGTCTGGAACTTATCATCACCTGCCTAGCCTCTTCCTAACTACGTTTGGGTCAGTTTCCAGTCTCACCGGTTACAACTGAGTAACATTATTTTACATAAAGGAGACTGCCTATTTGATTTCCATAAATCAGTGGCTCGGTAGCACGATATCCCGATAGCAAGATGGTGTCGGATTTTCTGGTTTCTGTCTGTCTGTCTTTCTTCTTCCGTAATGACTAGATCATTTCAAATACATCTTGAACTCAGCTATCCAAATAACTTCAACGCATTATCAAGAAAAAAGTCTATCCGACGGAGGTAGCCCTGAATCATATCTAAGACGTATATTTTTGCTATCAAATGTGAATTACCTCGAAACAATAACGATAACGTATAATGGCATTTGGCGCTAAATAAATAAAATTTTACTACTGAACGTTGGTTTAAGGACGAGGGACTTTTTTATGGAGAACAAATGGTTATGATTATTATGATTCATAAAGATCATATCCTGACAGGTTTTTGACTTACCTTCATTTGTTTTATAAAATATTGCCCTACACTGGGAATTTCTTCTACATTTGTGTGTACCTTTTTACAAACACCCAGGAACATTATGTGTTTGTAGGCTATACAAACATTTGGCCTGCGGACGGTGAGCTGGGGTAGCTCACTGCCCGGTAAGGACCAGGCCCGGGTCGGCGGCGCGTCGTGCCCCACGCGCGCCTCAAAGAGCTGTCAACACCAGTGATTGGGCCTCATAGGGCCATTGCCTGCTGGGGTTTGCAGGAAAGTTCTATCGAGATACCTCCGGAGCCCCGGAACTTTAGGGCAGCTGGAGGAACAGGGTGGGTTTTTAGCCAGTAGAAGTCCAACACTACCTTCTTCTCCACCCAGAGCGGAAGAAATCATTCGATGATTTTCCCACCCAGAAAAAAAAAGAAGAAAATAGGCTATACAAACATTTGAACCCAGACACACAGCGCAGCAGCCAAACGCTTACCCGCTGCGCCGCTATTTGCTGCTTCAATTAAGATCCGAGAATTAGAGGATCATAAACTAATTGATGAATAAGGAAACTTAATGAACCTCGAGACATTCATATTTAAATTATATAAAAAAATCTATTAAAACATTCTTATTTTTAATAGATATTTATAGACTAAATTAGAAGTGTGAACATTGTCGCATAAAACCTTCTATAAAATTTAAATACTATATAGTTTATTTTCCATAGAAAACTTCCGGCAGACGTCAATGGCAGACGTAGGTACATAATAATTTCGGTTACAACTACAATATCGCTTGTTATAAGTTTTCACAGATAAATATATATAATCGTACAATAACTTACTATCTAGTAAAAGAAGGTAAGATCAATACGTTTAAAACATAATAGAAGGGAAAAATACAAATTTTACACAACCATTTTTTACACATAAGTTCTGCATCGCTGTGTGTCATTTTAGTTACATATTAATTCTGTAGCTAAAGAAAAAGTGCATACTGAAACAGTTTTCACTTTAAACATCGAACTGCAAACCCTGGAAAAAGTCTCTACATCCAAACCCCAGGTCACCGACGGCTCGATTCAAGTTACATCACAATTCTGATCATCATCTCGACATTTTGACAATGGGTTCGATTCTGCACACGTAAAGGAAGTGCTTTCGGCAATGTCTGCTTTTATATATTGAGTGAATGAACTTATTTGTCAGACAATTGTTTGAATACGTGAATTTTATGGGCTGCATGAATGGATGTCAGGTGAGCTACAAAACAGTCTGGACATCAGGTTTTGGACGCCAGTCATAATAAATGGGAGCTCTGTGAATAATAATGGCTTTGATTCTGATAAATTTAAATGTAATCGATAAACAAAAAATAATATCTATAGACTATGTCAATTAATAAGTGGTTGAACCAGAAATAAAAGAAGTGGTGCAAAGATAAAATCTCTCAAACTTTTCATCATCTGCTTGCCTTTTTAGGGTTCCGTAGCCGAATGGCAAAAATCGGAACCCTTATAGTTTAGTCATGTCTGTCCGTACGTTCGTATGTCACAGCCATTTTATTCAGAAACTATTACGACTACACAAGTGAAACTTGGTAGGTAGATGTATTATTCTGTTAACCGCTTTCCGATTTTTAATTTTGGTTTTTTTTTTAATTTTTATAATAATAGAGTGAAAAATCTAAAAAAAATACATGCTGTAGATCTCAATAAATACTTTCAACAAAAATTGGTTTGAACGAAATTATATGAGTAGTTTTTGAGATATAGCACATTTTCTAAAACCGCAAATATAACTTTGTATTTCATATAAACACTATGGAAAACAAAGTTATTTTGCGTAGTAACTACGGAACCTTTCATGGGCGAGTCTGAATTGCACTTGGCCAATTTTTCTATTATGTTAAGGTCAGCTTGCAGTCTAACTAAATGCAGCTTAGTATTATTTATTTATTTAAACTTTATGTACGTATGTGTTACATGGGCGGACTTAATGCAGCAAGGCATTCTGTACCAGTCAACCTTTGGGTTAAAAAAACACATTGTGGTAGGTGTACGAGAAAATGGAATGAACAAACATTTTTTTTTTTATATTAAAATTAGTTTCGCGTTTGACCACCATCTCACCTGATGGTAAGTGATGATGTGTTCGAAGATGGAGTACGCTTACCTAAACTTTTTTTTTTGCTTAACTAACAGAGGGTGTTCCCGTTAACCCGCATTAGTATAGCATCCATACATGCTAAAAAAACAATTACCATTCGAAAACAATTTTTTTTTAATATTAACATGTTTACTAAAAATGTTAAATTGATACGTAAAAGAAACACTCTGTACACGCGTACTTGAAGGACAGCAACGTCGCAATTTATTTAAGAATGACGGGCCGCGTGTGCGTCGATCTAACTGATGTGCTTATACTATTGCGGGAAATGGGGTGAGTATATTCTGACACCCTGGCTGGCGGAAATATACCAAGCCTGCATAGCACTCAGATACGTTCCACTAGCATGGCGTGAGGTGAAGGTCATCTTCATACCTAAACCAGGCAAAACTGACTACACACAGCCCAAAGCATACAGGCCGATAAGTCTCACATCCTTCTTACTGAAAACCCTAGAGAGGCTTTGCGACAGACACATTCGGGACGGACCTCTCTGGAAGAATCCACTCCACGGACAACAGCACGCCTACTCAACGGGGAAGTCAACAGAATCTGCCCTACACAGCGTAATATCAAAAATTGAATGCGCAATACACCACAAATGCTCTTCGATAGCTGTCTTCATAGATATCGAAGGTGCTTTTGACAAGACTACGTTCCAGAGTATGAATACAGCACTCAGCAGGCACGGTGTAGACCAAACCCTGAGTGGCTGGATCACCAACATGCTCAAGCAAAGAGCAGTACAAGTCACAATAAATAGCACAACGAGGGCCATTGTGGCGAAAGGCTGCCCCCAAGGGGGTGTCCTCTCGCCACTGCTATGGAACCTGGTCGCAGACAGCCTCATCAGGAGACTAAATAATAAAGGATACTTTACCGTTGGCTATGCTGATGACATAACCATAATAATAAATGGAAGCCATGAGAACACCATATGCAACCTCATGCGCCAGGCCCTAAGGATAGTAGAGGACTGGTGCCGAGAGCATCAACTCTCAGTGAACCCCACAAAAACCGAACTAATACTCTTTACCAAAAAGAGGAAGCTAGCGGAGCTGGAGCTGCCAAGTTTCTTTGGCACCACCTTAAGCCTCTCAGCTGACACCAAATATTTGGGCATCTTCTTGGATAAGCAACTGAATTGGGCAAAATACATTGAACACACCACCAAGAAAGCTAGCATCTGCATGTGGCAGTGCAAACGTATGCTGAACAGGAACTGGGGCATCAGCCCCAGAACAACCCACTGGCTATACACAACAGTTATAAGACCAATCATCACGTACGGCTCCCTTGTCTGGTGGCCCAGAACAGACTTAGGTACAGCACAAAAAGACCTCGAGAAGCTGCAACGACTCGCATGTGTGGCGATCACCAGCAGCATGAGAACTGCACCCACTGCCGCTCTACAGGCCATGCTGGGACTACCACCATTGCATCTCATAGTACGAGAAGAGGCTGCCCTGGCAGCCTTCAGACTCGCCATATCCGGAGCACTCTTGAGGGACTCCAGGATCAAGCACACACGCATCATGGAGGACTCTGTCAAACGACAACCTCTGATGACTGCACCCTATGATAAGATTACAAAGACACACCACTTCCAAAAAAATTACCAAATACAGCTCATGCCGGAGCCAGAGGACAACTCAGGACCCAAGGAGCTTAGAATCTACACTGACGGCTCAAAGACAGACACTGGAACTGGAGTTGGAGTCTTCTCCAACGATCTCAACATAAAGATATCCAGACCGCTAGGCAAGCTCAACACCGTATACCAGGCGGAATGTGTGGGTATTATCCAAGCGATCCATGCCTTGGAAGCCAGGAGAGTTACGGATAGCCACATCCGTATACTTTCCGACAGTGCCTCAGTACTACAATCCCTAGGGAAAAACTATATCACATCTAAACTCATACTAGAATGTCACAACGCGCTGCAACGCTCGGCGGTCGAGAACCGCAACACTGTGACACTACAATGGATAAAGGGGCACAGCGGATCACTCGGCAATGATGCGGCGGATGAACTGGCCAGGAGGGGGTCCAACACGACGGTTTTCGGACCAGAGCCCATCGTGCCGCTCCCCCCACCCAGCTGCGCACATGGTTAAAAGAACACACACACGTTCAAGCCCAGAAATGTTGGTCCTCGGCACCAGGCTGCAGGCAGTCCAAGGAGGCGATGCCAAACCTAAACAAAAAACTAAGCAGGCGCCTCCTATACATGGACAGGAAAAGCCTGCGAATGGTGGCGGGGACCATCACCGGGCATTGCTCACTGAACAAACACTACCACACAATAGGTGTAACGGACAGTCCCTTATGCAGGGCCTGCATGGGGACGGAGGAAACGGTGGCACACGTGCTCCTAGAGTGCACGGAAATCACTGACATACGAAAGCAAACCCTCGGGTCTTTGAATTCCCTTACAGACATCCTGAACAGACCGAGAGACCTGATCTGCTTCTGGAAGGAGGTTGGCTGGATGGAGTGACGGCCGACACGGCTCACGCACAATGGTCTCGTGCAGAGACTAAGTGCGGAAACCAAACCGAGAAGAAGAAGACTATTGCGGGAATGCCCTCTGTTAACATGCTGTAATACTCATAAAATACATATATATGCTAAAATAATAAATAATAGTATTAGTGTTTTACATAGAGCGACTGCCTCTCTGACACTCCTTGACAGGACAGGTACAGATTTCCTAGCTTCCAACTACTCGTAACGGCTGTCAATGGTGTAGAAATGAGAGCCAGCCAATTTTTATAGTTACAAGTCCCGGTGTCCCCGAAATGTACTTTGGGACGCAAAATTGTCCCGTTTTCTAAAACCGTGCGAAAATTTGGGTAGTCGAGCCGGCTTTTCAGATCTAAAGGTTGACAATTAAGGTGAAAATAAAAAAAATCGTAGCAAGAGTTTCATTCTTACTTAAAATCACCTATATTAAAGCAGATTTGTTCCTCTGATAGATATAAATATAACTAAACGTTTCGGGTATATACATATTTTTTTGTAACTTTTAAGTCGACTGACTTTTCTGAATAAATAACTTTTAAAAAGGTTTTTTTTTTCACTGACTACCTACCTACCTATGTTTTTAATTGACCTAAATAAACCGTCCCGTTTTGAGTCAAAGAATTAATGGTCACGTTAGGCATGGAGGAATCTCGTCATGTTAACATGGTCCATCCAAGGCCCGGCCTCTGTAAGAGTTGCTTGACGTTGAAGATCGAACCTCGAGTATTACAATTCAGGCACGAACTCCTCAAACTAACCTTTGTCAAATTTAATGAAGAAATTGGCAAAGGTGATGAAGATCTAAAAGAAAACTCTAAGAGAAAACTCTTGGGACAAACCCACAAGAAAACTCACCATAAAACTGTAATAAAAGCTGTAAAACTTTTTAAACAACGCCATACTTCATGTTCAAGATTGTGTAACGAACAGACTGCTGTACAAACAGACAGACACCGGCCTCTCGCACCTATCGCGATTATGTAAATGCAGCATTTGTTGCCACGAATATATTCATTTGTCTTTTTACGGTCCACATATTTCAATTAAAATTGTTTTTGTTGTTTTAGCTATATTGTCTTTGGATTCGGGGATTCATTTTAAGCTTATCGAGTTCCTTTTGTGATACAGAATCAGTGTGCTCTAGCTTTTGTATCGATGAAGATGGGTAGAATGCATATTACTAGCAATGTTGGTAAAGCCTCCAACTAAGCTAAATATGCTTGTGTCTGGAGTGGGTCCACAGCAATAGTGTAAACGGGTGGGGTTCGAACCCGTGACCTCTCGACATCTTAGCCATTAACAAAGCCTAACAGTACAGGTGTTGCATAACTGAAAAACGGAATGAGATTACTTCGAATAGTGTAGACACTAGTGGACAATACTAGGTGTAAATTAAACATTTTATTATAAGGTATCTATCTGGTTGAGTCATTTCTGATAGTTGCTAATTGGAATCATGGGTATTTTAGTTCTTAATAAAATCTATTAAGATACTTGACCTTTATAAGAGCTTTTATGGTATGGTATCACGAGAAACTAGATTATTTAGAAAAAGCTAGCTATGGACGATAACAACCAGATATGTTAACACGAGGAAGCAAAAACTTTGTGCTTCTTTAAAAAAAAAAAACCCGTGCGGAGGAGTGTGAAATTTGGTACAGTTTGTGTTCACGTGGAGGAGTGGAGAAAGGTAATATTTTTTTGTAGGATAATAATGCATTAAAAATAAATTCCATAATTGAATTTATTTTTAATGCATTATTATGAAGTGATAAGTATAAGTGAAAGTTAATGCATTAGTATAAGTGAAACAACCACTGGTATTGTTAAAAAGGCTAAAATTGATTGGCAGCGAAATATCATGAAACAAAAATTTTGTCCCTTCGTCAATATAATGCTATTTTACACATGGTCCGAAGAAGCCGAGAAAATAATATAGGGTTAAATCCAAAATAACCACAATGGCAATACAGTCACGGGCTCTATAAACTTTTCCACTTCAATAAAGCCGAGAATCAGAATCATCACATTCATAACAGAAGAAACAACAAAAAACTTCCTATTGACACTGCTAGTATGGCGGCAAATACATTAGTACGCAACTGAGATAATAACACTCAAGTTCATCAATAAACAAATAACCATGGACCATCTGATAGCATTTACTGTCGTCGAGGTCACAAAGAAGGTTGTTCTTGTATTTGTTGACATTTCTTGTTACCATCCTACCTTAGGACCGCAGCGCAGTTAGCACTTCAACAAATTTTGTCTATAGTTGGAAATTTGGTAACTACCATGGAATTTTCTGGTTTATTGAGTACCTTTTCATGGTCTGGTTTGTGGGAGGTCTCGTTTAGAAGATTAACAGCACAGTACATGATTGGGCAGCAGATGTGGAAGATTTTTGTGTATACAATGCTGTATGTGATGTTGGCTAAAGGTTGTTGCTAGCTGTAGTTCTTACTAGCTAGGAAGACCTTTAAGATTTTCATTGGTGTATTACATTTGAAGAGATTATTATCTGTTGGAAACTTTTTCGTGGAGTCATAGTTCAGAAAAATAAACATGATTTGTATAGCAATTTTGATGTTACCTTTGTAAATATCAAGAGGGTTTTTTTGTTCTCTCAAGAAATAAGTTCTATCTACACCAAGAAGTCATGTATCTTATTCGATTACCAACTGCGTTTTTACGACCTGTTTATTAAATTTAACCAATTCAATTTATATATTCGAAAAACCATGACTCATTTGTTAGTCAAAACTGTTAGTAATTAAGTACTATAGTATAATTAAATCTACATTCTAAAACAAATTCCTAAATATTTTATACAGAGGCAGACGGCAGCACCGTTGCATGGGAAATGGCGCTGTAGCGATTCACGTACGAATAGTCCAGCTTGTTCAAAATTAATGAATTTAAGAGTTGTTTATGCATTTAGATGATAAAGTCAACATTTTACTTTAGTTAGTTCTAGTGAATCCGAAACATTCTCGCCGTATCTTTTAATATCTTTTAATTTTAGTTGAGCTACACGATAACTGACAAATGCTTGCACTGTCTGGACAGGTCCACTCAAATCTGTATGGTTATTTCCTCAAAGAGCACCAAAGACAGGAACTTACATGTTTGTCATATGATTGGACCAACACAAATTGTATGGACTTTAAAAGAGACGTTGACCTCTGAGTTTGTTTCGGTGTTTCTTCTCAGAGTAGTCAGTTAGGAAACACCGGCCTAATCTAGCTAAACTAAACTGCCCTACACTACCTAAAAAGCCGCTAACCCCAAAAAGTATTTTTCGAGTAAACGTAAAAATAAGTGGGAAATGATTTTTCTACAAAACTACGCTAGCTGGGACGATGGTAAATTATTTTTGTGGGCATAGCTTCTATGCACAATATATGTGAGATTTTTTTAAAGTAAATAAATGTATCTTTTAGTATTGTATTATATTTTAGTATTGTATATACAAGTATTGTGGTTTAGTCACTTTTTAACAAAGGAAGTGAAAAAAAATATTTTGTTTAACTGCTCAGCAAAATTGCTATATCTCGAAAAGTATTAATCGTAGGAAAATGATTCTTAGACCAAAAGATGGAGAATTGAAAGTAGTTTAAGTATACATTAAAAAGTAAAAAATGACCTTTTGTGGCTTAACGGCGTTTTAGATAGTGCAGGGCAGTAAACTAAACTTAACACGCAAAAAAACATGACGTGTAAAAGCGTTATTTATAACCAATTTACAAAATGAATATTTCATTTCATTTCATTTCATTTCATTTCATTTCATTTCATTTCATTTCATTTCATTTCATTTCATTGCTAACCCATCTGTTTAGCCTTTTCTCTATTAAGTTGGGGTCTCCAGTCTTACCGGATGCAGCTGAGTACTAGTACGGCTTAATCTCGATGTATAATGATGACGGTCACCCATTCATGGGCCAACCTCGGCATGCGTTGCTTAACCTTTAAGATCAACTCGCGAGGTTGTTATTATTTAGCTACGAGCTCCTCATCCACGAGTTCCTTTAATTGCTAACCAACACAAGGCAATAGGTTATTGGCATCGAGACCCCACAGGCACACAACTTTAGGATACAGCCAGTTTATTTAATTGGTACAATTACTGTCAGCCCTGGCGGAGCGACAATTATGTCACCTCGCGTGACGTCATCGCAATTAAAGGGCGACATTATTATAATTTGGACTTCCTTAACACCGGTATATAATAGGTCTAGACAGGAATTGAGATACGTCATACATTTGTAAAATACAGCCTTTTAAAAAAAATATACTTTTGACTCTTTGTGGCCATAAATCCCGGGGTCTGCGAAGCCAACCTATCACTCATTCAACCTAAGACTTGAGCCATTTCTTTCTATTGGGTTTGGTAGAGTTCAAGAGCATGATTGAGGTTAACTGAAACGAAAAATATCCGCTTAGCTTAGGAAATTAGTATTATAGTGGAAGTATATTTACACCAGTAATGAAAGCGTTCTTGTATTTGTATTACACCAGTCTTGCTACTATAGAAACACTTTAGGTTTCTATAGTACCCAGCTACTGAGCCAAGAAGGTCAGATAAGCATGTAAAACACCAGTACTCAACTGGTTAGTCTGGAAGCTGACCGCAACATACTTGGAAAAAAAGTAAGCTGACGATGAGTGGAAGTATGAGGAATTTCCTGTATGGAGTATTGCAGTCACTTGTGGGATGGCTAAGCCAAATACCAGCTAGCTGCACTTGACTCGATCGAACGCAGAGATAAAAGGCATAGGTGACGAGGTTCTGGCAGGCAAGCTTCACAGCCTGGCTCATCGGCGAAACGTTGCTTGCCTGTCTATCTTCTACAGATTGTACTTCGGAGAGTGTGCGCAGGAGCTCCACGACCTAATCTCTTCATCCCCCTTTTACTACCGGTCTACCAAACGTACCGCAGGATACCATCCACACTTAGTCGATATACCGTCTTGTCGTACTAAGCGCTTCTGCTCTACATTTATTGTGCGCACGGCCAAGGTGTGGAACTCTGTCGGCTTCTGTATTCCCTGCCACATATGACCCGTCAACCTTTAAAGCAAGAGTGAATAGGCATTTTCTGAGCTCGCTTGTTCGATCGTAGACCTCATCTTACACTTACCATCAGGTGTGATCGAGCTCAAGAGCGGGCTCATTCGTAATAAGAAAAAAAAATATAATTTTCAATTTGAATAAATGACGTTGATAAACTACACTAAGACCTGAAAAAAATATTTATGTCCATAAAAACTCACTGCGGCAGTAAATTCCAAATAAGCTACAACATCGTCTGCAACCCTGATAACATACTCCTTCTTGCAATTCACCACCCTTTTCTTGACGTTGGTAAAATCAACAAATGACTCCTCCCGGTCTGAGTGGAGTGGAAGGGAGATTGTCAGACTTCTACTGATTAAAACCCATTTCCTCAACCCCGGCAGGCCATGGCCATATTAGGCCCTTGCTGACTGCTCTATGAGGCGCGCGTGGAGCACGACGCGCTGTCGACCCGGGCCTAATCCTTACGGCGCGTAATTCACCTCCTGCATTTTCTCCATGACCGAATACGGTTACATACAGTCACTCGTAAACTACAGCGCTAATACAATGGTCTAGACAGTGACACTAGCCAATACGCATTGTGTGGGAACACCCGTTAGTACCTACTTACCTAATTAAAGTGATCATCATTGATATTATAATAAGTAACCGCTTTTGCATTCAAATGACGATGATGACTAACATTGTTATTTGTTATTGTACATACGCGTACAATAACAAATAACAATGTTAGTCATCAGTCTAGATTTTTTAAGTTGCAAATTTGCCAAGTACAAACACTTGCTGTTCGTGACTGTGATATGTGCTGACCATTGGCGTATCTATAGATATTTCCCAGGGGGGGCCTGACCCCCAGTAGTAGAAGCGATGATCACTTATCAAAGTTGCGTCAACTCTTAACGTACGAAATGAAAATTTTCACATAAATTAATTTAACATGTATTGCATAACGGACCCTTGCATGAGTGAGTCCGACTCGCATTTGGCCAGATTTTTAAATTTTTCAGCCATAATTGTTTGTTAGTAAAAATTTTCGGGTGGGCACGGCCCACCCGGCTCCCCCCCTTCCTACGCCTATGGTGCTGACGTAAAAAGCTTTAAGTACTAACAGTTCAATTGTTCGTTAGTGGATATATTAGGGAGATTGTAGTAAATAAATACGAAGACAGTTTGGAAGACATAATGGACTTCTGTTTTTAGAAAGAGTTCAGTATATTGATAAGAGTTAGAGTGTGTTTTTAGCACTATCCTAACATTTACGTAAAGTTGGCAATGTTAAAAGCAGATAAAACAAAAATATGGTATTATTATTAATATAGGTCTATGTATACTAACGAAAAAGATTTGTTTGTATAGAAATGCGAAATAAATAATATTGCTATACACAAAGGCAGGAATAATTTCGGGAATATGACAACAAAAATCAGTCTCGTGAAGTGTCAAATCGCTTCTTACGATTTAGAGCTAGATATCTTTTGAAGATTTGTAAAATAAAATTTCCAAGAAAAAGTAGCGCCCCGCTTTTGGCTCCTCTTGGCAGGAGCAGAACTGCCGTGCTCCCAGATTTCTTGACCACGTTACTTTTAAATAGCGATGAAAATATAGTTATGTATTGATTATGAATACTTTCTGTAACAACAAGTTTATAAAAAAAATTCAAACACACAACTAATTTACTTTCTCACTCATAACTAAACCGCTAAGTGGTTTTGACCCTAATTAGCCAATAGAGACAGTATGTCACTTGTCCCAGCCTTCAAGAGAGGCCGTGGGAGCTTGCGCCTGCGCATGGGAATCGCCTAAAACTATATTGTTTTTGCTCTCAACTTAGATTTGGTTGAAGAAACACAAATTATTTTCGTTTGATTTGTACAATCTCTTTGTTTCAGGGGGCTTATGAATGAATCAGTAAATACCAAGGTTAATTGTACTGATCGATGGTAATCGCTTAAATTAACTGTATGTATTGTGTTTTAATCATTGCACTATACAAGGAATATCTCCAGTATCGTGAGTAGTGTTGCCCAAACGAGAGTCTCGCTCGCTCTCTTGCGAGACTCTCGTTTGGGCAACACTAATCGTGAGTGTATTTTTACTACACCCAGACCTTGAACAACTATAATATTAGTAGGCCATACTGATGTCTGTTCCGATGATATCTGTTCTTGTGCGGTAATCAAACCTGCGACACGCAGCGTAGCAGTCAACCGCTCAACCGCTTAACCGCTGTACCGTACCGTCGAATATTTAATCTCATTGTCATGTTTTATTAAGAGTAACAAAGTACATTCTCCTTTTTATAGTCCCTTATAGTTTCGTCATGTCTGTCTGTCCGTCCGTATGTCACAGCCATTTTATTCCGAAACTGTTAGAAGACTATACATGTGAAACTTGGTAAGTAAATGTATTCTGTGAACCGCTTTCCGATTTTAAGAAGAAAATTCCATGTATGGGGAGCCCCCCATAAATGGAACTGAAACTGAAAATATTTTTTTTATACCCAGGTCTTTAAAAATGACATTGAGGTTTCTAAAACCACTTTTTCATAAAGTTAATAATGATTAACTTTATGAAAAAGTGGTTTTAGAAACCTCAATGTCATTTTTAAATGTAAAAGATATATGCTTCCAAAGTGGTAAAATGTGTGTGTCTCCCCCTCTAACTTCTATAATAATGGAGTGAAAAATCTAAAAGAAATATATGATGTAGATCTTAATGTATGATTTGAATGAGATCGGGTCAGCAGTTTTTGAGATACAGCATATTTTCTAAAACCGCAATATGAAAAACAAAGTTATTTGGCGTCGTTACTACGGAACCCTTCATGGGTGAGTTTGACTCGTACTTGGTCAATGTTTTATTGTTGATGGACACGCGTTTGACCACCATCTCACCTACTACCGTATATACCATCTACCGTAAACGATGATGCGGTCGAAGATGAAACACGCTTACCTAGGAGTAACCATATTGCTAGTTCTCTTTTATACCTCATCATTCAATCAATTCACACTTGACTTAAGGTTAGGTTAGGTTAGGCTTGATCTAATTTTTAAGTTTAATATATTTTATTCAGCTTCAAAATCCCACTGGCCACCAATGTAATAACAAGAAAAAACTTCCCTAACGGATACCGGCTCACAGCTACCTGCAACTAACTTCGCTCAAAATAAAACTGTAATATCGGAGGCACCTCATAAAAAAATAATAAAATCCTCCCATGGTATAATCACTGCAGACGATTTGGTGACATTTCGATCAGTTAAGTCCTCCTTTATTGTAACTACCAAATTGTTAATAAACATAAACGAATTGAAATTGTCTTTAATGCTTTATGTTATCTTAAATAGGTGTAAAACTTTTGAATATCTTAGAATCCAGAATTGTGGATAAGCCTTCAAGAATGTCTTGTACTTACTCGTAAAATTTCAACAAAAAATACGAGTCAATTAACATTGGAGAACAAAAATGTAATAATGTACCTACTAACATTAGATGAAGTTATTTTATCATTAAGAAATTATGGGCCTGAAATAAATAATATTTAATTCGTATTTACATTGACAAAATATAGCTAACTGTCCGATCGTGAAAGTAGCTTTATTTTTATGAATATATTTTTATTAATATTTTATTTTATCTACCATCAAAATTTTAATATTTAATAAATTATAATAAAGCCAAAATCTATCAAGGAAATTATTCCTTTATCAAGCCTGCAAGGTTCAAGAAATTCACGCATTCGCGATACGCATCTAGGACTAATAGTAACAATTAAACCCCTTTGCTTAGCAATAGCAGTTATTATTATTAATAACCGTTATCAGTATCGATACGTTCGTTATCGGGTTTAGGTAGCGCCACAGTGACCATGAACTGACTGCGTAACGTTATAACTGTTATAACTAATGCCTATCATCCAGTAGATAACTAACAATCGATAGTAATATTTACTTTGTAAGAAATACACCGAAATGCTTCTTCAGCATTTTATTTATTTCGCGATTATTACTTTTAGCATATTGGACCAAACGATGGTTATCTTAAAGCCTAATAAGTTATATACTACAACCGCATGAAAATCTGTTCATTTGTTTTTTGAGTTTTTCGCCAATAGACAGACAGACAGACAGCTCCGGGAGACTTTGTTTTATAATATTGATAGAAGTTACTATTATTTCAGCTGTTTAAAGCGGACAATTGACGACATATTCCATGTCGTCAACGTTTGACGCTTCCAATACTTACAATTCTAAGCCAACCAGAAATCAAAAACATACAATTTAAAGAATATAATTTTAAATTAGTATTGAAGCGGGTCGCATACTCGATACGTGTTCACAAACGATTATTGATATCCATTTTACGACCAAAGATTCCACGCAAAGTTTGCAGTTCGCCTAATTGTAATATGATGGCTGATGAAGGGTCAATGTGCTACGTATAATGTTTAAGTGTCAAATAAAGAGTTAGTTTATTATTATTAGTTTAGTCTTAAAGCTGGATTACTTTTGAATGGCAGCCAACGATCTTGAAATGGATTTTTCGCCCCCAAAAATAGTGTACTTTACTTTGGCCAAATAATAATACTAATAATAGCCGCACGGATCGATTTTCAAAAATATGCAGCGCTTACCGAGGCTGGTATGTAGATAGTAGTAGGTAGGGTGACCATATTCATAAATCGAGATTCCATTGTTTTATATTGTGGCACGTACTTTAAGCCTTAAATCCATTTATTTGAACATCTTCAAATGTTAGTCAAAAGCCATAAAATCTAACACTAATCTTGCCAAGCAGTATCGTGTTACTCAGCTACTTTTTTCCGAGTAGGAAAATCATCGAATGATTTCTTTCACACTGGGTGGATTGAAAGGGAGTGTCAGACTTCTACTGACTAAAAACCCACCCTGTACGTCGATTCTGTAGAATTGGAACAACAACTCGCATCTCACATAGCTATTCACTGTCACTTCGCTTATGATTCAAAGTGACCTTGATTTTGCATTCTGTAGACAGCGTCAAAGTGACGGAGGATTTACCTTACCGAATGCCACTTCTCACGTCATCTGATACTTTATTTGCCAAAATCTTTAGTTCAACTCATTGACACGCTCGCAAGGGTAGCGATAGTGTAAATTCGAATTAACAACCGAGTTTTTAGAATGCCAATCAATAAACTCACAGCGGATTCAGATTCGAAGTTTAGAATGAGGTCTTACAGAATAACACAGCTTTTCCTTCAGCTGCCCTTAAGTTCCGGGGCCGCGGTATCTCGTTAGAACATTCCCGCAACCCCGGCAAGCAATAGCCCTATGGGGCACCGTTACTAGTGCTGACGACTCTTTGAGGCGCGCGTGGAACACGACGCGCCGCCGACCCAGGTCTGGTCCTAACCGGACGGTGAGGTACCCCTGCTCGCCGTCCGCAAGCCCGCGCCTACGGTGGTCGGAGTTCGGCTCGCGATCACCGACGCCCCGGGCGTCTCCCGCGGCAACTTGTAAAGGACGACGATCGAAACTGGAAGTCGAACCCAAAATTGTTCCGAGAAGAGATGATGAGTTTCCAAACCTAACTAAGCGAAGATAGTATTACAAATAAGAAGATAATATCTAAAACGCCTATATTTTAAACCCCTGCTAGTTGTACGGTTGTAGTGTTTTCACGTATATTGTAACAATGTTTAGTGATTGGCCTTCCGTAGGAATTGAAATGACTTGCAGAAAACTTCGGTCTTGGATCCGTTGCCAAATCTGTATTTGGAGTATGTAACTACATAATGATACATGTGCGTAGTATAACGAACAATTACAATGTAATTTGTACTTGGTTATTCCTATAGTACCTACCTTATAAATATAGTATTAAAACAATTCATCCTCAATGCTGTCGGCTGGCTTTGGCCAATGTAATATAGGAAGTGTCAATTTGCCTTTTTGATATTTCTTGGAAAAGGCTGTGAGCACAAGGATTCCACGGTCTGACCGCAAAACTTGTTTATCGTAGAGATTACCTTATAAATACACTAGCTGTATTCCGTGGTTTCTCCCGAATTAATGACTGAAAGAACAGGGTAGGGTTTTATTTGATAATTTTGGTGGCTTAGTGACACTCTTCTAGCGATGCCGATCATTAAAGAGTCCACATTTTTGACATAGTAATCACTAATGAAATATCGCAAGGTCAATCCTAGTCATTGGATATCTGACAATCGGTCTTTCAAATAATTTACAGCCTATAGCATTCACAAATAATGCACCTTACTATCAATAAAATATTATTTTGAATTAGATCATTGGTTCCTGAAATTACCCTCTACATACAAAATCACAAACATATACCACTTTACAATATTATCTTTCACATAATTGCTAACCGCCCTAATTTGATCCCTACTTGGACTACAAAGGCGGTACCAATTGAAGTTGTGAATTGACACTAAGTAGGGGCAATAAATGTTAAGTTAAAAGGTTAATGTAAATGCTACCTTAAACCACTGAAATTATTGGTCAAAACAATGCGATTATACTTAAACGAGCTAATTGTCTTAATACGTTTTGTTACGTAATTATATCTGTTGCATCTGGTACCCAAACAAAATGCATTAAATAATGAAATAATGATGTTTATTTTGCAAATGGGTTATAAATAACATTTATACACGTCATTTTTTTTTTCGTAAATGTAAACTTAATGAGGCCAGTGTTTCCTAACTGACTACTCTGAGAAGAAACACTTGTCTCTTTCATACAATCTGTAGTGATCAAATCATATGAGAGTCATGTAGGTTTATATATGTGGCGCTCTTTAAAGGACAGAATCACACAGATTTGAACAGGCCCGTCCAAACAGTGCAAGCATTTGTCAGATATCGCGTAGCTCAACTTAGAACCTTAAGGAGCTTCAACGATTTGACGAACAATACCAAAGTAAGGACATTTGGGTCGGCCGTATAAAGCACTCAATCTGCCAGACAAATAAATGTATCCCAACTAATATTGTGAATAAAAGAAAGTAACTCTGTCTGCCATCTAATCAAGTTTGATTAAAGGTACAGAGATAGATTTTGACCTATAAACGCAGGAAATCATTAATCTACTTAGCCTTATTCCAACTATGTTGGGTATGTTTCTAGTCTAACCGAACGCAGCTGAGTACCTATTTATCTATTTAAAGACAACCAACAAAGCATACACCAATAAACATGTTACAAGTTATAATATTATTACAAACAATAGTGTAGCCTTAATTAAAGGCTACCACGGCATGCGTTAAACAACAAGCGTGAAAGTAGAGATAAAACAAAACAACAAAAAAAACTTACTAACATTGCAATGGTTAGCTAGGTATTACTAATTGCTAAAGCTATTGTTTTAATACCAACATAGCATTTCACATATTATAAGACGAATGAACAGTTAAATAATTAAAAAATATAATAATATAATTTGATATAAGTGGAAAGCCAGAAGCAAAATAAAATACTTTTACATTTTTGTAAAAATGCCCTATGTAAGACAGACTTGAATTTGTGTAAGGAATAAGATATCAATAATTAACACCGTTTTCTCTCTGGGTGGGAAAATCATTGAACGACTTCTCCGGCTCTGGGTGGAGCGGAAGGGAGTGTCAGACTTCTACTGACTAAAAACCCATCCTGCTCCTTCAGCTGACCTTAAGTTCCGGGGCCGCGGTATCTCGTTAGAACATTCCCGCAACCCCGGCAGGCAATGGCCCTATAGGACCCCGTCACTATTGCTGACAGCTCTTTGAGGCGCGCGTGGAACACAACGCGCCGCCGACCCAGGCCTGGTAATTACCGGACGGTGAGCTACCCCTGCTCGCCGTCCGCAAGCCCGCGCTTACGGTGACGCGATCCCCGACGCCCGGGGCGTCTCCCGCGGCGGCTGGGGCGTGAGGAAGAGAGAAGCCTCTCCCTCGCGCGTTCGGCCTCCTCCTTTGCTAGTATGACTGCTTCGCAGAAGGAGGCGACTGCATCCCATTCCCTCTCGCTCCGCACCATGGTCTGAACCAGGGCCGGGCGATCAATATCAACACTAAGTAAGGAAGACAAGCGGCTATATTGAACCTGCATTCTGTTAATGGTATAAAAATGACCCAGATTGGTTTTATAACCCTTATTAGAGTTTTATGTGGAGTCACTGCTTGACCACCACATTCTAGTCCCTGGGTAACACGATACCCGTTGGCCAGACCCAGTGTCACATTTTATGGTTTCTAAGTACCTGTAACAACTGTCAAAGATACCCAAATGACAGCCGGGACACGGAGGTATCACCGCCAACTTCTTACCTCCGGGTTACAACTGAGTTTCCTATAGAAAAACCTAACAGCACTTTTTGCACGACCCGGGAATTGAATCCAAGACCTCATGCTCAGCATTCGCGCTTGTAACCACTAGACCAACACGGAAGTCCAAGAATAAATAACTCGTTCAAATAAAAGCGAGCACATGAAATTTTCATTCAATTATCTCAAAAATCCTCCACCGCTGATTAAAGGCCAAATTAAAAATTAAAAAGAGAAGACGTAGGCCAAGTAAATAAATTACAATAAAGAATTGCAAACGTGAGAAATAATGATTCATACAACAATTACACGTACGCCAGCGACAAATTAAATAACAGTAAGGTCACAGCTGAAAGATAATCTTGAAACGTTCAACAAATGATCGAACAAAAAAGGCTTTAATTATCCATTGAGAGACTACTACAGCTTTACGCACAACTATTGTCCCAGCTACGATAGTCCTACTTCCTACTTTTCCCTACTAATATTATAAATGCGAAAGTTTGTGAGGATGTATGTATGTTTGTTGCTCTTTCACGCAAAAACTACTGAACGGATCTCAATGAAATTTGGTAAGTAGAAAGTTGATATCTTATAACAACACATAGGCTACTTTTTATCCCGGAATTCCCACGGGATTGGCATTTACGCGGGAAAAACTTCCCACGCGAACGAAGCCGTGAGCAAAAGCTTTTAGTTATTTACACTAACACAAAAAAATCTTTTTAACTTTTTGTCCGTGTGTGTCTTTCTGTTGATACGAACTTGTCTGGAACAGCTGAACCAATTTTAATAGGATTTTTACTGGAAGATTGAAGAGGTTATAGGGCTATAATTTGGCTACGTTTTATTTCTGAATTCTGCAAGAACGTGATTTACGCCGGAAATTACTCCCACGCAAACGAACAGAACGTTTTCTGAATACTTTCATTGTGCGTACATCGGACTGGAATTCTCTGCCGGAGTCTGTGTTTCCTGATAGCTATATAACCTGGGGTCTTTAAGTCAAGAGTGAATAGGTACTTCTAGACAAGCGTGCTTCATCTTCGACCACATCATCGCTTACTATCAGACGAGATAGTGGTCAAACGGGAGCGTATCAAGAAAAAATATTCTTAAAAATAGTCACGGGCCCATTTAATAACAAATAAACGAAGCAGTTACGGTGATTCAAACAATATCGTAAGTTCTTATTCTTTTCTTAAGGATGGGCATTCATCCAATGACTGTCTTCCGATCTGGGCGAAACGGGTGTGTCAGACTTTTACTGACTAAAACCCATCCGTATTTCGTCATTTGACCTTCGTATTCGACTTAGAAACCGAATTCAATTAATCTTAATACGTCTACTCAAGATACCTAGGTTTGAAAAGTCAGTTAAGATGTTCTTGGAAAAGGACAAATTGTCTGGACTTTAAATGAGACTTTGACCTCTGAGTTTGTTTCGGTGTTTCTTCTCAGAGTAGTCAGTTAGGAAATACCGGCCTCATCTAGCTAAACTAAACACACAAAAAAAAACACGAAGTGTAAAAGTGTTATTTATAACCAATTTACAAAATAAATATTTCATTTCATTTCATTTCAAGGAGAGCAGCACTCGTTACGGAAATAAGTGAAGCAAAAGAGTAAACAATTTTCATAATTATTTTCTAAAGTAAGTGTAAATTTCACTCAATTTACACTTACTTTAGAAAATAATTATGAAAATTGTTTACTCTTTTGCTTCACTTATTTCCGTAACGAGTTTGTTTAAAAATAGTAACAAATAAAAGCCATGGTATCGCGGTTATGGTAACATTGGTCCTTGAACGGATTGCTGTGGAGATACAATCTTTTATTTCCGGGGAGAAAATCAAATGACTCCTCCCGTTTTGGGTAGAACGGACGGCGCTCCCAGACTACTATTGACCTAAAATCCACCCTGTTTCTTCAGTTTCCCTTGCGATACGGGGCCACGATCTCTCATTAAAACATTCCCACGAAACCGGCGGCGGCAGAAACCTTAAAGACTGAAAACTAGTCTTAGGTGTAGAAAGCATACATTAATGCACAATAACACACTCATAACGATAGAATATCTGAAAGTAATTGATATTAATAACTCTTAATTAGAAAGAGTAATTTATCTGCAGATCTTTTCAGATTTTCCCAACCATATCTGTTTCAGCGTCTGGGCATCAGTATTCTTGGAGCGTCTGCCTGCACAACCCAGTTACTGAGTAACACAAACTGACAAGACAAGACTGATGTCATATTTTCCGGCTTCTGGCTACTTGTAACCACTGTAGCTAAGTCTCTTCGGAGGCTCGGAGATTTTCGGTATGTAATAGAATACATTCGCGAACCCGACCACGGGAAACTTCGCTTAACTTCGGCAATCTACCCGAGTGGCTGATGAATAAAAATAATACCACAATGACACTGACACGGATGCACAAAATTTATTAGTCGTCATCTGCATGAATGCAGCTGAGTATCTATTAGTGTTTTTGATATAGCGACTGTCTATACCGTCTATACAACGTGTAACGGAAACCCCATATCTATCCAAAAGGGCTGAAGACAACATTTGGTATGGAGTCTCTATGCACAGTTTCAGCACAAAATAACTGACTCAAAGAATTGATACTAAATTATTGGTTTCATATATTTCTTGAATACCAATCATAACAAACGTTTCACAGCACTACGAGGGTCAAAACTTTCCACGTCACTTGCCAATAACACGAAAATTCTTCTGGTTCTTTTTAATTTGAAAAATTCGGTCTCTGGTATCAGTGTATTGGAATTTGTAATAAGTTCTACACACGTTGACTTAGGATTACAAAACCCTTGCCATATCGTTTGTTATCATCCAAAGAAGCCATGCAATTGGTATGTATATACCCTTTAAACACGTTGTATACTTTTGACCGACCTGACCTGTGTCAGTTTCTGGTTTCTGAGTACCCGTAACGACTGTAAAAGGTATCCAATTGACAGCCGGGAAAAATCAGGTATCACTACCCTGAGAAATAAACCCAATAGAACTTTTTGCACGACCCTGGAATAGAACCCGAGACCTCATGCTCCCCAGTCGCGCTTGCCACCACAAGACCAACGAGGCAGTCCAAAAAAAATACAACAATATTATTACTCGCTACAAAACATGTATGTCTTGTACACGAAGAGAAAGGATGATTTTATTATTCTCTGCAGTTGTCATTTCAAATACTTTAATTATAACTTGAAAACTTCCTCCTAACCATCATCAAACCACTGTTCGTCTCATTGCTATTTTTATATAGCACTTTTAGAATGGTCAAACTATAGCGCCCAAGACAGGACGCAATGGATGTTGTAAATAGCGAAACGATCGGCGTGTTACTTCGCGTCTGCGACTCATAATGCAAAACTATGACAAGAAATTATTTGTTGTAAAAGTCAGAAGACAATACATCTAATAAAAGTTTATGTTTCTAGTTCGGTGCACTGTAAGGCATTATGTTTTATTCTTTGCAAAAGCTAGACGGAGACGTTTAGTGAAATTTTGCTGATCAACTCTTTTGTAAATGCTCCGAAACGAGGAACGAGAAATCTGGAATGACCAAACAATGTTACCAAACTAGACGCCATGATTTAAAATGATTTAGATTTCTTTTTAAATAACTTTTTTATGAATATATTGTGTAAACCCACGGTTCCTAACCTGGGGGTAATTACCCCTGCGGGGGTAAAACTGGTATTCTGAGGGGGTAATGAGCTGGTAATATATAACAAAGATTAGACCAATAAGACCAAATCCAGCTCGCCAGTGCATTTCATGCCCTAACTGTGTAATCAAATGACAAGTCGGAGCCGCGTTTCTAATAAAGCGCGGCGAAACGTACTTACATACGATTTGTATGAATTGTATTTATTGTAAGAGAACGGTGCACGCGGCGCCAAGTGCGCGGCGAAGGTGCAACTATCATCCGGAGGTAACGGGTGACTAGGACTACGACTCAGTTTGAACTAACTCGTGTAGTGATTTCAACGTTTCGTTTGTTTAAGCAGTTTAAGCAAGCAAGATCCGACGCCCGTTTTCAAAATATTTACATTATTTTGGTAAGTATTAACAATGATAACTGTCACTGTTTCTGATGTGTTTTTTCACTGTTGTTATGAGTATCTTCAGCTCATATGTACTTTTTATTTTCCGTACCTACATTTCGTAACAGTGTTTTACGATTATTTTAGGTACCATGGTTTCTACATCCGGAAAAAAACGTTCGTGTACAGAAGCATTTCTACAATGGGGTGTTACGAATCTTGTTGACAGTAATATAGAAAAACCTCACACTATACGAGACGATCTCATCAAGCCTTGTTTATGTGATGCAGTTTCGCTCGTCATTGGTGAGCAACATGTGGGTAAAATTAAACAGATATCACTCTCCAATACTACAGTTCAAAGTCGTATTTTAGAGTTGAGTAACGACATTTTGGTAACTGTTATTTCTGAAATTAAAAAAAAAAACTATGTTTTCGCTGCAATTGGACTGTCAAAGTGGAATACTTCTGCAAGTGTTTGACCACTACTACTCGCTACAACAGTTTATTGAAGAAAACGGACTGAACTGGTCAAAACTTGTTGGCGTCTGTACATACAGTGTGCCTTCCATGATGGGTATTCGTTCTGGATTTCAGGCACTCGTGAAAGACGTTGCTCCTCAAGTTTTATCACATCACTGCCTCATACACCGTTACGCTTTAGCTGTTAAGACGCTTCCTACAGATTTACTAAACACGTTGAATTACATAGTAAAAATTGTGAATCATATTCGTGGGAGTGCTACGAATTCTAGATTATTCAAAGTATTGTGCGATGAAGTTGGCGCTAAATTTAATTCTCTTTTGTATCATACAGAGGCTCGTTGGTTGTCAAGAGGGAAAGTTTTAAACAGAATTTATGAGCTTCGTGAAGAAATAAGATTGTTTTTGGAAAACCAGAGAACACATAAAAAAACAGAGTTATACTCAAAAGTCAAAGACAAAAAATTTGTCCAGATGCTGGCGTATCTTGCTGATTTTTTTCAGGAAAATTAGTAAATTAGTTTGAATATCTCACTGCAAGGGAACATGGCGAATATCTTATCAGCGCAGGATAAAGTTGCAAGTTTTGTGCGTAAATTGGAACTTTACCAACGCAGAGTTCAAGTTGGCGATATGTTTACACAACTTTGTGAGCAACTGAAACTTGACAAAACTATGTTTGAAAATTCCATGATTCATCATTTATCGTCATTAATAAACTCATTGCAGCAATATTTCCCAGACATGGATAATCGTGAGTCCAACTCTTGGATAGTAAGACCATTTTCTACTGATGATAATATTTTTAAGGATGGAGATGCGTCAGCCAAAGTAGAATTTTTTGGACTACGCGAGTATAATACTTTAAAAGTGGAATTCCAAAATTATGATCTCTGTACATTTTGGCGAAAAGTAAATACTGAATATCCTATTATAGCCGAAAGAGCTCTAAAAATGCTAATACCTTTTGCAACTACTTACAGACGTGAGAGTGGTATTTCAACTTTAGTGACACTAAAAACAAAGGCCAGAAATCGTCTCAAAGAATTTAAGTGAAACAAAACCTAACATTAAAAACCTTGCGAATGTGAAACAGTATCAACCTTCACACTAAAAGTTTTGTAAATGCAAGTTTTTTAATGTTAGGTTTAGTAAAGTTTGTAAAGATTATATATTCCACAACCTTTCCACAACCTTTTTTTTTTTTTTTTTCACACAACGCCATCTAGTCCCAAACTAAGCAGAGCTTGTGATATGGATACTAGACAACTGATAAACATACATATATATTTCTAAATACATACATATTATAGATAAATTACACCCAGACAAAGAACAAATGACCGTGCTCATCACACAAACATTTGTCCTAGGTGGGAATCGAACCCACGACCTTGCGCATAGCAGTCAGGACCACTGACCACTATACCAACGGGCCTGTCATATATAGATATATAATATGATTGTAAGAACTTACTCAATATTTTTGTGCAATTTTTATATGTCTAATAAAGTCAATTTGGAATTATGTGTTGTTTTTTGTGTTCATTGGTAAGATGAGGGAGAGCGGAAGGGGTAAATCAGATTCTCTAGCTAAGTCATAGGGGTGACAAGATCGAAAAGGTTAGGAACCACTGGTGTAAACATAAATTGATCATCACAGTTCTCATCAGATGGATTTTTTACGATTACGATTCCAATTCATAAATTAAATGACGCTTAAAACGTGTCTACTGCCTACTATTTTAAGGAAAAATTAAAAGGATAATTTTAAAAGTTCACAAGTCCAAAAACCGGTTACAAAAACAGTTTTCAAGGATTCCTTCGTTTCCCATGATTACAATACCAGGTACTATGGTAATATTAAACAAAAACAAGCTGGTGCCATAACAAGGACTTAAAATAATTTGTACAAAATTTGCACTTCATCGCCAATGGGGTAGAGCCACTTTAAAGAAAATGCAGAAGTTCTAAAGCCAAAGTATTTGGCTATCGTGTGAAGAGTCTTTAACAAAAAGAGCTCATTTATATATATTTTAGACTAGCGTACTTCACCGGCTGCCGCATCACGGCTTCGAACACTGGCATCAAAATTAAAAAAAAATCCTTAATTTGTAAGTTACTAGTAACTCAGCACGGCCTGATATAGAAGGCAGCTCTTCGGTACAGCTCACATTGTGAGGAGGTTCCATTCTCAGGGGGCCTTACCGCCGATAGCTTGGACCCTTCTCCCGATATCCGTGGATTGCCATTATTTTTTTGTATTTTTAACCGACTTCTAAAAACGGAGGAGGTTCTCAATTCGACGAGTATTTTTTTTAATGTATGATCACTGATTACTTGAAGACGGCTGAACTGATTCGGAAAATTCTTTTTTTTTTTTTGAAAGGGTCCTATTGTTTTCAAGACATGATCTGATGATGGAATCCTGGAGAAATCGAGGAAACTCTTCACATATTATAGGCACACTTATAGTGATTTGAGTATATTTTATAGTAACTTGTGCTGTTGCATTCGAAAAGCACCATTTGATGAAGTGGGATTGATGGTGAAGTACGAAGAGAACTCTTCAACAATTAGCGGCCCAACATCGGGAAAAGCAATATTTTGTTAAAGGTTATAAGTAGTTGACATTTAGGCTTTTGTAACTAGGTAAATTACGAAGAGACCAACTAAAAAGAGAGAAATAAAGACTTTTTATCAAAAAATTAAACCTACTTCCAAAAAACACTACAAAGTGCAAAATAACTTTAATTTCGGTAGTCGGTGTCTTTGGTTTTGTATTTTTAATTTTGCTATCGACTTCCGAAATTAAAATTATTTTGCACTTTGGAGTGTTTTTTGGAAGTAGGTTTAATTTTTCGATAAATTCTATAAATAATAAAAAGACTTTAAATGTGTTTTATGTATTTATTGTAGAAAAAAAAATAAACTTGGAGTGTTTTATAAAGAAAATAAAGAAATAATACAATAAACCTATCTCATAAACCACTGTATCTATTGGTGGCCTGGTGTGAGCCAGCCTCAACATAATGTGTTGTATGGCGAGCAGGCTTGACTGCGTGCAAGTGAATCGTTGCTGCAAGCTCTCCACGTCAGTGTTGAGCTTGTAGCTTCTATGTTAGCCACCTTGTTATTTCGGTTAAGTACTAACACAGAATTAAGGCATTTTGTTACTAACCAAATGAGTCTTGTAACTTGAAAATTTATTGAATTTAAATTGAAAACCGCATGAAAAAATGATTTGCTGTTTTTAGTTAGTAAGGACTTTTTTAGTTCGTTCGTCCTGTATCTTGATAACTAAACTTTCGTATCGATTACTGTGTACGTAAAGTTTGGATGAACAAATTATATACCTAAAACTTTGGAACTTCCACTTCTCTTACGATATGGCAAGCCCAACCATGGTGATTGTTTTTATGGGAGTTGGGTAAAGATTCTCGTTACTGGCACGCGATTATTTTAAAGTTAAATATGAATGTTTGAGAGATGTCGAATGTGTAGGCATTTCTTAACACTGAGTCACTTAGACCACCTTCCTTCGTTATCAACTGTTGTCAGGTTATCTTTTAATACATCTTTAATTATAATTTTGTATTGAATATATTACAATGATAGCGGTTAGTTATCTGTTGTGTTATAATTATTGTTTGTTTTATTTTTAATTTGTTATACATTTGCATAAAATATGTAATATTTTTTGTCATAAACTTCGTGCAGTTTTTTATTTTATTTATATTTGTACCAGATTTAACAAATGTGGAGATCATGGCTAAAAGTGGCTAAATAATAACGACCACACAGTTCGGAGTCAGATGGGCAGATACTCAATGTAAGACACTACTCAGCTGCTTGCACCATCCCATTTTTATTATTTAATATATGAACAATTGGGTCTCGCCTGCTGAAATATGATTGTTTTTGCATTTCAGTTGAGCAGTTGTGATTTTTAGATTTTCGTAATAGTTTTTTAGGGTCTCCGTACCCAAAGAGAAAAAACGGGACCCTATTACTAAAGCTCCGCTGTCTGTCTGTCACCAGGCCGTGATGGCAAGACAGTTGAAATTGATGATGTATTTCTCTTACCGCTATAAAAACAAATACTAAAAAAAAAATAAAAAAAAAATTTAGGGGGGCTCCCATACAACAAACGTGTTTTTATGCCGTTTTATAGATAATGGTACGGAACCCGTCATGCGCGAGTCCGACTCACACTTGGCCGGTTTTATTATTTATTAATTTAACAATCGATTAACCCTTATTACTCTTAATTTATTTTTATTTTGCTTCTTTTCTACTAGTGTTGTGCTTCTGTAAGTGACTTTATTCACAATTAGTGTTGTAAAAATACCGTATAATACCAAAAGGCTATGTATTAAACAGGTATTTTATTATAACTTACGGTATTATTGGTATTTTATGTATTTTATATTTTGATTCACTTTTTAAGATCTTGCAATATTACGAAGAGTTTTAGTTTAATAAATTAAATATATTTTAAGTTTCGATTGTATTCTATATTTTAGAATGACTAATTCTAATTTAATGATTACTTAGTAATTAAACTTCACAGTATTCGTCGCCGTCGACACCACCGCGCTGCGTTAGCGCCGTGTTAATGGCGTCGCATTGACGTGATTTTCTAATTGGCTTCTTCTTTTTCCTTTAATATTTTCATTTTTTCTGTGCTTTTCCACCGTATTCAGTACTTAGGTATTTTAATGATTACTCAGATAATTTACATAAAAAATATAGAAACAATCGATTTATACATAAAATACCGTAGCAAATGGTATAATACCGTATTATACGGTATTTTTCGTTTAATACATTTCAATACAAATGGTATAATACAGCACTTACATCTCTATTCACAATATCCAAAACTACATACTTAGAAAAAAAATTGTTTGTCTACAGTGTGGTGAGAACACGATGTTGTAGAGCCATAAATAATTATAGCACTTGAGTTTTCGGTCGCTTAACAACAGTCCCTCGCATCCTTTGCTCGGTATGCAACGGATATACACCATAGACGGAGGTACACGTATTATCTTCACTACAAGAGGAACATGTCAAAGCATTCCGAAGACATTTACCGTATAACAAGAATGCTGCGAGAATCTCTCAAGTGAGAAGGAGAATCATTTTTATCTAGTAATGGAGTGAAATAATCGCAAACACGGGGAAATTTCTTTATATATATGAGAAAAATGTAGTTTACGGAGATATTTTCCCTTAAGTTATAATTTTATTTTTTACTAAATGTTTCAATGAGGAGTTTGTGGCTGAATAATAACAGCCAGAAAGTTCGATCTACATGTTGTAGGTACATGGTTAAGCAACGCAATCTTAACACGTCGAGATTCGGCTGTACCTCGAAAAGCATGTTAAATTGTTGCTTAGCTGTTATTTGTACATTGGTAACGCTATCTCTCGGCGTAATATTTATTAACGCTCATCCATGGTTCATTCATTAATTTTTTGACATACTTGTCAAAGCAAACACTCCTCTCTACAACCTTCTCAGAACCTTTTCCGCTCTTCACTGCAAAGCACGCCTGCCGAAGGTATGCTCCGCTCGCTTAATAAGCTCCCGCAAACTGATAGCCTGACGACGACGGGCCTGTTGGAATAGTGGTCAGTAGCCCTGACTGCTATGCTCAAGGTTGTGGGTTCGATTCCCACTCAGGACAAATGTTTGTGTGATGAGCACGATCATTTGTTCTTTGTCTGGGTGTAATTTATCTATAACATGTATGTATTTAAAAATATATATGTATGTTTATCAGTTGTCCAGTACTCATACCACAAGCTCTGCTTAGTTTGGGACTAGATGGCGTTGTGTGAAAGTTGTGGAATATTATTATTATTATTATTATTAGAACTAAGGTGAACAGTGATCCAGTGCCTGAGACATTCCTGTGATATAAATCAGTGCTTCGAAGCAGGAACGCTGTGTCGTCGCCAAGTTCCCGCGCCAACGTGTCGTGAGACGAAGACCAGAAGGTAAGGCGTGCACCACTCATATCCCTACCACTGATCCCCCGTTCCCCATCTAGTTCTTTCAAGGCGAACCGAATAAAATAAAACCCACCTTTTCAAATCGCCTTATAAATTGGTAATATTCCGGATCTATTTTTGTGGTCCTTTACATACCATACATATTTGACAGTTGTGACGGGTGCAGAAGACGGAATATCTGACAGCAGTATCTAAGGGGTATCCAGCTAGGGTTTTTGGAGATTGGCAGTCGCTAAAGACTAAGTAGATCATGATGATGCTCCAATGAAAAAAGATTCTCCTGAATTCTTTTAAACGAATCAAAGCAATTTAAATCAAGCCTGATATTTGAAAAGTATTTTGTCGGCTTGTCCGTCAATTTTATAATTAATTGAATTGTATGATCTTTGGTCCAGAAAGCCCTTTTGCGCCTTCTCAGAACATCCAGCCAAAATTTCATCTCAATCTGATCGATGGTCTAAGAACGCATACAGGACAAACATTTATTTTTATTTATATAGATTAGGGCGTCTGGCATTTGGCAGATATTAATTCATGCTAAAAATGGATCTTAAAATAAGAAAAGAAGGAAGTAATCAAAACATACTCGTACGTTTTGTTTCTAAAATGCTTTTTCTAAATTTAAACAAAGACCGACAAACTCTAATCGGACATCAAAACAATACCAAACCACAACGGCAAACAACCTTACTAAAAAGAACAACACTATTTAAAAAAAAACACTCATAAATTTTGTACGCACAGATCACGTATATGAGATGTCATTGCACCACAGATGCTCGCCGAGGCAGGACGTGAATCAGGAGGAAATCCGCCATCTCCTACCCATGAATATTCGATCAGGCATTGTTACAAAGCATTCGCAATGTCCAAATCTGGACAATGATTTCTCGATATAAGATGTAATCGATGTTCTTATATTGTTATCGGTATTTTTTAGCTGTGGTCGGGGAGTTTTGGAAGTGCTTTGTGATGTTAGCAGCTCGTAAAGTTGTGGGACTTGTAAATAGATCATAGTTCATTCTGACTTTATTACCACAAATTAAATTAGCAAATTTAGTTTGTGGTAATAAATAAATAAGCAAAACAAAGTTCGCCCTCTACGCTATCTGTTAGGTTTTTTAGTTGGTATATACCTAAAGCTAAAAAAATAATTCACATTACTAGCAATCTTGTTAACGTGGGATCACGGCAATATTGTAATGGATCCGCGTGGTCAATATCGGCCCAATCGCTTTCAAAGCGGAGACCTGTTTCCCAGCAGTTGGAACATTATAAGCTGGTTACGTTAACTTTTATAATAAACTAGCTGTTACCCGCGATTTCATTCATGTGGGTGGCTTTTCCTGCGTTAATCCCCGTGGAAATACTGTGATAAAAAGTATGCCCATGTGTCTTTTCAGGATTTCAGCTATAAATAAAATAAAATAAAATAATCTTTAATTCGGATAAGCAACATCCATATGGGTTAGTAAAAAAAAAACAAAAGATAACTTATACCTATGTTAATACCTAAACTAATTATCTATCTATTTCACAACAAGGCTGTTGTTCAAAATGCATCTTTGAACAACATCACCTAACAAAGGAGGCACTCTGCAGAGCAAAGAGGCAGATTTCTGTCTGACGATGGCGTGGAAGCCATCGACTTGTGCTTGTGCAAACATACCTGATGCACTGCAAAAACGGGACAGCCCCAACAACATCCTGAACCCGTTATTATATTGGACCCGTAGGGCGCTGATAGCCCGCTGAGTATAGTTGGTCCACAGGCCGCACGTGTAAAACACTTGGCAGTAAGCTTTAATAAGCGTTATTTTGACTGCCCTGCTACAGCGTGCAAACCTGCGAACCAACATGTTACATCGGACGGCCAGCGCCCTACGTTCCTTCTCAATATCTACTCGGTCATTAAGGTCGTCGGTTACATAATATATACATACCAAATTTCATTCAAATCCGTTCTGTAGTTTTTGCGAAAAAGCGTAGGTAACATCCATCCAAGCACCCATCCCTACAAAGTTTCGCACTTATAATGGTGTGAACGTGAAGTAAGATGATGTAAAGAGGTACATCTATACAAGTACGATAAAAAAGGTGTTGTATTCATTCGATATTTGAGTTATGCCAACTTCAAAGCTGGTCGATAGTCCTCAAATCGTTATCATCGAAAGATCCGATTACTGTGATGGATTCTATGACACGTTCTGATGTCAACTTGACTTTGTCTGAGATTATAGGCAAAAATGAGATGTTGAGTGGGTAGGATATCTTGACAGATCACAGTCTCGCTAAAGTGAGCTGTAGATTTTGTCCTAATTGTATTTAGTTCCATAGAATAAAACATTAATTCTATCAGACAAAACACATCTTATTCATGTACATAAAATGCCTTTACTATCAGACTTTAGTAACAGTTTCAAGTTACATGCTATGTTAGTGTGATAGTATTTAAATCAAAATTATTAATATATTTTATCACATACTATGTATATTTATCTAGTTCAGACACAGATCATCATTCTGATCTTAGCATAAGCTTCAATGATAGTGAACTATATTTTAATCTTTGTAATATACATTTGAAAAATAATATAAATAATAAACTTACACAACAAAAAAAAAACTCAAATATTTGAGTATTTTTTTGTTGTATAATTTTATAATTCTTTTCAAAATGACAAAGTCCGAGATGTTCGGAAAACGACAGGATAGAGTTCAGGCGTAGGAGTTAATATGCATTCCGAGACACGGGAGATAACACCGCTAACTCCCAAACTCCGGGCACTGACGGACGTTATTAAGAAATTTCTGATAGAAAAACCCAAATCACTATTTGTCCGACCCGTATCGAACTCGTGTTTGAGACCACTAGACCAATGAGGCAGTCGAGGTGGTTTGTATTATGAATCTTGTTTAGGAGCAATATCGGAATCAATAAGTATGTAATAACCCGAATTTCTGTTATCAGGTGAAAGTCTAGAAAACTGTTTTATCAATACGAACAGTCAATGACTGTCTGAGGTAGTGTTTACTATAATTTGTTTATCATTTGCTGTATGTACCTACTTGTACATAGTTTCGATAAAAATGCTTTAGTTTTGAATGTTGTTGCTTAGTGCGATGTCGTCACCGTGATTATAGACAGAATTCGGTAATGTTACTATGTGTATATTCTTATCACTCCAGGCGGCCTACTTCCTGATTTGCGGATAGTAACTGTCATTCATTCAGCTTAGTATAAAAGGAATCCTGGGTATAGGTACAGGTCCTGGGGAAATTTTAATTATATTCACGTCAAGGACAACGCCGTCGAGCGCGACCACGGCGGAGGTAGAATGATCTGATCATGGTCGCTGGGAAAATATGGTCCTGCTCAAAATTTAGAGGTTTGAAAGCGAAAAGGTTGCTCATCAGTGGGACACAAATTAGGCTAAAAAAGCATCAAACCAGAATGTTTTTTTAATATGTAGTTGTGTCTGCGAATTTCTTAGCGTGAAAATTTCGCACATCATCCCGGGTTGAGGAGTAGAGTATGACTATTCTTGACAATAAGCTATCTTCATGCCATATTTTATCCATTTCATCCAGATTTGTTGAGCCATTCTGGCGTGACTGAGTGACAAACATCTATATTAACGTTTGCATATATAATTTTAGTTCTTTATTGTTATGATGATCGCTCGATTCTAGAGGAGATGATTTAGTTGACGATGGAGTTCGCGTAAAGTAACCTATTCTACCCTTGACTTAATGGCTTTTAATCAGTATAAGTCTGACACTTCTATGTACTCCACCCAGAACGTCAGGAGCTATTTGAATTTCCCATTGAAAAAAATTCTTAATTTTCACTAAAGCTGATAAGAAATCAAATTTTATGCTAGTTTTTTTTTTCAAAGGGCTCTCGTTCTACGTCAACTGTCATTAACGTTACCGTGATGACGGATGACGCAGATGTCGGACACTTAACCCGGTTACTTCAAAAAACCTCATTTAGTTAGTAACTCATTGTAAAAGACGGATGAATTGATCTCTTCTTAGACGCTTCACTCTTGGCAGTGGTCGTGGTCGTCACGTGGTATTGGTGTGTTGAGTGACCCGCTCTATCCCGCCGCCATTTTTCCCTGGCATGATACTTTTTGCGATACTCGTGTATGGTCTTGCCGGTGACTGATTTGATAATAATAGGATGAATTAATAGCAATAGGATTTTGGGCCAGATCAAATATTTTTACATAAGACGATAAGTTTTAAGACGAAGATATTAACACAACACTTTATGAAGCTATTTTGATATAGGACTCGTATGGAAATATTATAATTTCGTAAGAAAATGGATGAGAGCTACGTGTTTATTTCAATAAACTCGTAGCTCTCATCCGAACGAAGTCGCGAGCAACTTCTAGTATTCATACTAGAAGTTGCTCGCGACTTCGTTCGCGTGGGAAGTTTTTCCCGTGTAAATCCCGATCCCGTGGGAATTTTACAAAATCCCGTCTTAGTGAGCATCTACACACTAAAAGAAACCCCCATGCAAAATTTGAGAGCCCTAATACTTGTAGTTTCTGAGGTTTCGTGATTAATCAGTGAGGGGTATTTCGATTTTATATGTAAGTATATAAACATTTGCAAGGGAGTTAAATATCTGTTGGAAAGTATATTTTTATACTAGTCATCATTATTTTTATAATAACAAACATTACCCGCCATACCTGCTGCTTGTAAGATCAATTTAAGTATAAAATCTATACTTATAATAAATCTGTAGAGATGTCAATTCTGTACATGAAATATATTTCCAAAATAACTATCAGGGGGTGATTAGGGATCGATACTGATGCCAAAGATGCAATCAGTAAAATTTTTGTCTGTCTGTCTGTCTGTCTGTCTGTCTGTCTGTCTGTATAACCGTTATAGAAACAAAAACTACTCGACGGATTTTAACGAAACTTGGTACAATTATTTTTCATACTCCTGAGCTGGTTATAGTATACTTTTCATCACGTTACAATCAATAGGAGCAGAGCAGTGAAGGGAAATGTTGGGAAAACGGGAGAAGTTACTCCATTTTTTAAGCTTCCGTCGCGAGTGCAACCTTAATGGTTAAAGCTACACAGAAATAATTTATGACGGAAATGTTCTCCTTAAAATTATGTAAAAAATATCCCACGACAGCATATATCTATCTTTTATGGTTGACTCACAATAACACGTGTAACTCCCGATAGCTTAGCAGTTCGAAGATTTCTGATTATTATTCTGCTCCGAAATTTAAAACCACCACAACTTTGCAATGGAACTCGGCTAAAAGTAACCCAGTTGCAACAAAATATAATCGAGGCTCAAATTTTAACAGGTTGCGGTGCAGGAGAAACCGTCTTTATTCCCAGAATTCCCATAATACCAAATAATTTTCATTCCAATTTAAAAGAACACAATTCCCAGTATCGGTGTGTTATGCAATGACAATTAATAAGGCTCAAGGGCAGACTATTCGTGTTGCTGGAGTAGATCTCGGTGTCAGTTGTTTCTCGCATGGTCAGTTGTACGTCGCTCATTCCCGGGTTAGCAGTTCTAGAAATCTTTATGTTCACGTGTCGGACGGGTCAACTTTCAACATAATTTACCCGGAAGCTTTGCGCTGAAGTATTTTCGTTCTATAGGTACTTAAGCCTCATGTGAACGTGATCTAAACAATATTACCAATACATTAACTTAATAACACACAAGGAGTTACACGCTGACGGAGTCGCGGGCACAGCTATCTATACTTATAATAAATCTGTAGAGGTCAATTCTGTACATGAAATATATTTCCAAAATAACTATCAGGGGGTGATTAGGGATCGATACTGATGCCAAAAATGTAGCCAGTAAAATTTTTGTCTGTCTGTCTGTCTGTCTGTATAACCGTTATAGAAACAAAAACTACTCGACGAATTTTAACGAAACTTGGTACAATTATTTTTCATACTCCTGAGCTGGTTATAGTATACTTTTCATCACGCTACAATCAACAGGAGCAGATCAGTGAAGGGAAATGTTGGGAAAACGGGAGAAGTTACTCCATTTTTTAAGCTTCCGTCGCGTGTGTAACCTTAATGGTTAAAGCCACACATAAATCATTTCATGACGGAAATGTTCTCCTTAAAATTATATAAAAAAATCCCACGACAGCATATGTCTATCTTTTATAGTTGACTCACAATAACACGTGTAACTCCCGATAGCTTAGCAGTTCGAAGCTTTCTGATTATAATATTTGTCTACTCTTACATTTATAACACTCTTAGTCACCCCTAATTGAAAAAGTTAACATTATTAACTATTCCATAATAAAGAATTATATAAATCGGTATAGAAACACCAAAGTTATACATGAAATACGCTAATAATAAGCCATCGCGCGTGAATACTGAATCATGCTATAAGGATTATTTTTGAAAATCGGTCGCCGCGCTCGACGCGTCTCGCGGCCGTAGGTATAAAATTTCGTTCTATAGGTTCTTAAGCCTCATGTGAACGTGATCTAAACAATATTACCAATACATTAACTTACGCTGACGGAGTCGCGGGCACAGCTTAACAATAATATTGTGCGGTTCCGTATTGCGATATTTTTCAACAGTATTATAGATTGACATATTATATTTCCCTACCAAATTACGAAAGTTAATCTGTCTGTTACACCAAAATCACTGAAACGTGAGGAAGGACATTTACACACACACACAAGGCTACTTTTTTTTACGAAAAACGTCGGAAACGCGGACGAAGTCGCGGGTAACAGCTATCTATACTAATAATATAAGGCTGAAGAGTTTGTTTGTTTGTTTGAACGCGATAATCTCAGGAACTACTGATTCGAATTGAAAAATTATTTTTTAATTAAATAGTCAATTTATAGAGAAAGGCTATAGGATATATATCATTACGCTTAGGCCAATAGGAGCGGAACGCCAATGAAGAATGCTTCAAAATCGGGGTTAAATTTAACGTTAGCCCAAAATAACTATTCCACGCGGACGAAGTCGCGGGCAAAAGCTAGTATTAATTAAATGTACATAACGCACAGTAAAAAAATAATTAAAGTAATAAACATTGTTGAATACAATCAAGTGACAAGAATAAATAAAATAAATAATTTGTTAATTATTGCTCGAATATTTTAGGTATTACTAATTATAAAGTTATTACTGACGAGTTTTGCAAAAAATATTACATTCCCGTATATCAGCCGTATCTTTAAAAACGCTAAATCCATTCGTGTGTTCTAAGAGGGGTTGTAAAGGTATTATTACATCAACAATTCAATTAAATTCTTCAAAAGTACTAGACAATTTCAAAGGTTACTTCGTTTGTAAACCCTTGACACTACGTGTGTGCAATTCAAAATTAAAAACCTTTCAGCAGTGTCAGATCTGAGGGGCCAACCAACCTAAAATGTAAAAAAAGATATTCCGTCATTCGCGTCACGTTTTAGCTGCAAAATTTTGTTTAGCGTCCGGAAATTATTTTTCTTTCTCTTTCTAACGCGAGTGCAGTCGACGCATATAGCTACTGTTTTGATTCATGAATTAAAAATATCACATAGGTATACAGGCACGTTTGCCAAAACCGTTCCAGGAAAAATTTTTTTACGATACGCCTTTAAAACGAGCATTTTGTCGGCGTTGTTTGTCTTAGTTTAAATAGCCTATTGTTTTATGCTATTCTCGGGTTTCTTATATAATGTTGTTGTACATACCGGGATACTCGCTGTTTTATAGAAAAATTTAAGAAAGAATTTTGTTGAAGCGGTAATGGAAAATCACGAGACAGTTTTCTTAAGATACATATCGACGGTTAAAAGGAAATAGGGTATAAGCGACATTTTGTACTGGTATTGTTTCCGTATTGGTATTTTTTACCGTATTGGTTATTATATATTGGTATTTTAGCCGACCGTTTCTTGTGTTCTATTATCTTTTATACAACCACTGTGAAAAGTACCTTATCCTTCCTTTACTATAACACTTATTCAACTGTCTGATGTTTTAATAAAAAAATACAATCAGTTTTTCTAAAAATTTAAACTTTGAATGGCTCTCCTAAACATTTCTTTTTTATCGCTTATACCCTACTAGCTTCTGCCTGCGACTTCGTCCGCGTAGTAGTCGAAAATTTTCCACGGGATCCCGTCCCCGACTTGCTTTACAAAGATTATAATAGCTCGGCTAATATGCATGATATAAAGATAATTTATAGCCTATAGCACTCAGGAATAATGCAGCTACATGTAAGCGAAAGAATTTTCAAAATCGATTCGGTAGTTTCAGAGATTACCCCCTACATACAAACTTACAAATTTTACCTCTTTATTATATTATAGTATAGATTTCCTTTTAACACCCTATTTCCTTTTAACCGTCGATATGTGTCTTACATACTTATACTCCTGTATGACATGTAGGAACAGCTCGTGTCTAAATGAAAACAGGCACACGGATCGATCTCGAAAGTTAAGCAACTTGCCGAGTTCGGTCCGTTAGTGTTTGACCATATCTTAACATAATTATCGATATCGACATTCCTCTGTGCCTCGAAAAGCACGTTAAGACGTTAGTACCGGCTGTCATTTGTACATTCTTGACAGTTATTACGGGTAGTCAGAAGCCAGAAGAACCCAACTACTGGGTTATGTAGGTTAGAAAGGCAGTAGCTGTATGTAAAGTATTACAGATTGTACTTCGGAGAGTGTACCTAACCCCTTCATCCCCCTTCTACTACCGGTTTACCAGACGTACCGCAGGATACCATCCACACTTGCTCGATATACCGTCTTGTACTAAGCGCTTCTCCTCTACATTTATTGTGTGCACAGCCAAGGTGTGGAACTCTCTGCTGGCTTCTGTGTTCCCTGCCACATATGACCCGTCAGCCTTTAAAACAAGAGTGGACAGGCATCTTCTGGGCTCGCTCGTTCGTTCGTAGACCTCATCTTATACTTACCATCAGGTGTGATCGGAGTCAAGAGCTGGCTCATTGGTAATAAAAAAAATTATAGTGCACAGCTGCATCCAGTTACAAGTTACAAGAAGCCGATCCCGCCATAGTTACGAAAAGACTAAGGAGATGATGATAGATATATATACTCATGTACCTGTTTCAAGTTCTACATTAAAGCCGACAAGCCCATATAACAGGTAGTTACTTGCGCAGAGCATGCATGGAGTCGTAGAAAACGGTGGGACATTCTCCTCGAGTGCACGGGAATCACCGACATACGGAAACAAACCTTCGTGTCATTGAATTCCCTTACAGACATCCTGAATAGACCGAGAGACCTGATCTGCTCCTGGAGGGAGGTTTGCTGGATGGAGTGATGGTCGACATGGCCCACGCACAATGGTCCCGTGCAGGGACCAAAAGAAGAAGGCGAAGAGCCTTGCCACCCAGCGGACACAAAGCATCTTCAACTCTTGGCTACTATTGAAACGTTTTTGAAGTATCTGTCAATATCTAATCAATACTACATTTTCAGTCTGTCCAGAGCAAAATTAACAAGAAATAGCTCTTGGGTTTAACGCCCTGAGGACGCAATTCTGTAGGGCGTGCGTAGACGCATGCGGATACGACAGCTGCCAAACGATCGTCACACTAATACTAGACCAAATGTACGCAGAGCATCGATGTATTAGGGCGATTCTCCGCATTGAAGGTAATTTACAGCAACAAAAAAATTGTAGCGTAACCAAAGTAGAATAACGTAGGTACCTTGTTAAATTAATATCACAACAAGATCGTTATTTATAGATACGAGTTAAAAGGTTTTCTGTAGGATATTGCCCTGTGCGATGAGACCTCCCATTATATTTGATAGTTACATCTAATAAATGGATTTAACATGACTTTCAGTTAATGAGTAACGTTAAGTTTTTCTAGAAACAAAAATCCGTAATAAATTATTAATGCGAAAGTAACTCTGTCTGTATGTTACACTTTTACGTCTAAACCACTTAACTGAATTAGATTCAGAGATAGATTAGACCTTGGAGAAAGACATAGGAGAGTTTATACTCTATATACTAATATTATAAAGAGGTAAAATTTGTAAGTTTGTATGTAGGGGGTAATCTCTGAAACTACCGAACCGAATTTGAAAATTCTTTCGCTTACATATAGCTGCATTAACCCTGAGTGCTATAGGCTATAAATTATCTTTATATCATGCATATTAGCCGAGCTATTATAATCTTTGTCAAGCAAGTCGGGGATGGGATCCCGTGGAATATATTCGACTTCTACGCGGACGAAGTCGCGGGCAGAAGCTAGTACTCTATAAAAAAAGTATTCAGGCGAGCGAGGCCACGGGCAGAAACTAGTAATATAAACACAGTTTTTATGTTCGCGTGGGCTATTCTACTTTTCGACGTGTAACTGACGTCGAAAAGTAGAATAGCCATAGAGTAGACGGCGAAGGAGCTAAGAATAGTGTGCTGTATCAGAAATAAGGGAGTCTTCAATTGGAACGTAAATGTCAAATGTATCGACGACGGCCGGTCTAGTCTAGTTCATAGACGAATTTATTTACATGTTCCAAGACTTGAGATGGAGATTGATGCAGCTAACAGTAATGAAAGTCTTGGAGTTCGGTTTTGGGGACGTTCAAATTAAAAAGGAATAGAAAAGCTGATTGGGACTTTTAGTGTCCGATCCAGTCTGTCCCTAGCTGCCCTCCTCCAAGGATGCCCCAAGCCGAGGTCCGTACCCCACAGGGGGTGCCTTTAGAGTATAGTGGCTGGACGGATGCTTTTAATTATTATAACTAAACCACCACAAGAAAATTCGGTTAAGCAGCCGAAAATCTCATAGATAGACCTGATAGACCTAAAAAAAAAATTCGCCTACTGGATGGAATGTACTTACTACACATTGAGGAGATATGTGTTTTCAGTAAGAGGACTAACAGATTTGATCCGGACCACAGATTAAGGAATTCGCGTGCTCAGCTGTCAAAATTCAAGTGTTTTGAGCCTACGATCTAAGAATGCCTTGTCTTTAGAACTTAAAACGGTTTATTTGCCATGTGATATGTATTTATTATTTAGAGTTTCCGATATTTCGGCCTCACACAAGCGATCACAGATGAACTAGTAGTTCAAAAATAAAAACTCATGGAAAATATTCCGTTTAAATTTCTAATGATACCGTTAGTAACCATGTTAGTTTTAGTACGTATGTCTTGTATTTCGTATCGTACAGTTATTATATAATATTTGTAAGAATATTAAAAATTAACTGAAGTGTATATATTTATTCATCTAGTTAGTAGATCTACCCAAATTAAGTTTTTGTTAAGCTAATCAAATACTTTTATCACTACGATAAAAATGACAGTCTTATCTAAAAACTGCAATCCATGGAATTAATAAGTACTATGCAGCCTTTTTTATCAGCATCCATATTTATTCCACTCATTAGGTACTTAATGCAAAAATCAAAACTTACTTCTAAACAATTTAGTTTTATTTATTATAATAAATTTGCAGACATACTTTGAAGCACGCAGCGTTTTAAGAACGCAACGCAAACGTTCCTCCACGGAGCTAGAATTATGACGCGTGTCAAATAGCGAGACGGTATCTGAATATTTATAATAATTATCGATGATATTTGCATGAGTCGTGTCTTTTAATAATACTTCGAAACGCGAACGAAAAATGGACGGCGATTAAAAAAAACTGGTAGTACCTACTGATGCATTTATGTTGCATAACCGAATTCGAAAAAAGAAAAACCCAGTTTTGAATTTCGAATTTCCATAAATTAAAAGCAATTTGACGTCATATTTAGTGTTGTGACTGTCAACAGAATTTCGCGATGCATTCTGTTTGCCGACGATTTTCCGCGAACGATAAAACGGAATCGCATCAACAAGACGTTACATACGTTTCTGCGAATAGTGAATGCTCTATATAATTGCGATTTTATTGATTCGCGAATTGATAATGTTTAGTGGAATTGCGATAGGTGTGTTGATATTTCTTCATAGGTAATTTTTCCTTATGGCGTTGGCGCCATGTAAGTTGTTTGTTTGTTTAAACAGCTTTCAATATGAATGAATAGAGTTCGTGTATGCACAATTGTATGTTCTGTTCCGATTGTGTTGTTAAGTCAATACAGTCCCCCGAGTCGACGGCGCGCTGTGTTCCACGCTCGCCACAGATTAGTCAGTAGCAATGCTGATTCTGATATGTCCAATGTCTACCGGGGTTGCGGAAATGTTTTAACCGCGGCCCCGGAGCTCACTTGGATGTGCTAATGGAACTGGGTGGATTTTTAGTCAGTAGAAGCCCGACAATCCCTTCCATTTCACCCAGAGCTGGAGAAGTCATTGATTAATTTCACCCAAAAAAAGCCACTTGATACAGTCCAGGCGGGATTAAAAGTTACGCAGGCAGTAAACATGCGATAATTACTCTATGGATGTAAGATGTAACATTAAAAATGTAAAATTAAATCGAATGTATATCGCGTCGGACCTGTCTGCGGTGGTCTTTAGGTGTCGATCGAAGTAAAGGTTTTATTTACTTTTTCCAGCTGTTTCATATGATAACAGTCCAATCCAGGAAGTCGTCTAGTGCTGGATTGTCCAAACAACCTAATATCGTTTACGCACGGCGTTTCATTGCGGTCATGCCAAGGCGACTATATTTCGACAATAATTCATAGAAGAATCTGTGATCAAACAAACATTTAACTAGAAATGTTTTGTGTCAATACAAAACATGTATCACGCCTACAACTGACCAAAAAGTCTTGACCTGTAGCGATAGCGCTGCTTTCAACATTAAATGACAATTTAGTACCGAATTCGAGTGCGTACATTATTAGTTTCGTATTCCCCCACCTTTTTTTTTCTTGGTGGGAAAATCATCTAATAACTTCTCCCGCTCTGTGTTAAACGGAAGGGAGTATCAGACTTCTACTGACTAAAAACCCAGCCTGTCCATTCAGCTGCCCGTAAGTTCCGGGGCCGCGGTATCTTGTTAGTACAGTTCCGCAACCCCGGCGGGCAATGGCCTTGTGAGATGCCGTCACTAATGCTGACAGCTCCTTAAGGCGCGCGTGGACACGACGCTTCGCTGACATGGGCCTGTTCCTTACCGACGGTGAGCTTCCCCTGCTCACCGTCCGTAAGCCCGCGCCTACGGTGGCCGGAGATCGGCCCGCGATCCCCGACGCCCAGGGCGTCTGCCGCGGGGGCTGGGGCGGGAGGAAGAGAGCTGCCTCTCCGACGCGCGTTCGGCTTCCACCTTTGCTAGCATGACTGCTTCGCAGAAGGAGGCGACTGCATTCAATTCCCTCTCGCTCCGCACCAAGGCCGACAACCAAGCTCTGAACCAAGGACGGGCGCGTGAGGTCGCCGCCGTCGATGGCCTCCACGAGGACACAGCGGTGCTCTGCCCAAGCAGGGCACACCTGCACTGTATGCCCCACCGTGTCCTCCGGGTGGTCCTCACAGTGACACCCGGGCGTATCTTCCCGCTGTATCTGAAACAGGTCCAGTCAGTACCTGCGTCAGGCGGAAGGTGAGGACGCCATGGCGTCTCTCCAGCCACTCCTCAATGAGGGGACTTATCGCCGCGATTGCGGCGTGCCCAATACTCCCCCACCTGCCAACGTAAGCTGGTTGCTCAGTAATTCATGATTTTCTGTCATGTACCTACAGATTGCGCCGAACAATTTGGCTGACAGCCAATTCAAAACTATAACACTAATAAACATTAGTTAATTATTAGAAACTAATTATAATTCGTTCGTTTACGTTAGTAAATACTTCTTGACATTGAAATTGTTTCAGCCTTTGTACTTAACTATTTTTAGGAAGAAAAAATAATAAAAAAGAATGTCGGGTTTTTATCTAAAAGTATGATTACACATGTCGTGTTTAATTCTAGGGTAAATAAAAGATTACTGTTGACTTCCTCTGGTTAAGTAGGAGCCAAACAGTAGTTTCATATACAGATATGGAGAATGGACTGACCATTATCCTCATAAAACTCTCTAAATAATTAAAAGACGACTAATATTAGGTACTCTCTTTTCAAGTCGGTCTTCATGCGATCAAAAGTCTAGAAAAAGACAATACTACATATAGGTAGTGTTTAGACTAAAAAACAACGACCTAAACTATTTTTAACCGACGACAAAAAAAGGAGGAGGTTATCAATTCGACGCTTTTTTTTTTACTACTAACTACTGAATATATAAGTAGGATTAATAAGTATTTCATGGGTTCCGCTTTGATAACTTGAATGTGGTTATTAAGCACAGTATGCTCGTCACAATGCATATGGTGAAGTGAAGCGGATGGTGAAGTACTCAGAGAACTCCTCAACAATTAACGGCCCAACATTGGGAAAAGCAATATTTTGTAAATAAATATAAGTAGTTGACATTTAGCCTCTTGTAACTAGGTAAATTAAAAATCGACCAACTAAAAGTGACCGACCGAGTTCGACATATACTTTACAGGAGAAAGTGTATTTTATTAGTTCATTCAAGTTAAAAACTGTGTGTCAGTTTGCATGTATATCTGTTCAATAGTTTTACATAAACGAGTAACAAATGTCCAAAAGCTTTATAATGTATGTAAGATTTTACGTATTTTTTTTCTTCTATAAGTATTTTTAAATCCACTGATAGAAATAAATATCGATTCCTTAGTTGCACTATCTTTTTGTCTCCCTTATTGCTCCCTACTCCTTGCTTAAACGCTCCGTCCATTCTTCAAGTTTAAGGCTCCGTACTTTGTAGCGGTGACATTTTAATAAATGCAAAAACCAGTATTACGAGATACTTAATAGGGTAAGTGGTCCATTCATAAATTTTTTACTACTACGTTTTAATTTAAAAAGGTTTTTTACTATTTGAACACCGTCTCGGCGGCGGAGTAATTAACTAAAGTTATTCACTGAACCTATCTAGAGTATTTTTCTTAAGCCGAATGTTAGGTACACTATCATTCTAAATCCCAAATAAAATAAGTTACAAACTATGTTTGTTTCTTTTCTCATCTACTATATATTTTTTATTATTTTGGAATCCAAAATAACCGATACGCCACCATGCCTATGCCTATAGCACTCACAAATGCACTGCACTACCAAAGAAAAAAATTGAATTGGATTATTAGTTCCAGAAATTACCCTCTACATACAAACAAATGTTACCTCTTTATAATATTAGTACAGATACACAAATAAAATATAATAATTTCCTTGGGGACTTATCGAGTGTCATTACCTAGGTATTATTCTGGTGCTTGCAACTATTGACAAATAAAATTGATTTGATTTGATTTGATTCTGGCTTCTTCAGTAATAAATCCAGAGGAAAAAAGAAACTGACAATATTTGCTTACTTAAATCTATTGCAGTCTAACTTACACACCCACACACTCACGCACACCTGAGCGACATACGATCACCGTGGCACGTGTACATATCTAGGAAATTACGATAAGGTGCGCGGCCCGACGGCGCCGGCGCAGCGGCTGATAATGATAATATACGCGGTAATCCCAATGATTTTTTTGTTGTATTAATACATCATTATATCATCAACATTCTGCTATTAAAGTTGATTTGTACTTGTATCCATTGACTTCCTCGTTGGTCTAGTGATTGCTAGCGCGACTGCTATGCGTGAGGTCACGGCTTCAATTCCCGGGTCAGGCCAAAACTGCTATAGGGTTTTCCTATAAGAATTTTCTCAATAGTAGCCCGGATACCCTCGTGCTTCGGATGAGACGTTAAGCCGTTCGTCCTGTCTATCATTTCGACATCTTTGGCAGTCGTTGTGGGTAGGCAGAAAATTTGACACTGGCCTAAAGGTCGTCCAAAGGGTGTTACCCAACTTCTGGGTTGTGAACGTCAGGCTGTCGCTCCATGTAATACACTAATAATCAGCTGCATCCTGACGATACAAGAAGAATAGGAATGGAAACAAGTACAAACATCAATTGCTTAATCTTTACCCAACTACAATTTTCAAAACGTTTTGGGAATACTTTCATTATGCGTACGGCTAAGGAGTGTAATTCCCTGCCGGAGTCTGTGTTTTCTGATCGCTATAACCTGGGAGTCTTTAAGTCAAGGGTGAATAGGTTACTTCTAGGCAAGCGTGCTCCATCTTCGACCACATCATCGCTTTAACGGTGAGATGGTGGTCAAAGGCGTGCCTATTCTGAATAAAAAATAACTTTAATGGGGTCCGTTTCCTGTCTAATCGGACGCACCGTTTAAGGAAGGCAAGATCCAGAAAATCTAACAGCAGTCTAGCCCAAATGTATCGTATTGTCCAGTTACTGGGTTGTAGAGGCTCACCAGATGATGCTGAAAATATACGCGTTATTTCGAAAACCTATTATCTTCTCTTTAAATCAAGTTGATAGCTTCTGTTCCTATAATTAGCCTTCTATAGCTAATAACAATAATCTATATTTCACAAAAAAAAAATTGTGATGTCAGTATTCCGTTAACAAGAATTATTCAAATTCAAATTCAAATATCTTTATTTCGAGCCACATAGCTCATATATGTAATTATGGTTAGTAAACAATTACCTTAAAAAACTAGGGTTAGTACACAACACGATACGAAGACACATGTAATTGACAGCAGTGGACCATATATGGACAGTCCACTCTATCCGCGACCATCTTCAGAACCCTGTTGGGACTAGCCATGACACGAGCCACCAACGATGCTGCACGTTTACGCATTATTGTGTGAAAACAATCAACAGGCGCCGCTGCAAACATCCCTGACGCACTGCAACGCCATGGCAACCCCAACAGTTTTCTGAAGGCGTTATTGAATTGGACACGGAGGGCCCCATACGATGCCTGCGAATACCTCTTCCACAAGCTGCACGTGTAGAAGGTGTACAGAATGCTCTAAAGAGCGTCACCTTTACTTCTGCAGTACAACGTGCAAACCTGCGGGCTACCATATTCGCACGCACGGACAGGGCCCTCCGTTCCCTCTCTATATCAGCATTGTCTTTGAGGTCAGCGGTGATCAAGTGACCGAGGTATTTAAATTGAGTCACTCGCTTCAGAGGAACACTGTTAAGCCGTATAGAAGGCACATCTTGATTATACCTGGTACCCGCCTCAAAAACAATGTACTGACTTTTCTTGTCATTATACAATAAGCCATGTGTTGCCGCATAACTTTCACACATGGCTAATAACGTACGAATACCACCGACTGACGCGCTGAGCAGCACCATATCGTCAGCGTAACTTAAATTATTGACACAGACACCATCAATATGACAACCGACATGATGACTGCTAAGCGCCTCAATCAGGGCATTCATATACAAATTAAAGAGGGACGGCGAGGTTAACCCCCCTTGTCTCACTCCGCACTCTAATTGATATGGGTCCGATAAAACACCTGCCCACCGCACACTGTTGACCTGGCTTCCATACCAATGCTTAAAGATTCTTATAAACTCTTTAGGTAAGTTTATTGTTTCAAGCTTTTTCCATAATATGTCGTAGGAAACCAGGTCGATTATGATTATGATGACAGCGTCTATTTTCAGTAGGGCACGGTGACAAAAAGATATCAATTGTTTTTATTAGGTTTTTCATATTGCAGACCTAATGTTGATTAAGTTTAAAGCGCGATTTTTTCAAAGAAAGACGGCGCCAGCGTAACTGATAAGACAAGTATTTGCTAATCCATGTGGATAGTGTTATCTCAATGAAATTCAGTGTATTTATTGTATAGAGTTATTTATTGATGATATCAGCGTGGGAGCTAGGGTTGTCACACCTGCAGTTCGCGGGAAACGTAACGCACGGGGATTTACCGCGTTCATGGTGACCGATATAGCGTACTCTTATAATGAAAGTAGCCTTCAGGGTTGTTGAAACGTTCTGATAAGACAACGAAATGGCAAATTAAGAAACTAGTAGTTTGTACTCAGTAGAAGTCTAACACTCCACTCCGCTCATTCGCAAAGTGGAAGAGTCTATATTATTATGATTTTCACTCTGCACTTAGCCGGACTTGATCCGAAGTTGCCGAGACGCTGAAAACCGTAAGAAATGGAGATCTAAAAAAAGGCATCATCGATCACCACAAACATTTGCCAAGAAAACTGAGAAGGACATAAAAAGAACTTATGAAAGTAACATAGCTTTAAATACTTGTAACTTCACTCCGTGATAATGACGTGATATTGACATGTGGAAGTATATAATTTACTCAACTCTTCTTTTTTTAAACACTTTCTTGATCAACCCCAAAAACAGGATTTAATCAATGTGTTGATGGTGGTAAAACGCGAGCCTATTCTGAATAAATAAAAAGTGTGGTCAATAAAAAGTGCGATAGTGTTGTGTATACAGATGTTCGCCAGTCTTGCTATGGTGTAGCGTATACCTCAATAAATCCTGGAGGTTACTATGGAAGTCGCTTTGTATTCATAGGTTCAAGAAGATACTTTACATAATTATGTAGTTGGTACAACGGCAAGCAAATGTTTACCAACCAATGTGTTTTAGTTCAAGGCAATAGTGTTTCTAAATTCACCAAAATAGAAATAAACAAATCAAACGAAGTTTGAGTGAATTTTGACGTAAATATTTACATGGAATTGTAAGCGGAAATGTATTTTGCTTGTCGGAGTTGGTTTTTGTCTTTGTTGGCTTTTCAGTAGTTGTACCTAAGTTAAACAAAACTCGGTATCAGGGCCCATAGATAACCCAGTTAACGGCGGGAGGTTTTACACGCGCGCCTCAAAAAGCAGTCAGTAGCAATGACCAAAGCCTGTCGGGTCGCGGAAATGTTCTAACCAGATGGATAGATAGATATATTCTTTATTGTACACCATAACAATAAAACAATAAGGACTTTACAACTAAAAAGGGTGATACAATGGGCGGTCTTATCGCTAAAAGCGATCTTTTACAGACAACCTTTGGATGCATTTGACACAGGAGAAAATAAATACGCGGGTAGTCCACGGTGTATTATTTATCTTTATAAAATATAAAAACATTCTCAAAACATAGGTATACATATAAATATTAAAAAAAAAGATATAAAGATCCTTTACCAGGTTTTTGAAAGACGATAGGGTTTGTGCTTGTCTTACTGACACTGGTAGAGCATTCCACAGCCGTACTGCTTGAGCTGCGAACGACTTACTATAGTAATTGGTGGTGTGACTCGGTACCGCAAGCCTCAAGTTTTCTGATGATCTCAGAGATTTTGCATGTGTGTCATGAAGGAACTTGAATCGTTCTTTAAGATAAATGGGGTTTTAGAATTAAACAGAACACTGCAAAGCAGAGACAAGATGTGTAAGTTCCAGCGAAGACATATTGGAAGCCACTTGAGCTTCATTCGAAATTCGGATACGTGATCATATTTGCGCAAGCCAAATATAATGATGATGAGATGGCCGCAGAACCGTGACCCTAAAACATCAGGAGAGGAAGGAACTGGGTGGGTTTTTAGTCAGTAGAAGTCTGACAATCTCTTCCACTTTACACTCAGAACGGGAGGAAACATTGGATGATATTCCTTGCGAAATAAAAAGGTCGGAACTTTAGTTAGTATACCTATGACGGTCGTAGATGCAGCCACAAATTTTTCCTAAGGACTTTTTATTGATTTCCGATGGTCAAGTCATAGTTCTTCCGTATATTAAGCAGCAAAAGCCTTGTATGGTATAATAATGGCTTAGGTATTGGCTTTGTAATCGAGAGGTTACGGGTTCGAACCCCACCCGTTGCACTTTTGCCGTGAACCCACTCCAGACACAAGCATATTTAGCAAAGTTGGAAGGGTTAACAATATTGCTACATGATAATGTAAAGTCACCCACATTACGTGCTATCTTTAAAAAAATATTACCAACTTACTGGAGCCCTGATCTGATACAGCCAAAAGGCGCACAGCAGACCTCGTAGATTGTAGAAGATGGTGGGACGTACTGGACTAAACTAACGACCAGTGTTTTACTTTGGCCCTGGCGATAATGCAGGCTAACAGTAACAGTACTGGAATCCTGGTTCCAATCTTGGATATACTATACGTAGATTAAGAGGTGCTAAATACGTCACTAAAATCATGAAATAAAACCATGCACATCGTCTATCTTTCAGTGTTGTTTAAATATACATTATATGACATTTTTATATTACAATATAAACGTTATTATATTTTATTAGCAGTTGATTTATTTATGCCTGACTACTGCGCAGCGAACGTGACATAATATTTGAAATCATATAAAAGTATTATCTTCTGATAGTTTTTGTGATATTAATTCTATATTTCGTGTTACTATGAAAACTTTATAATCATTACTGACCTAGGTAAAATTTATACAGAATGTTCTTTTTGAATAGACACATTTGGGTATATGTGCTTTTATTACGTGTAGGATTTTTAATTTTTTTTTTACCCCTATATATACAAATACCCTTATAGGCTGAATATGTTATATTTAATGTTTTTTTTATTGAGTTTTTTACGGAAAAGAATATCTTTAAATTACTTTACAGAAAAAAATTAAAGAAGAAATATATCGATTTGGTGGCTTCATAAAAATAAAAGTGTTTTTTTGAAATTTGTTTTTTTTATAAAATGTTCGACAGAATATCACCGATGAATAATGCATTTATTAAACTCAGGCTACTAGACTCGTTAATACCTATAGAAGGAACCTTCGATCCAGCATAGGATTATTAGAACCTTGGCGGTAAGTAGGTGTAGTTACCATATCTGATACGGTATCACTGACCTCGCTGAATCATGGAAGAAAACTCGCTTTAAAGATATCAGTCATATGGTCCGATAGTATTGTTTTTGTTTAAAATTCACGAAATGTAAAGAAATATTACATCATTTATTACAAGTCAAGTAAAGCGGTTCTACAAGTAAACCTGCCGTAGTCTGTGTTTCCAGATAGCTACAACCTAGGGGTCTTTAAGTCAAGAGTGAATAGGTTACTTTTAGGTAAGCGTGCTCCATCTTCGACCACATCATCACTTACCATCAGGTGAGATGGTGGTCAAACGCGAAACTATTTTCAAAAAAAAAAATGGAAGTGAACCACTGCTTTTTTTTTTTTAATATAGCAATGTGGATTGTGGGTAGAATTCACATTACTAGCAATCTTGTTCATCCCATTTTTCTGGGTGAGAAAATCATCGAAAGACTTCTCCGGCTCTGGGTGGAGCGGAAGGGAGTGTCAGACTTCTACTGACTAAAAACCACCCTGTTCCTTCAGCTGCCCTTAACTTCCGGAGCCGCGGTATCTCGTTAGAACATTCTCGCAACCAAGGTATCTTGTTGACCCCTCCAACTAAGCTAAATATGCTTGTGCCTGTGGTGGGTTCACGGCATTATTGTAATGGGTGGGGTTGGAACCCACAACATCTCAATCACAAGTCCGACCCCTTAGCCTAATGGCTAATAAAGCGTCAATAGATTAATGGGTATTGACACTTCATTAGGTTATTGACTTTGACGATAAATCGTTTGAAACAGTCAAAATAACAAAGATTTCTCTCCTTTACAGTGCATCCCGCACTTAGGAGGTTTTAAATATTAAGCAAGCTATGTCAATTTGGGTCGGAGTTCTATGCAATTTTAATAAGATAACAAGGTCGTTACCATAGAAATGTATGTTTACGCGTATGTCGACTTGTTTGTATTTGAATGTCTGTAAGAAAATAAGCTTACGGTGGGTCATGATTCGAATTCGTCGATTGTACCTATGAGATTGCAGATGAGATTAAAAGAATTCTTTGTTGTGAAAATTATAGTTTCATTCAAATCGGTTTATTCCTTTCCAAGATTATGATACTATGATACTAATAGATTAAATTTGGCATACGGGTAGAACAACAAAGGTATTTTTATTTTTTTAGATTACGGATGAGTCCACTCTCGAATTCGATCACGCCTGCCGAGCAAGCCCAGAGGATGCCTGTTCACTCTTGCTGTAAAAGCTGACGGGTCATATGTGTCACATTTTTCTCTTTGCATCATTTTCGTCTTCGAAGTGAGTAAAGCCGCTGACAGAAGCCAGTGCTGTTCTCAATTGCAAAATAGTGATGTAGAACACAAATTCTTCACCCCAGTTTCGTTGTTAGTCAAACACGAATTAACTTTGGAACACACAAAATAATTAATTGTTTACTTAAACTATTACCCAACAATTTCATAATGGCAACTATGAAAGTTTAAGTTAAACAAAAGCTCGACACAGATTTTCAGTTTTGAGTGATTCCTTCACAAATATTTGTTTAACATTATACCTACATATAACGAAGTAGGTTAATCACATTGCATGATAAGATAGACGTGATAAATTAACCAATAATTGTGATACCAACTTTATGTTTGAAAAGATAAGGTCGAGTTTTCTTTATCGAGTTGAATCTCTTTATTTATACATCAAGAATAAGTAAATAAACTAATTGTGGATATGTCGTGTGAGAAATGAAAGTAACGGTGAAGGAGGTGATTACGTTACTATGTTAGAAAATTGTAGACATACGTAAGTCCGTACTTATACTTTGTGTAAAAATGTTTAAGATGAGTGTGGGGGAAGAGCTGTGATTTATTTGACGGTATTTTTTTTATTTGTTGGCCCTTTGCCATGAGTTTGAAGGTAAATCTAAAAATCTTTCTTCAGAGAACAGATGGGTACAACGAACGCTGGAGTGCTTTAAATCTCCATGGCAACTTGTTCCAATACCATAACATATCTCTTTACTATTCCCCTTCTCATAAAAGAGTTTCACGATTTATTTTACGATTAAAAGAAGTATATGTCTTATAAAGCATTAAAAAACCGACTTCCATATCAAAACACTACAAAGCCAAAAATAATTTTAATTTCGGTATTCGGTGTTATTTTCATTTTTTCACACCGCCTTCCGAAATTAAAATTATTTTTGGCTTTGTAGTGTTTTGATATGGAAGTCGGTTTTATTTTTTTGCAAAAAAGTTTTTATTTTCGCGCTTTTTAGTGGGTCCATTTGTAATTGATCTAGTTATAAAAGCCAAAATGTCAACTACAAAAAATTAAAAACGCGCGAACAAAAAACACAATGCAGAGTAAAGGAAAAGATCGTCAATGTAAATATTTTTTTTTACTTTTGTTGATTTTTCAGAAACGGCTTGTCTGATTTCGATAAAATTTTCATGGGACCATTTGGAAAGTATACCCTTTCCAACAAAAACAGAATTTTTCAAATCGGTTGGCAAGCGACGGAGCTATGCCCGAACAAACATAAAAAAAAAACAAACAAACATCCGAATTGAGAACCTCCTCCTTTTTCAGAAGTCGGCTAAAAATTGGTCCTCAATGCTGTCAGCTGGTTATGTACCCAAGAGACTGGCGGCATTGCCACGTTGTATGGCAATGTTCAAACTTTGGCCAAAGTAAAAGTCAGCCCTTTTTTTTTTTTGGCGTGGTAAAATCATCAAATGACTTCTTCCGCTATGGGTCAAGCGGAAGGGTGTGTCAGATTTCTACTGACTAAAAACCCACCCTGTTCCTTCGGCTGCCCTAAGTTTCCGGGGCTGCGGTAACTCGGTAGAACTTTCCCGCAAACCCCGGCAGGCAGTGGCCCTATGAGGCCCCGTCACTGGTGTTGACAGCTCTTTGAGGCGCGCGTGGAACACGACGCGCCGCCGACCCGGGCCTGGTCCTTACCGGACGGTGAGCGACCCTTGCTCACCGTCCGCAGGCCCGCGCACTTGGATCACGAGAAGTGTCAACCTGCCTTTTCCATTTTTTTAAAGGCATATTTAATTCATGCAACAATATGGAAATATACAATAAATTTAGTTTGGAGAAGAGTAACCTTGGTGTTTCTTACCGGTTCTTCTCCATAGGAAATTACTAATTCAAACCGCAAAGAAGTGCCCCTGTATCTAGTAGTACCTATGAATATATTTTTGAAATTAGAAATTTTTATCCCCTTAAATCCCGACTTATATTACAAATGTGGACTTTTACACTTTTTCGCTGAACTAACTATGAGTATAACCAGTCTATAAGTAACTAGTATTATAGCAATCATTATCAACTTATCACTGATAAAACGTCCAATTGATTACATCCCCTGAAATGTCCATCGCTTGAATTTATAGTCACTATTAGCTAAGTAGAGAATCTGTGATTAGAAGAGAAAATATTACCAAGGAACGACCATTTAGAGAACCCATTACAAGTAGTGCGTGACAAGCTGCTCACAAATCCCTTCTAAATATCCAAATTAAAGTAAAAGACCCGAAGAAGTGTCAAAAAATAAATTAGGCGTAATAATTAGTGATAAGTGAACCATTTCCTGAATCATGACCTCGACAATATGGTGATAACCCGTATCAACAAAGTAATTATAACTGTAAATAAATATAGGGTGGCCATCTTGGAAGTTTACAACTTTCAATAATATTTTTTTTTCGTATAAGATGGTATCAGGGTTTGCTCAGAGATAACACGACCGACTTACGGTATGTAATTTATGCGTAATCAATACTCTCATAAAACGGTGAAAAAAAATAAACATCGTGAGGAAAACGGCATGTCCTAAAGCCAAGAAATCGAATAAATATCGACGCTCCCAACCGGTAATCAAAAAATGAAAATTTTACAGGAGCAAAGACTGACTTTACTGATTTTATCAAAAATGTTTTCAACGAGTAGGACTATTGAAGTCACTGATGTATTAAATGAAATCTATTTTTTTTGCAAAATGTAACTGTGTCATTGATATGAAATTCTTTTTATTCCAAAACCTACTTATTTAAGACTAGCTTTTGCCTGCGACTTCGTCCGCGTGGAATAGTTACTTTGGGCTAACGTTAAATTTAACCCCGATTTTGAAACATTCTTCATTGGCGCTCCGCTCCTATTGGCCTTAGCGTAATGATATATAGCCTATAAGCCTTTCTCTATAAATTGACTATTTAATTTAAAAATAATTTTTCAATTCGAACCAGTAGTTCCTGAGATTATCGCGTTCAAACAAACAAACGAACTCTTCAGCCTTAAATTATTAGTATAGATAGCTGTTGCCCGCGACTTCGTCCACGTTTCCGTCGTTTTTTGTAAAAAAAAGTAGCCTATGTCCTTCCTCACGGTTCAGTGATTTTGATGTAACAGACAGATTAACCTTCGTAATTTAGTAGGGAAATATAATATGTCAATCTATAATACTGTTGAAAAATATCGCAATACCGAACCGCACAATATTATTGTTAATAGTTGTGCCCGCGACTCCGTCAGCGTGTAACTCCTTGTGTGTTATTAAGTTAATGTATTGGTAATATTGTTTAGATCACGTTCTCATGAGGCTTAAGTACCTATAGAACGAAAATACTTCAGCGCAAAGCTTCCGGGTAAACTATGTTGAAAGTTGACCCGTCCGGCACGTGAACATAAAGATTTCTAGAAATGCTAACCCGGTAAAGAGCGACGTACAACTGACCATGCGAGAAACAACTGACACCGAGATCTACTCCAGCAACACGAAAAGTCTGCCCTTGAGCCTTATTAATTGTCATTGCATAACACACCGATACTGGGAATTGCGTTCTTTTAAATTGGAATGGAAAATTATTTGGTATTATGGGAATTCTGGGAATAAAGACGGTTTCTCCTGCACCGCAACCTGTTAAAATTTGAGCCTCGATTATATTTTGTTGCAACTGGGTTACTTTTAGTCGAGTTCCATTGCAAAGTTGTGGTGGTTTTAAATTTCGGATCAGAATAATAATCAGAAAGCTTCGAACTGCTAAGCTATCGGGAGTTACACGTGTTATTGTGAGTCAACCATAAAAGATAGATATATGCTGTCGTGGGATATTTTTTATATAAGTTTAAGGAGAACATTTCCGTCATAAATGATTTCTATGTAGCTTTAACCATTAAGGTTGCACTCGCGACGGAAGCTTAAAAAATGGAGTAACTTCTCCCGTTTTCCCAACATTTCCCTTCACTGCTCTGCTCCTATTGATTGTAGCGTGATGAAAAGTATACTATAACCAGCTCAGGAGTATGGAAAATAATTGTACCAAGTTTCGTTAAAATCCGTCGAGTAGTTTTTGTTTCTATAACGGTTATACAGACAGACAGACAGACAGACAGACAGACCGACAGACAGACAGACAGACAGACAAAAATTTTACTGATTGCAATTTTGGCATCAGTATCGATCCCTAATCACCCCCTGATAGTTATTTTGTAAATATATTTCATGTACAGAATTAACCTCTCTACAGATTTATTATAAGTATAGAAGAAAAAAAATTAAATACCCAAAATTATACAACGTGTAATTTAAAGGTTATAGGTATACGTACCAAGTTCATGGCTTCTTTGGATGATAACAAACGATATGGCAAAGGTTTTGTAATCCTAAGTCTACGTGTGTAGAACTTATTACAAATTTCAATACACAATACCAGAGACCGAATTTTTCAAATTAAGAAAAACGAAAAGAATTATCGTGTTATTGGCAAGTGACGTGGAAAGTTATTGACCCTCGTAGTGCTGTGACACGTTTGTTATGATTGGTATTCAAGATATATATGAAACCAATAATTTGGTATCAATTCTTTGAGTCAGTTATTTTGTGCTGAAACTGTGCATAGAGACTCCATACCAGATGTTGTCTTCAGCCCTTTTGGATAGGTATGGGGTTTCCGTTACACGTTGTATAAGGTAGTGTCGCCGAAGATGGCCCGGCTCCTAGGATAGCCCACTTTAAAAAAAATACAGTTATGATTATTCGAAACATTTGAAATTTCGCGGGTTTAAACTACTAGTACCTAAGACAATAGTGCAAGTCAGTTTCATTACTGGCGCATCGCCATTTTGAAGACAGGTGATAGTTTGCTCGGTAATGTCAAGACGATGCACGTTTTATAACCCCCATTAACTAAATTCTTTTGAAAATTAACAAATTTAAAACAAATCTCTTTGCTGTAAACTGTGAAAATTCATATTTAATCTATTTATCAGCGAATGACTGGTGAGTGTTATTATTTTATTTCCTTTTTTTTGTATTTTTACGAGATTATACCCCACCCGGGTGTAATTTCCTATCATGGCCCATAATATAATTCCCGAACATAGCCCGGGCCTTTCTAGGATTATTGAAATGTAGTATTAGTATATTTTTGTGTTTGTTTTTTTTTAAGTTTGTCTGCGCATATTTCGGAAACTGTGTTGGATTGCAATAAATCTCGAATTAGGTACCTTTTTTAGGCAATTAAAGTTCTGATTAAGCTATTAAGTAAATTCACTTTTGAGATTCTTTTCAGATTAATTTTTTGGGAGTGTACACACTCAATTAAAGACAGTAGCGTCTAATTTGTTTTAATTAATTAAGTATATTTTGATTGATATCAAAGTTAATTTTCAGTATTCCTTAGATAGCCCACCCATTCGAATGACATTTAAAAAAATAAACAGTAAAAAAACTGATTTATTTAAATTTTTGAAAAGTTACTTTTAAAGTTGATTTCAAAGTTACATTTTATTTTATTCAGTAGTTTTTTTTTATTTTATAGTTGATTTTTATTTTGATAGATTTAAGATTTTTTTTTTAATTTTTGGTTGGTTATTTACCTTTTATGAATAATGTTATGAGAAGGATGTGTTTTTATTTTGGTGTTTTATGTTAAAAGTGTTTAAGTGTTTATAATGATTATATTTTCATTAATATTTTTCGGGCCATCTTCAGCGACCAGCCTCCCAAGATAGCCCAATACCAAGTTTCAAAAAAGTGTTTACATTTGTGTTAAAATGCCAAAAGCTGTACTACTATTTCACATATTTTGTTACTCAAATAAATATATTACAACTTCCATTATGTTTTTTCTTTAGTTTACTTATCTGCAAGATTTTACGAGGGTTTGAAATTAAGCGGGCCTTCATTGGCGCCTTTACCTTACATAAAATATCATGACTGTGTGTCATGATATCTTTGTAAGTATCGGTCCAGTCCATAGATGTCAAATTTGACATAACAGCATAAAGCCCATAATGGCACATTACCGAGTTGTTGCTTGGGGAGATCGATTTATAATATCCACCAAACTGCACTAGGCCTGCGTGGTTGATTATGAACCATTCCCTCTCAAAGAGAGGATGCCTGTGTCCCAGAGTAGGAACGTTAAAGACTGATTATAATATAATTCAGCATTGGCGGTTGTCTTAAGGTGTGTCCAAACATAGAGCGGCAATCGAGCGCGGCTGCCGCGCTCGGCCCGCCGCCCTGTGTTTAGACGACTGCCGCGCAAACATTACTCGGCTTTATCCTAACTAGAGCACAGCAGAAATGTGTCCTAGAAATGCCACGTGTTGCTGCCGCGCTCTTGCTGCTCAATGTTTGGAATGCAATAGATAACAGCCCTACACACAAAACAAGCACAAACCCTATCGTCTGTTAAAACTAGGTATAGGATCTTTATATCCCTTCTTAAATTGTTGTTATTATGTATGTCTTTGTTTCTTTTTTTTAATATTTATAGTGTATATATATGTTTTGAGAATTTTATTTATTGTTTTTATATTTTATATAGATAAATAGTACACCGTGGACTACCCACGTATTTATATTTTCTCTTATGTGTCAAATCCATCCAAAGTTTGTCTGTAAAAGATCACTTTTAGCGATAAGACCGTCCATTGTATCACCCTTTTTAGTTGTAAAGTCCTTATTGTTTTACTATTATGGTGTACAATAAAGAATATATCTATCTATCTAGATTTCAGTCTGTGGGTTTCAAAATTAGTCCGGAAAGAACAGTGAAGGTATTAGAAGCATAATTTCCACTTCTCTCCTTAACTTGGTCACCCTATATTTAATTTATATAACAGTTCAATTTTCTGATTCGTGCGCAAAATGAGTGAGATAAGCAATGGATCGTAGTTGGTATGGTACGTTACCAACTGTAGTGGTTAGTTAGCTAACAACTTGGTAACTATCAACCACTACAGCTGGTAACGTGTGTAGGAACGGATAACCTTGTGGTTTTGTGGTCTCTAATCAACGTTTAGTTTTTGATTTTTTGAATTCTAAAACAATTTTTTTTTAATAGGTCATTAGGTTGTTGGTCAATGGCGCTTTGGTGATAATCTTGTTATCTTACCAAAAAATTAATAATATTTTCCCTGATTGTGTGGCCACGATTCTATATTATTATGTTTAGGCATATCATTATTCATACCATATTTATTTACTAACTACCTTGTTGGTCTAGCCGTTAGCCAGATCTCTCCAGTCGTGTCGGATTGCCGTCCCATCGGACTAAGAGAGTAAAGGAGAGAGAGTGAGAGTGACTCTATACCTGTAATACTTGTGTACTATAATAACTCCTGCGCAGATGACTAATCTCCACTGAAATTGGCCGCCATGGCCTAAATCGGTTAGGAGGACAAACTTTTACACAACACGTAACAGAAACCCCATATATATCCAAAAGGACTGAAGACAACATCTGGTACGGAGTCTCTATGCAAAGTTTCAACTCAAAATAAGTGACTCACAAAATTGACACCCAAATTATCGGTTTCATGTGTTTCTTGAATACAAATAATAACAAACGTGTCACAGCACTACGAGGGTAATAACTTTCCACGTCACTTGCCAATAAAACGATAATTCTCTTCGTTCTTCTTAATTTGAAAAATTCGGTCTCTGGTATCAATGTATTGAAATTTCTAATAAGTTCCACACATGTAGACATAGGATTTGAAAACCCTTGCCATATCGTTTGTTATCATCCAAAGAAGCCGTGCACTCGGTATGTATATACCCTTTAAATTACACGTTGTATACAAACTCGCACCACTGCTCTCAAAACTTGTAGAAAAATACGGAGACATGCGACATCCGCGGACCCGCACTCGGCCCACGTGGTGGATGGCCCATTCCCATAACGTAGAATAATTTAGACATTATTTTACCTAAACTATCAAAACTAAAATATACAGTCAAAAAATTCTTCCTAAATGCTGTCGGCTGGTGTTGTGCCCAAGAGATCGGCGGTATTGCCACATAACAATGCTTATCATCTGGCCAAAGGAAAAGCCTGGGTGACGGGAAGTGTACCTATAACTATATATTATTTCTTTCACTTCCAAAACTTAATTAGAGAAAAAGAATTACTTACATTTTTCATATCCACATCAGTTCATCAGTTGTGCTCATTAAACGCCAACAGTCGCGTGCACTGACCAGTTTGATTCAAATGAACTAATGTATTTTTAGGCACAATAATTGCATGGATAACTTATAACTGTTGGCGACATGTACACCTTTTTGTAAACGTTTTTATTTGAATAAATTATTAATATTAAAAATAATAATTATTATTATTAATGTCTAGGCATTATGTACCATCATCCCGTGTTAAACACCCCTAACATATACGTACTACGGAGTAATGTCACAGCGTTTTATGACTAGGGATGTGATATCGATTTTTAATATATCGATGTTTTTCGCATTACTTACAGTTAGGTATCTCGCGCTTAAAGCTACGGATACCGTTTGAACGGTTTATTCTGTAAAATAAAACGCCCAAATATTATAGATACTGTTTATGTTATTTATTTACACTTCATGCACATAGGTACAAAGGCGGTCTTAATACTTTAGGCATTCTTTATCAATCCACCACGGGTGGTGAAGAGATAGTGTGGCAGGATCAATAATTTTGCGCTATAATACTACTTATTTTAATTATGTCTATACATTTTTCCGTAGGCATTAGTAGCCCGAAACAAAAGTATAAATAAATAAAAATAATTATCATCTTACGTAGCCCGTAAGTTAATAATGTATATAATATTTTTTATAATATAAACCCACCAAAATGTATAACCCTTTCGGATGCCCTGAAGATTGTCATGCGGCTGACGTTATCCTTCACACAAGCCACGATCTTTGACATGTCAATGAGCAATTGATACCATCTATCAATCCGGCCTTTGGTCCAACCGTCAGACCCTGGGGAAAAAGAAAATATTTATTGAGCGTCGTAGCTGTAAGTGACTCACAGGGTAAATAATTGCATTGTTGATTTCATTTAAAAGCTGCAATAAGTAAAAAACCGACACTATAAATTCAAAGTTATCGATACTTTTTCGCGTTCCTATTTATAGCAAGTAGTAAACGTTGCAAACGACGCCTCACACGCAATGCATGACGTAAAACCGTTGCACTGCGATCCCTCAGGAATGGCGGGAGTGCAAAATTTGATTTACGACCTTACCTTTGAAGATCGAATCCTGTTAAACATGGAACGCATGATGGCGGAGATTTTTAGTTCGTTCTAAGTTTGAGATTCGCTTGGTTAACGGTTAAAGTGGTTGGTAATATAACTTTTTTATTTGGACTATGAATATCTTCCTTTCTTCCAACTTAATGCCTTATATCTATTACTCAAAGTGTATGAACATTTGAACAATGAATTTTAAATATACAACGTGTAATTTAAAGGGATGCATACCAAGTGCATGGCTTCTTTGGATGATAACAAACGATATGTCAAGGGTTTTGTAATCCTAAGTCTACGTGTGTAGAACTTATTACAAATACCAATGACACACACTGATACCAGAGACCGAATTTTTCAAGTTAAGGTGAACGAAGAGAATTATCGTGTTATTGGCAAGCGACGTGGAAAGTTATTGACCCTCGTAGTGCTGTGACACGTTCGTTATGATTGGTATTCAAGAAATATATGAAACCGATAATTTGGTATCAATTCTTTGAGTCAGTTATTTTGAGCTGAAACTGTGCATAGAGACTCCATACCAGATGTTGTCTTCAGCCTTTTTGGATAGATATGGGGTTTCCATTACACATTGTATACATATTTCTTTATTGGCGGAGATGACAACTATTTAATTAACCTGCTTTAACTTTACGTAATTATAATTTTGCCAGTTATTAGTTGATTACTCCTAATCATAAGTTTCGTAGTTTAGTAGGCAAGTACTACGGAAGCTTTTACTAATATTTCTTATGTCGCATCAACATGGTGCAGCTATACATTGTTGACACCTTACGGTAAATAATAACCACTGAAAAAAAATTAACATTAAACCAGATAACAATAGCTTTTAAGTCTTTTCCCAACGAAAAACGGGATCGGCTTCTACAGGGATGCAACTGAGTACCAGAATTTCTCCCAACTGGGCAAGTTGATATCCAAAACCCAGTAGCTGGGTAACACGATATCTCTTAGCGAGTCTGGTGTCAGATTTTCTGGCTTCTGACTAACCGTAATGACTGTGAAAGATATACAAATAGCAGCCGAGACCAAGTAGCTTTCTGCCGGCTTCTGTGTTCCCTGCCACTTATGACCTTTCAGCCTTTAAAGCAAGAGTGAATAGGCATCTTTTGGGCTCACCACTTTCACCGTAGACCTCATCAAAGATAAAAAAAAAATTGGCCAAGTGCGAGTCAGACTCGCCCATGAAGGTTTCCGTAGTAACTATAATAATATAATATGTAATTTATGTAACGAATAGAAAAAACCTTAAAAATTTCTTAAAACTAGCTTATTTACATTTTTACAACTACGCTAAATAACTTTGTTTTTCATAGTGTTTGTATGAATTATAAAGTTATATTTGCGGTTCTATAAAATATGCTGTATCTCAAAAACTGCTGACCCGATTTCGTTCAAACCAATTTTGGTTGAAAGTTTACATTAAGATCTACAGAAATATATTTTTTTTAGATTTTTCACTCCATTATTATAGAAGTTAGAGGGGAGGACATACATTTTACCACTTTGTAAGCTTATATCTTTTAAACGATCGACTTTATGAAAAAGTGGTTTTAGAAACCCTTATATCATTTTTAAAGACCTGTCTATAGATATCACACACGCATAGGTTTCATGAAAAAAAAAAATTTCAGTTCTAGTTCCATGTATGGGGATCCCCCTTTATTTTAGATATTTTTTTTTTTTTTTTCTTAAAATCCGAAAGCGGTTCACAGAATACATCTACCTACTTAGTTTCACATGTATAGTCTTAATAGTTTCGGAATAAAATAGCTGTAACATCGGACGGACGGACAGACAGACAGACAGACGGACAGACATATCGAAACTATAAGGGTTCCGTTTTGCCATTCGGCTACGGAACCCTAAAAACGGCGTTCCATCATCCATCATCCACGGATCGACCTCGTCAAGCGTCGCTTACCCTTGAAGCTCGACCCGTTCCGCTGTTATAATTAGGTCAAGAGTTCATCAGAACATCATCTTAAAATACAAGACAAAATCTTTTGCAAAATCAATTTTTATTTGCATCATCTCAGCTGAGCCGTCTGAATGAGCAACAATACAAATTTTAATTGACAAACTAACATAATAGTTAACTCAGTGAATGGCAGCGAGGCAGCTTTGTGCAGCTAAATAAGTTATTTGTTCCGTCTGCCCACAGACCACGGCCGCTTCTAGAGAAGGCGTGTGAGAATAAAGTGAGATGTTGTAAAGTTATTTTGCAACCATTTCGACCCCAACCGTTGTTGGGGTCGAAATGGTTGCAAAATAACTTTTTTCAAACTGACAGCCAAAGTTTTCTCAAAATTGTGAGAAATTCCTCTGGATTATAACATTAATTAATATTTTTCTGAAAGCTTATATTTATGTATCTACAGAATAAAAATATCGCCACTTTAGAATTCGACTGTCGTAAAATTCAAGTTGTGCAAATTTCTTGACATTCCTCTTGTTTTGTGTAGCATTATTATTACAGCTAAGGAGTGCAATTCCCTGCCAGTCTCTGTTTCCTGATAGCTATAACCTGGGCGTATTTAAGTTACTTCTAAGCAAGCGTGCTTCATCTTCGACCGCATCATCGCTTAGCAACAGGTGAATTTGTGGTCAAACGCGAGAATATCAAATAAAAATATTTTTAAAGTCAATAGTATGAGATATGTATATGAAGCCGTTTGATCTACGCCTGATCTCAAATCGTGTCATACAAGACTAATCAAGAGTGCCGATAGAGGCCAAGCAGGGGCGTCTGCGCACATACAAATCAAACGAAAGCCTAGTCCGCAGACGGACCGCAAACACCAATATTAGGTGAGGACTATTGCCCAGTCTAGAGTCTCCGTGTTCTATGGTCTAGCCGAAGTAGAAGCTAAGTAAAGTGATACTTGAACAACGGTCGAGTCTTCCGAGAGATTGTTAAGTTAAACTTTGATGTGTTTGCGTTTACCTTGGATTTTCGGAGATTTAACATGGAACTCTTGGTATGATATTAAGACGTCTAATGGGATTTATGAGAACAAAGGTGTTATAATTGATTTAGTGGAGATTATTAATACTTAAATTAATGTTTGCAAGGGATTTCAGAGACTATACGAGCAGCGCCCGGCTAATCGCGTCGATCTACGACGACGAAGTCAAACAACATAAAAGCGTTTAAAAACTAACATGACAGTTAACAGTCGTCAATATTTCTAGATTTTTTAAAACTATCGAAAAATTCACACCGCTCTTTTATGAAGAAAAGCCTTGAATATTCTTCAAAAACTATAATATTTACTCATTTTTTTGCACCTCAATTTGTTAAAGCAAAAATTTGTAAAAGCGTCAATAGCCTAATAGATGTGTCGGACTTGTGATCGAGAGGTCACGAGTTCGAACCCCATCCATTACACTTTTGCCATGAACCTACTCCAGACACAAGCATATTTAGCTTAGTTGGAAGGATTAACAAGATTGCCAGTAATGCGAATTCTACCCATATTAGGTACTAGTTATCTTTATAAAAAAAGCTAAGTACCGTACAAACCGGGCACGCCGCAATTGCGGCGGTAAGACCCCTCTTTGAGAAGTGGCTAGATCGGCGTCACGGCGTCCTGACCTACCGCATGACACAGGTCCTCACCGGACACGGAAGTTTAGGGAGGTACCTGTGTCTGATGGGGAAGGAAGAAACGCCTGGGTGTCACCACTGCGAGGGTCGCCCTGAGGACACAGTAGAGCATACGGTGCAAGACTGCCCCGCTTGGGCAGAGCACCGACGTGTCCTCACGGCGGCGATAGGCGGAGACCTCTCGCGCCCGGCATTGGTCGAGGCCATGCTGCGGGGCGAGAGGGAGTGGGAAGCGGTCGCCTCCTTCTGCGAAGCAGTCATGCTTCCGAAGGAGGAGGCGGGCCGTGTGAGGGAGAGGATAGCGTCCTCCCTCCAGCCCAGCCGCAGTGGTAGACGCCCACGGCGTCGGACGTCGGCCGACGATCTCCGGCCACCGTAGGCGCGGGCATGCGGACAGCGAGTAAAGGGCAACTCGCTGTCCGACCATGGAACATGCCCGGGTCGACGGCGCGTTGTGTTCCAAGCGCGCTTCTAAGAGCGTCTGCAACATGACGAGGCCCCCCTGTAGAGGGCCGAAGCCTGCCGGGGTCGTGGGACTTATCCTATTACCGTGACCCCGGTACGTAAAGGGTTATTGAAGGAACACCGTGGATTTTAGTCAGTAAAAGTCTGACAGTCCCTCCCGCCCTGCCCGGGGTGGGAGGACTTATTTGATAATTTTACCACGATAAAAAAAGTAGGTACCGTACAAACAAACAATATAAACAACAATGCATCAAACAAGACACACAAATCATTAAGCAAACATTTAAGGCACACTTGCACCGGATGGTTGCATAACTTAAAATGTGGGTAGTCGCACAACGCACCGCCGAAACAAACAGGGCGAGGAACAAAACGACGCGCGCGCATCTGCATGTTTGCACTAAATTAGCGATGACGCCGTCGCTGTTTTCCCACACATTACAACTGCGGACGGTCTGCAGAAATATTCTCGAATGATTAATTGATATTTAATTGGAGATGACATTTACTTTAAAGGTTTACAAATGGGTTAATTTCGGAAAAAAAAGCAGTTATTTTTCACTATCTGTTATTGATAACTTAAAATTGATAGGAAAACATTCAAATCGATATCCTTTTTCAAGTGTTTTAAGACGGTTCTACTTTTTATGAGTTATCGTAAGGTATAAATATTCTTATGTATGTCCTTAGTATTTTGAGTTTATAGTTTCACATTTTTTTCGTGTAAAAAATGTTTTAGTCCGATAGTTTGGTATTCAAATTACCGGACTTCTTATTTTCTGAAGATTGCGAAAAATAAAGTAAAATGAATAACTGGAATGAAATACGAAAAAGGATCTGTATATAATTATGGATACGAGCCATACCAAATATTTTATTCAAACTATGATATAATTAATACTTCATAAAAATAATTTGGATTTGATTTCATTCTGATTCCATTCTGTATTTGCTTTAATTAATATTTTGCTCACAAATTATTATTTCTAACCTCAAAGAATATTTATTAAACGACAAATAATAATGATGCAAAAGAAAATAAATGTAGACGAGTATTGTTGAACCGTTTAACCTGAAATATGTAGGACAACAAACTTCTGAAGAATTGCTGTCTAAAAATATTAGCCGTTGTCTTCTCGTTTTGGAGAGTGCATTCTTGACACACTAGGCAAACTGACAAAATGTTTTGTATTTTGCTGTAGTATTACTTTGAAATGTTTTTCTTCTTTGTATTTGTTGTTATTTTTCGTGACAGAAAAAGTTATTCTTTATTATTTCGTATTAAGAAGTGGGCAATGTTACGGTGACTTCTTCATTTATATTAAATATAGCTGCGCACCGTGGCTCCGCCAGCGTTAATAAATTATAGCTTATGAGTTATTCTGATATATGTATAAGCTGTATAAAGTGTCATCAAAATCAATTAAGTTGTTTTTGCGTGAAACAGTAACAAACATTCGTTCGTCCGTAAATCCACAAAATTCAAAAAAGGTCCCAGATGCTCGACATCCGTGCTTGCGGGAAGGTTCTAACGAGATACCGCGGTCCTGGAAGTTAAGGGCAGCTGAAGGAACAGGGTGAGTTTTTAGTCAGTAGAAGTCTGACACTCCCTTCGGCTCCACCCGAAGCGGGAGAATTCATTCGATGATTTTCCCACCCGAAAAAAATCAGATGCTCGACATGTTCGTTTCGGGAGAAATGTGAGCTTGCTACCATGATTATATTGTTAAACAGAGACATAACTATCCTTTCTCTATAGCTTCGTCCCTCTCTCGCAACGGACTCGCACTTACACTGAGTTTTTTTTTGGTTTCCTTACCAGGGTAGTCAGGAAACACCGACCTCATCTAGTTTAAATTCACAAAAATCTATAAGTTTTATTTAATAACCAATTTGCAAAATTCTCGACCTGAGACGCATTAGGTCTGATGTGGAATTTTACAAGTTTAGAGGAGAGCCAGAAGAAAAATATTGACAAATTCGTGTCAAAACTTTTGTTTATTATCGACTAGGCTAACAAAAATAGTTTAATATTTTAGATAAGTCATCTACCTTTGTATCAGTATAGTAATAAAACCAGTCACAGTAAAATAAAAATATTTTATTAGTCAAAAACAATTTTTTGGTGACATCCAACCTTATGCTTGTACAGAGTTATTAAACGACGAATGCTTTTAATTATATTTACTGATCCAACTTTATGCCTGCAATTTTTTAGTAAATTCAATGCGTAGTTTAAGCTTTTTTAAAACATGTAACTTTATGTTTGGCCAAAAATAAAAATTTTGTTACGTCGGATCTTATAATGTATCTATTTATTAGGCATATAAATGAATCATTATTAAGTCCATAAGCTCGAAGTTAACAAAATAAAATTAAAAATAATAAAAACTTAAACATTATGACTTTCAAACTTGTTTTTTAAACTAAAAAAATTAAAAAAGAATGGAAACAAACAAATTTAATCCACTTCAGGAAAATCTGCCTGACTCTCGGAATGTTTTAATTTTTTATAATATGTGTGGAATTCCTGTGGAATCCACTGCAAAAGACTCATCAAATCATTATATTTTGCCGTTGATATGGGCTTTTCAATTTGACTTACACTAGGTAAATGTTCAGGGAACTGAATTCGCTTAGAAGCATTTCGGATGAAAGATATTTCAGTAAAATCTTCTTCAAAAGTATTTTTATAAAATAACATTCCGGGCTGGTCTTGTTTAACCTGAAGCCAAACACATTCTGATATTTTAAAATCTTTACCATCTTTATTCTTCTTTCTGAAAACAAAAGGACCATTTTTCTTATATAAAGACGTAACGTCTTTAAAATTATGAAGCTGCATATCATAGACGTTAAAAGTTCTTCTTCCACCACAAGTTCGAATAAACTGAGACCAGTCTCGAGGTATCGCAATCTGCATTGTTTTCAATTGTTTTTTCTTTTTTTCGATTTGTGAGTGTATTTGATCGACTTCCATGTGTGTATGACCCTTCAGCATAAATTTGTGGTTTATTATTTTCAGCTGGGGATGTTTGTGCAATATCCACATGTAAGCCATCACGACCATCAAATTTCGGTTTTGGCCCGCACAGTTATCAGACCACAGAGTTAATTCCCTCACGTTAGTAAGATTTTCATAATTTTCTTCAACCCATCGAATCAGGCAAGACGCTATTTCGTTTCCTCCTCTGCCACCTATATTTTCAGACCATAACATGTTTGCAGCTCTATTAGCTGTAGAATCAAATATTGTCAAATTTAATGTCCAAAGCTTTCGTAGATAAAAAGATTTACTATTAGTTAAATTCGGTGTAGCCAAACACTTCTGCAAATCAAACATCAATACTTTTTTTTTGCCTGAACTTGATTCTGCTTCTTTTTTGTCATTTCTCTTCAAGTTATATCTTTCTTCAGCAGTCTTAGCATGAACTTCCTTTTCTTTTTCTATATTTTTTTTCAGCTCTTCATCCACAACATCTAATAGCCTTCTCTCAAATGCATCGCAATCATCACAAGTGTCGACCGACGGTAGTTTGAAGCTTAAATTGAATTTGGTGTTGAAAATGTTTCGGTACAACCATTCTTTGGCTACCAAATTCGGAGGGATCTCTGTAGATTCCATTCTTTCTTTATACTGTTTATACATAGTAGGGATATTCAAGTCCGGTCCCAAAAATTTTCGTCCGCTCTTTTGTCGTGAATAATGACTCTCATAACATGGATATAAGTTAATATGATCTATCACTGATTGTACTATCACATCTGAAGTTTTATTACCAGGAATATGCTTTCCCCTCTGATCTGGAGCTACCAACCCTCCATCGAGCTGTTTCTCCAAACTCACCTTAACAAACTTTTCTCCTATAGCTAGCGTGTTAAGAAACATATTCCGGCATATTTTTTCGCTCTTAGAATTTACAATAAGTCTATATTCGTATGTAAATTTCCTTCGATCAGTATCTAAGTTCCCAGTTGTTCTCATTGTGTGTTTTTGTTTTTTTGTGACGTTAGAGGCTATAAACTGGCGACGTTGATCCCAATTGGTACATTTTTTCCAAAATTCATTAAATATTTGTATTCTTGTTTCATTAGACACTTTTTCGTAACATTTAGATTTACATTTACATGGAGGTTTCATTTCACGACCGTCTATTTCAGGGTTTTTTTTTGCTACAGTTGAATGATAGGGAGAACCTTTTAGCCTTGCAATTTTAGCCGCAACTCTTTTCCATTTAGTTACGTTTTTAACTTTCTTTCTTGTGTTAGATTTTGAAGGGACTACTGTAACGATCTGCTGTATGTCTTCATTATTTCTTATTTGTTTGTCATCTGGTATATAAACATTCCCATTCATATCTGCGACCATAATTCCGTTCGAGTTAATTGTATCTTCATTCATAGTAGTATCAGAAATATTACCACTTTCATCAAAATGGGTTACAATTAAAAAACCTGGAGAATGGTCTCTGTCTGTTAAATTACGGTTTTCAATGTGATCATTCTTATTAGCAGATGTACTCGCTCTTACTTGAATCAACATTATATTATTGGAATTCGTACTATTAGTATTCGTACCTTGATCAAATACCGAAGATTCATTAAGATTATCTACCGACGAATATACAGTAGGGATTGTTGGTGGAGTCATTGCAGCAAAGAAACGGTCGTTTTCTTTAGGACTTTCACTAAAAACTGAAGTTGCAGATATAATTTTGTTTCGTGGACCTAAAAGATCGTCTAAAGTGATTAAATTAATATCTTCATTATTTGCCACTTTAGCTTGCCTTTCAGGTGATTTTTCTGAAAAAGAAAGCTTTCTTTTCACCTTCAAAGACTCCGATAGAACTAACACTTTTTCTGGCGAACCACTGACATAGCTGCCATCCGAAAGATCTTCTGGTTCGTAAGTCTTGTCTTTAACGCTATCATCAGTATCATAATCGGAAAATTCTCGTCCAGGATCTGTAACATAATAATATTATTTTACGTAAACACAACCAATATTTTCAACATAAATTTAGTAAATGAAATGAAAATACTTGTTTTTTATTTCTGTAGGCATAGTGCAAGAAGGTACAGTTAGTTATTATACTGGAAGCCGAATCCAACATGTTGGAAGAAAGGCTAGACACACATACATTCATAAAACAAGAAGTAGTAGGTAAGTAAAAGTATTTACCTAAACAAGCACTTTCAAATATACGCGCATTGACTTCATGTCTTGTCTTCTCATGACAATAACAGCTTGGCCCAGCAATTGGATTCTCGTACAGATTTCGTATGTCGTCCTCTACAAAAACAAAATAATTTGATTATAATTTATATACCTACTTATACCGATTTGTTTCTTAAACGAGTAGGAAGAAATTCACTTACCGGCCACTATAGCACCTGTATCGCTAGCTTTAGCTTCATTACTACGGGACTGAATTAAATTTCGAAGATTGACTAGTTTGCGTCGTTTATTGAGTAATTGGGTGAACATAACATCCTGCAAAAAAAAACAACGAAGATATACCTAAGTTCACAAGACATTTAAATGAGTGCCTACTATATATAACCCATAAAATATCACTAATCCACACCAAACGACTTGACAATATAAAATCTGTAGGTACCTATTTACAGGTTTTGTACTCACCTGATCTTCGCCATCCATTGTTTAGTATATTAAGTACTTTATAATTCTTTCAGTCACCACTAATTCACCCACAAGCAATTAAATAAATCAAAAGTCATTAAATTCACTAATAATTCGGCATAATAATAACAACTCGCGCGCGAGTAACAAGACTTGTAATGGTCTGTGCTTGTAAACAAAACGCACGTGCCACGCGTTCGGTGCTATGCGCTGATAGGTCAAGCCACAGTGGCGCCGAAAACGGCCGAGTGACCGGCGATAATGTCCGATGTCATTCTACCGCGTCGGTGTGCGTTCACGAAGTCAATGGAATAGTGTTTCTTCTTCACATAGGCATTTCTGTACAACGACAAAGTAGCACTTTTTAAAGGCATAAGGACTAATTATGTTTGTAGACCTTAACCAAACAAACAAAATTTTCGGGCCATAACGCTATATCTCAAGGTACAACATCTGATTATTTAATTTCAAGAGGCATAAAGTTATATCTGACAATACGTATTATTTTTACCAACAATCCTTGTAGGATAAAGTCGAATGACAAAATAGTCCCTTCGTTACGCTTAAAATAATTTAAAAGCATAAAAGCTGAAGTCAATATTCGACCTTCTAATTAAACCAAAATTTAAGGCATAAATACTGTAGTTGCTATTAACCCTTATTCCACAATATAAATTTGGAAATTCGACAGATTCGACCTTATGCATTTGTATTATTATCAGAACAAAAAGAGATAGAATTATGATTGTTATATGCATAGAAAGAGCGCGAGATACTGGTTTCAGCCGACTATTAAAGTTATTTTACTCTGATGTCGACATTCGACCTTATGCATCTCAGGTCGAGAATTAATATCATATAAGTACTCATTTATTAAAATTACCGCCATCAAACAATCAATCTTCCTACTTCGTAAAATGTATAAGTTTAGAAAACAATGTTGTACTACTTAGTAAGTAAACCGTACTAAACTCAAGACAAGCAATAAATCAATTACAAAGATGGGACAAATTAATCGCACACTTAATTTGCTGTCTCATCCTGTACAGGATGCTATTCCCGCTCACTTAGTTCTGGCAAATAAAACTAAGACAGTCTATCCATGTAATGAATGGGCCTCATTTGCCGACCGGCCCGTGTGCTGCAATCTCTTATACATTTTGTTACTTACAAACATGGCATTTTGAGGTTATTTAAGGCGGTGTGTATCTGTAGATATATACCAGTAAATTACATATATATTTGTCAAAAAATTTATGAAAATATATAAAAGAATTTATGAACCTTTATGCTTCTAGGAAGTTGTTTTATAATACTATTTTTATTGAAATGTGGACCATTAATTAATATTTAGAGAAAATCACAGCAAGAGAATCAAGAAATTTCGCTTTGAAAATAGTTATGAATAAAAATTTATAATGCAGCTAACTATGAAACCATTAGTACAATGTCATATCAGGTTACATTCGTATGGTTACAGTCATATTTAAGATGACCACTGAAATAAACTGACTGAAGTAATTATGATACTTCCATTTTCTTTCGTAAACTTACAAGTTTAATGTTAATACTAAAATGCTAACCTAAAATGTTAATGCTAACATAATAATAAACCTTTCTTTCTCAATTTTCTTCCAATTTGCAGTACAGAGCGCCTTAAGCCCCGTCAGTGAGTACTTTGCATTTGAGTGGAAATTCTTGGAACAGAAATGTTGATTTCAGAATGTATGAGAAAAAAGGTTGGGCTTGAAGTTTCTTTGGTGGCAGTTAGCAGTGTCGATTCGCACTTCGAGATATAAATATTTGTATTGTTTCGCTTTTGTGCGAATGTTTGTTTTGTGTGTAAATGAGTATAAGTAGTCACTTACGAAGGACGTATTCCTTTACTCCTGGTAATCACATGTTTTTTCCAAAAAGGTAACTAGCATTGTGGGTAGAATTCACATCACTAGCAATCTTTTTAACCCTTCCAACTAAATATGCTTGTGTCTGGCAGTAGTTTAATGGGTGAGGTTCGAACCCGCGGCCCTTCGATCACAAGTCCGATACACTACTATTGACACTTAATGGGTCTTAAATGGGACGTTAATAATAACCATGTATTTTAGGTAGCACATCACCGAAATATATACATTATTTATAGCTATACTAGCTTTTGGCCACGACTTCGTTCACGTGGGAGGTTTTTCCTGCGTAAATCCCGATCCCATGAGAATTCCAGGATAAAAAGTAGCCTATGTGTTATTCCAAGACGTCAACTATCTACTTACCAAATTTCATCGAGATCCGTTTAGTAGTTTTTGCGTAAAAGAGCAACAAACATACATACATCCTCACAAAATATACGATAAAACAATGAATATAAAACTAGCGAAAACGAATTGATAAATTTGTCAGCGTCAGGTTACACGATTCATTAGGACTAAGAAAACTTTAACCCGAAGTCTTTGAGTTGCTTTGAGCGTTAACTGTAGACATTAGACTATCCCTTCTGATGTCACCCATAACCTGAGCCCACGTGAGGGATCCAACTAATGCGCACACGCATGGGCCTTGACGAACACCTAGGCTATTAACCTCCACCGAATCACAAGAAGGGGTAATGGCCTGTGAAGCGTCACTAGTAAATCTGCTAACGAATGACGTATGTTAAGACTCTACGTAAGATAATATCGGTGATAATGGTGTGAAACTAAGGCTGGTAAAAAAATCGTCACGCTGTTTAAGAAATCTTGGCTATTTATGGATAGTGAGAACCTATAGACGCGCGGCGAGACAGATGAGAATGGCTCATGCTATAAAAATAGTCCTGGGTGAAAGAAACCCAACTGGTTATGGTCTTCACGAGTCCGTGATAAACGTCATCATCATCATTATCTCATGAGCATCTTTCCTCAAAAGATAGCTTGAGACGGTAACCTACAAGGTTCCCATATATTTTAATCAGTAAAGGTTGTATGGACTTTAAAAGAGACGGACCCCTGAGTTTGTTTCGGTGTTTCTTCTCAGTGTAGTTAGTTAGGAAACACCGACCTCATCTAGTTGATATGTACGAAAAAATGATGAGTGAAAGTGTTATTTAATAACCAATTTGCAAAATAAAGATCATTTATCTACCTTTAAATTTACTGGCTTTTGAGTACCCGCAACGACCCGTCGTCAGCAGAATACATTTGTGTATCCAATAAAATGGAGCCCATTTCAAGCAACTAATTAAGTAGTTAGTTTACCATTTTATGTAAATAATTTAAGATTTCATGGTTTTCCTTTCATTTGATTTATCAAGTTTCTTAGAGGGATTTCATCCTTATAATTGATCCTAATGATCAATGCAATAAAAGTACAGGTTGTATTTTTTACAGATTTTAGTCGGTTCGATTCCCGGGTGTACCAAGCGAATTTTTGAAAATCTTTGAGTGCAGTTTTCTTTCAATTCAAAAATAAAGGAATGTTTTCTTTGAGTAAAATTTTCTATCTACAGTATTAAGAGTACTTTCCCTTCAGGTGGCATTACAAAATTCCATCCTGTATTTGTAAGTTTCTTTGTAGGGCGTCATCTCCGGAAGTAATCTTTCGGATAATTTAAAAAAGGTAGTCTTACGGCCATGTCACTTGCAAACCTGTTTTTTTTTGTCACTGGATCTTGATGAAGAAGCCTTAGACGCTGGTACGACTAATCATAAAAGCGCGCGTACATCCATTTTGTTTTTGTTTGTTTTCTATTTTCAGTAATCTTAAAGCATCTTCGCCTCTGTGGAGTTTCGCTTAGTAATTTAATTTGACATCATTCAGTCATATTTATTCATTCATTCATTCATATCGAAGAAATTTGTATATTTTATTAATAAGTCTATTTTTATGTTAAGGATATTTCAGTATAATAAATAATGCTTAATATTCAAACAGCATCTTACCGAGTTCCGAAATGTTTCGAGTCTACTTCTTCAATAAAAACATGTAATTCTTGAAAATGTTGTATCCAAACACAGTCTAAAAATAAATTAGGCATTCCAGCCTAAAAACGTATGACCTAACTTCTCAGATTTCTAGCCATCGCAAAAAAACTTTTCTCTAAAACTAAATCGTTGATAGTTTTCATTCATAAAACGGTAGATATATTCACAATATTTTATTTCAAAACGTCTACGATCAATCAGGCTGCCAACATTCTCAAATATCACATCCAACACCCAGTTTGAGCGTAAAAATAAAGTGGCAAGTGTGAGCGATCGGTTGTATGACGAGTTCCGTCGGCGACGCGCCATCGTTACATGGTGGACATCCCACCGATACGCACAAAACGTTTTGGGAATACTTACATTGTGCGTAGAGCTAAGGTGTGGAATTCCCTGCCGGAGTCTGTGTTTCCTGATAGCTATAACCTGGGAGTCTATAACGCGAGCCTATCAAAAATAAAAGATATGTCCCGGGCCAACGTTCAAAGAGCAGCAATGTCCGATAGTTTGTAAGAATATTCTAAAGATAAACCGCGTCCCCTCTGATCGCAAAGATAACTGAAGGTTGTACCTTCTGTTATCTTTCCATTCAGGGTCCTGGGGGGTGGGGAGGGGGGTTAGTCAGTTGAAGTCTGTTACTCCTTTCAGCTCCAGAACAAGCTTATTAGAAAACATAATTAAAATATTACTCAAAGTAAGTCGTAAGACACATAAGACTCGCATGATAAGGCCTATCCACCCGAAATAAAAACGAGTTCCGTTGTTAGATAGCTATATTTTATGTATTGCTGCCATTTTTAGGGTTCCGTAGCCGAATGGCAAAAAACGGAACCCTTATAGTTTCGACATGTCTGTCCGTCTGTTTGTCTGTCCGTCCGTCTGTATGTCACAGCCATTTTATTCCGAAACTATTAGGACTATACATGTAAAACTTGGTAGGTAGATGTATTCTGTGAACCGCTTTCCGATTTTAAGAGAAAATTATTATAAAAAATATTTAAAATAAAGGGGGCTCCCCATACATGGAACTGAAACTGAAAATATTTTCTTTCATGAAACCTATACGTGTGTGGTATCTATAGACAGGTCTTTAAAAATGACATTAAGGTTCCTAAAATGACTTTTTCATAAAATTAATTGTTTAAAAGATATACGCTTCCAAAGTGGTAAAATGTGTGTCCCCCCCTCTAACTTCTATAATAATGAAGTGAAAAATCTAAAAAAAACCATATGTTGTAGATCTTAATGTAAACTTTCAACCAAAATTAGTTTGAACGAGATCGAGTCAGCAGTTTTTGAGATACAGTATATTTTCTAAAACCGCAAATATAACTTTGTAATTCATACAAATATTATGAAAAACAAAGTTATTTGGCGTAGTTGTAAAAATTGTAAATAAGCTAGTTTTAAGAAATTTGTAAGGTTTTTGTTTTTTTTTTTCAAATATATTAAGTATATTATATTTATCATAGTTACTACGGAACCCTTCATGGGCGAGTCCGACTCGCACTTGGCCAATTTTTGTTATTCAATCCAACTTAAAGCTTTCTATATAAGTAATTATGTCGAAGAAATTACTTTTAGAATTATGTATTAGCACGAAATCGATCTTTTGAACCCACATTACACTTCAAAGACATTTTGCTTCACACCTGACTCTTGACCGATATAACACAAGCTTATGACAGTGGCTCTGCCCGCGTGAAAGTAGGAAATAATCTCGCGGGAACGTTTTACCGCGATTTATTGTATTCTTAAATAGTCTTTAAGTTTATTTTTAATTTAGTAGCTGTACTTTTTGGCTTTTGTCGTTATACTAACATACAAACTGAAAGGATTAGCGCTGTATGCCGAGATACAGGTTTATCTCGTAGTCCGGCTGCAGATGGTCCTATATTAAACTGATATTTTTTTATCTTATGTGATTGTAATCATTTTTTATTTGAGGAGCTCATGTCTAATTTAAAGAAGAAGAACCGATCTTCGATGTAAAGCACGTTAAGGCATTGGTCCTGGCTGTTATTTGTAGATACATCTTTGACATTCGTTACGGATTAGAGTTAGACGCCAGAAACTCTCATGACACGGATTCTTGTATGTCCTTTTTGATGGGTCAATCTACCTGTATACCAAAATAGTAATGAAAAAAAAATTACAAACAAAACTAACAGGCAGATTGAGGTAGTTGTCCCACCGCCAGCGAGGAAGTGACTATTTTCTCGCTCACGAAACGTTCAATAGATATACAGGGTTATTGGAAATACGTCCCGATCCTGTTAAGGGCGTGTAGATGAGGTCATTAACTAACAAATAAAATGATTTTTAGGAGAAAAAAAAATATTTATTTCATAAGACGTGGCAAAAATCATAAAAATAAAATATGTATTGGATCTCTTTTTTCAAAAGTACGGAGGTTTTTAATTGTTTTATGTTTTTTTATTATGCTCAACTTAATTTTTTAGCTATTTAATAAATAAGAATGCTAAAAAGTGTTTTCGTTTTTTTTTATAAATTTTTAAAAGAGATAAAGTCCTATTTTATTTTAATATTCAAAAACAAAATTTTTCTTGATAATGGTATACTTTAGGCCTAGAAACTTAGGGTTGATTTGTTAGTTAATGACCTCAACTACACGCCCTTAACAGGATCGGGACATATTTCCAATAACCCTGTATATTCCGTGTAAACAAAAGAGATGCATATATTAATAGCCGATCGCTGACTGTTCACACCGCCGTCGAGGACTCGCTCCATTAGTTTTTCGCCGAGCGACAAGAGCTATCAAGGATGAAATACTCACTCAGGGATCACTTAGCGCTCAGAACTCACGCAGAGAGACTAACCAGATGATAGCTCAGCGACTAAACTATCGGAACAACACACTCGCTGCTCGCCAACTCGTTTTCAGAACTACTCGCTACTCGTTCATCGTCGGGCGTCAAACTTATTTAGCATTTATGTCTAACTAGCTTTTGCTTCCGGTTTCGCCCGGGTGAATAGATTTTTCAAGAAAAAAAAATTCTATGTCCTTCTCAAAAGTCTAGCACATCTCGGTACCGAATTGCATCGAAATTGATTAAGTGGTTTTGACGTGAAAGTGTAACAGACAGAGTAACTTTCGCATTTATAATATTAGCATGGAAGTAGGGATAATCTGGATAACTTACGATCTACATAATTATATAATACATGCTATATTTGTGGTAAAAGCGAAGAAAGCGGAAGATCGTGAAACGGATTACCGGAAAAGAGCATTCGCGAATAAAATATAGCTTATCAACAGTAAACAGCCGCTTTTATGAAAACAACAACTTTCTCCACGGAACCCTAAAAGCAACATGAAAGAAACGTCACGAAACATCGACTCAAACGGATGCCAAATAGTTCTTTTTCCATTTCCAGGTCATTGAACCAACGAGACTAGAAAAGTCGGTGACTTCGCTCGTTTTAAAACTGGCGAAAGCTAATATTGTACTGTCGAAATTACTTGGACTTAACAAGCGTTGAAGATGTCTTTTTTCGTTTCGTGTTGTTGTGTTTTAGTGTGTCGGGAGTCCATTCTGTAAGAATTTGTTCAATCGGGTGGTAACGGTTATATTCGTAATGCATACTAAAAGTCGAGTTGACTTTAAACAAGACGACGATCTGGCGATTCTTGGGGAAGAGCTATGTCGGAGCAGATATCTTTAATATTTTTGTTTATTTTTTTCCGGGTGGGAATATCATCGAATGTCTCCCCCGCTGTGGGTGGAGCGGAAGAGAGTGTCAGATTTCTACTGAATAAAAACCCACCCTGTTCCTTCAGCTGTCCTTAAGTTCCGGGACCGCGGTATCTCGTTAGAACATTCCCGCAACCCCAGCAAGCAATAGCCCTATGGGGCTCCGTCACTGGTGCTAACGACTCTTTGAGGCGCGCGTGGAACACGACGCGCCGCTGAACCGGGCCTGGTCCTTGCCGGACGGTGAGCTACCCCTGCTCGTCGTACGCAAGCCTGCGCCTGCGGTGGCCGGAGGTAAGCTTGCGATCCCCGACGCCCGGGGCGTCTCCCGCGGCGGCTGGGGCGCGAAGAAGAGAGTTGCCACTTCCTCGTACGCTCAGCCTCCTCCTTCGCTAACATGATTGCTTCGCAGGAGGCCACTGCATCCCATTTCCTCTCGCCTGCACCATGGTCTGAATCAGGGTCGGGCGGGAGAGGTCGCCGCCGCCAATCGCCTCCATGAGGACACGGTGGTGCTCCGCCCAAGCAGGGCACACCTCGACCCCCTCGGTTGCGATAGCCGCTCTTTCCATGCCACCGCGAGATCGCGCTAGAGCTCTATCAACTGCACCCGCGCGCGAGGACTTCTGCCTCCAGATACTACTGCAGCAATCCGGCAAGGAGGTTCGCCGCCTCACCGGAGATCGTGCGGTATCCGGATGGCCATGACCCTCTGAGACGCGACCAGCCGGCTAGCTGGTCGCCGCTGTAGATTCAGCGCCCACACAGGGGCCCCATAGAGGGCCATGGCCCGCACGATCTCCGCGTAGAGTCTCCGGCAGGAGGCGTTTGGCCCCCCAAATTGGCTTTGGGTAGGAGCCGCTTGAGTGCAGCCCCCGCCCGGTCCAGACTTGGAGCCAAACGTCGGAAGTGCTCCACGAAGTTCCACCGGCAGATATATGTAGGCTGAAATTCTCAATTGCATTTTTTTGGCTCAATGGTTACAGACCTACTTGCGAACTGCAGGTCATGGGTTCGAACACAGTCAGGCACATTACTTTCTGTAATTTATATCATCATCACTACTCACAAATCGGTGAAAAAAAAATATTGTAAGGGAACCATGTGCTAGGACTTAAAATTCAGTGACTAGACATTCACCAACTCACACTTGGCTCGCGTGATGGATTAGGTAAAGCCTGTGTCCCAACAGTGAAAACGTAATAGTCTGATATCTTTAAATTTTTAGTTCCTTAATTTTATTTGTTTTTTTTTCTAGCACCTAACAGTCTCAGTTGAAAATCATTGTACTACTGAACTGAACTTACATATATGGTGCAAGCGCGAGTCACACCTATTTTTGGCAAAAAAAAGTGTCGTAAACTCGTGATCATCGTATAACATTAGGACAATAAGAAGTCTTCTTGTTTCGTGTTTACATTGAAAAACATTTAAGCTCATATGCACAAACACCCAGACTCGAAATAAATATTTCTAGGCCATACAAGCATTTCTTACGTGCTGGAATTGAACCCACGACATGCAACATCGCTTCACCGCAGCGTCAACTGTGTCGTCAAAAATGCGTGGAAACCCATATCTCAAAAAATATTGAACCGATTTTGATGAAATTTGACTGTTCCTAAGTTGGAACATACCTGATTTCATCATCATCATTTCGATATGACTTAGTTAGTTTCCAAAAAAATTGTGGATAAACATTCACTTACGAAAAAAAGTCATCCTGGGAATATGAAATAGATTATCATAGTCAAATATTATCCAATTCAAACAATCTTACAAAAATACAGGTCAATCTGATTACCTCAGTTTTTTGGAGTCGGTTAATAAATAAAATATGCGTCCTGAAAATATGAAAATTCTAAAACGATTTATAAGACAATCTTGATGATCTTATATGATTGCGTAATCATATTAGTAGGTATTTAAGATTACTCATAAACTCAGAATAAAACTCTTTCCACTGTTGTGATCACCTCTGGTATTTGAGCCAAAACTAACTTCAGAATCACCAAAACAGTTTTTAATGTCACTGGCTTCTTTCTAATGATGTTTTAATTAAAGCAACATTTTATTTTAGACATTATATGTTGTCTAGTCGTTATACCTACATTTCGGTCGGCTTACAGTCTGACTGGGGGCTTCTGAATACCAAAACAGTAACTGGGTAACACGTTGACCCTAGGTTTCAGAATTGTAGCCGAGATGGATGTAACATCTAGAAATGACGGTGTTATTCAACAGTTTAATGTGCTTTCCGAGATACAGAGGAGGATCATTGGGTGTTCAAGCAAAAAATGTGAACGTTATACCTCGGCTTTTGGAAGTTGATGGTGGTAGCTCTGGTAGTCCTGGTCTATCGCAACTCTACGAATATGAGAGTAATAAAATTAATAGTTTAAAAAACACTAGAAAAACACGCTTTTATAAATACACGTAAAAACAAAAAACTGTTTCTTTTTTGTATTTTTGCCATATTATTCCCACGAGTAGTAAACAATTACACGGTCCATCCCCCCAGAGGATTTGAAAGTGACATCTAGAAAAAAATAAATCTATGGATTACGCGGTAATTCAAAAAGGTTATAACCTTGAAACCTGATCGTGTTCAAAGTCCATTACGTGGCCTTTCTCACAAGTGCAAACACGACTATGATACGATATTCCATCATGGAATGCCAGTGCCTACCTTCCGGCTTCATCATCAGATCTTGAAACCTAATCGTGGTCAAAGTTCATTACAAGACTTTTCTAAGAAATCCAAAACAGCTATGATGCGATTTTCCATCATGAAGTTCCAGTTCATATCTTCCGGCTCCATCATCAGATCAGTTCGACAGAACCATATTATTGTATTGTCATCAGAACTACATACAGCTGCCAATTCATTACGCTACGACCCTTGGAAGATGGTGAAATTAATTACCTTAGATTCCATTACATAGTTAGTTACATACAGGTCGACCTAATAAAAGCGTGATAAAAACGGAGAGTGCAGTGCAGATTTATTTTATTTATCGGGGGCTTCAATCAATTATAGTACATCGGGGGAAAGCAAATGAATCCTTCCGCTATGAGTGAAGCGGAAGGGAGTATCAGAATTCATACTTCTACTGACTAAAAAAACCTTTTTAGAACATTCCCCAGTAAGCATTGGGTCATTGCTATCCACTACTCTTCGCGTGTTGACTTGGGGGTGCAACGTTGTTTGTCTTCACACTAGTGCGCTATATAATTATATCTCCTGAGTACTCAGCCAATCTTACACGAGATCACGGGTGAGTTAATAAAAATCGTCTGGTGTGGACATGACCATTAAAATTAAATATACATCAATTTTGTTTTTCATCCAAAACTTCCGTATCTCATCTTTCAAAGAAACGGCCATTTTAGGAATAAAGGTGTTAATCTCTAGCTGTCATCACCGTTTTCTCAGCCACGACAGATATCTGTCGTCATTTGACTTCTTCATCATTCCCAAAGATTTTGGAAACAAAAAATAAAATCACGGTTTTCAACACATTTATTCGAAACTTATTTTGTGAATAATTGTTGAGAAAATTAACACGCGTATTTTATTGCTTGGATGTGATTTGATATAAGCAACTGACTGCCGTATTTTCCCGCACTAGTGCGGAAAACACTTAATTGTAAGCCTGTTCGATTCGAGTATTTATTGCAATCTGTAATGTACAGATACAGGTGGTAGTATAGAAAAAATAGTCAAGTATGAATCAGACTCGTCCATGAAGGGTTCCGTAGTAACTATAATAATATAATATAATATAATATGTATATTTATTTGACGAAAAAAAATCCTTGCAAATTTCTTAAAACTAGCTTATTTACATTTTTTACAACTACGCTAGATAACTTTGTTTTTCATAGTGTTTGTATGAATTACAAAGTTATATTTGTGGTTTTAGAAAATATGCCGTAACTCAAAAACTGCTGACCCGATCTCATTCAAACCAATTTTAGTTGAAAGTTTACATTAAGATCTACAGATATGTATTTTTTTTTAGATTTTTCGTTCCACTATTATAGAAGTTAGAGGGGGGGACACATTTTACCACTTTGAAAGCTTATATCTTTTAAACGATTGACTTTATGAAAAAGTGGTTTTAGAAACCCCTATGTCATTTTTAAAGACCTGTCTATAGATACTACACACGCATAGGTTTCATAAAAAAAATATTTTCAGTTTTAGTTCCATGTATGGGGACCCCCCTTTATTTTAAATGATTTTTTTTTCTTAAAATCGGAAAGCGGTTCATAGAATACCTCTCCCTACCAAGTTTCACATGTATAGTCCTAATAGTTTTGGAATAAAATAGCTGTGACATACGGATGGACGGACAGACAAACAGACAGACAGACAAACAGACAGACTGACATGACGAAACTATAAGGATTCCGTTTTTTGCCATTCGGCTACGGAATCCTAAAAAGAACCAAACCTGTGTGTGAAAGCCATGTAGGGATTAGCAAGTCTCAGTTACATAATTTTCAGGGTTGTGCAAACGTTCTAACGGGATACTGCAGCCCCGGAAAACAAGAGCAACTGAAGGAAGAGGGTGAGTCAGTAGGAGTATGACGTTACCTTTCGCTCCACCGAGGGTGGAAGGAGTCGTTTGATACTTTTCCCCTCGAAAAAAAAGGCTAAAAAATTATCAAGTGATCAATCCCATTAATTTGAGCTATTGAAACGTTATCTATCACCCAGCTAATGTTTTGACACGGTTTTTACTGCCTGACTTGTTCAAAAGTTATGTAAATGTGTATAAAATAACCTACAGTTTCTTCTTTGACCAGTTATTACTGGTGTAATAACTGGTGTAATTTGAAGTAGATAAGTATCCACCTACTAAGGTAAAAAGGATACCGTACTACTAAAATATATTTCCTACCACGGTGCATGTTGTAACAGCGAGTGTTACAACCGACCAGTAGGTATGTTGTATGTGAAAGCTATAATTATCGTGTCTTGTGAAACACTTATTTGCATATATAATGATATTAAGAATAGGGTTGTCGCCATATCGTTCCCGGGTCGAGATATTTCAACGTTTTTTAATTATGAAGCTAGAAGTGTCGCGTCTCATAGACACCACGACGCGTCATATGTGGCGCATATAATTATGTTTCATTTAACGTTTTAGTAGTTCAGAATTACTCGTTTTGTATGAAAATATGATTTCCATTCTATAATTACTCCTTCTAGAAAATACTTATTGTACAAAAATTTAACTGATTTCAGTATTTTTTATTTAGAATACATTTCCTTTAAAAGATTTTTAAATCCGTTAAATAATATAAACTTCTTAGGGTTCTGTACCGAGTTTTATAAATGTCCAGATATTAAAGTAATTATACAGAAAACTAAATAATATAGGACCACAAGTAGATGAAGCAGTGTTTGCTGACGTCGATCCATGATTGGGCGACCATTTATCGCGTCCTAGGACTTCTTCGAGCCTCGAAAGAATGTCTGTCCCGGCTAGGGTTACCATATGACAGGCGTTTGCCGCATTTGACAGGCATTTTAAGGTTTAGACAGGCGTGCGGCCGGCATTGGTCTGAGACAGGAATTTTTAAATTTCGCGCCCGCGCGCGATTCGCTCTTGCATTAGAATGACACCGGTGGGCGGCGGCGGTGAGCGTATCTTGTGAAGATTTTTACGTTTATGTATTAGAACAGAAAGAACTATTAAAAAAAATAATGTCCTCTGACAAATATCAGTAATAAATATTCTTCTTCATTATTATCTGTTGGCTTTTACTTATTACCCACAGCGTTTTGCTTTAGACAGGCATTTTTCTGAAAATTCAGGCATTTTAGGTACCATAGACAGGCATCCCTCCATTTACATATGGTAACCCTAGTCCCGGCTAGCACTAGTTACTTTGATAGGTGATGCGATGTACGGAACGCAGTCAGTAAAAGCCTTGCTTAGCACTAGTTTTTTTTTTTTTTGAGAAAGAAGCAGATTTGAGCTCACGTATCCAGACACTATAAGCCTTTATCAGTTATCGTGTAGCTCAACTTGAACTTAAGGGATGTGGAAGTCGATTAAGTCATCGTACCATGTATTATACAGGTATCCAGCTGAATTCTGTTACAATAAAAGCTGACTTCAATATGTTGGGAAAAATCTAGGCAAATTAATGTTTTTAATTATATTTGAAAGACTTGCTGCGTTCGCGACTGTGGTCTCGCGGAATATCTTTCAATTGAATAACTTCCTCTATTTTCCAGTGATAGTCTCTACCTAATAAAACAGTAAGACAAAAACTACTTACTATAACTAGTATCATGAAATTAACAGTAAACACTTAAGAATACAGTTATTTTGAAATCTTAGACAAACACTTCAATTTGATTTATTTGTAGATATAAATATACAACGTGTAATTTAAAGGGTATATACATACCGAGTACACGGCTTCTTTGGATGATAACAAACGATATAGCAAGGGTTTTGTAATCCTATGTCTTCATGTGTGGACCTTATTAGAAATTTCAATACATTGATTCCAGAGACCGAATTTTTCAAATTAAGAAGAACGAAGAGAATTATCGTGTTATTGGCTAGTGACGTGGAAAGTGATGACCCTCATTGTACTGTGACACGTTTGTTATTACTGGTATTCAAGAAACATATGAAACCAATAATTAGGGGTCAATTCTGTGAGTCACTTATTTTGAGCTGAAACTTTTTATAAAGACTCCATACCAGATGTTGTCTTCAGTCCTTTTGGATAGATATGGGGCTTCCGTTACACGTTATAGAAGAAATTTAAATTTACATTATATATGACATTGTTAGTTATTTCCGTCATTTCATTACAAGATAAACTTTTATCTAAACTAACCTTCCGAGGTCCCACCATCATAACGTAAACAAAACAAAACCATGTCTAAACATTATAATCAATAGGTTCAAAAGGGCGTATCGACACATTTGATAAACGATCTCGCTGCGGTCTCTAATTGAGTTTTTACTGGTGATATATTGAATAATTAACCCAACATAGGCGATTAAGTGAGGTAATGATTGATTATCGGACGGTCAATGACACGTAATTAACTAATACCAGCCCTCGATCACGGTTAAGAGTGAAACTAAAAAGTATCCGGAGTGTTGCTCACAGATCTACAGTAACATATTCATCATTCCAGCGCCGTGTTTTTGGAAGTTGTAATCAGATTTACAACAGAGTATTGAAACTGCTTCGATGGTCTAGGGATTGCAGGCGCGACTGTTGAGCATGAGGTGTCGGGTTCTATTCCCGGGTCGGCAAAAATGCTGTTGGGGTTTTTATAAGAAAATTCTCAGTAGTAGCTCAGAGTTTGGACGTTAGAGGTGTAATACCCCCGTGTCTCGGAAAGCACGTTGGTCCCAGTCTGGCCAAGGCGTATTGTGTTCCCAGGTGATGGGTTGTGGAAGTCAAACAGGCAGTCGCTCTATGTAAAACACTAATACTCGGCTGCATCCGGTTAAGGGTCACAGCACACATATTAACTCAGGAGCAGATCGTCACCGCCTCGTCTTTCCCTTGGCGTCAAACAGGCGTCCACGTAACGTAACCACGTAACGTAAGCGGATCAAAAGCTCCGGCACGTCGACTCGGCTACAGCTAGGCGAGCGACGCCGCGCTTACGGCTCACCGACCGCTGGTTGACGGCTAGGTGGCACTAGTTCAATCATTTCAATCAAGAGACGTAAGCTGGGGTATAGAGAGCCGTAAGCTAGGGTACGGAGAGCCGTAAGCGCAGGAATTGCAAGTCGACCACGCACCGTGCCGCAGTTCGTGAGTTTGTCCCGAAGCGAGGCGATTACGATACGATTCCGATTAGTGTTCGTTGTAGTAGGGAGTTTCATACAAACAATACTGAACGGCTCGAGTTGATACGGTGACGATCCCTTTCCGAGTTGATACGTGTGCTACGACCTTAAAACTGAAAGCCGACCACAACATAGTTGTGAAAACGGCGAAGATTATATAGGGTGTCCCGAAACTCAACGTCAAGCGGGCACAGGGCGATAGGCTAGGTTGTACCAGTTCCAGCAAAAATAATTAAAAAATCCATGTACCAAAAAAATCTATGTATATTCTTTTTAATTATCACTTCTCATATTTGGAACTCATATGACGCCCCACTTTTTAGGTTATTTTTATTGTGTCAAAATTGCTTTTATTGTATTTTTTTTTCTTTATTATTGTTATTTTTTATTTAAAGAATTAATAGTAGAATCTTGGAAAAATTTACATTTTAATTAAATTATTTATTTTTATTAATTCACTCATTCTGTTTATTATTATTATGATTAATTCTGCTTAAAATAATTTTGTTTTGCGTTGTGTGTTAATTATAAGTTAAGATACTAACATTAATTTTAAGAGCACCTACTAACAAATGTATGGATATTTTTGTCTGATGAATAAATAAATATACAACATGTAACGAAAACCCCATATCTGTCCAAAAGGACTGAAGACAACATCTGGTATGGAGTCTCTATGCAAAGTTTCAGCTCAAAATAAGTGACTCACAGAATTGACCCCAAATTATTGGTTTCATATGTTTATTGAATACCAGTAATAACAAACGTGTCACAGCACTATGAGGGTCATTACTTTCCACGTCACTTGCCAATAAAACGCTAATTCTCTTCGTTCTTCTTAATTTGAAAAATTCGGTCTCTGGTATCAATGTATTGAAATTTTTAATATGCTCCACACATGTAGACATAGGATTAGAAAACCCTTGCTATATCGTTTGTTATCATCCAAAGAAGCCGTGCACTCGGTATGTATATACCCTTTAAATTACATGTTGTATAAATATAAATATATTTTTAACTAGCTTTTGCCCGCGACTTCGTTCGCGTGGGAGGGTTTTCCCGCGTAAAATCCCGATCCCGTGGGAATTTCGGGATATAAAGTAGCCTATGTGTTATTCCAGGATGTAAACTATCTACTTGCCAAATTTCATTCAGATCCGTCCAGTAGTTTTTGCGTGAAAGAGTAACAAACATCCATCCATCCTCACAAACTTTCACATTTATAATATTAGTATATAGTATATTAGTATAAGTATATAGTATAAGTATATATATTAGTAAGAGTAAGAAGAAGTAAGAAGTAAGATAAGATTATTGCAGGTTTACCACGCTATCTCTTCACTACCCCTGGTTGACTGGTAGAGAATGCCAACGACATTAAGTCTGCCTTAGGTACAAAGGCGTATGAAGTGTAAATAAATAAATAGGTAACCATCTTCAAACTACTATATGTAGACTTTTGGCAATCCCAGCACCGTACTAGGCAATATAGATGACGTCACGGCGTTACCATTTCTTGGTAACGGTCTGATGCCAATTGGCAACTGGCATGAATATGTTGACCACTTTCTATGGTAGCTAGCTCACGCACTGAGGTTACGAACAACGGTTAGGGAAGCACGTGATGATGTATTTATAGTGGCCTAAGACCCAGTTATGGAAAACTTTTGTCCCACCAAAAAACGTTTAATGTAAATTGATTGCCAAGATTTGCAAGGCTCACAAGGTTTTAAGAATGTTCTCGAGATACCGCAGCTCCGGAATGCATGGGAAACTGAATGAAGCAGGGTGAGTTTTTAGTCAGTAGAAGTCTGACACTACCTTCCGCTCCATCAAGAGCGAGAGAAGTCGTTCGAAGATTTTCCCACCAGAAAAAAAGAAAATAAAACCGGCCAAGTGCTTGTCGGGCCACGAAGGGTTCCGTACCATGCTCTAACAAAAAAAAAAAAAAAACTAAAACCTTTGGACAACGATAATTTATTTTTATTTCATCAATGTAAGAAAGATGTAGTCACAAGTTTATTAAGTCATTAACTCGTTAGGCCGATGTCGGTAGTTGGTAACTATTGCAGTTATTATCCACCGAACTATGAACTGATAACGAGCTAGATTTAACAACTGGAAAATCGCAGAAGGCTAACTACTTCAGTAAGTATCCCAATTAAAATATTTCCCGGACCAATTGGTTCCGTAAAACTAAAAGAAAAGTATTATTACTGTTATTTATAGACAGTTAAATATTAGCCTTGTGATCTAGAACCTCGCCCATCACACCATTGCCGTGAACCTACGTTAACAATATTTCTAGTGATACAGTATCCACTTTGCTTTTCAACCGACGACAAAAAGAGGAGGTTATCAATTCGACGCGTAAATTCTTTTTTTTTTTTTAATGTATGATCATCGATTACTCGAAGACGGCTGAACCGATTTGGAAAATTCTTTTTTTGATTGAAAGGGTATACTTCGAAATTGGTCCGATTATCACCAAAGTCAGGATCTGATGATGGGATCCTGGAGAAATCGAGGGAACTCTTCAAATATTATAGGCACACCTATGGCATTTTGGGTATTTCTTATAGTTACTTGTGCAGTTCCTCTCAAAAAGTACCATTTGGGGAAGTGAAACTGATGATGAAGACCACAGATGGCCGCCGAAACTACTCAATAATAAGTATTGAGTGGATTGCGATCCGATTACTTGAATATGGATGTTAAGCACTTTATGCTCGTCACAATGCATATAGTGATGTAGAGCTGATGGTGAAGTACAGGAGAACTCCTCAACAATTAACGGCCCAGCATTGGGAAAAGCAATATTTTGTAAAAGGTTATAAGTAGTTGACATTTAGGCTCTTGTAACTAGGTAAATTAAAAATAGACCAACTAAAAAGAGTGAAATAAAAACTTTTTACCAAAAAATTGAACCGACTCCCAAAAAAACAATGCAAAGTGAAAAATAACTTTAATTTCGGAAGTCGGTGCCAAAAACGAAAATACAAAACTAAAGACACCGACTACCGAAATTAAAGTTATTTTTCACTTTGCAGTGTTTTTTTTGGAGTCGGTTCAATTTTTTGGTAAAAAGTTTTTTATCCACAAAGCTTTCTTTAAAAAATAATATTAAACTAAGCCATCCAAAACTCACTCGACAATTTGTTCTTATGGTCCATACTGTTAAATTCAGAATCCTGTCAATTTCACGCGTAGGTATTTTTCATTTGTTATCATCTTCATTTATAAGAAACAAAGTAATACTACAGAATGTTATGTTTTATAATTAGCTGTTAATGTCTAGGTCATCTCGTCATATTTTTCCTGGCCGGCCTCGGGGCGTCATTCATTCTCGGGCACGCATTGCCTGAAAGGTGGATGTTTTTGAAAATTTTCGCAAAAAGCAGTTATTCATGCTTCCATGCAGTATGCCGCCCTCCCTCCCCCAAATATAATATGCACATGCAGAAAGTGATGCCATGCAACATGCAAGCCAACATCTTTTTGAGATGCACATCTTCTAAGAATGCTCCGTGTAGGGGGGAAACACGTGTCGAGTAAAGTTCGATTGCATGTTGCATACCATAACACGTATGCCCCAAGTTAAAACTGACCTTCTCACATTACACTGTATGGTGTCCAGGTGCCACTTACCACCTGGATCAGTCTAAGCCAGTCGACCACGAAGAGTTTCGTTTTCGACATCGACTCTCGACGCTGCCAGTTCTGGTATCTTAGGGTTTCATAAGCATACTTAGTGCTTAATGTACTAGATCCTGTGCTGTGTTGAAACGCATTGAAATAGTGTTGTGTGTAGTGTAGTGACATTTTGTCAGGGATCTGGCCTGAAAAATTTCAAAACATTATCTCAATGCGTTTCAACATAGTCCAGAATCTAGTGCATTACTAGATCCTGTACTTGGTTGAAACGCAATGTACTAGATCCTGTACTTTGTTGAAACGCAATGTACTAGATCCTGTACTATGTTTAAACGTATTGAGATAGTGTTTTGACATTTTTTAACCAGGGGGTTTACTTAAGTGACATTTTGTCAGGGATAGTTTGGCCAACCATCTTCAATGATCGCTTTTAGCGATAAGACCGCCGATTATAACACCCTTTGTAGTTGTTCAGTTCTTATCGAATTATGTATATAATAAAGAATACATCTATAGTAGTCTCGGAAAGCACGTTGAGCCGTTGGTGCCAGCTTTCATTTGAACATCTTTGACAGTAGTGACAGGTAGTCAGAAACCAGAAAATCTGACCCTGGTCTGGCCAAGGGTTACCGTACTCAGTTACTGGGTTGTGGAGGTCAGATATGCAGTCGCTCGATGTAAAATACTAATACTAAATACTAATATATACAACGTGTAATTTAAAGGGTATATACACACCGAGTGCACGGCTTCTTTGGATGATAACAAACGATATGGCAAGGGTTTTCTAATCCTATGTCTACATGTGTGGAGCATATTAGAAATTTCAATACATATTGATACCAGAGGCCGAAGTTTTCAAATTAAGAAGAACGAAGAGAATTATCGTTCTATTGGCAAGTGACGTGGAAAGTGATGACCCTCATAGTGCTGTGACATGTTTGTTATTACTGGTATTCAAGAAACATATGAAACCAATAATTTGGGGTCAATTCTGTGAGTCACTTATTTTGAGCTGAAACTTTGCATAGAGACTCCATACCAGATGTTGTCTTCAGTCCTTTTGGATAGATATGGGGTTTCCGTTACACGTTGTATAGGTACTAAAAGGCTTAGTAGATGATGCTGAGTTTACCAAAGCTATTGTTAAAATTAAAACGTCAAAAGGCATTATTGACAAAGATAGTCGAAATGTCGTATGATCAACTATATGATACTTAAGAAAAAAAGAAACGAAAGAAAGCGCGTTTATTTGTTTTTGATTGTTTTACGTCGTCATGTTAGAGGGCTAGAGATTTTCGCTGAAGAAGCCCAGTTTTGAAAAATCCTTCCGTTAAACCACATTGGTTTTGGAAGGATTTTACAAAATCACACGAAAGTAAAATAGTTAGTGTACTATAAAAATTGCAACTAAGAATTACACCATTCGTGAGTTGCAACTTTGATATCTATACGTTTCTGTCAGCGAAATATTTTGAAAACAAACCAACATTTTAACCTTATTGTAGTCTTACTTAAAATTAGAATTTCGTCAGCATAAAGTCAGCTTTGTAATAAAATGTTATTTTATTACTTTATGCTCCTGTATTATATTTTATTTATTTGTGGTGATCGATCTGTTTTTGATAACGAATTCCATAATTTTTCCTACTTTTGTTTTCGTATATTTTCATCTAAGAAAATACAGGAAAATACCCTAATAATTACATCACACACATATTACGTGTGACACACGTCTCTCGCTTCGATTAGTTGCAAGTTGCAACAGTTCACGACCGACCGTAAAACAAAATAAACGTGATTAAGTCGAACATCGGATTTAGGGATGGGCCCACACATTATCACTTACAATCAAATGCCAAATAAGCTTGACCCCTGCTCCTATTACCGACCAATGAAATTAAAGACCAATTGAAACTAGCCACAGAAATGTTCGACCATGATAGATTTGCGGTTAAATTAAGGGACAATAGCACCTGTGACTAATGGGATAAGGGCTAACTGACAATATTTTCGCCCAATTCACGTGAGCTTACTCACGATTAGCTCGGGGCGTTCGTCGCTAATCTGTCAAACTGACTATATGTGTTACAGTTAAATATTAAGCAAAAACTGGCCGTTAATAAAAAGTAAGTTTGAATTTAGAATGACGCCATAGATTAATTAAATTATATTCTCTTTGGTGCGCTGTATAATGTTTCTTTTTTCAAACCATGGTGGTCTTGACTATGAATAGAATATCTTGTGTTTCTATTTCTCGGAATGGAAAGCTCTATTCATAGCCAAGATTTTGTGACAGTTGTAGACATACCACTGCCGGTGGCGGTGGGTATCGTATGTGACGATTAAGGGATTATGTCTAAAAAAGGCAGTGACCAAACAAAAATTTGTTCAAAACTAACTTTTACGTGAAAATGGCTGAATATTACCCGGGTTTGCGGCAATGTTCTAAACGAGATACCGCGGGAACGGAAAGGCAAATGAAGGAACAGGGTTTTTAGTCAGTAAAAGTCTAAAACTTCTTTCTGCTCTACCCAGAGTGGTTGTAATAGTGACTCCTATTTGATTATGACACCCTGAAATAAATGGCTAAATTGTATTACCCGCACGGTTATTTGAGGAATCGAGGTTAAGCAACTCATCCACGGGTGACCTTACGTTACACATTGATACTCCCTGCTACCTCAGAAAGTATGATAACCGCTGCTCTGCTTTTGCTCCTTCCTTTTATTGTCTACTGTCTCTTGTTCTATTCGAATACTGTCTGTGAAAACTTGTAATTGGCATCTTCTGATAGTTTTGAACTATATGTTTCCTAGCTGTAAGTTTTCCTTAGGTAATGAAATAAAATAAATAACCTGATGGCCCTGATTTTCATTTGTATGTCTTTTATGTAGAATGTTAGCAACCAGAGAGTCTAAAATCAGATCTGTCAAGGGGACGAAGAATTTTAGGAGGTTTTGCTGTGAAATTGCGCGTGGTGAGGCCAGCGCTGGTGTTAAGTTCCTCCACCATGCATGGTATTCCTCGGTCATGAGGGCCGTGACTCGTGACGATCTTGGACCCTGTAGTGTGGAAGGCATTTTGAGCTGTAGACTCGAGAGCGCTGCGGATCTGATCAGACCAACGTATTGGGCTGCGTCCTCGAGGCCTTTTCCCGTCTAATTTGCCGGACACGATGAGCTTAAATATTAGAAAAGGTGTTCAGTTGGCATCCTGCAAATCAGCATCAAACGGATAATTACGGATGAGCCCGCTCTTGACTTCGATCTCGCCTGATGGTAAGCGATAGATGAGGTCTACGATGTGACGACCGAGCCCAGAAGATGCCTATTTACTCGTGCTTTAAAGGCTACAATGTCATAAGTGGCAGGGAACACAGAAGCCGGCAGAGAATTCCACAACTTGGCCGTGTAAAATTACGTGTAAAAGTGTTATTTATAACCAATTTGCCAAAGTTAATATCATTTCATCATCATTTCACCTTCATGATGCAAGCGTATCACTTCAAGTAAAGGTTTATCAATCATTGGATAATTGACAAAGAAGATGGCGATAGCATATTTATACATTCACATACATACTTCTTCCCACGTAAACCAAGTAATTTACATCAAACCTGAATATGTCTGACCAATCAATTGATTGACAGCTGACAGGTAAATTACGCGCCATTTTGTATAAGGCTTATATATAAAAAATATTATTATAAATATTAATCCAAAATGTAAAATCAGCATAATTAAATATTAAATTGCTTAATCGACACTGTTGTGTGAGTGTATAAGTGCAAATTACTTGGGGAAATTAAGGAAATGAGTGTGTGTGTACGGTATTTTTAATGGCGGCCGATTATATGAAGGAATAGTTATTGGAATTTAATGCCCAACGAATTAAAACGAAACACGGAAAGGGCATTTCCTTCCTTCTTTTGACACTCCTCGAAAAAGCTTATTATGTGGATTTGCTTTTACGTTTTGTGGCTTTTTGATTACAAGTGGCATTATGGAGTCGACACGTTATACGTGTGCAAACAGCTGAGGTTTTACTTGGAACTTATGTATGAGCCAAAAACTTAGTCTTCGTCTCTTTTAGGAATATTTTTTTCTGCGGGAAAATCATTTAATGACAGCTGCCGTTCTGGGTGGAGCGGAAGTCAGTGTCAGACTTCCATTGACTAAAAAATCCACTCTATTCCTTCAGTTGCGTTCTGGGACAACGGTACTTCGTTAGAACATTACTTCTGATCGACACAACACTATTTCTCCGTTTTGTCAACCGTCACGCTACCAATCTTTTATTCGATTAATTGGTAATAGCTTAATGTCTAAGGTATCGGGCCTTGTGATCGAGAGATCGAACTCCACCCATTATACAATTGCCGTGATCCCACTCCAAACACAAACATAATTAGCTTAGCTGGAGGGGTTAACAAGATTGCTAGTTAGGTGCATTCTACCCATATTTATAGTTCTTTTTTTTTAAACTCTTCTTTTATTTCATTCCTCACGCAATCCATGACCTGTATAATAAAGAATGAGTGAGTGAACAACTGAACATACATTTAGATTTTATCGTTGGATTTTATTATTATTTGAGTTAAGAATTTGGAAACAAAAACTATATCGAGCACTACTTTTTTGCTTGTATGTGTCATCGGATTATTCCCAACGCTGAAAGATAGTAATAAATCTTAATTATGTTTTAAACTTCCTATATTTTGTGAACAGATAATTTGTTATATTAAAATTCATATCCGATATCTATGTCGTTCGAGATCAAAGCTTTAATTAAGTAACTTACGGTATTCGCAATAATTCGGTGTCACATGCTACTTTTATTAATTAATTATGCTTTTTTTAATTGCATCTTGTATTTATTTATTTTTTAATTTTATTTTTGGTTTATTAGTCTCCTTTATTTAAATGTAAAAGGGAAGTAGCGAGTCGAATCTAACATTAACATTGTTAATTACTGAATGGGACAGCCCCATAATAAAAACATAAAGATTTTGGAACAATGCACAATTATTATTAAATGCATGTCGGACTAGTTTTATGGATGGAATATGATATATGTACCAGCACATGAAGCTACCCGAAACTGTAAAATTTTCCCAATCAACCTTGAACCTAATTTCTTTTATAATAAAATTGAAAATCTATTAAAGAAATTTGACAGAGTGTTGTAGCTTGATGTGCTGGCGTCTGTACCTATGTATTTTAACATAAAATTTGTATTCAATGAAATAACGACGTAACTTATACAACGTGTAATTTAAAGGGTATATACATACCAAGTGCACGGCTTCTTTGGATGATAATAAACGATATGGCAAGGGTTTTCTAATCCTATATTCCTATGTGTACATGTGTGGAGCATATTAGAAATTTCAATACCTTGATACCAGGGACCGAATTTTTGAAATTAAGAAGAACGAAGAGAATTATCGTTTTATTGGCTAGTGACGTGGAAAGTAATGACCCTCATAGTGCTGTGACACGTTTGTTATTACTGGTATTCAAGAAACATATGAAACCAATAATTTGGGGTCAATTCTGTGAGTCACTTATTTCAAGCTGAAACTTTGCATAGAGACTCCGTACCAGATGTTGTCTTCAGTCCTTTTGGATAGATATGGGGTTTCCGTTACACGTTGTATACTAATTCAGGGTCCGATTCGACATCATCTAAGTACTTAACTTTTTCCCACTTAACTATGTAGGGTTCGGCTTGCAGTCTAACCGGATGCAGATGAGTACTAGTGTTGTACATGGAGCGACTGCCTGACCTCCAGAACCCAGTAACTGGGAACCACAGTAGTCCTTGGCAAGACTATCGTCAGAATTTCTGGCTTCCACCTACCCATAACGACAATCAAAGATGCCGAATGAAAGCCGGGATTAATTAAACGTATTTTTCAAGGCTCGTAGAAATATCAATATAGGTCACCCATCCAAGACTTATCCTCCGCAAGTGTTGCGTAACCTTGAAGATCAATCCGTACGGTTGTTATAATTTAGCCACGAGCTCCTTGAAACAAAAAACCACCTATATGTGTATAAAAAAAATCTTACGTAAATTATATTCTTAACTAGCGACCCGGCCCGGCTTCGCTCGGGTAATAAACTTTATATCTATACTAATATTATAAAGCTGAAGAGTTTGTTTGTTTGTTTGTTTGCTTGAACGCGCTAATCCCAGGAACTACGGTTAGGATTTCAAAAATTCTTTCAGTGTTAGATAGCCCATTTATCGAGGAAGGCTATAGGCTATATATCATCACGCTAAGACCAATAGGAGCGGAGCACTAATGAAGAATGTTTCAAAATCGGGGGATTTTTTTTCCACGCGGACGAAGTCGTGGGCGGAAGCTAGTTTGCTTATATATGATTTTGCTTAATCAATTTCTCGTCCGGTAATTTGCCACACTCATATATCGTCGATAACTCATAAAATATTCATTTGACTGATATAGTGTAAAAAGCAATTTTGATCTACATTAAATACAACATATCTGACGTATTTAATTGGATAAGGAATGATACTGTACTGTTAAAAAAAGATTCGTAAATAACCCATCATTTTAATGTATATTGTAAAAGAAAAAATGGTTATTGTGGGTTATTCTTGGGAGATAGACATATGCCATCCCGGACTTTTTTGTATATCTATAAAAGAGAAACAATCCCGCCATACATTGTATTTTTATAACTCAAAAGGTTCTGGAAGCGTTTTCGATTAAAGCTCCCGATAGGTTTAATTCTTTCCGACATATTGATGTAATATCGTCGTATTTCATTCAATCTACACAAAACCTTAACTTATTATACACTAAAACGTTCCTCAGGAATCACTCTATCTATTAAAATAACCCGCATCAAAATCCGTTGCGGAGTTTTTAAGATCTAAGCATACATAGGGACAGACAGACAGGGAAGCGACTTTGTTTTATACTATGTAGTGATCAGATAAAAGAAGTCAATGAATTACCTCTAGGTTCATGGGAGGGCGTTGATAATTGTAATATAATGAGCAGCACATAATATAATGTGGGTTGGTACGTAGGCAGAAGTAGTTTGTGCAACACTACTTAGATCAAAACTTAAGTGTAGGCATTATTTATGAGCTGAGCCCCAGGCAACTATCAATGCTATCGTTTCCCGGGTATTTTTTAGATATTAGTATGTCCTTTGTACCTCATCTTTCCCTAGAAGTCGCCCAATGGTTGAAATTAGACCATAATTTAAATCATTATCTAAAAGTTATTAGCTTTCTGCACTTCTTATCCGTATGAACTTTAAATGTGCCAAATTTTATACCCCGCCCTTTCCGTTTATTTTTGTAAATAGGGGTACAACGTTTTTGCTTTACATATTAATGTATAGATCTACTGTTCCTATCTGTTCATTATACAAGTTTGTAAATTTTTTGTTCCAAGTTTAACAAAATTCAAACATGGAATGAATTCAAAAAATAAACGTTATTAATTTAATAATCTTTTGATAAATAAATGCCGTCTTAAAGTGTCTCGAATTTGCCAACCAACTGTGCTAATTGAAAAAAAAGTAAGTGTATCGCATTCCAGTCCAGTCCGTAATCGGGCAAGGTTGACTGAATCGACTTTTTCGACTCGATTAAGGAGATTTATTTGCTATATTAATTACTGTTTTAAATATCAAAGAAATACATTAAAGTCGATCGAGTTGTTTTTGTCCGATAAATGGATAATCGGGGCTACTGATTGGTCACAAAAATAAACTTTACTAGTTTTTACTTTGATTGGGCGTAATTTCGGTGTGACATTTAAAGGCCTAGTGCCTTTCAATGTCAAGTACTTTCCTTTTGCTTTCGAATATTTAGTTAAAACTAGCTTTGCTCACGACTTTGTTGGTGTAGTTCGTCGATATTACTTATTTATTTATTTATTTAAACTGTAGGTACATGGGCGGACTTAATGCAACAAGGCATTCTCTTACGAAGTTTTTCCCATATAAACTCCTATCCTGTGGAAATTCGGAAATGAAAAGTATGACTATATTTTGCCCTATCATCACATCTACCATACAGGAAAGTCCCATTAAAATCGGTTCCACAATTCCAGAGATTAGCCTGGATAACCAGAAAGACCGAGAGATCGACTATAAAAATCCAATAATTTGTATTTTAGTATTGTTTAAATAGCTATTAGCACTTTTTTGCATTGCATGATTATATCAATGTGAAAATTGTTATGAGAGATATTTTTATACATTCAACATGAGACTAGGTAAACTATTCCTTGAAAGTGAAACCTTAAAATCACTGCTACTTAGTTATTGGAACGACACCGTATAACAGTACTTAAGGATCCCACATACCAAAGCGTAAGCTTGGCGATAAAATCAGGCGATTTCCCCTGCGCCCGCGCCGCTGTGCCCGCCGTACCGCCCAATTACGACCAACTACTCATTATTTTAAGAAAACATTAACTACTTAACATAAAAATTTGAGTCAAAAACGCTATGCAATTACGTGTACCACAAAATTGCGAAGTGTATAATGTAGGTGGCGGGGACACGGAACTGAGGCGCTGGATGTGGCAGGGGACTGTTGGGGTCTGGTCGGTGGAGGTTTCATTTGGTAAATTTAAGCATAAATCATACTCGAAGAGCTTGTGGCTAAAATACAGTATGTTAACTAACAGAGGGCGTTCCCGTTAACCCACAATAGTATAGCATCCATACATGCTAAAAAAATATTACCATTCGAAAACAAAATGTTTTTATTTTTTTTTATTATTAAAATATTCACTAAAAATGTTAAACACTCTGTACACGCGTACTGGAAGGACGGCAACGTCGCAATTTATTTATGAATGACGGGCCGCGTGTACGGTGATCTAATTGATGTGCTTATACTACTGCGGGTTAACGGGAAAGCCCTCTGTTAGTTGTGGAGCGCTCCATGTAAACCACTAGTACTCGGGTGCAGCTAGTAAGACTGGTACCCAACCCTGACATATTGACATGTTGCCATAATGCTATTCGTACTCACTGTTAGTACAAAGGCAGACCAAAGAATGATGATTTCGATTGAGTACCGTACTAGGACAACTGCTGTAAAAGTAGCAGTTGGACTCCACATGACATCTTCCTACAACGCACGGTCCAAGGGACTGCCGCTGAAGGTGTAATTGACTAAGAAAAATACATCTTAACTTTAGAAGGCAATTAAAAATCCCTCTTTAACTTTCCATCGACATTTGAGCCTCCTAACACAGCTACAGATCACTTCAACACGTGTTACATCTTGGTCGGGATGCTGAGCTCGACCCCCGCTGTAAGTGACTGCCGAAACTTGCACGAAGGCCTGCAAAAAGTACAAGACGCGCTCCAGATCAAATGAGTGGTCCCTGGGGCAGCAGAGTAGGAGGACACAGATGCTGCACCATTATTTAGACAAGATTTTGTATTTATTTTTCGGTATAGTAAATGTTTTAAATGCTGTGAGGTACACTCCTAGCAGATGTAGACTAAAATAACATTTTTGGTCTGGGTCCTTTAACTAGCATTTAATATCTTGTTTTGAACTTTGACGATACCTAAAATACTGAAGCTTATCTATGTTAACTAAATACTGTATTTTTTCAGGAATGGTGACGTCAAGGATTTACACAAACAAAATAACAACACTTTACAATACAATAAAATCATAAAATATTAGTAGCATTAAATTGCTAGTTTGTAGTAGATATTAAATTGTTAATAAATTGGTTACGAAAAGAACAGAGTTTCCCAATACATGCATTATGGGCTTAAAAGGAGACTCCAATTTAATAAAAAATATGTAGCACGGAAATAAAACATTTTTTATTTGTATTTTCATAGGTCTCTGTTGCAAACTACTCTGTACTTAGATTGCTTTTTAATAACGTGTTTAATGCAAAAGAAATTTACGTTCGAAATCAGTGGCCGAGCGGTTCCTCGCACCGAAGTCGCCCATTGATGCAAAATCGAGAACTGGTTCGGAAACCGATACCATATGAACACATACCTACTTATTACCCTTTTTGACGGAGACAGGTGAAATTTTAATACCGAATTTTATTTTATATATAATCAGGGTTGCCAATGTTGAATATTTTTATTCTGTATCAACTTACACTGTCTTGCCACGTAAATTGCAATTTGTGGGACATAGAAATGTCTCTTCAATAACTAAGGATTCAATTTAGATAAGATGTTGCTCGTATCCGTAAAATAACATTCGTAAGTTATTGAGATTTCTGAAACTATTATTGTTTCGGCACGATTTTTCCAAGTCTTCGATTACGAGATTTTCGACCTGTCACTTTACTCGATTCAAAGAACTCGTAAAAGTGAATTTAACGCTGTAAATTAAGTATTTTAATGTTAACTGTCATTATTTGAATTTAAAGGGCTTGTAAATTATAATAACATTCCAATATTTTAGTGTAAATTTAAAAAAAATGGGTCATTTCAAAAATCATTTCGTTGAAATTACTTTATAAGTGTCTTTTACGACTTCACCTTTATTTTTCTCATTGTTTGAGTTTTTTTCTGAATGTTGAGGCTACAAAGAAACAGGGTCGATATAACAGCACAATATATGAGCAGAGGTGCTTGTGGCACAGTGGACATAACCATGACTTTCAAATTGTTAGTCTTAACTTCGAATTTAGGTAAACAGTGATTACGATATTTATAACCGACATGTTTGAGGCTAAGAAATTATAATAATTGTTCACCATCAAGCCAATCTGGGCTCCCGTGATTGATTGTCACACTCTTTCTTCCTCTTCCTCAGACGGGAGACCTAAAGGTGAGCTGCGTGTCCCAAAAATGGGAACATTAGGCATAGGTTGACCAGGGCGATTGGTAGTATACATAAATACATAATCAGCCTATAATATCTAATGTTTAGTTTATATAGTGATCGCAATTCGATCATAATTTAAATGATCTCAAATGCACTATTGTAGAAAAATATTACCTTACTGCATTCCTCTATATAAACTGTAACCATGCTAAATTGTATACTTCTCCGATCGTGTAACTTTCGTTAAAAACAAGTCCAGTTGAAAACCAGCGTCAGGCAATTTGCAGTTGTCTGGCATCTTGCTGAACTGGGCCTATTTGGTACAGCCGTGAGGCACACGCAACGCGGTTTTTATTTAATTAAGTGTTGTTTTAGTTTTATTTAATTCCTTTTTTTAGTTTTATTTTATTATTGTATTTCATTGTGTGCCTTTACATCTGGGCCAAATAAATTTTATTTTCTTTCTTTCTTTTCGTTAAAAGGGGTACAAAATTTATGCTTCACGTAGTAATATATAGGTGTATATGTCTTACTAAAGTAAGGTAGGCTACAGTGATACTGAATACCATATTTTACATGGAGCCGTCTATCACATCTCAAAAACCCGGTAACTGGGAGGTCAGATTTTCAGGCTTCTGACTCTGGCATACATAGCTGATAACATATCAATATAATAATAAAATAGTACGATGAGGAAACATATACGAGCGCAGGCTGCGCGTACGCAACGAGTGGTTCTCACGCGTACGGCTACCCGCTGCGGTTTGTGGCCGCACTGCTGCACGCCATGAAATCCACTCGATTTAGTCGATAGTATATAGTAAGGGTAGAAACAAACTGTCATACGATACTTCTTACGTAGCGTACGGTCTATATCAGATAACGTAGGAATAAAAGTGGTATCTAAGATTCCTATTCCTAGTAATGTGAGTTCTGCCCACATTGCTAGTTATCTTTAATTTCTTTACTAACTCGTAGCACTCGTAACACTAGCTTTTTTTTCTTTTTAACCTGGTAAAATTATCAAATAAGTCCTCCCACCCCGGGCAGGGTGGGAGGGACTGTCAGACTTTTACTGACTAAAATCCACGGTGTTCCTTCAATAACCCTTTACGTACCGGGGTCACGGTAATGGGATGAGTCCCACGACCCCGGCAGGCTTCGGCCCTCTACGGGGGGGCCACGTCATATTGCTGACGCTCTTTGAGGCGCGCGTGGAACACAACGCGCCGTCGACCCGGGCATGGTCCATGGTCGGACAGCGAGTTGCCTTTTACTCGCTGTCCGCATGCCCGCGCCTACGGTGGCCGGAGATCGTTGGCCGACGTCCGACGCCGTGGGCGTCTACCACTACGGCTGGGCTGGAGGGAGGACGCCATCCTCTCCCTCACGCAGCCCGCCACCTCCTTCGGAAGCATGACTGCTTCGCAGAAGGAGGCGACTGCTGCCCACTCCCTCTTGCCCTGCAGCATGGCCTCGACCAATGCCGGGCGCGAGAGGTCTCCGCCTATCGCCGCCGTGAGGACACGTCGGTGCTCTGCCCAAGCTGGGCACTCCTGCACCGTATGCTCGACTGTGTCCTCAGGGCGACCCTCGCAGTGGTGACACCCAGGCGTCTCTTCCTTTCCCATCAGACACAGGTACCTCCCGAAACTTCCATGTCCGGTGAGGACCTGCGTCATGCGGTAGGTCAGGACGCCGTGACGCCGATCTAGCCACTCCTCAAAGCGTAACACTAGCTAAAGCAATTTTTATTATCGCTAAAAAAATCTATCAATACATATAAAAATCAATTGCTGTTTGTTAGTCTTGCTAAATCTCGAGAACAGCTGAACCGATTTGGCTAATTTTGGCTTTCAAATACATATTTGTTTTGGGAAAAGGTGAGAAAATTTGGAGAATGAAAAAATAATATGGTGATTTGAGTTTCTCTTCATTGGGCTTTGTATCAAGTGTCTATGATTTTCCGTTTGATAGCTTTCTTCCATAGAAATATAAAAAACATCTATGCTTTCTTCTTTCTTTCTTTTCTAGATTACAATAAAAAAATTATAATAATATACATTTTTGTAAAATGTTTGGGATCGACGGTACTTAAAATATCTTTTAAATGTGCAGCCATTTGTGTCCGAAAGAACCAAATACACATTAAGAAACTTTTATGTGAAACAGGAACCCGTATTCCTCAGTTTATTTAAATTTAAACGAAAAATGGCGGACAGTGTACGGTAAAAAGTTTTCCCCTTAGCTAAAAGTATGCCTTATTTCCATAAATATGAATCCATGTGTTTCCTTATACCAGCATAGTACATTATACGACCAGCATGAAACTTGACAGCCCGTAGAAAATGTGGTACAGATTGTGGGCCTCCCCTATGAATCTAGAACAAGCAATTGAGAAGGAAAATATCCGGAAAAAAAATCACAGTTTTCGAAGTAGACTGGAGCAAACGAAAACTGATTGTCATCAACTGCTTGTCATCAATTGTTTAGCCTTTCCCAACTATGTCAGACTCGGTTTCTAATGTAACTGGATGTTCTCACTGCCTCACTGTCTTTCTGACCTTTACAACCAGAGGGGTATCGTGCTACCCAGCAACTGATTGATCTGACACCAGGTCAGATTTTCTGACTTCTGACTACCCTAAATGACTGTCAAACAAATTATTTTACGTCTCTAAGGATTCAAGAATAATCTTGGACACTTCTCCGGTCTCTCAAGACTTTGTATGCAATATACTTTTCATACTATTTCAATGAACCCGATCCGATCTTAAAATGTAAAAAATAAACGTAACAATTGCAAAATTACGTAGAGTGTTACATCATAGTTCCGTTTTTTTTTTAAATCTCAGTTTAATATTAAGTATAATAAATTAATTTAATAGAATAATTAATTATTGTACTCAATAGAATTACAATTTATCCTCCAGTCATATGTGCATACTGTGTGGTCTCGTGTAACTGAAAACAGAACCCCACCCATTTACTTCTTACTGCTGCATGTGTCTATTTTGTTAGAGATCCAAATAAATGTATTCATTTATTTGGATCTCTAACATCACTCACATCTTTCATCGCCTTGACAACAGTATGGAACAAGACACTACACATTCACCTACCCAAGCATACTAAAATACCATTTCAATCGTCACAGTAGTTTCTAAAACTGCTTCCACCACGACCTAACTTCATTCGGCCCCAGGAGCATCTGCCAACCGGACGTGCCTTGCAGTGGCCAGTTTGAAAAGCAATCAATTGACTGCGAACCCAAGTTAGCCGCTGCAGGCCTAATTTAACTGTTCAGTAACAAGCCAGCGCAACGATACTGGTATGCTGAAACTGTCCACGGTTCGTGGAGCCCTAACGTTGCTTACAAACAATCTACAGGCTCTCCGGCCGACAAAACAATATATAGTTAATAACACTTACCTGAGCTGTAGACGGCAAGCCAGGATCTGTTTTGATCACGTCCAAAGTGTGTGTGTATAAGTATGAGTAATTGAAAGTATAGTGAAAGTCAAGTGTGTGGATGGACGAAGGTTCTCAAATGCAGGTCCTCCCAACGCGGTCTATCAGCAATCACAGCACAACTCTGCTACACTTTAGCCTCGAATTAGTAGCTATTTATCACTTATTTTCAGCAAATCCGCGTGCCATGCGGTGTGGCGACAATACGGCGATATGTTCCAAAATATCCCAGGTTTCCACTCAATTCGGGATTCTAGAGTTCAATTAATCACTGATCGGGACCAAATTATCCTTAACCGCGTAGATTCCACAGGATTTTTAATTTTAATCAATGAATCGATCTCAACAAACACGGCGGTTAGTTTTACAAGAGGACGGAAAAGTCAAAGTGAAAAAAGTTATAGACAATAGAATAATGTTGCCAACCAAAGGGTGCGTTCGGTTTCAGGTTGGACAGAACATTAACAACACAACACAATGGCACCTAGTGCTATTGCGGTTCTCCTAATTAAACATCATGCAAATGACCAAAAACGTGCAAGTTTAATGATCTCGTAAACGCCACTGAGGCCGCGACTAGCGTGGCTACCTACTCAACATAATATTTAATTGGATTACCATCTATTCGAAGAAAAAGAAGATTACCATAACAAAAAAATGTTTGCAGTATGTACCCACTGCCTACAGTTTCCTCCCTCTCGCAATAAAACCACTGTATAACACGTTACAGGTTCGCTCGCGACGTTTAATGTTGAAGTCATAATTATAACATATTTTATTTTTATGGTAACCGAACAATTTGGTAAACGCTCTGGGTGGCACTGCCAGTGGTTGCCCACGCTGGTAATACGCAGGAATGTAAGGAAAATGACGCAAAAGGGACACGTATATTGGATAAGGATCTTGCAAATTGGGTAAATAATATTTTAGTGGGACAGTCTTTATCCTATAGCATACAACAGAGTCCGTACATAGAATTCCTGATCGGGTAATTATTGCACCAGTAATCGGTAGTCTTTACAACGTGTAACAGAAACCCCATATCTATCCAAAAGGACTGAAGACAACATCTGGTATGGAGTCTCTATGCAAAGTTTCAGCTCAAAATAAGTGACTCACAGAATTGACCCCAAATTATTGGTTTCATATGTTTCTTGAATACCAGTAATAACAAACGTGTCACAGCACTATGAGGGTCATCACTTTCCACGTCACTTGCCAATAAAACGATAATTTATTCTCTTCGTTCTTCTTAATTTGAAAAATTCGGTCTCTGGTATCAATGTATTGAAATCTATATCTATACTTATAATAAATCTGTAGAGAGGTCAATTCTGTACATGAAATATATTTACAAAATAACTATCAGGGGGTGATTAGGGATCGATACTGATGCCAAAAATGCAATCAGTAAAATTTTTGTCTGTCTGTCTGTCTGTCTGTCTGTCTGTATAACCGTTATAGAAACAAAAACTACTAGACGGATTTTAACGAAACTTGGTACAATTATTTTTCATACTCCTGAGCTGGTTATAGTATACTTTTCATCACGCTACAATCAATAGGAGCAGAGCAGTGAAGGGAAATGTTGGGATAACGGGAGAAGTTACTCAATTTTTTAAGCTTCCGTCGCGTGTGCAACCTTAATGGTGTGTGTAGCTTACACAGAAATAATTTGTGACGGAAATGTTCTCCTTAAAATTATATAAAAAATATCCCACGACAGCATATGCCTATCTTTTATGGTTGACTCACAATAACACGTGTAACTCCCGATAGCTTAGCAGTTCGAAGCTTTCTGATTATTATTCTGCTCCGAAATTTAAAACCACCACAACTTTGCAATGGAACTCGGCTAAAAGTAACCCAGTTGCAACAAAATATAATCGAGGCTCAAATATTAACAGGTTGCGGTGCAGGAGAAACCGTCTTTATTCCCAGAATTCCCATAATACCAAATAATTTTCCATTCCAATTTAAAAGAACGCAATTCCCAGTATCGGTATGTTATGCAATGACAATTAATAAGACTTTTCGTGTTGCTGGAGTAGATCTCGGTGTCAGTTGTTTCTCGCATGGTCAGTTGTACGTCGCTCTTTCCCGGGTTAGCAGTTCTAGAAATCTTTATGTTCACGTGCCGGACGGGTCAACTTTCAACATAGTTTACCCGGAAGCTTTGCGCTGAAGTATTTTCGTTCTATAGGTACTTAAGCCTCATGTAAACGTGATCTAAACAATATTACCAATACATTAACTTAATAACACACAAGGAGTTACACGCTGACGGAGTCGCGGGCACAAATATTAACAATAATATTGTGCGGTTCGGTATTGCGATATTTTTCAAGAGTATTACAGATTGTCATATTATATTTCCCTACTAAATTACGAAAGTTAATCTGTCTGTTACATCAAAATCACTGAACCGTGAGGAAGGACATAGGCTACTTTTTTTTACGAAAAACGACGGAAACGTGGACGAAGTCGCGGGCAACAGCTATCTATACTAATAATATAAGGCTGAAGAGTTGTTTTTTTTTTTTTTGTTTGTTTGAACGCGATAATCTCAGGAACTACTGGTTCAAATTGAAAAAATATTTTTTAATTAAATAGTCAATTTATAGAGAAAGGCTATAAGGCTATATATCATTACGCTAAGGCCAATAGGAGCGGGGCGCCAATGAAGAATGCTTCAAAATCGCGGTTAAATTTAACGTTAGCCCAAAGTAACTATTCCACGCGGACGAAGTCGCGGGCAAAAGCTAGTTTCTAATAAGTTCCACACATGTAGACATAGGATTACAAAACCCTTGCTATATCATTTGTTATCATCCAAAGAAGCCGTGCACTTGGTTTGTATATACCCTTTAAATTACACGTTGTATATAATAATAATTCAGCCTTTCAGCCATTCATAAAGTATCAGGACACAGGCGTCCTCTCTATAAAGAGGGAATGGGCCGTAATTTAACACAAGTTCAGTTGGTGGATTTTTAGTCCTAAGACGTGTCGATTTCTCCACGATGTTTTCCTTCACGGATTTCATTTATAAAATTATTAATAATATTTATTGGGCATGCGTTTCCTAACTAACCTGAGAACATGTCAACAAACTCAGAGGGCCAAGTCTTTTCTGAAGTCCTTTCAATCTATACTGGTTTACTCATATGAGAATCATGTAGGTTAATGTGTGGCCTTTCAAGATTAAAAGGAATTAATCACTTGAACCTTTTGAAAAGCTTACCATCAGCTTATTAATATCTGATATTAATCCAAACAGACTGACAGACGCGGCGTGTTTATTGAACGCACCGACTTATTAAAAACGCCCGCTTCATTTGGGAAATTTAAAAGTAAATTGTAACTGAACTGTATTAAATAATTCCTTTCTATTTAAGGGCATTCGAATACCGCATCGCCATAAAGCAAAATCAAGAACAACTCAGATTTCTCGGAACGCAACAGGTCGGGAAATATATACTATCAGAGAGTTTAACGCAAATATGTTAAGGAACTTGCAAAAATCTGGCTGCGCCGCCTAACCCTCCCGTCCCACGATCAAGGGCTTTTTTGGGCAAATAATTCTGAACCAGTTCCCGAGCGTTGACCTCAGCCGCCGGAGGCTGTGGTATTTGGGCTGATTTCGGCTCCAAAATCGCACATCGTAACGTTGTTTTTGCCCTCACCATTATTATTATTAATTGGATCACCGACTTGTCCAATGATGGAAATCGTTAAGGAACTGCCAGGACCGAATCGCACCCCACAGTTCCGTGGGAAAGACGCGAGGTTTTACTTTTATCTTTCCATTCATCTGAGGTGAAGGTGTCTTTCTCGTCATAACATTCTTAAGTTTAATACTAGCTCTGTTTGCGGCTCCGGTTGTATAAAAAATTTACTGCATTCTACATTTACGTTTTCCCATGAGAGCTCAGAGAAACTATAGAATGCCGACAACCTAACTTATATTGCTTCTTCCACTTTTAGCCGTCACTCAACGGTTGTTTTCACTAACCATATCAATCCTAATATATACATATATGTCGAGTATATTTTCAGATATCCACAACCTTTACGGAAAACCCTTCTGAAAATTATGTAACTATATCACTTCTTATATTTCCGGATTCCTGTCAAAAACGGTACCCTAAAAAAGCATTCGTGTTTATATAGCCCAAATAAATCAAAAATCTCCGGTCGTATTTCACCGGCAGTGCTTTCAGTGTCCTCCTCAATATATCCGGATAAACTTGTCAATTTGTTCGCCGCCGAAACGTGTTGGTCAATAGAGATATGGCCACAACATACGTTATAAGTTGATTTAATTTTGTCGGGTTTTAAATCTGGAGTACCACCGTAGTGGGATAGAGATACAGTGTAGGCAGAACAGCGAGATAAGAAATATATTCGGAGGTATGAATGTCAATCATAAACAGAAACCAATCAAAGTCTGGCATTAGAAACAAAAGGCACTCGTCATTCAAGACATGTCCTTGTCAAATGTCCGTTTTACATCAAATCTGTATATGTATATCAATATCCTTTAGTTACGCATCCAAGGGTCCTGTTCAGGTGGCGTCATCCCACTGGTTTTCTCTACTCTGTGGATGTGTTGCATTTCCACGAAGCTCGGCGGCGTTCGGGCGTCTTTTCGTTTATATTAGCTTAATGAGTACGCGTCGGCCTGAAGGCAACTTTTTACTCCCTTTACACTGTAATAAGGAGTTACCACGGTGTTCACATGCACCATATTATGATTACTTTTTTTATTATACAACAGTTATGCACTTTGCACGACCAACCAATTAAGTTATTTAGGTATCGGTTTAGTTCTGTTCTCCTCTCTGTTTTCATTGATCCCATTTTGTTTGCGGTTGGCTTGTGATGTCTGCGGTTGTGGCGTTTTTGGCTGTTAATTCATAATTGAACGACGGTTTTTGTTTTAATTTTGATGTGTTTGCTGTGGTGTGCTGAAATAACTGCTAACCACGTCATTATTATTCAATTTTTTTATTGATTTTTAACTCGGATGGTTACCACATTGTTATTTTTTAAGTAACTACTCCAATCAACTGAACATCTGAGTATATTTTTACTGGAAAGATTTAACGGATAACAATAACCTTTACAACTGCCAAGATTTAGGCACAAAAACACCTGTCTAAAACCGTGGAATTAGCAACAAAAACAACGTACAACATAAAAGAATAATCCAAAACAAAAATACCGGCCAAGATGAACTGTCATAACATTTTAATCGAAGTAACACATCAGTTACTGTGGACTGCCCCCTACCGGCCGCAGGTACTCCATTAGTCCTATATTATTTCGTCCGACGAAAAAGCTGTCCAGCCTTGTTGCCAGAAAAAAATCTGAGCGAAAAAACTTTTTGAATGATCCGCCATCGGTATATACCAACAGCAACTCAAGTTCAGCCGGTGAACTATAATTTGCAAATAAGCTCTCCGAGGAGCCTGCGAAGGTAATTAACAGTAAAAGTTTGTTTTAAAATTGCTGTGAAAGACGAAAAAGTTGTTGCTCTGAATTTATGAATTGCTTTTTGGGGAGGTAATGACGCGCGGATATGATTTACTGCGGTAAATATGCTGGTATACTTCTTGCACTTTTGGTATACAATTTTGAACTATATTGCGTGAAGATTCGCGAACAAATTATGGCAAATCTTTTGGAGACTTGATATGGAGGCAAATATATTTGTCAAATAGAGTTTCACAGACAGAAACCTACATTTTCATATGATTTGACTAGTACGGATTGTCTGGACTACAATATAAACTTTGTTTCAGTGTTTCTTGTCAGGGTAGTTAGCTAGGCCTTGTCTAGGGTTTTCCTTACTTTTGTTAAAATAAATAAATCTATTCGTTAATAGACGTTAAAATATATAAGAAAGCATTTTCTTCTAAGGGCTAGTTCTATTTTCTTACCCTTTTAAGGGGTCTATTAACAAAACATTTCTTATACCCAAACTGATTGGTAAGACGTGAAGGACACGGTTGTCTGCAAAGAATACACGTTTATCCTAAATTAAATAATAATATCGGAGTTTCAATTCTATGAAATTATAAACCCTTTAATAGCCGATACATTATAAGAATACAAGGTCTTATACCTACAACGTGTAATTTAAAGGGTATATACATACCAAGTGCATGGCTTCTTTGAATGATAACAAACGATATGGCAAGGGTTTTGTAATCCTAAGTCTACGTGTGTAGAACTTATTACAAATTCCAATATACTGATACCAGAGACCGAATTTTTCATATTAAGAAGAACGAAAAGAATTATCGTGTTATTGGCAAGTGACGTGGAAAGTTATTGACCCTCGTAGTGCTGTGACACGTTTGTTATGTATTCAAGAAATATATGAAACCAATAATTTGGTATCAATTCTTTGAGTCAGTTATTTTGAGCTCAAACTATGCATAGAGACTCCATACCAGATGTTGTCTTCAGCCCTTTTGGATAGATATGGGGTTTCTGTTACACGTTGTATAGTTATTATTCTAGCCTTGGATTATACTAAATTTCAAGACATACTTAATATGTCTCTATTTAGTAACAGTAAAATACATATGCATATTTTTCGAACCGCTCATAGTTCTTTTGACGTGTACAGTTTTGATAACGTGCGCCAAACCGCGGTGCAATTTTGTCGAGCTTGTCCTTAAAACGATCCGATATTTTTTTTTATCATCCGAAACTTGTAATTGGCCATATTGTATTTATTATCCTTATTATTTTCTCTGTCTAGCTGTAAGTTTTCCAAACATAATAATATAAAATAAATAAATATCTGAACATTAACAATAATCTAAGTTTTTTTAACATAATAATGTTGCGCGTGTATCGATTTTGAAAAAACGTAATTTGGGTTTTTCCTTCTTTGGAGTCTTTTTATAAATTGTTTTTCGATAAGAAAAGCATTATTTTGAATCGTTTTCTTGCAAAAGCCTGAAGAGTCATTCAGAAATACGGCACTGGAATTTTATAATTTTTGGACGTGAGGTAACATTATAAATTAAATTAATTTGAATTTTTAACTAAATCCTTTTTTAATTTGTCATTTTGCGGTATATAATGATGTCGGTGTATAAATAGCAGTTTTTTTTATCATAACAAAGAATTTCTCTTGTATCGTGAGTACATTTCTACAACCACCTAGACCTGGAGATCATACAAACACATTTGTTTCGGTGCGGGTATCGAACGTGTGACACGCAGCGCAGCAGCCAATCACTGAACGACTGCGTCAACGTGTCCTCACGGCCCGAGTTGGAGGATAGTTACTAAATCTCACCATTTATGGGTAAACTTTTGTGGCGTTAGCAACAAGCGAATGCGCAGGATTTGATATCAGAACGTAAGAATTTAAATCTTGATTAAATAATAAAAACCATTGGTCCGTATAGTCCTTTAACAAACCTACTAAAAACCATCAAACAATGACCATACAATTAAAAATCACTGCATCGGTCACGACCTCCGTTTCCGGATCCAAACGTTGGCAGATTCCAATCGAACGAAACCCGTTCTAAAACTACTAACGGTCAGCCTAGGTTCCTAACAATATTTATATCTTCTTGATCAGCCTTTCACAGAAAAAAAAACTCTCAAAACCACAACCAATCTAAAAGCAACCTTGCTTGCTAGACTTAAAGTCCACATCAATTGTTTCACCAAGTTGGTTGGTACCAACTACTTATACATTTCGTCAATGCTAGACAAGTATTGATTAATAGAGTTTAGAGCGGTGTGTTTAGATCTCTCTCAAACATGATTATTTAGTTTGATTTAGTGTTTTAAGTTGGTTGTGGGACACTTGAGGCAGATATGGACAGGTTGGAACTAGTAGTCTACACCTGCACCCCAATTGTTTTATTAATAAAAGTCATCTGTACTCTTTATATATAAATAAAAATTGAAGTATCTGTCTGTGATTCAAAATAACTGTGTTTTCTCAAGTGTTTATATTTATTTACACGATACTAAAACACTCTCGGTCTGTCTGTCTTTCTGTTACAGGCTACTTTTTATCCCAGAATTCCCGCGGGATCGGAATTGCTCCATTCGCGGAAGAAACCTCCTATGCTAACGAAATTGCTGGCTTAGCTAGTTTCCAATTATAATTATAAAAACTTCTACACTGTCCTTCCACACCCTCACAGCTGGGGGTATTTAAGTCAAAAGTGAATAGGTTACTCCTGGGCAAGCGTACTTCATCTTCGACCACATCATCGCATACCATCAGGGGAAACGGTGCTCAAACGCGATTCTATAAATGATAAAAAAACATAATGCGAATGGCGTTGAAATATCAAAATGAGTCGAGAGGACGCGAGTTCTAACCCTACCCATTACAGTAATGCCGTGAACCCACTCCAGACACAAGCATAGCTTAGTTGGAGGGGTTAACAGGATTGCCAGTAATTGGAATTCTACCCACTTTGCTAGAAATCTTTAAAAAAAAGAAAGAAATGCTGGCTCATTCCTTGCCCAAAAGTAGATGAGAAATATCTTGGCCATATTTAAAACTTATGACTACTAACCATTCCATCAGCTAACGTTCATATCTTCACGCTTTATTTATTTATTTTATTTATTTATTTTTATACACACAAGTTGAAAGACATACAGACAGAAAATACAATACATAAAGTTACAAAACACAAAAGAGTTAGTAATGGGCCCCAAAATAGGCACAGCCTGTATCTTGTTCTCAAGGTACCCATTAGACAAATATTTCACAGAATTCGTCAAGTGGGATAAGCGAAACAAGTTTTATATGATATGATTGCAGGATTTGGTTGGAATTTGCATATAAATTGGATTTTAAAAGCCTAAAGTTTAGGATAATCTTAAATTCGACTCGGAAAGTAGCGACTAATTTGGGTTCATTTCATTGGTATTTTATTACACGGCTCATCCTGAAAACAATTATCTTACATGGTAGTATTCGTCATCAACGAACTCGGCCGCGTAGTTTTTTAGAGGTCTAAAACATAAAAAACAAAAATTGAACGCATCTATATAGTACTTATCTAGCTGTCAGTAGTCACGTTCCTGTCAAATCACTTTTCGACTTCGCGCGCTCGCGCTACCGCGTAAAATTGTGTGTGGTGTAAAAATATTACATTCCTGTGCTGTGGATTACCTCACTGTGTCAATTCATCATGCCTAGCTAGGATCAAGACGTTATATTGGAGGAAATTGCAAGAATGAAGAAATTAACTCATCGACGCCGGCGCCGACGCCATCGGCATCGCCATGTTCCTCGCCTATGCTCCTGGCATTCTACATCTCGGACTCGACCACGATCTAGGACCAGATCACGGTCGACGAGTCCATCACAATCACCACATCGTGATAATCACTCGATGGAACAACTAGGAAAGGAAAATGTTGGTAAGTACCTGTCTTCTTTCTAGGTTAGAGAAACAACTACCTACCTACCTAATTGGATTCATTCGTCGAGAAAATCTATGGAACGAGATTCCTAATGAACCATTTGCTCATACGAATTGAGGTGTGAATAAGACGACTTTGACCGCCATCCGTGCCAGTACGAGATACTTCCGCACGAAGATCAGGTTTTGATACGAGATATCAATCCTGGTATACGTTGCCGTATTATGCGTGACATAAAGCGGTAGTCGTACGGTCCTAGCATACATACTACTAGTATATTGCTTTGGGGTTACAAGAAGACAATCTGTATCTATTTCAGATCCTATTACCATCAATGTGGAGAATGGGGACGAGGCTGTTATTCCAGAGGCCTTGTTACCTGCCTTGGGTAGTGTTAAACCCATATAAGAAAGATACGGGTCAAATATTAACAACATTATTGGCTCGAGGTGGGAAAACACAATCTTAAATAACAGCGAAGATATATTAGACATCTTAAAACAATACAAAGTTCCAAAAAACTGCCCCTTCTAGAGGCACTGGAATTAAACCTAGAGTTCAAGGCTGCTATTACTGAATCAGCCGTAATCGAGATCAGGTGTTACAAACCAAACAATAACAATTAGGCATCACCCTGACTTGTCTTGGTCAGGCAATGACCAAAATTTTAGCCAAACATGAAGTATCAAAAGCCCTTAAATTCCTCAGCGATGGTACAAAATCTTTACATCTCTTCAATAAGGAGAGACTAATACAAGAAAGCAGCTACTAGCACCTCTCCTGGACAAATCATTTCCAAAAATGGCTGTATCAATACCAAGAAATAAGTACCTATTTGGTGAAAATCAGGACTTCAGTTAAGAAAACAACAATAGTCCGGGAAACTGGGGAGGCCCTTCACGCCTAACACAACAGAAGGCACAAACAATACGTGGCGGGCCCAAGCGTCCAGCAGTGCAGTTGCAGACAAGGAAATCTTACCAACCAACCAAAAAGCCATTGAAAAATGCACCTGTGAACCGCCCCGAGAGGGACTACCAGCATGCTCACCCTTGATACTAATCCCACAACAGGTACAACATGCATGTAATCTGGATAGGTATTTAAGTTGCTGGCAGATTATTACAAATTATGTGCTTATACTAGATTGGGTCCAAGGTTACCATATACCTTTTACATCTGTACCAGTCCAAACTAGAATTCCATCCAATAAGTTCTCAATCTGAGCAATTTAATATTAATAAATCAATTAATGATTTACTGAAATTGGGTGCTATTACACCCTGCCAACCAGATAGTGATCAATACATTTCAAATATATTTTTGGTACCCAAACTTAATGGCAAATTTAGATTTCTTTTAAACTTAAAACCTCTAAATAATTTTATCTCCACATCTCATTTTAAGATGGAAGATCTACGTACCTCTACTAGGTTGGTACATAAAGATTGCTTTATGAGAACCATTGACATAAAAGAATCTTAACTTTTTAGTTCTAGTTGCTGTAGAAGATAGGAAATATCTTAGATTTAAATTCAAGCAGCTGTTCTATGAATTTACAGCACTGCCTTATGGTTTATTTACAGCACCTTGTGTGTTTACAAATATTAAAACCTGTGATGTCATACATAAGGAGTTTGGGTTATGTTACAATTATTTATTTAGATGACATCCAATGTATAACAAGGAAATAAATATTAATATGATAAAGCAGTTTACATTACAGAAATGATGCAAAATTACTTATGCTCGACGGCATAACAAACTTTTAGAAAGGGAAAGTTTTAGCCTTACAGTCATCTAATGATAACTATGAAAGTTATATGAGTATTCCTTCAGTAATCATTCCTGAACTGAAATGGTGGTTGTGTAACATACCTAAAGCTAAAAAATCATTTGCTGCACGAAAAATTTGTTTATATATTTTTACAGACTCTTCACTCACAGGTTGGGGGGGCTCATTGCCTAGACGAATCAATTGAGAAAGAGCAACATATTAACTATTTAGAACTGGGAGCAGCTTATTTTGGCTTAAGATCATTTGCTAAGAACATGTCAAACTGTCATGTATTACTATGAATAGACAACACAACAGCCATATCTTGTATTTACAAGATGGGTAGTGTCCAATTTGTACACTTAAATACTATTACTCAAGAATTATGGCAATGGTGTGAGGATAGAAACATATGGGTGACAGGTTCATATATAAAATCCAAAGAAAACACAGATAGCTGATAGAGAATCTAGGAATTTAAATCATGATACAGAATGGTCCTTATCAGACTATGCATTTATAAAAATTACCCAACACTTTGGATCACCGGAAATAGATTTATTTGCTACTTTAATAAACACCAAGTGTGTAAAGTATGTTTCTTGGAAAAGAGATCCAATGGCCTTTGATATAGATACATTCACATTAAATTAGAGTAAAATTTTTCTTTTATGCATTTCGCCCATTTTCAGTAATAACTAAATGTTTAGAAAAGATTAGAGATGACCAGACTGAAGGTATTATTGTCTTTCCCTGGTGGCCAGCACAGCCATGGTTTCCCTTAGCAAAATTATTGATGATATCTAAACCAATAATATTTTATTCTAACACCGATTTGCTTTTATCTCCTTTTAGCAAACAACATCACCTAAGCTCCCATCTTACCCTGACTGCAGGACACCTTTCCGGACGACACTTCAGTTAAGATTACTCCCTCAAGCTTCCTTGAATGTAATGCTTGGATCCTTAGCTCCAGGTACCCAAAAACAATATGATTGTTGTTATAAAAAATGGTGGGCATACTGCCACAATAACAATATTGATGTTTATAAGGCTACTGTACCGCAAATAATAGGCTTTCTGTCCGAAGCATTTAATAATGGCTGTAACTATTCTACATTGAATACAAACCGTTCAGCATTATCCTTACTAATAAGCTCTGAAGTTGGGAGGGATGAGAATGTGAAACGGTTATTGAAGGGAGCTTTCAGACAGAGACCTCTCCCTAGGTACACAGAAACTTGGGATCCTTTAGTGGTATTAGATTTCATAAATAAGATGCCAGTGATTTTAGATATTTATTTATTTAGGGACAATAAACAGCTACAATATAAGATGAGTACATAACAATAAATCATTCAGTTTATAAACAATATTGCAGCCCACTGCATTATCCGCATATTAACACTGAAAATATAAGCAGTATATGCCACTGGATAAGCTATTCAAGTAATCAATTTTATTGCAACGTTAAAATTCAATCATTATTAATAAAATAAGATTTTATATAAATATATATTTAAATATTATTAATATAAAAGAACTATCAAAAATTAGTAACCTTATTGGCCCATACTACTGTCCACAGAGTTCAAACTCTGGCATCAACTAAACTGAAAGATATTCACTTTACTGCTGATTGTGTCATTATTAATACCTCTGATGTTCTAAAAACATCTATTAGGACTAAAAACAGTACCACCTTGCGCTTGCCATATTTTGAAAACCAGTTGGTGTGCCCAGCTAAGACCTTAAAATTGTATATAAAAATCACCAAGGAAGCTCGAGGTGATATTCCCTACCTATTAAGCTACACCACCAACAGTATGCTGTTGGATTAAGGAAATCCTCACAGATAGTGGCATTGACACTAGTATCTTTTCTTCCCATAGTACTAGACATGCATCTAAGGCAAAAAAGAACAGGGGTATCAATTGAAATTATCAAAAGACTGGTGGCTGGTCAGACAAATCAGCTGTCTTTGCCAAACATTATAATTTGATAATAGTTAGTGGTAGAACCGACCTCACCTTTGCCAATTCTATTTTAGAATAACTTTTTTAAATTTAATAAAAGAAATAATATTAACAAAGACTGTTTTGTACCTTGTATTTAATAAATATTAAGTTTAATAAGTATTAAGTTTAAATAAATATAACACAATAGTGATAGATTAAATGTTTACTCCTATGTTACTTGATTGCAATTATCATTAAATTGTGATATTTAATGTAACAAAATTATTAACATAAATAAGCATAATATAGTTATGTGAGTAAGTTACTTTTTGTTAAACTATAACAACTAGATTGTTTGGTATTTATATTTTAAACTTAGCCAATATTTTGATTGTATCTTTTAAAATATAACATTTAAAGTATTAGTAAAGTATTATCTGATTTAAGATTTATGATCCTTTTACATACACACACACATATAAAGATGTTGCCATTATGAATCTCTGAACATCTACCATGTAAGATAATTGTTTTCAGGATGAGCCGTGTAATAAAATTAGGAAATCAGACTAACTTACCTTAAGTGACGTCTGATGGTAATTTTATGAACGGCTCATCCTGAAAACAATTAGATTCCCACCCTGTCTCATACCTGCAAGGTATCCCACCCATCAATAATGGCAGCACTTGTTTGTTACTCTAAAGAAAGTGATTTGACAGGAACGTGACTACTGACAGCTAGATAAGTACTATATAGATGCGTTCAATTTTTGTTTTTTATGTTTTAGACCTCTAAAAAACTACGCGGCCGAGTTCGTTGATGACGAATACTACCATGTAAGATAATTGTTTTCAGGATGAGCCGTTCATAAAATTACCATCAGACGTCACTTAAGGTAAGTTAGTCTGATTTCCTAATTATATATCTATACAGTATGTTAACTAACAGAGGGCGTTCCCGTTAACCCGCAATAGTATAGCATCCATACATGCTAAAAAAATACTACTTGTCGAAAACAAAATGTTTTTATTTTTTTTAACATTAAAATATTATCATTTTTTTTTTAATTTATACGTAAAAGAAACACTCTGTACACGCGTAGGTACTTGAAAAACGGCAACGGCGCAATTTATTTATGAATGTGTACGCGTGTAAAGAGTGTTTCTTTTACGCATCAATTTAACATTTTTAGTGAATATAAATATATTAAAAAAAAATAAAAACTTTTTCGAATTCGAAATTTTTTCGAATGGTAATTTTTTTTAGCATGTATGGATGCTATACTATTGCGGGTTAACGGGAATGCCCTCTGTTAGTTAACATACTGTATATTTATATTAGTCGCGCGGGGCTTCACTCCCGTGGACTTTATTATGATAAAAACATAACCCCCATTTTTTTTAAATCGGGTAAAATGTAGCTTATATCTTTTCTCAAGCTTGAAGCAGTACGGCTGTGGAATGCTCTTCCCGTGTCAGCACAAACCCCAAGACAAGCACAAACCCCATCTTCTTTCAAAAACTTAGTAAAACATCTTTATCTCTCCTTAAATTGTTGTTATTATGTATGTCTTTCTTTCCTTCTTTTTTTAATATTTATATGTATAGATATGTTTTGAGAACGTTATTTATTGTTTTGTATTTTATATAGATAAATAGTACACCATGGACTACCCGCGTATTTATTTTCTCCTTCTGTGTCAAATCCTCGCTTTTAGCGATAAGACCGCCCATTGTATCACTCTTTTTAATTGTTAAGTCCATAATTTTGTTTTACTGTTATGGTGTACAATAAAGAATATATCTATCTATCTATCCATACTAAATTTCACTTACTAATTTCGAAAATTAGTGCGTTTAAACAAAGAAACCAACTTGTCCGTTTTATAATATTATGAATAATTAATTTCGTAATCATTTGTACCGGTCTATCATTTGTACATCTTTGACAGTCGTTACAGATATAGTCAGAATTCAGATAGTCTGACACCAGCCTAGACATAGAGGTCAGATACCTGAAACACGAACAATACCTGCTTCCATGAATACTTGGTAAGTTTCAGTTAGAATTTCACGCTTACAGAGCATTCCTGCGTGTGTATTAAAAACCTCTAAAAACCGCCATAACCACGGCTCTCCTATCAACTGTGTCGATTACCTCATTTACATAAGTTTTTAAACTTATGGCATTTACATCAATATATCGCTTGTATGCGCTCCATTGGCCAATTGACATCTGCAAGTCTTACCGCGGAGGGTCTGCTTACAAAAACGCTCTGCTTATCCAGTGAAGGTTGTAGCGTGACTATAAACATATGATTTCCTGTTAGCTAATCCGTATGGTAATTCAGCACCCTGGTTACCATACTTTAGCATTTTAATTTCATAGTCCGTAAGCACCCGGCCACTTTAAAGGTTACTCGTGTTATTACTTGGCGTCGCTTTTTTTAGACTAATGAATTTTCGTTATTGCATAATTTAAAGTAGGATAAAAAATGGTTACGAAATTAGCGTGTTTTGTCAGTGTAAATTAGACGCTCATAAAAATTAATAAATTAAAATTATATATGCACCTAGCTAGCGTACATGTCGGTTATCGTCCTGCCCGATAAGAATATATTAAAATTATATTTGCAGCTAGCTACGGTAGTCGTCGTCTTCTCCGGAAAAGAAGCGCCACCTACCGGGCCCAATCGTATTCTCAAACTATCTAGGAACGCATTGAAATATACACACAAAATTTCTACCAAATCGGTCCAGCCGTTAAGGCAAACACACATAACTACAGAAAAATTATGCAAAATTGTATCACATGCATAAGAAATTTGAACAAGTCATAGGCTCTCTTTCTGGAAGTAGAAGCTTTCTTCATTGCTGATACGTAGACTTCCTCTCCTTCCTGAGGCCGTATACAAAATAAACCACAAGGGTCCCATTGAAAGTCAGATGCCATCGCGATAGACTAAGGCGAAGTTGGCGGGAAGAACTCGAGTCTTACCAAAAAATATATCCATACAGTCAGAGCTATGCTGTGGAACAGGGAGCGAGACTTTTATGACGAATGAGCCCACTTTTGATCTCGATCCCCTTGAAGATAAGAGATAGGTGAGGTCTAAGATGGAACTAGTTAGCGCAGAAGATGCCTATTCACTCTTGCTTTAAGGGCTGACGGGTAGGGGACATAGAAGCTGGCAAAGAGCTGACACTGCTGCCACGGCCACGCTGCCAAGACCACACCTTGGCCGTGCGCCCGATAAATGTAGAACAATATAAGCTTCGTAATTAAAGAGCACATCTTAAGGGTGCAAAAAGATAGATAGGCCAATATCGTCACGCAGTGGGTGCCTCAAGACGGATGTCGTAGGCAGGCTTAAGAAGCGGCGTGAGAATCTTGGTTCTTTCCTGACGGATTTGACGGAAAAGACTGCAGACAAGGTTGTCTGGAAAGATCAGGGGGAGGCTTTTGCCCAATAGAAGGACAACTTAGGATAAGTAAAAAAAAAATGTCTTTGATAAAGCCTTTTTCGAGACCAAACATGATAGAAATCTTTGAAGCGTTGCTGTATGAATCTGTTGAGACGTGTCGGCATATATTCAAGAAAAGTCATTAAACTTTCCTTCACACCATCAACGTGGGTTCCCCTTAAAACCCGATTTACACTTCAACAAGTACAGTAGCGAGTTAACTTGCGTCATCGGCGAGTTAAGTTGTTATTGTAGTTTGAACGGCAAAAGCGAGTTAAGTAGTAGTACATTAACAACTTAACCGCCAATGACGCAAGTTAACTCGCTACTGTACTTGTTGAAGTGTAAATCGGGCTTTAGACAAATAGCTATGTTTCGCATAATGAGACCTGTTCCGACATTTCCATGATTTAAGGAGTTCAGTTCCCCTTGCCAATCATGCATGAAACTCATTAGCGATATGCAAATGATATCACAAATTGTATAATAGAAAGCATATCATTAATCTTGTACAACAACAATGTCATTAATATAAAAGCGAAATTAACTCTGTCTGTTTGTTTATTACGTATTTAGAACTAAATGTCTAAACTTAGTTTAGAATAGAGATAAATTGTACTTCGGAGACCGTGTGAGGTCTTTGCTATAATAAAAATGGCACCCGCACTATTGTGTACAAACAAAATACATATAAAACCAAATTTTTCGATGCTTAGCGTATAATAACAATTTTGTATAGCATCCTGGTCTTATACGACATTGGACAGGATACTGTTATAGAATCTTACTTTAATTATATTGTTCCCAAAAGGTTGACCATCTTTTTGGCTAAGTCCGGACAGTCCGTCCAATAAAATAAAAATAAAATTATTTAAAATGTTGCTAAGACAAATTCATACGGTACACATCGTCGAAATAGTTCTTGTAGTAACGAAACGGCGTTTAATTTTTCTTTTTTATATTACTTAAGGCATTATTTTTTGTAATTCCGTTCGTTCATAAAAATATATCAATTTCATGCTTCAACCATGAAAAAAGACGAGATTCCCTTAATGGCCATCTTGTTGACTGTCTAAAAATAGAGGAACATGTATTTATTTATTTATTAAAGCGCTTCCTTGATTCGTCATTGGCCCCAGATAAGCGTCTACCACACGCTGCAGTTGGGCGAATCTACTTTACGCAACAGGAACCCAAAATTATTAAGTAGGATGTGACCAGACCAACGCGCTGAGAAGTTCGTAGCTAAATAATAACACCGACACTAGCTTCAAGGTTAAGCAACGCTTGCTAGGTCGGTACGTAGACGGGTAACCATCGTAATATATCGAGATTCCTTTGTGCACCGGAAAGCACTTTCTCTGTCATTTGTACACATTTGACAGATATTACGGGTAGTCAAAAGCCAGAAAGATCGTTATACATACACACAAAGCCAAAGACAGAACTATGTGGAGAAAAATGGAGGAGGCCTTCACTCTATAGAGAGGTCCTTAATATAGAAAAATAATTAAATATAGATAAATTTAATTATTTAATTGAATCAGAACAAATAATCTTATCTTAGAACTAGTACTCTCGCGGGGCTTCGCTCCCGTGGATTCTATCACGGTAAAAACATAACTCTCCTTTTTTGCAGTCGGGTAAAAAGTAGCCTATAACCTTCCTCAAGCTTCAAGCTACTTCCATACCAAATTTCATCCAAATCCACCCAGTACTTTCGAAGATTAGCGCGTTCAAGCAAACAAACAAACAAACAAACAAACTATTCCGCTTTATAATATTATATAGTATAGATTTAATTTTATTAATACATACTTAAATTGAATGTACTGTAATTTTTTATAAATTGTATTTTTTAAAGGAAATAAAAAGGCTTTATTATTATTTTTATTTCATTTATTACATTTTATATACACATTATTTATGATTATTATCGTTATACATAGCTATTGAGTTGTGTAGCTTAGAGAAGCAGTCGCTCTATGCAAAACACTGGTACTCAGGCTATGCCGGTTAGACTGGAAGGCGACAAGCATAGGGGAAGAGGCTAAGTAGATGATAATGATCGGAGCGAAGTCTAAATGTTCTGTTTTATAGTTTCGCTATATAATTTGATATGACACTGTTTAAGAGTTCATATCCTGAAAGGCTTAAACGTGAACTCACGATTTTTAACGCAAACGGTCAGTTGTAAGCGAATTCTTGACCTGATTTCCAATCTATCGAATTCAGTTTAAATTGAAAATGAATGGTACACGCACGATTTGGTTATTTAAGCGAGGCGTGCTTTGAATCTATCTTCTATAAGTACATAGTTTTGTCCAGAATTTTATTCTTTACAAGTCGCCCAATAGTCGAAATACGACAAAAAAAAATAGTATAATATGTATATAATCTCGTGTCACAGTGTTAGCGAACTTCTCCGAAACGGCTTGACCGATTTTTATGTTTTTTTTTTCAATATATATTGGCAGGTCTGAGAATAGACAGTAGAATTTTTTTTTTCACTAGAATAATAGATGGCGAACAACGTTTACCTTTTTTTCTGTGCCACATTTCATCCTATTCTACGTCTGCGTAATTTTCGTTAATAGGGGTGGAGTTTTTTTGCTTCACGTATTAATAAACGGATTATACAGTAGTATATAGATAGTGTTTTAATATATAGTTGTATTCTACGTACTTAAACTGATTTCTGACTGAATAATTTTAAAGTATTTTTTTTTTATATATTATGTTATTACGCGTATCTATAATAGTTATTAGAGGAGATTATTTGACGTAGTTGGATAGGTTAGACGTGGCAGTGGCCACGGAGAAGTGAAAGAAAGGAAGGGAAGCCTTTGCCAAACAGTGGGACACAATGGCATCAAAATAATGTTTTATTGTTGAACACAACACATTCTGAACACCGAATACTCAATTCAAATAACGCTTCTATCAGTTGTTGGCCCATCGTGTCTTAATTTTTTCTAACCACAATAAAATATGGTAATTAAACAATTTAACCCACGTATTCGCACAAGTATGTACGTCTAACCGTCGTCAGATATGATACCAGTCCATCGTTCTGTCTCATACTAAAACAAATCATTCCATCAAATCATTTTTTGTCGAATACGGTTGTAAGTCCGCCATTTTTTGACCACAGATAACATGAGGAACTGTCACATATACAGTACAACAAGATACAAAGAGGTCCTACTGGTAGTACTACGAGTAGAAGACAAAGGAATTTAAAACCTTATAATGAAAGACACATAATTCATTTTCGCATGTTGTAGTGTCTTTTTCGGCAGAGCTGAACTTGAACTTCAAGCTCATGTACTATAAGTTCCACAAAAACTGAGGTCCTTATACCTTAGAAACTGCGTCTAATTATTTCGAGATGTTATCTGGACCAGATGTTTGACAGAAATCGATGCTATCAGCGTCACACATGACTGACCAGAGTAGATACCTGTGACAGACGTGGTACGGTTCTTTGTGTGGAGAAAAAATGTTTTAATTAGGTCACACTTGGTTATACTTGAGTAGAACCAATGAGCTCTGTGTTATCGGCCCCGCTTACGGATTTCAAAGTTCAGTAGGTTTTTGTATTGCATGTGCAATGAAAAGTAAATCATTAAAAAAAATCTCAAAATCTAAATCAAGGAAAGACACACTATTGTTTTTAAAACTCAAAATTAAATAGTATTCTTCAAACTATGTCGAGAGACATTATCATAAGGGTTATTGTGTGGGCTTAAAATGTTTTTAATTTCAAAATTTTTATTAAGAAAACTAATTAGATAAAAATTTACTAAAATAAATCAATAAATTTATCTATTATAAATGTATTCTCAGATAAAACTAACGATCTGACCTTTTCACGGTCTCATTCGGGTTAAAAATATAAATACTTAAAGCTTTCTTTTGTATTCCTCTATAGGTTTTGAGTAAATCGCGTCAAGTCATATAGACGCGGCGGGAGAGATTTTATCCAAAATGAGTTGACCCAACAGACATCTTTCTTTCCTTCAAAACTCTTCCTGTAGGAGAGGGAACCTAATACAAAAATAATTAATGAAATTGATCCAGCCGTTCTCTAGTCTTTGTGAGACTAACAAACAGTTGTTTATTTTTAATGTGTAGACTTTCTCACGATATAAATATAGCTCTCCTTTTTACAGTGGGGTAAAAAGTTACTTCCATACCAAATTCCATCCAAATCCATCTGTGTATAGTATCATTAGAACTTATAACGCGCTATTTACCATGTGTATTTTTTGTTTTGAGTTTCCGATATTTCGGCACTGTTGCAAGCGCCATGATCACGGATGAACTGAAGTAATTGCGGGTGGAAGTTTATGAGCAGACAAATCGGTCTACCCTCTTTCTCGTTCGTTTTCTGTTAGCGACACCGCTACCACTGTCACATGTATCACTAAACACTCGATTCTGTTCCCGACACACAAAACTCACCGTGTCGACTCGCAAACTTTCTACGGAACTTTTTCGGTTTTTACACATTTGAACCACTGGATTCCAGGCCCTCGACAGTTGGAACCCATCTTCACGGTTGAAATTGTCGTATTTGGTAATCTCAATCGCTTCCCTTACCATATAATATAGTGGCGTTCTGCTGAGACTGTCGAGATGACTTGAGGGTATCTCAATCCAATGGTTCGATCCTGCGTTTAAAACTTACGTTACGTGTATAAACAAGCCAACTTTTTCGCTTTATATGTAATATTAAGTACAGATAATATTAGTAGGTATAGATTATGATGAGTATCCAAAAATAGACAAAACATTACTTACCTACCACGTAGGTACTTCTGCCATAAGTAAACTCATAAAGGTGTATTTTGAAGGAGACAAAAAATATAATTACGTAAAAATCAACTTCCTTCGAGGACTGCAGCCACGCGCTTTGCTCGACTGGTCACTGGCCAGGCGAGGGGTACGGTTAACAGAAAAGTTATTATTTCATTTTTAATATTCGTTTATTCATTTAAAGTAATAGTTTATTAACTGGATATACAAACTAAAAACGAATATAGTTCTTGAATTAAAACCCTAAACTGTATACATATATCTAAAAATAATCTAAAATATGGCGTCCAGAAATTCGTGCGCATCGCTGTCCACTGGTAATGTGCCCAAACGACTGGCGCTATTGCCACGTTGTATGGCAATGCTTAATCTCTGTCCAAGGTAAAAGCCAGCTATTGGGTCACGCGAAGTGTCGACTAGGCGTCTGGAAAGGTCTTTAAATAGTTTTTTTTGTTTATTTATTTAGTTTACAGTTCATAAAAACACAAAAAGAGGAATACATAGTCTTCACAGAGCAAATAACAAGTACTCACATTTAGACTTATAACGTTAATTGTATTATAAGTCTAAATGTGAGTACTTGTTATTTGCTCTGTGAAGACTATGTATTCCTCCAGCAACACGCAAATTATACAGGGTTATTTGTAAAACACCGAAAACCTCTCAGGACTATGTTACTAACATCATAATCAACAACTTTTGTTCTATGACTTTTAAAAATTCGTCATATTTTAGTTCACCATATTTTCATACAAAAATAAAAATAATTAAATTGAACGCCCTAAATGTTACGAAGTCTATTCGAAGCAAAAGAAAGTGATAGTATAAATCGTTTTCTTTTGCTTCGCATAGACCTCGTAACATTTAGGGCGTTTTATTTAAATATTTTTATTTTTGTATGAAAATCTGGTGAACTAAAATATGACGAATTTTTAAAAGTCATAGAATAAAAGTTGTTGATTATGATGTTAGTAACATAGTCCTGAGAGGTTTTCGGTGTTTTACAATTAATCCTGTATATTAAAGTTACAAATTTATATTTATATCATCATTGCATTATCATCTGTTTAGCCTTTTCTCAACTATGTTTGGGTCAGTTTCCAGTCTAGCCGGATGCAGGTGAGTATAGCTGAGTATATAATTTAACAAGTACTGATTGCATGGACTTTAAAAGATACTTTGACCTCTGAGTGTTTCAGGGTTCTGTTTCAGTCAGTTAGGAAACACCGGCCTCATCTCGTTTAAATTTACGAAATATTAAGTGTTATTTAATTACCAATTTACAAAATAATTATCATTTATCATTTACTCGTGTTTTACTTGGAGTGACTATCTGACCTTTACAACCCAGTAGCTAGGTAATAAGATACCTCTTGATTTTTTGTATAAATGTATTTAAAAATATGAAATCAGAGGAATTGTTTCGTTTTACCTACCGAGATTGTGAGAATGTTCCAACGAGATACCGCGGCCCCGGAACCCAAAGGCAACTAAACGAACAGGGTTTTTAGTCATTAGAAGTCTGACACTCGCTTTCGGTCCACACAGAGCAAGAAGAGTCATTAGATGATTTCCTGCCGAAATAAAACAGGGATTATTTATTTCAAATTTTCACTAGCTTGACGGTATAAGGTTGAATTTATATCTCAATAAAAGTTGAGAAGCAAATCACTACTTTCAGTATAGTAGGTAGTAAAACCAGTATAATCTGATCTCGGGTTGCATTGAAACTCCATACTAAGCCAGCTCAAGCTTTAAGTATTACCAGATAAATTTTGCCGTACTCAAACTACAAAATTCCGGGAAACATGATAAGTTTTTGTCCAACTTTGGTTTGATATTGATGTTGGATAGCCGTTTTAGTAATAAATTAATAATGAAGTTAAAATCAGTTCAATAACATCACAGGAAATGTCAAATGACCGATAAACTAATCTAATTTGATTTGATAAGACAGTAAGAGAGATGTATATTATCAAATGTATTGAAAAGGACCTACCTTATCTACTAATCTGATCAAATTTGTGTTAATAGTACCTACAAATTTAACTTTTAAACTGGCTTGGTCACTAACATAATCATTAGAACGGGAAAACCATGTATATTTTTTGTTTCGAGTTTCTGATATTTCCGAGTTTCCGACATTTCGGAATATCGAATACTCGAAAATGTAAGTTTAAAGTTCTAATTATTGAGCTGCACTTTTTTTTCCAAATAGGACATAAAACCATGAAGTGTTCCCAGAATCAAGAGGGTTACGAAGATTTTTTCTCTTAGTGTTTGCTGACGCTACGGTCGGCATGTCTCACAGACTCACAGGCAGCGTAATGAATATATATTTTTTGCGTTTTTTCTCTGTCTGTACATAGTGGATGAGCTTTTTATCATCTCCACCACGCTTTCTCCTCGGTTCATCAGTTCTGTGCAACGGTTGTAGAAAACTATTCAATTTGTGTAAATGTGAACACATGCTGTACATTATGAGTTTATAGTTGTAATGGTATGCTTTTAGATGTTTTGTGTGTTTGTTTTAGTGGATTGTGAACAAAAAGATTTTAATTTGATGAAGTGTTTTTGTTTTGCATTTTTGGTTTGTTTAACAGCGATAAGGTTGGCGCACTGTTGCAGCGATCGGCTGCTGCGTTGCGTGTGGCGGGATTCCCGTACCTGCACTAATAATTGTATGGCTTACAAATACTTGTTCTGGGTCTGGGTATTTGCAATAATGCACTCACGATACAAGAGAAATTCAGTAGTGTGGGGCAATGTATAAAAACAACTAAATGTAAAACACGTAAGCCAGCTATTAGTTTGCATAGTAACAACTCGCCAGTCCATTTCTGTTAAGTTATTAACCTCAAAATTGGCACAAGCTCATAGCCAGCTGATTTCATTCAACATTTCTCTTCGACACCGTCAGACAATAAAAACAACCTGACCACACTATAAAACCCAAATATTTGCTCAGTTATAAAAGCATAATTTTAATAGTGCTTTCTCCTTTCAAATGTAAAATCGCCAAAATCCATCCGTGAACGCTACCTTAAGCAGACGGAACATTCGCGATGTTATATTCTATTATATGTACCTATATTTTATTTTATCACTTCACTTATCATTAATAGTAATTAATGCATGGCAATCAGCAAAAAGAGCTTACGATCGCACCGAACGGTATTTCGAATACACGCCAATCATGACTGATGCAAAACGGCCAGTTTTGAAACCGGACGCTGAGCTCTATCGCCGTCTCACTCGCACGCCGAAAAGGATGACGGAGAAAGGTAGATTTTTACGAGTCGAAAGTTTTTGCTCAAAACTTGAGTACGTAAAGGCGCTGGAATGCAATATTCAGTTCAATATAAAAATAAAGTGGGCCGGATTGTAGCGATTCTATCGAGGCAGTGCGGCGGGCCAATTATTTGATCTGACTCCGTTGCCACGGCAACGGACGCCTGTTTCAACGCTAACGCCAATCGATTTTTCGGTCATTAAATAAGTTAGTGGCATACTTTTTATAAAATGCTCATAAAAATGTGTTACGTGATACCTCGGGTATTCGAGCTATCAAAAGTTTGATGTTACATAACTATTTAATGCAGCCTTCATACAAATGATACGTATGAAAGCTTTATTTTTGAAACAAACCAAAAATGCAAAACAAAAACACTTCATCAAATTAAAATCTTTTTGTTCACAATCCACTAAAACAAACACACAAAACATCTAAAAGCATACCATTACAACTATAAACTCATAATGTACAGCATGTGTTCACATTTACACAAATTGAATAGTTTTCTACAACCGTTGCACAGAACTGATGAACCGAGGAGAAAGCGTGGTGGAGATGATAAAAAGCTCATCCACTATGTACAGACAGAGAAAAAACGCAAAAAATATATATTCATTACGCTGCCTGTGAGTCTGTGAGACATGCCGACCGTAGCGTCAGCAAACACTAAGAGAAAAAATCTTCGTAACCCTCTTGATTCTGGGAACACTTCATGGTTTTATGTCCTATTTGGAAAAAAAAGTGCAGCTCAATAATTAGAACTTTAAACTTACATTTTCGAGTATTCGATATTCCGAAATGTCGGAAACTCGGAAATATCAGAAACTCGAAACAAAAAATATACATGGTTTTCCCGTTCTAATGATTATGTTAGTGACCAAGCCAGTTTAAAAGTTAAATTTGTAGGTACTATTAACACAAATTTGATCAGATTAGTAGATAAGGTAGGTCCTTTTCAATACATTTGATAATATACATCTCTCTTACTGTCTTATCAAATCAAATTAGATTAGTTTATCGGTCATTTGACATTTCCTGTGATGTTATTGAACTGATTTTAACTTCATTATTAATTTATTACTAAAACGGCTATCCAACATCAATATCAAACCAAAGTTGGACAAAAACTTATCATGTTTCCCGGAATTTTGTAGTTTGAGTACGGCAAAATTTATCTGGTAATACTTAAAGCTTGAGCTGGCTTAGTATGGAGTTTCAATGCAACCCGAGATCAGATTATACTGGTTTTACTACCTACTATACTGAAAGTAGTGATTTGCTTCTCAACTTTTATTGAGATATAAATTCAACCTTATACCGTCAAGCTAGTGAAAATTTGAAATAAATAATCCCTGTTTTATTTCGGCAGGAAATCATCTAATGACTCTTCTTGCTCTGTGTGGACCGAAAGCGAGTGTCAGACTTCTAATGACTAAAAACCCTGTTCGTTTAGTTGCCTTTGGGTTCCGGGGCCGCGGTATCTCGTTGGAACATTCTCACAATCTCGGTAGGTAAAACGAAACAATTCCTCTGATTTCATATTTTTAAATACATTTATACAAAAAATCAAGAGGTATCTTATTACCTAGCTACTGGGTTGTAAAGGTCAGATAGTCACTCCAAGTAAAACACGAGTAAATGATAAATGATAATTATTTTGTAAATTGGTAATTAAATTTTCTATTTTCATCTTAATCTTCGAGTCAGCTGCTCATTTGGCTACGAAGCTATCAATCTCGTGGTCTACTGTGACTTTAAGTGTATCATCAGCTCTGTTATGCTAATGAGATGATAGCCATTATGAGAGGTATTAGTGTCAATTTACATTTCATAGTGTAGGAAGGCATTGTAATTTAGCTTTGATATTTTTTTTTTCGAAGTCGATTTGAATTGTATAGGTTTATTGACAGTTAGTGATGTCATTTGGTCTCATTTATGAAGGAATTATTTGTCAAGTAATTTGATATGTATTACCTTTAATAATGCAATAAATCTTAAAGTATATCAATAAAAAATTTTTTACGGAAGGTAAGAACCAGTTCTACGAACGAAATCGTGAATACCTTTAATATCTTCTGTGTTCCCTTCCACATGTGATCCGTCAGCCTTTAAAGCAATAGTGAACAGGCATTTTCTTGGCTCGTTTGTTCCATAGATAGATAGAATATACTTTATTGTACACCAATAATTGAATCACACTTAAATAACATAGACCTCATCTTACGCTTACCATCAGGCCAGAGTTCAAGACGGGATCATCCAAAAAAATTTGCAAGTTATACTCAATTTTTTTTGGATGATCCCGTCTTGAACTCTGGCCTGATGGTAAGCGTAAGATGAGGTCTATGTTATTTAAGTGTGATTCAATTATTGGTGTACAATAAAGTATATTCTATCTATCTATGGAACAAACGAGCCAAGAAAATGCCTGTTCACTATTGCTTTAAAGGCTGACGGATCACATGTGGAAGGGAACACAGAAGATATTAAAGGTATTCACGATTTCGTTCGTAGAACTGGTTCTTACCTTCCGTAAAAAAATTTTTATTGATATACTTTAAGATTTATTGCATTATTAAAGGTAATACATATCAAATTACTTGACAAATAATTCCTTCATAAATGAGACCAAATGACATCACTAACTGTCAATAAACCTATACAATTCAAATCGACTTCGAAAAAAAAAATATCAAAGCTAAATTACAATGCCTTCCTACACTATGAAATGTAAATTGACACTAATACCTCTCATAATGGCTATCATCTCATTAGCATAACAGAGCTGATGATACACTTAAAGTCACAGTAGACCACGAGATTGATAGCTTCGTAGCCAAATGAGCAGCTGACTCGAAGATTAAGATGAAAATAGAAAGTTTTTGGCAAGCTCAATACTACGGTTTAAACATTACTGAGTTATTCCCAAAATCTCCTTATCTAGAAATAGCTTTGAGGCATATAGAAATCATGATGAGAAGGACTACTTGAGAATTTGGCTCGGGAGAAAACAATTCTTTTCGTGTCGTATTGCTGCTCAGTTATCAGGATCAGGATTTCTTCGATGTGATATTATACGTTATATTTTCACGATGTTATCCCTGTGTTCTTATCACTGAAAAGCTTTTTTCATTTTGCGTCCAAGAATGAGCCAAGTTTTTCCGATCTCAATGGAGTGCGACTCTTCGGACCTTACTGTTGCCAGTAACCATATTTGCGATAAAAAATGTACTAAAATCTTTAATATTGACTTATCATCGCCTTCCTGCCTTCTCCCTATATTACTTGGCGTCAGCATAACCCGTTTTGTCCACAATTCTGGCCTGAGATGGTGGTCAAACGCGAATTTATTATCAATAAAAAAAAATTAAAAAATAACCGTCAGGCTATCATTCATATCCCTTTTCATTCAGTTCACTCCATTTCCATACACATTTTAATTCATATCTCTTTTCAATCTCTTTTAGTAGCATGCTTACATTCTTTTATCGATTAAGATTGTCTTTTGAAACTGAAATTCACATTCTGTAAAAGCATTAAATCTATAAATGCATAATGAAGAACTGCTAGTTGGCTTGTTTTTTCATGTCAATATTGAACTGGTCTAAAGCTCTACTCAAACATATATCATCGGCAAACAGCAGAAACTCTTTCAGCTATTGCAGAGTGGTAATTCTGCAGCTTCACCACTACATGTCCAAGTCCTGGAGATGAGATCAGAGTCGGGAGTTTGTGTAATAGTGGCGAGTTTTTTCACCCGCACGCGAGCCGTGGGTGGCTGCTACTTTAGAGGTTCGTGCTACCACTGGCAGTAGCGACTTGGGAGATTATCGATTAACTAAGACATTGTTTGCACGATACAAGTTGATGTGATGTACAGTTTAAGAAGGAAAAAGATTGAATTTGGTTCATGATAGTCCCTTGATGAAAATTACATGAAACGTGAAAGAGAAATACATTTGACAGATAAAGAAGAATTTAAAGAAAGAAAAGGTTATGAAAACATATTAGTAAACCTCAAAAGATTTGCTCCTGAAAATATCTAAACCCAAGCAATTCTCAGTTGAATTAAACAAATACCATTTAAATACATAATAAGCGAAGTTAGCGAGTACTGGTAAAACTTGGTACTATTAACAATACAGTTTAACGTTGGCCTTTTCCTTAATGAGCCCTCGCGCATTCATCGGCGTGGGTTGAACAATATCAATGTAAATAATAAATTAGAATACAACTATTGTGTTTCGTTTTGTTTATAAGTAAAACAACAAAATTTCTATTAATTAAATTTAGGAATATTATCTTGAATACAGCTGATATAACAAACCCTTTTTGCATAGCAACTTCATGGCTCGCAAGCAGTATTCGCTTACTCGTACATATTTATGTTGTTCATCCATTTTATTTACGGTTTCATCACAGACATAGTTTAGTATCGCATTTTTGTGTCCTTTTTTTGAAAACTTTTGACCCACTACTTCCGATATCTTCCATGATACAAAATTTTTCCAAGAAATATATTATCCTTCTTTTAAACGCTCCACAGTTTTCGTGTTCCCACTCAAAGCATTTCCTAATCCGCGTAGCTAACGACATGACGTGGACAGGAAGACGGGACGATGCTCCGGTCCAGCACCGAAATACACAGAACACAGTCAATCATCAGGAAACAGCAGCTTGTGGTGTTGCTAATTATTAGTAACGTGAGCAAAATCATCCCGGTTCTCTCCAGAAAAATCTATCAGAAGTTCAAATAGGTATTCTAAAAGATATTCGCTTTATCCAAAACGATTTATTCATTGTAATGTCTCCAAGTTGTTGTTGATGTAGCTTCAGAGTTTCGGCAAACCAAGAAAAGCTTTCTTAAAGTCATAAGGCGATTTTAAGGAAGTGGTATGCCACATCATGGGAAAACCTGAAGACTACCTAAGTAGTCAAAAAGACCTTAAACATTCCAGAATGTTAGAATGATAGGAGCCACCACTGATATGGTGGACCATTATATGCCGGCTTCTTAAAAATAAATTTCTAATAGACCCGAGAACACAACGCAGACAGACACAGATCAAAAATTACTTCAACTTGTTGCGATAAAAACAAGATAATTATGATGATCACAAGTTATATTTATCAGAATTGACTGTGTTGACATCAGCTATTATTCTGTATTGGTCCTAGATTTTTTAAATTTAGTGTTCTTTTTTATCTTATACTAGCAGTTGTTCGCGACTTCATTCGCGTGGGAAGTTATTCCCGTGTAAATCCCGATCCCGTGGAAATTTTGCAAAATACCGTCTTAGCGAGCATCTACGTACTAAAAGGAACACCCATACAAAATTTGAGAGCCCTATTACTTGTAGTTTCTGAGATTTTGATTCATCATCTGACAGATAATCAGTGAGTGGTATTTCGGTTTTATATATACAGATTTTATAAAATAATTTAAACTATCACTAAAATAAAGCATAAAAAATCATCTTCAACGCTATCGGCTGGTAAAGTACCCAAGAGACTGGTGGAATTGCCACATTGTATGGCAATCCTTAGCCTTTGGCCAAAGCAATAGCCAGCTTTTGGGTCACGGGAAGTTGTCACGATAGTTGACAAACTATCATGCTAGGTTAAGCTGATGTCGCTATTAATGAGCAGTATTTCATACTCGTATGTACGGATTATAATTTTTTTCCGAGTCTCTGTCTTCCCCGAAACATCGCATTCTTTCAATTCGTCCAAAAATAAAAACAATTGACGATTGGTTTAGTTCTGTTGGAAAGCTTTCAGAACATGTTTATCGCCCTAATAACCCATACAAAGCTAAAACAGCTCTCATGAGTAAGAGTATATTCTGTATGGCATCAAGATTATACAACAAGGTACCAAAGGCATATAAAGATTTTAATATAAATAGTTTTAATAAAAGCATGCGAAAACTTCTAATAGATAAGTACTATTATAATGTTGCCGACTATTTAAATGACAAACTTTAAAGGGACTCAATTGACATGCGATCAATTTTAATATAATTATAGATTTCTGAACATATTGAAATTATTGAAATATTTTACATATTGTTTCGAATGGACATTAATCAATTATTAATTATTATCTCTTAAATATTATTATTTTGACGCAAATTTCATTGTTTTATAATTTTTTTTTCTTTAATGAATTTGTACGCCTTTCTAGGCAAAACATGTTGATACTTTTTTTTTGTTATTGTGATCGTTCCAACTGATTATGAAACTGACACATGTTTTTGACAAATAAATATATCTTATATTAATAATTCCCGCTTCATCGCCATTACCACAACAAAGCTATTTAGAAGCGTCTAGCTCAGCCCTTTCCCAATCTATTTACGTGCTCACGTTTTTCAACAAATTATTAAAACACGAGACAAGCCAAGATTTCATTGATCCCACCGTTACATATTATGTGCGTACAACTACAGAAATATAATGTCCATCATCGGTGTCTGTAAACTGTCTAGTAACTTCTGTTACAAAAATCTCGTGATTCCGTCCAATGTCCAATTTTATTTAGCACGTGATATATTACAGCCCTGGTTCAGACCACGGTTTTTTTTTACTGATAATAGGCTCGCGTTTGACCACCATCTCACCTGGTGTCAATGATGTGGTCGAAGATGAAACACGCTTACCTAGAACTAACTTATTCACGCTTGACTTAGAGACCCCCAGGTTTTAACGGTTATGGTGTTGGGCGAGGAGGAATGGGATGCAGTCGCCTCTTTCTGTGAATCAGTCATGCTAGCAGAGGAGGAGGCTGAACGAGTGAGGGAGAGACCACTTTCTTCCTCACGCCCCAGCCGCCATGGGAGACTACCCGGGCGTCGGGGATCGCTCGCCGATGTCTGAACAGGATGGGTTTTTACTCAGTGAAAGTCTGACACTCCGTTCCACTCTACCCAGAGCGAGAGGAGTTATTTAAGGAGAGGGAATGGGCCGTAGGTAATCCAACGGTCCAGTTGGTGGATTTCTTCGAATTTTTGGTTCCTTGAGATGCCGGTTTAGAGTTTTGAGAGCAGTGGTGATGATATAAATTCTCCAAAGTAATGTGCTTGACTGATATCGAACCCGTGACTTAGCACTGTAAGTCGGCTCCACAACTACTGGACCACCACTAGGCTTCATAACCAGGTTATCGGTCCACCTTGTATTTATTTGTATAAAATTATACTGCATTCGTAAGGCAATGGTCCCACCGCAAGCGAGGTAACGATTAACTGTCGACTTATTTCTCGCTCAAGAAACGTACAATACTTAGATATACTTTGTGTGTAAACAAAAGAGATGCATTATAATAATAATAATAATAATAATAATAATAAAATAATAAAACCAGGTGACCTGACTGTAATAATCTGTGGCCCGGTTGTCAAAGAATATGTCAGAAAATTTTTTCCTCCACATTTTTCAGAATTATTTATCAATTAAATAGCCATACAAATAACAATAATCATGTTCAACAAAACCAAAATAGTAAAAAAAAAACTATTCATGAATGGATGGAAGCATAAATAGACAGAACAATAAACGTACAAACCAAAATGTTGACAAGAAACCGGGCACGACTGATTTTGAACACACGCCCAAGACCTGCGGAATCGTCGCTCAGCTCCGCCTCGCAGCCGCCGGGACCAGCTCCAGCCGTGAGTGAAGAGACTCCGGCCGCTGCAGTTGCGTCGAGCTCGAGCGACGAATACTTCTCGCCGCCGACGACACCACCACCACCTGCGCGTCGGCGAGGAAGAGGCCGCCCTCCGGCCAGCTTCGGACCTCGAGGCCCACCGGCCTCTGATAGGGTCCCCGCTGCCGGTGGAAGTGTGCAGCGCATGCGATGGACAAATTCCATCAATGAAAATGTGATGCGCTCATACTTTGGGGCTACAGAGGGGGGAACTAACCTGACTGCGTACCGTGGTCGGATGCTCTCTCTGTTTCAGGTACTTGAACCAGCTGTCAACGTTTCGGCCCAACGACTGTCGGATCAGGTGCGGGTCATCCAGCGTAACCATATGTTGGATGACGCCGTACTTGATAGACTACGGCTCGAATCACGGTGCAGTCGTGTCTCATCTGCTTCACCACAGGCTGCGGTGCAACTACAACCTAGTATCTCACCGCGACCCGACCACGTCGGTGAAGATGATGAGGACCGGGCTACATCCGTGAGTACCCAGTGTAGTGAAAAATTGAGGAGTGCTTTGGAGTGTGCATTACGGGAGTATCGCTCCACACCGCCTGAGCTGAGACCTCGTCTGCCTCGTTTGCCCATGCATAAGAAAAATAGGGCGCTAGTGTGTGCTCTAGATTCACTGTTGTCAAATTATTTTGACAATAGCGAAGACCTCACCGATACCCATTCGATCCTGTACTGTGCCGCTGTTGCAGCATGTCGGGTAGCTCATGTCAAGTTTCCAAAGACTGACAGAGCTATTCGACCAGCTGTACCAGCTTGGCAGTGCAGGATCGAACGTCGTATCGCCGGGGCTAGAGCACTCATTGGCAAACTTATCTGCTTCAGACAGGGCAACACTCGCCCTAGAGTGATGCGCTTTGTGAGACGGGCGTTCGCGGGGACTGATATTAGTCCTCGGGATTATCTCACCTGCGTCACAGAGCGCATCGACTTCCTGAAGCAGAAAGTCTATGCGTGGGCAAATAGAATTCGCAGATATAAGCGGAGGGTGGAGCGATACACTCAGAATCGCACATTCCAAAGCAATGAAAGGTGGGTTTATAGGGCCTGGGAGCGACCTGACCAAGGTGTGACTGATACGTGCTTACCGGATGATGATGCCATGTGTTCGTTCTGGCGCAGCATCTGGTCGGCTCCTGTCAGTCACACTGAGGGTGACTGGATGCGGGAGATCAGGCGCACGTGCGATCTTTTACCAGAAATGGGGGCAATCACGATCAGCCCCCAAGATGTAACCCGTGCAGTCCGCCCGTTATCTAACTGGAAATCCCCAGGGCCGGACGGGCTGCACAATTTTTGGCTTAAATGGTTCCAAAGATCGCACGCTCGTGTTATATCTTTTAAATTTTTAGCACAATATTTTGAATTGTTTTAATAATATTAAAACTCTTCGATTCCAGAAGTTGATTCGGTTGTGATTCTTATCATAAAATCATTGTTAAAACCACTGTTATACTATGTATATAGCAATATTTAAATGCATAATATTGATACATTAAAACCAGTCTAGTTAAGCAACATTGTAAACCTCGTTAGCAACAGTTCGATGGCGCCACTCATAATTCCAAACACATGTCTTTTTCCAAGTAAAACGGCTTAGTGACTCGCCTCAGTTTTTTGTAAGACATACTTAATTGGTTTTCGTAGAATCTTGTGCAGAATTCTAAGAAAACTAATTACCCGGTCGTTAAGCCTCTAGGAATTTTCAACTGTTATTTTTTGTACTCACTACGACTTAATTGATTTTCGTGGAAGTCTTGCGACGAATTCTGAGAACCTGGCCATTACGCATCAACGGCTATTTTTTATAGCAACAATTTAACGACTGTACTTGTCTGTCACTGTCTATAAAAGGAGAAACGAACCTCTTTTAAATCATTCTAAGTCGAGCAGTCGGGCCGAGCAGATCCTCAGCTAAGTACCTTAACTATTATTTAAAATGTGTCTAAACTATGTATATTGTGTGATATTATGTGTATACTGTGTTTATGGATATAACACTATGACATAAATGAATATGTGTTATATCTATGTTGTGTCATCCCTAATAATGTTGTTTGAAGTAATATTTTCTTTAAAGTAATGATGATAAATCTAAGTAGTAATTCTAACGATATTTTTGATATGGTTATCTAAATATTTAATTGGTTCAATGTAATTAACTTTCCCGAATATAGTAAAATCAATTGTGATGTATTAGTGTGATACAATGTATCCTTGGATACAATGTAAATAACCTTATGGATACAATGTAAACATGATATTTTGAAAAGAGTAACTGTGGAGTTTCTTGCCGGTTCTTCTCCACAGAAAACGACCCTATTTCGAACCGAGCAAAACTTCTGACAAGTACTGAAGGTTTATGAGAAGTAAAATATTTTGAGTTGGGTTTAGTAAACTTATTATTGAAATGGTTTAAAGTAAAATAAATACTTGTCAGATTTGTTTCTTGTTTTTATAATAAATCTCCTATTACCCCACACCACATATATATATCTAGGTATCAATATCTAGGTACACACAAATATCTAGGTATCAATTATATCCAGTAAATCTAACACTCGCTTGGCATTTCAGTTCCAGTCTGCCCTAGAGTCAGGATCGCTACCTCAATTCCTAACTACAGGAATAACCCACCTGCTCCATAAATCAGGTAGTACTACGGAACCTAAAAATTATAGACCGATCACGTGCCTCCCTACGGTCTATAAAGTTCTTACGTCCATCCTGAGAACTAAAATTAATAATCATATTGATGTAAATTCAATCATGTCTGTTTCTCAGAATGGATGTAGGAACGGGTCCCGTGGTACCAAGGAGCTGCTCCTCATTGATATTGCCATAAACCAACAGGTTCGTCGTTTCCGAAGAGATTTGTCGACATGCTGGATAGATTATAAGAAGGCCTATGACTCTGTTCCACATACATGGCTCAAGAAGGTGTTGGAGTTGTATAAAATAGATCCAATGCTACGCAATTTTCTTGAGTCATGTATGGGGCAATGGAAGACGGTCCTCTGCTACCCAGGATGTCGACTAATCCAGGAAAACAGCGAACCGATTAGGATTGAGCGTGGCATATTTCAAGGCGACAGTCTGAGCCCTTTGTGGTTTTGCCTGGCTCTCAACCCTCTCAGTATATTGCTGGAGGGTTCAGGGCTAGGCTACCAGTTGAGAAGAGGTGGTCAGGTCATATCACACTTGCTTTACATGGATGATTTGAAAATCTTTGCCACCAGCAAATTGCAACTGATGGAGCTACTGAAGGTAACAGAAACTTTCAGTAGCGCCATCGGAATGGAATTTGGGGTGGACAAATGTGCGGTCATGCATGTAAAGCGAGGAGAGATTATGGAATCCGTGGGAATTCAACTCTCGGATTCCATACACCTGAGATCCCTCGGATCAACTGAAACTTACAAGTATTTGGGTATGTCAGAAGCACTAGGCATCAATACTGCTTATGTTAAACAGTCATTGAAGGAACGCTTCTTTGGCCGTCTGAATAAAGTACTGAATAGTCTTCTATCAGGCGGAAACAAGGTGCGTGCCTTCAATGGTTGGGTTGTGCCAGTATTGATGTATTCTTTTGGCATACTCAAATGGACTCAGACTGAACTTGACGCCTTGGACAGGCGGGTCCGCAAAACGCTGACTGCAAATCGGATGCATCACCCACGTTCATCGGTGATGAGGCTGTATATCCCCCGGAAATGCGGTGGTCGTGGTTTTTTAAATACAAAGACCCTGCATAACCGTGAGGTATGCAGCCTTAGGGAATATTTCCTAAAAGCTGACGTGGGTATGCATCGGGATGTGGTAGCGGTGGACAAAGGCCTCACTCCGCTCTCCTTAGGTAACGAGAATTGGCGCAAACCTGTAATATTAGAGACTAATGACCGCAGAGAAGTATGGCAGAGCAAGGAGCTTCACGGACGCTATTACCGAGCCCTTCATGGGTCTGAAGTAGATTTATTAGCGTCCGTAGCCTGGCTACGTTTTGGTGACCTCTTCGGGGAAACCGAAGGTTTTGTCTGTGCGATTATGGACGAAGTTATGATGACGAATAACTATCGGAAATATATTGTGAAGGATGGTACCGTAGACATATGTCGGGCATGTCACAAACCGGGAGAATCCATTCGTCACATTATCTCCGGTTGTTCTCGTCTGGCTAACGGAGAATATTTGCATAGACACAACCTCGTAGCCAGGATTATTCACCAGCAACTTGCGCTTAAATACAATCTTGTGGAATCAGAAGTACCATACTATAGGTATGTGCCCGACCCAGTTCTCGATAATGGCAATATCACACTATACTGGGATCGGTCTATCATTACCGACAGGACTATTGTTGCCAATAAGCCTGACATAGTGGTGATAGACCGATTAGAGCGTCGCACAATGATTGTTGATATAGCAGTCCCCCATGACGAGAACCTCGTGAAAGCTGAGATAGATAAAAAAAATAAGTATCTTGACCTGGCACGCGAGGTTGTCGACATGTGGGATGTGGAGACAGCAATCATTGTGCCGATAGTCGTCACAGCCAATGGCATAATAGCCAAGAGCCTCGACCAACACCTAAGGAGGCTCTCGTTGGGCAGCTGGATCAAGGGCTTGATCCAGAGAGCAGTACTTCTGGAAACGGCGCGTATTGTGAGGAGGTTCCTCTCTATGGAGCCCTGACCACCGGTAGCTTGGACCCTGTTCCCGATACCGGTGGGCTACTATTTTTTATATTTTTAAATGTTTATATTTTTTTTATTAATATTTAAAAATGTAATTAATATGTATATAGATTGAATAAATGAAATAATAATAATATTCCACAACTTTTTTTTTTTCACACAACGCCATCTAGTCCCAAACTAAGCAGAGCTTGTAATATGGATACTAGACAACTGATAAACATACATATATATTTCTAAATACATACATATTATAGATAAATTACACCCAGACAAAGAACAAATGACCGTGCTCATCACACAAACATTTGTCCTAGGTGGGAATCGAACCCACGACCTTACGCATAGCAGTCAGGACCACTGACCACTATACCAACGGGCCTGACTGTTCACACTGCCGACTCGCTACACCAGTTGGTCGCTGAGCGACAAGAGCTATCAAAGATGATACTCGCTCAGCGATGCTCGCTTGGCAGTCAGAACTCACGCCCAGATACCAACTAGCGATCATTTTTCTGTAGTGCGGCTTTGAAAGTACACGTATTGTGCATAGCCGCGAACGAGTGGCGCGAGTAAACTCCCGGCGCTCGCACACTCGCTAATAGCCCAGGGACAGAGCTATCGGAACTACATGCTCGCTACTCGCTGCTCGCCACTCGTTTCAAGTTTCCAGCTCTACTCGCTACTCGTTTATCGTCGGCGGTGGATTTGCAATTGCGTTAAATTACTTTTCTAAATAATTTGACAGCATCGAAGAGCGCGCCTTAACTTTGCACGTGAGCACCTAAATTGGTGGAACCTCTCCAGTGGAACAAAGTCCGCTTTTCTGATGAGTGTAAAATTATGATGTATGGTAACGACGGAAGGAACAAGATCTACAGAAGACATGAAGAACGCTTTGCACAATGCTGCATTGAAGAAAAGGTCAGCTATGGTGGCGGTTCGTGGACGGTTTGGGGAGGAATCAGCGCCGATGGTAAGACAGAGCTTGTCTTTGTGTCTGGGCCATGTCCGCCTGCACTAAACAGTCATCGATACATCGAATAGTGTCTCGAGCCTCACGTGATGCCCTATGCACGGTTTCATATTCATGCACAACAATGCTAGGACTCACACCGCGGGCGTCGCACGAGATTATGTTACCGAAGTCAGTATCTCCATTATGGAATGGCCAGCAAAAAGCCCGGACATGAATCCGATTGAACATCTATGGGATGAATTAAAGAGACGAATTCGTGCAAGAGATCCTGCCCAGAAACACTTAGCCAGCTGCAAAATGCAATCCAAGAGGAATGGAATGGAATGCCACAACATTTGATCGTGACTCTCATCCGATCGATGAAGAACCGTATGGAAGCAGTAATAAGAGCTCGGGGAGGGAATACAAGTAATTAAATAAACGTTTCTTAGCTGTTTTTTTTTTCATTTACATGCGTTGTTTTATTAATTTCCTTCATACTCCATACAGGGTAAAGATGACTTGTTAAACAAAATACGAAACCTATGAAAATTGAATTCGAATTTAGAACATTAACATTAGGATTTGAAAACCTCATATTATTCACTATTAAACGACATTTGACATGTATTCCTAAATATACTTACACATTTTTCTGATAATCCTTACAAAACATAAATTTGCAAGGTGTTTCCATTTTTCTGATGAAAAGTGTATATACTTATTAATATTTTTTGCTGTTCCACAATTGAAAATACCTACATAAATCTAGCTGAGTTTTGAATTCCAAAAGGTAGGTAAAATATGACAGTCACATTGTTATATTGTTAAAGATCTACCGAATTGTGCAAAATAAACAAAAATAATCTATGTTCATATTTTAAACGGTGTCCTATCCACGTACATACCAAAATAATGATGAGTCGATTTTTTGTCCGCAATTTTTAGAACCAAGATTTTAAAATAGTTTGTCAGCAAAAAGGTTTAAAACCTATTTCCTGCCAGACAGTAAAGCTATAGGGCATAGAAATTTCATTAAGCAGCCATTGTTTTTTCCCTCGTCGTTTCCTCATAACAATCATATTTCTTGTGTTAAGGATATGTCATACACTGCCATATTTTATACCTAGTGGTTTACCGCCACGTAACGTTTAAAAGGAAAAATATAAATAAACGGGATCGTGTCTGATAGCTTTGTTATTTATTAAATTCGCTTGCTCATTGCATATGTGATTGCTATCGGGAATTATAGAAAAATAGTGCCTTCTCAATGGTTTTTAAGGTTGCGTAACCTTTGTAACCAACAGTTCCCTCTTATCGTATACGCACAGATCCCATGGGATTCCAGGATACAAAATTTCATCACATCCATTCAGTAGTTTTTTGCGTCAAAGAGTTACAAACCGTCCATTCATCCTTAAAAACTTTCGCGTTTATAATATTAATAAGATTCGTCCGTCTGTCCTCCTGCCTCTAAGCGGACTGTATCTCATGAATCGTAATGGATAGATATTGAAATTTTTACACAGAATATATTTAATTTTGCTATTACTATATCTATGTATATTGCTGACTGCAAATATATGGAGGTTATCACACACTAAAATTAAAATAAAACATGCAATTCTGAAAAAAATCTGAAATCTGTGAGTGGATGTACTTAATATGGTCTCTACTAATTAAATGTTTCATATAGATAACATAATTCAACCAAATCTCAAAACAGCTTACGTCTGCTTTAAATACTCCTAAATGCCCACAAATTAAAACATTGCAACGACTGTATCAAAAACATTTTACCAAAAATTTAAACCGACTTCCAAAAAACACTGCAAAGTGAATTTCGGTAGTCGGTGTTTTTGGCACCGGCTACCGAAATTAAAGTTATTTTTCACTTTGCAGTGTTTTTTGGAAGCCGGTTTAATTTTTTGGTAAAAAGTTTTTATTTCACTCTTTTTAGTTGGTCGATTTATAATTTACCTAGTTACAAAAGCCTAAATCTCAACTAGTTATAACCTTTTACAAAATATTGCTTTTCCCAATGTTGGGCCGTTAATTGTTGAGGAGTTCTCCTGGTACTTCACCATCAGCTTCACTTCACCATATGCATTGTGACGAGCATATTGTAATATGAAATACGACCATATTCAAGTAATCGAAGCGGAACCCATGAAATACTTATTATTCCTACTTATATATTGAGTAGTTCCAGTGGCCATCTGTGGTCTTCATCATCAGGTCCACTTCACAAATGGTGCTTTCGAATGCAACTACGCAAGTTACTATAAAAAATACCCAAATCACTATAGGTGTGCCTATAATATTTGAAGAGTTCCCTCAATTTCTCCAGGATCCCATCATCAGATCCTGACTTGGTGGCAATGGGGCCAATTTCAAAGTATACCCTTTCAAACAAAAAAGAATTTTCCAAATCGGTTCAGCCGTCTTCGAGTAATCGGTGATCAAAAATAAAAAAATAATATATACGCGTCGAATTGATAACCTACTCCTTTTTTGTCGTCGGTTGAAAACCAAAATATAACTAGTCTTAAAGTTAGGTTAATCTTTTTACGCAGCTTGTTGGCAACCCATCCTAATCAAAGAGATTGAAAATATATATTACGAAAACAGAAATGTAAACATACAAATTTTCCGACTTTTGAATCTCTCGCTGAATCAAAAGAAACATCCTACGAGGTACCGCGGTAAGGAGCAGGGTCGGTTCTAGTCACTAGGAGTCTGACGCTTTTGCTTCACCTAGAGCGGAAAGAGTCAGTCGGCGATTTTCCCACCAAAAAACGGGAGTCTCCTTTTAATTGCTCCTTTTCTCAGGATTCCTGGGAGTCGTTAATAAGTCACTTCTAGGTAAGCCTGCTCTATCTTCGACCACATCATCACTTACCATCAGATGAGATGGTGGTCAAACGCAAACCTATATTCAATAAATAACGCTCCTGCGAATTATATTTAGTCTCATAATGACACCCATATAGGTGGCCATAAAAGTACAGTCAAAAACAATGTGGATTCAGTTCACACGCCAACTTGATGTGGGTGCTTTAAAATTTCTGAAAAGCGACAGGTACCAGTTTTTGGGCCCACCGCCGGGGTCAATAACCAGGGCGAGTATTTCGACAATGCGACTGCAAGGTACGTCAGTTAGGCATGAACGTGTCGTATTGCGCACGCGGCTTGTAAAAGTGCGATTTTTGTTCCATTTCCATACTTTGATACTAAGTTTCCGTTCGTTTTGCGTTTTAGCACATTTTTCGGATTCATATTTCTTGATGTTTGTAGAATTATTGTAATGTTATAGCTTTGTAGTGTAGGCGATGAAAATGGAAACTTGTTTTAATGAATATTATTGTGTTTAATGAATCGTTAACATATTAAGTATTTAATTAACTTACGAATGAAATCTTGGTTACTAAGTCAAATTCAATTGATCAATATAAAAGCTACATAGGTATTAATAAAAAATATAATATACCTCATGAAAATGCGATAATTCAAAACTGCTCCAATTTAAAAAGTAAATGAATGACGTCGTAACTGAGCAGACAATATGTATAAGATACAAGTTTTTGCCCCTATTTCGCTCGCGCAACTCCGTTAATTGGCAAAAGATTTTTTAGTGTTCCACTTCCTTGCTTGATACCTCGAATATCTGAATATGTAGGTGCGGCGGAAAAAGTTCTGTCTTTTATGATTAAGAAAGTTCAATATGAACGGCAGTCAATAATTTGATTACTAATTTTATGTTTGATTAATATTCCATACAAAAAATAATAATAATGTCCCAACCGCTTCGTAAATAATACGAAAAAACAATTGCGAAAACTAAAAGATTTGGTTGATTCAATCATTTTGCTCTTTAAAACCATGTGGAAGCACGTTTCATAAATTACATTTACCATCAATAAAATAAATTTAGAATCATTTTCAAAATGATTATATTTTTGAAAAATCGTTCTGAATCATAAATATTGATTCTATCAATCATATGAGCTTTGTCCACTACATCTACTATTACAAAAACCCAAAGAAAGTTAACTCAACACACAGACAGACACAAAGTACCTACCTCTTATACGTACAAACAAGTTTGCGTTCTCCATCGTTGCATATTACGGCTGCTAATTTTGATGCACCGCCACAGGCTTCGTAGCTACCACACCCATATTCGATTACATGTCGTGATGAAGCTGAAAACTGGACTAGATTGAGAGGTACCCTGTATGGGCAAAATTGTAGTGGTTAATTTTGCTCAAGAGACTTGATTTTTATTGCTACATTATTGGTGGAGAAAGAGAACCGGATTTGGGGATGATAAATGTCGAACTCAATGATGTCACATCTTTATAGTAATTAAATATACAACTACTTACATATTCTTATAACAAAGAAATCCTTATACAGGTTATTTTATAACCTAGCTGAGTGCAGCAATATAAAAAGAAAATTATAACTATGCACTTTCTATTACATTCTCAATTATTTGTAGGTATATGAGCAATCTCTAGTCAAAATGGTGAAGTAAAATATCGTGAAGAAACTAGCACGTTCTAGGACCAAAAAATCCGAGACATGGCTTCAGATTGCTCCAATCACATAAATTATTATGTTATTGGGGCAAAACTTTCAGAAAGAACCCAGCTTATCTCCCCATCACCTATCAAATCTACATGTCACTAATTAATGATATTTGTGGCCCAATATGTACTTTCGCCCGGTAACCTTGTGGTATGCGGCAGGTATGATCTGCGCAGTTCCAGTTTAAATTGGCATCCGTGATGTCTACATATATTGTGTTTTGAGTTTCGGAATGAGGTATGTTTTTTTATTGATAAAAGGCTCGCGTTTGATCACCATCTCACCTGATGGGAAGCGATGATGTGGTCGAAGATAAAGCACGCACTCTTGACTTAACGACCTCCGGGTTATAGCTATCAGGAGACATAGATTCCGGCAGGGAATTCCACTCCTTAGCCGTACGCACCATGAAAGTATTCCCAAAATGTTTTGTGCGTATAAGTCCAACATGTTATTCCTTATGAATCGATTGCTGCCAGGATGTCTCAAGTGTTTAATAAAGATTGTTGGTAACAAAGTTATGTTTTTGTATTCCATTTTAAGGGGATGATTTGTGGTCTACCTGTGCCAAAAATCATTGAACAGTGAACGCATATTTAAAGACATTTTATACAAAGAAGAACGAATTTTTTATAGCTTCGAATCATCAGCTTTTTCCCAACTACATAATAAATGTAGTTGGTGTCGGCTCGGAAAGGACGTAAAGCAGGAACATCCTGGCTGCATCTGTACATCTTAGACAACGGTTACGGGCTATCATCAACTCTGAAAATCTGAATCATCTTGCTCGATACAAGGCAATTAACGCGCCTTTTGTACGATCAAACATGTTTTGTTTTTGCGCAGACGATATTGCATTGTTAAATATTATTTTATTTATGTATTTAAAACACTACACACTTTAACATTTATTTAATTCATTTGCCCTCGTCCGTGTGTCACTGCTGGGTGCCAACTGAAAACCAGCGCTGGGTGTCTTCCGCCCAGCAATGCTGAGTTGGTGTCCCTTTCAGTGTGGACATGCTCAACGATTATTTTTATCCTTTTTTTTAATGTTCGTAATTTTGTATTGTATATTATTGTGTGTGTCTTCGCCTGAATAAATGTTTTTCAATTTCAATTTCAATTATCGTGTTAGCCGATCCCATAATTGGAAAAAGGCTAGGCAGGTATGTATTAGGGTCCAATACACCTGCTTAGCCGGATACAACAAAAACTTTTACCTTTACCTTACCTTTTTAAACACTATTACTCAGATGAAGAATAACTAGACATATCGGTCTTAGTGTTTAAGATGGAGCGGACTGCCTATGTAAAATCCACAACCTATCGACTGAATAACACGATACATGGAAATAGGGCTGCCATCACCAAACTTGCCGGCCCCAGACAAAGACTTATAAGCCCCGGACATTTGGGTAAAATCACAGTTTTTACCCGGACACCGTAGCAAAATACATTTTTGAACTTTAAACTAAAAACAACGATGTTTAATTATGGTTTTTATTTACTGATAGAGTGATAACATTGTACTTACCTAGAGCTTTAGAACTTTTTTAATAACAGTCTCTTCCTTTTCTTTTAATCAACGTAACATAAACAATGCAATGAAGTATGATAGGAAAATAATAATAGAGATCGTGCTTTTTGGTACCCGTAAGACCAATGTGTGTCCGGGTTTTACCTGGACGCTATTGGGAAAATCCCCCCGGACGCCCACAGACGCTCTCTAAACTAGAACAAATCCGCGAGAACCCGGACGGATGGCAACCCTACATGGAAAGCATAGTGTCACATTTTCTAGCAATTAATAGCGGGACCCGCGGCTTATCGTAGTTCATCAGGTGTTGCTTAATCTTCAAAATTGACCCGTGTTGCTGTTATTATTTATCGATAAACTCCATGTCAGAGGTATATTGTTTTATTTGACAAAAAAAAAACTCAGCCAGTCTTACAGAGGAATTCAGAGTAGGTACTTACTCTAAAACTAAACTTAGGTCTTAAATCGTATCCCGTTATTCTACAAAAAGAATTTAAACCATAACAATGTACATCGATTACAAGATTCCAGCCACAAACTAGTAACTGGGCCTCACTATTTCAAACCTAACAATATACGTATGAAACAGCGCGCTAACTCGCCGAAAATAATAAGAAACGCAGATCTAATCTTATAGTAAAACAAAAAATCTAGATGACTCGCTAAAACCATTTGCTAGTGGAACCAATATTAGCAAGCCTTTGACGCGCAGGTGGTCGCGATCAGCCACACGACAATAAACTCTCATCTTCAAGTCATACAGTTTAAATTACCGCAACAACAACGTGTCATTTGGATCAGTTCAAAGAACTACACTCCCACACTGATACATCGAGTTATATTTTCTTTTTTAGAGTTCCGTTTAAAAGGAACAGTCGCAGAAAAACTTTTTACCGACCCTTCCGAATTCACGTTTGTTGAAAGTCATTATATTGTAGTGTTCATAGTACTTGTTCATTTAGTACTTATAAGTGTAAGTACTTGATTGGAGTGGGTACTTGTTAGTAATTAGTTTGAAGTGCAATGTTTAAGAAATGTTTTTTTAAGCGTTGAATAGCTATGAGTAAGAATCAATTCACTTGACGTGTAGTGAACGGTACTTTCACGAACATATCTCTCACTAGTTTTTAACACACGATTTCGCCTGTTTGTTGATCAAATTTGATCTTAATGACTTTTATTTTTCGGGGTGAAAATCATAAAATGACTTCTCCCACTTTAGGAGCGGTAGGGAGTGTCAGACTTCTACTGACTAAAAACTCACCATTTACTGCGGATACCCTCAGACGCTAAGAATCACGTATGGTCGTCATAGACAACAAACTGACAAACAAACAGATAATTTCGCAATTATAATGTTAGTTCAGTACTTGTAAATCAGTTTAACGATGTTTTCCAACGAGTTGAGAGCCAGACTATGCTATTCTCAAGTTTCCTTTACTATCAAAACAAACGCGCGACTAAATTGCGCAAAAACTGCCCGTGTGCATGTCTTAAATGTAGAATTTACTTCGGAGGCAAAAACAAGATTTTGGCTCATTGCCTGCAAGCGACGAAGAGCCCATTTCAGTTGACTCTGCAATTTACAGAAAAAGAAGCAACCGTAGCTACTTCCAACTTGTTTTTTTTTTAAGAATAAACGTGATACAAATACAGAATGACAATTTAGTTTACAAAGATGTCCAGAAACTTAATGATATCAGTGAAAACATTGACTAAGACTCGTTTAGACCTTCATACAGTAATTTTTTATCGCAATCGTATGTCCTACGTTTAGAATTCGAGTGGCATTTTAAATGACTGAATGAATGGCTGACCCCTGTTTTAATTCAAAGTAATTCTCTACATTCTGTTTCATCAAACTATCATGGCGACGCGACGGGGTCGAGAACGTTTGGTTTAAAAGAACAGAACACTCCTACTATTATAATTATTTTAATTAATTTTCAATGTTTCAACACTCCTCCATATAAGTATTAAAGGGAAACTTCATAATTCCTCCATCTGCGTAAATTTCGTAAAAAGGGGAACAAAGTTTCCCTGCCTTACGGGAATATCGTAACGAGAAACCGCGGTCCTGAAACGGAGGGCAACTGAGGGAACAGTGTGGGTTTTTAGTAAATAGAAGTCTGACACTCCCTTCCTACCTAGAGGGGAGGAGTCAATTGAAAGAAAAAAAAAACAACAGAAGGTGTACAAAGTTTTCGCTTCACATATTAATATATACAGATTAAAACCCTGCAAATAATTGACGGAACCAATATTTTGCGCGCGGACTGTTCCTACTACATTTTTTGCCGTCCATTTCTTGTTAATGATGAATTGTCTATTATTTGAATAGGTAATACAAGTTATCGGGAGCGTTGGACCTCGCCACTCCGCACATAACAACGATATAATTCTAGATTCAAGAACGAATTCGTACAAAAAATACAAATGTTTACGGAGCGCGAGTGCTTAAAACACCTAAGAGCGTATTTAAAGTGTTTCGAAGAAATTATCATCGTTTTAAATTGCTATAGACTTATCTATCCTTTGATCTTTCACGATCAATGTCTTCATTTGCTTTAGAAAAGGAAGTAAAGATATCGGGAAGGAACTGCGAATCTAGAATCTTCAATGTTCCTCGAGTTTTTTTTTGTAAAATGGCGTGCCTCACATATCCTTGTGGCAATCTATGACGTTTTCCCTCGACTTAACTGGTATGTACATATACGAATTTAAATAAAAACCGGCCAAGTGAGAGTTGTACTCGCTAGCAAAGGGTTCCGAAAACCTATTACTTAAAGTTTTTTCTGCAATCCAAAGGCAAAAACTATTTTATCAACATTTTAGGCTCATTGGTTTTGGAGATAAGACAGTTTGTTATATCCACAAATTTGGGATACTAAAAACCGCTGAAAATATTTGATTGGTTTTAAAAGTATTGTTCTGATTAGAAGAATTCTTTCAAATTAAATCAAATGTATATGTGTATAAATACAAGATTCCAATGCAAGATCGTACACCCTTATAGTTAGTGTATTCAACCTGCAAGCAAGCATGCAAATTTACCTACGTCGTTTAGTAGGTACCTACGAGTATGTACATTATGCAATAATAGAAAGACCTACATTATTATTTATTATCGTTGAAAAAATTACACACGGTCTGAAAAGTTCACGTCAGCGAATTAGCAGAAAAATTAAATATTGTAACACTAGCTTGTCGTTTAAATATTTAATGTGACCAATATAGGCGATGTCAACGGATCATCAAACTTTTAAGTCAGACTTGCATCATCGGCGTGACAAATTAGTCACTTCGTTTACCTAAATTTATTTTATAGCTTTGAATACTAAACAGTGTTCACAATGCAGTCGGAGTATGTCGACCCTGGTTTTAACGTTTGCCGCCAAAATGCACGCCTGATACATAGGCATGACTGTGGAACTAAATGTGTTTATGACATAATCCATTCATGGACTTTGTATCTTTATTGTCATCACTGTTTTGCTGATGAAAATTAATAATAATATCGATTATTTTGCATAAAAGAATTTCAAACTTGATTGTTGGTTTTTGCATGTTTTATGCACAATTTTTCTTAGGTGTATTTATTTCCTCCCGATGTGGGCGGAGTGAAAGGGAGTGTCAGACTTCTACTGACTAAAAACCCACCCTGTTCCTTCAGCTGCCCTTAAATTCCGGGGCCGCGGTATCACGTAAGAACATTCCCGCAACCCCGGCAGAACGAATATAATACAGTATGTTAACTAACAGAGGGCGTTCCCGTTAACCCGCAATAGTATAAGCACATCAATTAGATCCCACACACGCGGCCCGTCATTCATAAATAAATTGCGACGTTGCCGTCCTTCAAGTACGCGTGTACAGAGTGTTTCTTTTACGTATCAATTTAACATTTTTAGTGAATATTTTAATATTAAAAAATATTTTTTTTTTTTTCGAATGGTAATATTGTTTTTAGCATGTATGAACGGGAACGCCCTCTATTAGTTAACATACTGTATATCGCTTAGTTAGGCTATAATTAGTTCTGCTAGCATTCGTATTTGATATGTCTGGCGACTATAAGCAAATGTACATGACAACGGAAGCCACATCATTCGTCCTCCCGAATAAAAAGATCAAAGGAGCTTCACGGAGCCCTTATGGAGTGATTACATGAAGGTAGCTGACATCTCCAGGCATCTGATAAGCTGGCTAATTACGACGGCACAAAGGGAGGTACACGGATGAAAAAAATCAACAATTGGAACCATGGCAGGCCTCTGACTGCATGTAAAAGCTTTTCTTAATACTACCTTCATTTTAATTACCTTTCCGCTGCCTAGTAAGGTCCCTTGTAAAAGCTATGAAATTATTTAATCATATTGGAGAGTTCCGCTAAGTAGAACTTACGAAAAGTTTTAGGTATCTTAAAACATCATCGTCCTCCTAGCCTTTTCACAGCTAAGTTGGTGTTGGCTTAACCGGATGCAGCTGAGTTTTATATGGAGCGATTAAATATCCGACCTCCACAACTAAAGCTGGGTAAGGGGTCTTGTATCTCGGCACTTGGTAAGACTGGAGTCAGATTTTTTGGTTTTTTAACTACCGGTAACGACCGTAAAAGATGTACAAAAGACAGACCGGGCTAACAGCACAATATGCTTTCTGAAAACCCGCCGAGTTTTCAGAAAGCATATGTTATAACGGTCACCCGTCCATGTACGGATATTGGCACGTGTTGCTGACCCTTGAAGATTGATTCGTGCGGCTCGTGAGCTCAGCCTTTTGAAGAAAGGGATAAACCAAGTCATAATCTAGTCTTTAAAAATAAATATCTACACAATATCATTACTTCATCAAACGTTTGCCAAAATGCGAGCGTTGCCCCCGAAATATAAAGTAAATAAAGTCAACCAACGTCAATCAAAACATGTTAGAATACCCACCCACTGATCAAAACCACATTAGCTATAAACAAAATATAAGAAAATGCAGAAGTTCCACATCATACTACACCGTACAATATCTTCCCCTGACCATGATGTCACTTGGGGATGGTAGCATTCGCTTCCATAAATCTATTATTGGGCTTCCTCTCAGTAATCATTCATCCTAACAAAGTCTGCAGCATATACCGGGACCGCTAATTAACTATTCAGACTTAATAATTCCTACTCTTACTAGTGCGGCGGTAGGGTCTGCGATCTCTGCCAGGAACGGTTGCAGTTTGGGTATTAACATTTTAAAATTGGTGATGTGATGTGCCTTTGGACTTTCAATATAAAACCATTTCGAATGAATAATATCAATATTAGTATATATGTATATTGTTCATTTGACAAATTGCTTCAATAATAATTAATCTATAGATTATAAATTGATCTAATAAACGGGTTCTTCACCTTGGCAACAAAAAAAGTAGGTAACTGCCGCGATCTTATGACCGGTATGTGTATACAACGTGTAATTTAAAGGGTATATACATACCAAGTGCATGGCTTCTTTGGATGATAACAAACGATATGGCAAGGGTTTTGTAATCCTAAGTCTACGTGTGCAGAACTTATTACAAATTCCAATACACTGATACCAGAGACCGAATTTTTAAAATTAAGTAGAACGAAAAGAATTATCGTGTTATTGGCAAGTGACGTGGAAAGTTATTGACCCTCGTAGTGCTGTGACACGTTTGTTATGATTGGCATTCAAGAAATATATGAAACCAATAATTTGGTATCAATTCTTTGAGACAGTTATTTTGTGCTGAAACTGTGCATAGAGACTCCATACCAGATGTCTTCAGCCCTTTTGGATAGATATGAGGTTTCCGTTACACGTTGTATATAGATAGCTACGAACATCTTTCTACCTTTACTAGGCAGCAGACTTTCTGTTTTAACTTGTACATTGGTTTCAGCGCTTGTTTCGTTCACATTTCTCTGCGCGGGCGCACCTACGCGTCGGCGCAACGTACACTCACACATACTGTTACTTTCTCAGTAATTTTCCGATTAGTCAGTTAATGTAATAAAAAGTGGAGCGATATCTTGTCTGTTGCTACGTCAACACGTTTATTGGTGATCACAAATGTATTATATTAGTCATTGTTTTTTTTTATGTATGATTGGATTACGATTTATGGGCAATTAGCCGTAAATATCGTTTATGAATTGTTAAGCTGTTGTCTGGGTTTGATATATCGGGGTATTGGCCTGAAAAACTTTAGTTATTACAGTTAAAATCTTTGTAAATTAATAGACTAGCAAATAAGTTTCAAAGGCCTTGGGGTAAGATCCGCTTCAAACAATAGCTGTTTTACTCAATGAATCCCTAATATTTACCATGGTTACTGTAGCAACCGCTTCTGCTTTCTATTATTTCAAAGCCCGAAATGAAATAGAGCATAAATCACTTAGAAAAGTGGGGTAATAAATAACGAGGAACGAAACCACAGCCAGACTATCATCCAATTATAACATTTTAAGCTCGGCGGCCATTTTGTCGACTAGCAGCGTCCTGCTGTCTGCTAATATCGTTATTACTATGGTCTTATGTCTGTCAACATTTTTTATATAGTTATAGGCTTGTGCTTGATCGCTATCACTTGTAGTAACCGGTTTTAATATGTTGATAAATGATTCTGTATATTTTCTATAATAATGATTAGTGTGCAATTTTTAAATGTATAGTATATGGAGTGTCACTGACCGCACAGTCAAACCACTAACTACTACGGTTTTGTCGGGCTTAGTTTATAAGTTATATGTAATTAATATTAATAAATAAAAATTTAAAATTCAGTCGGATTTAGGGGATCTTGCTGGAGCCAGTTTTGTCACATCGGACCTAGAATTTATAGAAAAATTTACCAATGTAACGCTTATAGCTAAGTAACGGTCATGGACGAAACATGCCCCGTCATTCTAATATCAATGAACTCTACAGCAAATGGACAACTACGAATACGTACCAATAGAATCAAATATTTCCGTAGTGTTTTTATCACAAAAACATCATATCCTCAACACACTTTCTCGTTCTATTATCTCATAGTAGCTCCAAAAACTAAAATAAATGGACTGAAAAGTAATTAAAATGTAGCGCAGCGTTAAAATTCCTGATTGGTTCTGGTGTGCGGGCTGCCTAAGTACCAGAGACGAATGGTCTCTGACCGGTTGCTATGGAAAGTGACTCATTGCAAGCTCCACAATGAACTGTAGGCGATCTACTCTCACCGAATTGTTTCATATACCTAGGACCTAGGTGTATGTTTGTTGTTGATATTTATTCGCGTCATATGGCTAGACAGACTTCTAAAATATGTGGGAGTTACCTTATAAGGGATCCCTTTCTACTAATGTAATGTATCATACGAATCTCCATTTTAGTTTTTTTCGTTTCACCCTTTCTAATAGAGTATGCGGAAACGTTGCAAATTATCGACTGGTTATCGTCATCTAATAAATGTCTTCACCTGCATTACGAATTACGAATCTTCTTGTTCAAACATAATGACTATAACTGTAAAACAGTTTTATAATCAACTAGCGACCCGCCCCGGCTTCGCACGGGTGCAATGTTTATATTTAATATACTATAGAATGTCTTTATATACATCGTTGACAGCCTTTTTGTCATTCGACATCCATGTTCTCTTTAGTAATTACTCTTGAAAGTGCGACACATAATTTACCATGGGAAAAAAATTCAACGCTCAAATCTAAGCAACATAGGCATGCGCGCCGTGCCTCCGCCGGCACCGCGCCGCAACCGCTATGTCCTTGCATTTTAAATCTGTAATATCTTCGAAACTATTTAATTAAATTATATTCTGTAAAGGGCAATATTGATTTATATTAAATGCACAATGTATTTATGGTACTTAATTGGATAAGGATTAATGCTGTATTGCTTAAAATCGCTTCGTAAAATATGCTCGTATTTCTCGTAAAAAATAAAGGATAAAAAATGGTTGTTGTGGGTTATCTATAAGAGATAGACAGATGCTATCGAGGACTTTTTTGTTGACCTTTTTAAGGTGTACAATACTGTAGTACATTATTTTGATCTATCTCGTAGGGTTCAGCCAGCGTTTGCAAAGCAAGCGCAAAAAATGTGTTTATTTGCGACATCACATTAGAAACCTCAAAAATTATCAGTGTTTCTCTACTATATTATGCATGTTATATACTTAAAAACCTTCCTATTGAATCACTCTTTCTATTGAAAGAAACTGCATCAAAATCCGTTGCGTAGTTTTAAAGATTTAAGCATACATAGGGACAGACACAGGGAAGCGACTTTGCTTTATACTATGTTAAGAAGATTAAAAAGATTAAATCAAATAAATTCCACTGTGGAGACACAGGCTTCCTCTCTATGATAAGGCCTAATTTTGTTTTAATTACGTTTTCTAAATTAAAAAGATCAGTAGAATTTCCCAGGTGAAATAATGTACCTACTGATAGTATATTAAGATAATTTGGAAATGGCTGGATTCTAAATATTAGTTAATTTTGAGGTTGAGGGGCCTTTTTAATTTATTTTTTTCGGTTGGGAAAATCATCGAATGACTTCTCCCGCTCTAGGCGGAAGTGATAGACTTCTACTGACTACAGGCAGGCAATGGCCCTATGGGACCCCGTCACAATTGCTGACAACTCTGAGGCGCGCATGGAACACGACGCGCCGACTCGGGCCTGGTCTACAGTCTACATAAGTATTTATAACTATATATCATAAAATATATTAACCTATTGAACGCCGGCAAACGCCCCACGCCAAGCCGCAAATTAACCATAATTATTGTCACATATTTGTGATGTTGGCGTATGGGGTAAGCTATTGTTTGTCTCATAATACATCGGCGTTAAGGTTCTTTCACCTAAACATATAATAACTGTGAAAGTTTAGAGTTTTGTGTTGCAATCACGCAAATTATCTTAAGGGATTTGGAACTTAGCAAATATTGTGTATTTTTTAACCGACTTCTAAAAAAGGAGGAGGTTCTCAATTCGAATGTTTGTATTTTTTTTTTTTTTTTTTATGTTTGTCCACGCATAACTCCGTCGCTTGCCAACCGATTTGAAAAATTCTTATTTTGTTGGAAAGGGTATACTTCCCAAATGGTCCCATGAAAATTTTATCGAAATCGGACGAGCCGTTTCTGAAAAATCAAAAAAAGTCGAAAAAAATAATTTACCTTGATGATCTTTTCGTTTACTCTGCATTGCGTTTTTTGTTCGCGCATAACTCCGTCATTTACGAATCGATTTGGAAAATTCACTGACCCACTAAAAAGCGCGAAAACAAAAACTTTTTTGCAAAAAATAAAACCGACTTCCATATCAAAACACTACAAAGCCAAAAATAATTTTAATTTCGGAAGGCGGTGTGAAAAAAAGAAAATACAAAACCAATAACACCGACTACCGAAATTAAAATTATTTTTGGCTTTGTAGTGTTTTGATATGGAAGTCGGTTTTATTTTTTGCAAAAAAGTTTTTTAATGTAAAACCATAACACATAAGCTATATGGAGAAAAGTGAGTTTCCACACGAACAAAATAACTTGTTAAGTAATTGTAACTTTTTTTTATTGATGTTGGGTTCGCAATTGACTACCATCTCCCCTGATAATAAACGATGATGTGGTCGAAGATGAAGCACGCTTACATAGAGGTAAGCTATTCACTCTTGACTCAAAATACCCCAGGTTATAGCTATCAGGAAACACATACTCCGGCAGAGAATTCCACTCTTTAGCTGTACACACACATGAAAGTACACATTGTTAAGTAGTCTCCTGCCGCGTCTCTCTGTCCATTCGCAATGAACTCAAAAACTACTGAACAGATTTTCATACGGTTTTAAAGGTTTTATGTGAAAAAGTAGAATGAGACCGTGGGATGCTGGGTCGGGTGACTAGTAATATTTATCCGACAGAAGTACAAGTACAAAAAATATCAATTCAATACAATGCATAACTATCTTTTAAAAATCATGAAGCCTAGTTGTCCGAGGAGTTCGAGGAGATGACGGCTAAATAACAACAACTGCACGGTCGATCTTTGAGGTTAAGCAACGGTTGGCGAGGTCAGTCTTTGGGTGGGCATATTGTAATACTTCGGAAAGCATGTTAAGCCGTTGGTGCCACTATTTGTACATCTTTGAAAGTTATCACGGGAACAGACAAGAAATCTGACCCTGGTCTTACCAGTTACTGTACCCAGTTACTGGGTTTTCGAGATCAGATAGACAGTCGCTCCATAGATTACATTGAAAACTGACCCCAATATTAGTTAGGAAATGGCTAAGTAGATAAAGTCTAGTCTTATCATCCGTCAGTAAAACCAAGATAGGGGCATGCTCTAAGCTCAACGCTTACCTCATCAAACTCTTGAATCCTTTCACCACTAACTATTAGCAAAGGCACCTAAAATAAAAACAAAATGACATTTAATAAGATAACAAATGAGTAATGCGAGAAACTTTCATTTCTCAAGAGTGTTCAAAAATCTGACGCATTCTGTCACCCAACCGGTTCTAGATTCGTAGAAGGTGAACAAGAGAATATTAATAATGGTATTATACTGGGTCGATTTTGATGTATTATATACTAGCTATGCCCGCGATTTCGGTCGCGTAGAAGGTTTTTCCCGTGTAAATCCAGATCCTGTGAGAATTCCGGGATAAAAAGTAACTTATATATTTCCTAAAACTGTCTCTATCTTCCAGTGGAAATCACATTAAAATCGGTTAAGCTGTTACAGAAAAATACCCGGACAAACAGAAAGACTGATGAACAAAAAAAAGTAGGTATTTTTAAGTTTCTTAAATAACTATAAGCACTTAAGAAAGTATAGTTTTAAGTTAGTTTGAAATCACAGCCAGACACTTCAATTTCATTTATATGTATTATATTTTTTGTAGATAAGTAGAATCTGGTCCAGTCATAGGAGGAAAGTTCCATTGCAATTGGTTCATCGATTTCTGAGATATACTCGGAGCAAGATTCCCACTGAGTCGTTGCATTCAACTTGTTTTGGAGATTACTGAATGTGATAAGACCACAGAGTATTATTAATTCTTTGTACAGGTGATGCCAATATCAGGAGTTTGACCACTACTAACTATTAAGAGCTAACAAAAATCTTACTTTTTAGACATACCTACGTGCAAGCAGTAAATTATACCGTAATAATTTATAGTCTTGTGTAGTATTCTTGTGTAATTAAATTGTGTTGATATAAGTCAAAACTATACCTATTTGATAAGCGCGAAGTGTAACCTAATAAAGTGTTTTATTATACAGGGTGGCAGATACATCGACGCGCAACCACTTTCCACGGATTCAGTACATGATTCTGGACACCCCTACGTTGAAATTTTTCGTCAACTTTTTCTTAATTTAATAAAATTAAGAAAAAGCCGATGTAAAAAAAAAACAGTAAATTCGCTTGTTTCACTTAAAACAGCAATGTAAATAAAACTTGAAAGGGCTACCTGATCAGCTGTGTTGACCTCGCAAATGAACTCTAGCAAAACAGCTGATCAGGTAGCTCTTTCGAGTGTTATTTACATTGCTGTTATAAGTGAAACAAGTGAATTTTATTTTTTAATTAAAATCTCATTGGGTTAGATAGAAACAACGATTTTATACAGGTTTCATTAAAAAAAATTGCTGAATAAAACCTGAAAATTTTAGAAAAAGCCGACGAAAAATTTCAACGCTGTAGTGTCCAGAATCATGTACGGAATCCATGGTAAGCGTTTGTGCGTCGATGTCCCTGCCACCCTGTATTGTGGTGTAACTTGTGGTACCTAAGTGCATTATTGTTAATATTTATGTTAATAAAGATCTTTGAAATTGAAATTGAATATCAGAGCGCAACGGTAACAGTTCTGTGGAGCTCTTGGCCAAATAACAACAACCGCATAGTAAAGCAATACTTACCGAGGTTGGTCCGTCGATGGGTGGCTATCTTAGCATATTTATAGCTATCTTATCTCTTAGAAAGTATGTTGAGCCCTTGATCCCGACTGCCGTTTGTACGAAGAAGCCAGAAAATCCGACGACAGTTTTCTCAAGTAGCTCTTGAGAAAACTGTTGTCTTCCCAGTTACTGGTAGCCGACTTCAACAGTTGAGAAAAGGTAGTTGATAAATCGATTGCCGTTGCAACCAAAAAATGGCATATAATTTATTTTATAGTCTCCAACAGTGCTTAAACCAGTAAAAGGATTGGAAAGATCTAGGTTATGTCGTTAACACAATAAGGAGAGATCTAGTTTAGCGGCTGGCTTAGTCATTTAAGAGGTGTCTGTGTTTTGGAGGACTCTAGAAACACAAACCATAACAAGAGCCATAACTATATGTTTAAATAACCTGCGAAATCTTTACATATATCTCGTTCGGCCTATAACTTTGGCGGCCACAAGCCCGTTCCGTTCTGTACGCTAATCGAGACTCATTGTTTTCCACACGCATCGATCTGAGGCCCAATTAGAGCATTCGATCGACACGGACGATTAACCGAATATTCTACATTCATTCACGAAGAAATAGATGTTCTGGAAGGAGTTATTTTGTGCAAAACAGTAGACTCATTTAAAATATCAAGCAAGTGTATGACAATTCATAATCTTATTTAAAGAGCACTTTTTCATCCACTGCAGGACAGAGTTATTTATTTATCATATTATACAATATTTCTATGGATACAAAACTCAATACTCGACCTCTTACAAATAACCTTTGGATGGAAATAACTTAAAAGACACAGGTTTAGGGTTGTCAGTGTTAGTACTAGTGCAGGCAAGGAGTCGAGACCGTTTTGCCCTTTTTTACGGGAGAAAGTCATTAAGGATTTCTCCCGCTCTGGGTGGATCGGAAGAGTGTCTTTCAGTTGCTCTTGCGTTCCGAGGCCTCGTTAAAACATTTCTTCAAACCCGGCATTGCATGCAGGCAGACAAAACGTGCCATCGACCCGGGAAGACCGTCTTGCCTACATTACTGTTAGATAGAAGAAAAGACTAACCCCATCTTATTGAAAAACATGTTTTTAAAACATATTTAATCAGCGAACATGACATACTACTGATACAAGAGGAAATCAAAATCTAAAGCTGCGTCTACGCTAGGCGAGCTAAGCACGAGCAGAGCACGAGCAGAGCCGTTCTCGGCTTCATCGTTCGCGGCGTCAAGTGTGGACGTACAATGAACCTACAACGATCACTGTCCTCGAACCTAGTTTTCCGCAGTGTGCTCGCGGCTCTTGGCGAATATGGACGATATTAATATTGCAGCAGCCGCTGCTATTGCAGCGATTATTATGGTGGTGGTGTTAGATCTACAAATCTATATAAAGTGAGATCCAATCAACAAAATTTAGATTTGCTAACAATTTTGAGAGGTCAAGAAGCAACTGGCCAATTTAAGAACTTTCTTCGAATGACATTGACAAACTTGAGAATTTACTACGCTTAATTGGACCGCACATTGCAAAAGAATTTCAATAATGATTCAATTAATTGCAAGGAAGCATCTTCTGTTCACGTTTCCATGATGCTCGGTTCGAGCGACCGACGTCTGTCACTAAACACGTCCACGAGCGCACTGCGAGCGCGAAGCAAATCCCTTTGTGTTCGTCAAAAAACCGACAATTGGCGGAGCACAGCCGAGTGCGAACGAAATGCTCGCAGCGCGCTCGTTCGAGGCTTGTAAGTCGGTCCACACTAGACGAATTGTGTTCGGCTCGTGTTCCGACTTCCGCTCGTACTCGGCTCGTGATGAGCTCGCCTAGCGTAGACGCAGCTTAAAAAACAGACCAAATATTCAAGGTCAGTGCGAAGTCAAAATGACGGAAACAAATAGCACCGAATAAGATAACCTTTTCGGGAAGCATATTAAATTGACCGTAAATTACATTTAGACCAATGTCTTGCCTACGATAACGGCTATCGAACATATGACATGATAATAAGTATTATTTTTATTTAGTTTTATATAATAATAGTAACTAGTATATCACTTTATGTTGTTCTAATTTGAAATATCGTGTTCATCCGATTTTTATCCGACAGCACCAGAAGGAGAGTTGTGTTTTTTAGCTTGTTGGATTTTAGCTTGATATACGTTGTTATTTCTAAATTATGACAAACTGTCGGTCGCGCGAGGCTTCGATTCCGTGGACTTCAACACGATAAAAACAAAACCTTTCTTTCATACCGAATTTTATCCAAAACTACCCAGTACTTTCGAAGATTAGCGTGATTAAACAAACAAACAAACTTTTCCGCTTTATAATATTAGTATAGATAAACGGCTAATACCCTATTTGTTAAGTAGTAAAATCTAATCATTGACTGGAAGAGAATGCCTCGAATTCTCGTAACTAAATGAATGATACAAAAATTATTTTTGATCATTTTTAATGGTTTAGCTGCATTATTATTGTCATACATTGGTACGAGTATTAAACCATTATCATAAAAACTTACTTAATTTCTCGTGTTAAACCATTTTAAAGGTCACAAGGCTCCCGCGTCCGATGTCTACTGAACACAAACATTGACATTTGATAGACAAACAATGTTTCGTCGTAGACTTGTTTAATACGACAGCTTAGTCAATACTTACAGAGGAGAGCACGATAATTAAAGCTGGTAGACCGCAAAGAGAAAGCACTACTCTATGAGACTCGATTTGGAGCTGTGAGCTTCATCTTTGGATGGGAATTTTGTGAATAATAAATTGTCGTAACTCAAGCGACGCAAAAGATATGTATTTTTAAAACGAATTTCTCCTGTATCTTGAGTGTATTTTACAAACAATCAGACATGGGATAAATAACTGTTGGTTATATAAACATTAGTTCCGGCACGGGAATCAAACCCACGATACGCAACGCAATCGTGCCGTCGTGTCGACACCAAACTTTTGAAAAGTAACTTTTTAAACCTTTATAAGGGCGCCTTCAAATTAGCCGCACGGCAGCAGCGCAGGTGCAGCGCTGCCGCCGCGCTGCTTTGAAAATCCATATAAATATAAACGCGCAGCGGCAGCGCTGCTGTCGCGCTGCAGCCGCGCGTTATTTATTTGTATGGATTAACAAAGCAGCGCGGCTATAGCCGCGCTGCTTTGTTTGCTAAATTATAATTTGAAGGCGCCCTAAGTCTCCATTAGTTTTTAGGATTCTGTAGCCGAATGGCAAAAAACCGAAACCCTTATAGATTCGACATATCTGTCTGTCTGTCCATCCGTATGTCACAGCCATTTTATTCCAAAACTATTAAAAATACTGCAAATATAACTTAATAATTTATTCAAACACAATGAAAAAAAAAAGTTATTACGCGTAGCTACTGCGGAAACCATCACGAGCGAGCCCGACTCGAACTTGTCAAATTTTTTCTTTGTCGTATTTCCGAACTGTCTACCCAAACATTGTGCCTAAATTTTCACCATCTGGCGTGTCAATCAAGCCATATTTGAGCGCAAAAAGCTGTAAACTTTGCCATATCTAGTGGTTGTATATCCGTGCACAAATAAGCAGTTTGTATGACTGAGGTGAGTCAGTGGTTGATAGATGGGAGTGAGTGGTGATCGAATGTTGGCCAGTTTCATTCATGAGCCGGTCAGACAATGGGTTTTTTCCTATTAATGAGTTGGTCTGATTGTGATTGAACGGAATTGTGATTTGAATACGATTACAGAAACCTTGTTCTGTTTTTCAAAGGCTGTCACAGATGGATGCGACAATGATGCGAAGACGTTTTTTAACAGAAATTTTTCACTTTTTTTTAGTAAAACATCGCTGTGTAGTAATGTTGTCTTATTGTCGCGTCGTATATACTTATCAACGAGAGCTTTAAGACAAGCATACTTTCTGGCAAGGCTAAAAAAATCGTATTTGTTGTATTTTTCTTAACTAATACTTCAGCACATTTCTAGAAAAGTTTTATTGTAGAAATACTCAGGAAGTCTAGTAAAAGCTTTCAAACACATACGGAGGAGCGTGGCAGAGCGCAAAATCGTGTTTGGTTTAATACAAGCAGGTACTCGCATATTAAAACCACTGTGCCCATAAAAAATAGCTACACAAGTTTTCCATTTATTACTTAGGCTGAATTTTCCCTAAAAAGCTTCGCATCTGATTACGATTTTGTTGATTGGGAGTTTGTATATATTTTGGGAAAGGTATCCTTTCCTCAGCTGATCACGTACGATGTGTAATACCGAAGTATGTGCGAGGGTAACCCCGTAAACAATCATAATAAACATAAACATGTCTCTCAAAGTACATAATACCCCAAATTCCTCATTAACCTGCACTCACAACAACTTATTTATCATCAACTTGTGATAACTCTCCCGATATATCACCTGATCAGAATTCGGACGGGCGCGAGTCATCGACCTCGCTGCATCGTGCCACTCGCGCGATTGATTACCATACGCGTACAGATAACAAGACCATTTACTTGCCTTGGACCGCTCAATTGATAGCTATTCTTAGCTGGAGGAAGCTCGAAGACTGTAAGGATTGTTGAATTGGTCAGGCGATGGAGACTACTACGTCATAGGATCAATGACGCTGTGTCTAGTCTGTCTAGAGCAGCCAGAGTGACGTACGGGGCTCGGTGACGTCATCCGCATAGCGTGGAGCTCCCACCTCCTCGAAGTTCGGGTTTCCTGGTATTTAAGTAACGTCGATGAGTCAGCTATCCTGTCAGCTGTCGTACCCAAATCTTTTTCTCGAGATTCAGCATATAAATCTTCAAATGAAATATTTTTGTATGCCAAATCATCTCTTGCTAAATTCTAGGGCAGCAGAACAGATTATATGAAAAAGAAGAAGTTTTGTCTAGACTGACATGCCCATTGGCATTTAGCTTAGGTAGGTGTTTCTTAGAAGCCTGAGTTCTAGACTGCTAATCCAGACTCAAGGCTGCGTCTTAAATGTGAAGGCTGAGAGAAATAGACTGGTCTGAGGTCAATCCAGGCATTTCTCAGTACTCCATTAAGTTACCACTATTTATAAAGTAAGTATAATTAATCATTGAAAGACAAGACGTAGGTGTTTATGTTACGAAAATATTGATATGCAATTACTTGCAGCAATAACTTACATTTGTTCAAGAACTATTTAATATAATGTGATCGTATTTACTTGGGACCGCAAATTGTTTTAGCACTTGCGTCATACTTACGTTAGTAAAGTATTGTTTCTTTTAGATTGTAATTAAAGGCTCCCCAAAGACAGGTGGGATATGACAATACAACGTCGTGTTTATATAGGAATTGTTCTAACATTGCTGTAGAGGTACGACAATTTGTATATAAAGGCTACAACTCACATTCGACCTGCCTGCGGTTTCCTAAAGACCACTCTGTATGCGAAAAGTATGAAATTCTGAATTAAAAAATTGGTTTGAATTTATTTAACGACTGTCATTTCGTTCAAATAACTTAGCACGGAAATTATAAAAAAGAAAGTTGTGAGGCCGCCGAAACAAGTCCTTTAATTTGATACGGTTATACCAATTTTTTACATACTTCCAATGGGAGGTTTATCATTCGGCCTGTCGACATAATCTTTCTGACAGTCTTAACGGACCATTGTCTCGATCTGACACTAATAACAGCTGATCCGTTATCAGGTTCTCATCCAATCTGAGCTAGGCGACATAATTATTAGAACGCATTGTCCGCGTGACGAGTGCACTTTCTCTTCAACTCTAGGCTATACGTCACGTCTGTAAAGCTTTGAAACTAGTGTGAGCTTGAATATTTAATGTATAATAATATAAGTTGTATATTATTATTAATATTTATAAGTACACAGCGAGTCTATCATAACAATATGCTCTCAGAATGTATCTTTTGGTGAAGAAAGCCACAGATACTGCTTAGCTTTTTTAGAACTATGTTGGGATAGGCTTTCAGTCTAACCTAATACAGCCGAGTATTAGTGGGTTTTTAGTCAGTAGAAGTCTGACACACCCTTCCGCTTAACCCAGAGCGGAAGAAGTCATTCGATGATTTTCCCACCCAGAAAAAAGTGAAACACGATGCTCGGAATAGTAGAAAGCCACAAATAAGTATGTTATGGATAACTCTATAGCTATAGAAATGCCTACTATTTAAGTTTGACTGTAGGTTTTGTATATACTTCAAAATAACTTTTGAAAATCGGTGACAAATAACATAGAAACAGAACTAGATTTTTTAAAGACTTATCTATACTAATATTATGAAGTAATAATATGAAAAAAATATTAAAATGAATTATAAAATTGTAGGTACTGCTCTTTTTTGTTAATTGAATTTTATCATAGGAACTATTTATTTTAATTTTTACTGAATGTTAACTATTCTAATTTTATGTTGATGCATGCACCTATTTAAAGCTACTAAGCACAAATTTGTTTCCGAATTTTAAATAAAACATTATTATGTAAAATTTGCATGCCAGTAAGGTAGATCAAGGAGAACGAAATTCAATGTAATGTTAACACCACTGTGTATACCCTTGACCAGCATATAAATGATTTATGATTACTAAACCTATGTACAGACGCCAGCACATGAAGCTACCCGAAACTGTCAAATTTTCCCAATCAACCTTGAACCTAATTTCTTTAACAATAAAGTTGAAAATCTATTAAAGAAATTTGACAGATTATTGTAGCTTGATGTGCTGGCGTCCGTACATAAAAAATAAAAATAAAAATAAGTAAGCTTAGGCGTCAAAGTAGTTCTCCTCATCGCTGTCGTCCGGAAACGTACCCAGAAGACTGGCAGCATTGCCACGTTGTATGGCAATGCTTATTCTTTGGGCAAAGAATGAGCCGGCCCTCCGGTCACGCAAGGAATCGATCCGTCGGCGAGATAATTCCTTATAAAGGAGACTCGCACTCGGGCCCCGTGACCCAAGCGTTTCGACCCCAAACGGTACAAAACTGTAATTACTAGAAAGGTTACAGTATTTGCGCCGTTTGAGGGCCTCTGCAGTTGCGGCTGCTGCACCAGCACAGCTCGCCGTACTTGGAATATGAGATGGCGCAAGAGTGTTGACACAAGTTGCGTCCCACACTAGAGGCCTACCCATCTTCCAAGGCACCAACGTCATACCATCTGGTCTTTTCCCATCGTCACGTACTAAGCCGCTTGGTTCTAATATAGCAGGTGTACTGGCGGTGGCAAGAGCTCGACGAATAATGTCATTAATGCTGTTAGTAATTATATTAGTTTATTTCTAGTTATTGTTAAAGTATGTAAGATGATAAAGTATCATAAAATAGAAATCTACATAAATAATAAAAAAATATGATTATGATTATGAAATGAATCAATGAAAAAAAAAAATAGTTCCCGAATGTTAAAAGTCCCAAATCTTCCTATCCCTTCCTATACTATTCCTATTATTTTAAACCTTGTCGATGACTCCTCCGGGAGAAGTCTTGAGATAGCGTGACGTATTCATTATGGCCTTAAAGAAATGTTGAACAAAAACTTTTTCTTGAATGTTTTACGTAATTTGCTAACAATCGTTATTGTAGTCAGTAATTCTACAGGTGTCGAGTTTAACACGACCTTTGTAATCAACTGGAGCTCTTTTATTGCTAATAAGTATGATTTTAAATGAAAACACTCCAACATGTTACCTTATAACTTTATTAGAATACAATAATATTTTATTTGCATAAATCATGGTAGATAGGTATATTATAGATATATTTTAATAGAACTTTCATGTTTCGCCGTTTACTGGAATACAAATATTTGAACAATAATAATTTGTTCATAGTTTCTTGTTGACGAAAGTTAAATCGTAAATATCATATATTAACGTTACGTTACGTTATACGTTAAATTAAATTATTATTCTGTAAGCTAAGCCAGAATGAGTTTTCTTATAAAACAGTAGCTTTTGCCCGCGACTTCGTTCGTGTGGGAGGTCTTTCCCGCGTAAATCCCGATCCCATGGGAATTCCGGGATAAAAAGCAGTCTACGTGTTATTCCAGGATGTCAACTATCAACTTACCAATTTCATTGAGATCCGTTCAGTAGTTTTTTGCGTGAAAGAGCAAGAAACATACATACATTCTCACAAACTTTGGCATTTATAATGTTAGTAGGATTAACATTACAAATACCACTATGAACCATGCTAATACTAATTAGGGTATCTACTTACTTTCATTTACAATAAATCACAAACTAAATATCAAAAGATAAGACATCGAAATATGAATAATAAAAAGATCAGTAACAATTTTTATCTGTTACTTTCTCAACAAAAAATTATTGTCATTATGAAAACCATTTTCTATAAGCCATTGCCTTTGCTCGGTTTTAGTGTTTGAAATGGACCGTTCTGATATTGTTGTTTCTTTTTGCGGTTTTTTTTTTTCATTTCTATCATCAAGTAGACAGAAATTCTTGACAAAATGATTGATACTACTCCGAACTACTATTAATGAAATCCGCCTTTGTACATTTTGTGTTGCATAAAGTTTTAATAAATAAATAAATATCTTACAACACAGTTCACCATAATCATTGCTTACGTCATAGGGATGAAATGATCAAGCAACTACTGTTGACATTACCAAAATATAGATCTTAATTGATACCTTGATTGAAGGATAGCCGAAGAATGAAAACTTGTAAATTACAGGTCCAGCAGGTTTCAGTTCACTGAGGCAATTCATTTAATTTACGCTTTATGTATTGCAACACCTCGACATACATTTTGGAGTCTTCTTTTAGTTGCTTCTGTTTTCGATTAAGTTTTTTCTTATTGATAATAGGCTCGCGTTTGACCACCATCTCACCTGATGGTAAGCGATAATGTGGTCGAAGATAAAGCACGCTTACCTAGAAGAAACCTATTCACTCTTGACTTGTAGACCTCTAGGTTATAGCTATCAGGAAATACAGTCTCCGGCAGATAATTCCACTCCTTAGCTGATTAAGCTTCGAATTAAGTTCCTATTCGAGTCGAGACAGCATGTGATCTTTTTATTTACAATCTTTATTCAGCTTTACCAACTTACTGCTTTCTAGCCAATTCTTCCATTTCTTTTTAATAGCAACTTCAAACTTCCTCCCGTATCACTCACTCTATTTATTGGTGAAAATTGCATGTAAATCTATAATTCAGTAGTTTTTCAGTTTATCTCGAGCAGACAGATAGACGTCGAAGGAGACTTTATTTAATACGTATGTATCGATTGGCTGGCTGGTTCCTTAAATGGTACTTAGTAGAACAAGTACTTACGTGGAAATGTTTATTTCAGTTTCAGAAGTTATTTTAGCCAAAACATCTAGGTTACAAGTACTGGGTGTAGTATATCAGATATTAAACTAAAAATTACCTTCTGATTGAAGCTTTAAGAATACAATATTTAACTAAGATAATTTTGCTGAGAGATCACGCATCATACTGCAAACAGCTACAAGCGTACTTTATACAACTGCATGCAGACAAATCACAATTAAGTGAGAATATAATAATAGCTTGCCTCAAATAACGAAGTTTTTCATCCCCTATTTCTATGATCATACAGTAAATCTCCTTGCTCTTAATTCCTCCGTGGTCCATCTACACTGCGGTTGCAGCAATCTTCATCCATACGATTGCCTGTACCGCTTTTAGTCCAAGTAATTTCAACATCTGCTCATAACAAAAGTAATAATATAAAGAATGTCTTTTTCTTACAATAAAAACAGTAACTTAATATAGACGTTGACCTGAGCAATACAATATAATCGTTACATCGTAAGTACATTTATCTTCGTGAAAAAACACATCACACGACCGCCGAGACCTGTGTTCGATGGTTAGGGAGATACTGTAGCGAAAGCTAAGCTATAGAAGCGGATGGGCGTAAGTTATCCACTCAGATCAGCTTGCACTATGAAAATATTTTTCGTTAGAAGAGAATTGATTCTGACCTAAAGCTGTGCCTAAAGATTATATCGAATATTGTAGTTTTCTGCTGTTTGGTGTGTTACTTTTGTATGATCGAATTCTATTTTTCAATGCAATGATATCTGTTAAACAAGATTAAAAAAAAAAAGCGCGGCTTGTTTGTTAGCAGAAGTCTTTCAAGATTATACAGTTTTCAGTTTATAATGTAATCAGTTCTCCACACACTTTTTTCAATGTTCTATCCTTCTCACTACAGTCTAAATCCTCAGGAAATTTCTTCAATAATAAAAAATATATAGCGCCACATATCATCGCCTCGCCACACACTGGATAGAATACTCACATTCCATAACTGACAACCAACCCAATTAAGTGAGCAAATTTCGTAAGCTTGAGAGTCCCTGGCAGGACAACTTTTATTCATTGGCATTAAACTTTCGTCGGCCATATGCAACCGTATGAATGTCACTACTGCGCAGCGGTTTCGCGAAATCTTTCTAAGAAGGTGTGGTCTTGCTGACATTTCATAACGTTTATGTAATGATACTGATTCAGACGTTGCTGTAATTAGTGGTCTTACTTCCTGCAATTTCACGTTGTCGCTTTAAGAATTGCGTTATGAAGTGTCAATGATACTTGTCCTGATACTGTTGTACTTACCTACTTTGTAGTAGTTTTTGCTATACTTACTTAAGATATAGTCCAGAACTTTCTTGAATAATTCCTTTACCGTCCAGGCTAGGGCGTCCAATCCCGGAATACCGAGATCTCGGTATTGCGGGATCCCGCGTCATTTTCCAATCCCGCGTGATGCGGGATTACGGGCGCGGGATCCGCGGGATTTGCGGGACTGAAAAAAAGCATGCATACAACCTCTCGCGAGCGCGATCGCTCGGTGACTGGCGGCCGGCAGTGTTGCAAACAACGCGGGGGCCGATGTCGCCCGTTTTTCACAGCTTATGTAGCCTAATATAGCTGAATTCCATTCAGTGGTAGCCTAAGTATGTAGCCTAAAATATCGGTCAAGTTTTTTATTCAGTATGTGTTACTGTTTTTTGTGAAGAAAAAACGGTGTAATTTGATTGATCTCATACTAATAGTAATACGTAAATAAATGTGGAGTTAGTTGATTATTTCATTGTTTTATTTGCCTTAAGTATATAAATGTGAATATTTTCAGTATGCGGGATCCCGCAAATACCGAGATCCCGCGGGATTGAAAATTCGTAGTCCCGCAAATACCGAGAATGAATTTGGGCTGCGGAATTGGACGCCCTAGTCCAGGCTGCTCGCCTGTGGAATGCTTTGCAGGTCTCAGTGAGATGCGGTCAATGGTTATCTATATTTAAAAGACTAATGAAGTTACTTTACATCCGTCGGGTTCCGGGTATGTTTTCCTTCATTTACCCTTGTGTTCTGGGCGCAGCCCAGCAGCAACTGAGAGGGTTTTAGTCAGTAGAAGTCAGACAATCCCTTCCGTCTCAATCAGAACGGGAGGACTCATTTGATGATTTTCTTTCCAAAAAATAAAGACCTACTTTACATGTCGCTGTGATAATATAGCCATCATCATATTTTAAGAATTCGCGTATTTGTATATTTTTATTTTTTTTTAACACAATGGTTGACTGGTAGAGAATGCCTTGCTGCATTAAGTCCGCCCATGTAACACAATTGTACATAAAGTTTAAATAAATAAATATCTGTGTATCTATTATCACTTCGGGAGGACGATGAAGTACCTGGGACTCGTCCTCGACAGCCGGTGGAACTTCAGGGAGCACTTCCTGAGTTTGGCCCCAAAGCTGAACCGGGCAGCAGCCGCCTTCAGGCGACTCCTGCCTAATCTCAGCGGGCCAAACGCCTCCTGCCGAAGGCTGTACGCCGGCGTCGTGCGGTCCATGGCCCTCAACGGGTCCCCAGTTTGGGCCCTGTGCATCCGGACGCGACCACTAAAGTTGGTCGCATGCCAGAGGGTCATGGCTATCCGAATGATCCGGGGATACCACACGATCGCCGGCGAATCGGCCAACCTCCTTGCCGGATTGCTGCCCTGGGATCTGGAGGCGACTGCCCTCCAGCGCGTCTATGAATGGCGCGTGGAGGCGCAGCGCCGGGGCGTATCCCCGCTGCCTCGAGAAGTCGAGGCGCGGCGGGAAGAGCTCCGGCGCGATCTCAGGGCAATATGGAGGGAACGACTGTCGCAACCGACGGCCGGGCACGCCGCAATTGCGGCGGTAAGACCCCTCTTTGAGGAGTGGCTAGATCAGCGTCACGGCGTCCTGACCTACCGCATGACGCAGGTCCTCACCGGACACGGAAGTTTCGGGAGGTACCTGTGTCTGATGGGTAAGGAAGAGACGCCTGGGTGTCACCACTGCGAGGGTCGCCCTGAGGACACAGTCGAGCACACGGTGCAGGACTGCCCAGCTTGGGCAGAGCACTACAGTACAGTACTACAGTCTCCGCCTATTGTCGCCGTGAGGACACGTCGGTCCTCACGGCGACAATAGGCGGAGACCTCTCGCGCCCGGCCTTGGTCGAGGCCATGCTGCGGGGCGAGAGGGAGTGGGAAGCGGTCGCCTCCTTCTGCGAAGCAGTCATGCTTCCGAAGGAGGAGGCGGGCCGCGTGAGGGAGAGGATGGCGTCCTCCCTCCAGCCCAGCCGCAGTGGTAGACGCCCACGGCGTCGGACGTCGGCCGACGATCTCCGGCCACCGTAGGCGCGGGCATGCGGACAGCGAGTAAAGGGCAACTCGCTGTCCGACCATGGACCATGCCCGGGTCGACGGCGCGTCGTGTTCCACGCGCGCCTCAAAGAGCGTCAGCAACATGACGAGGCCCCCTCTGCAGAGGGCCGAAGCCCGCCGGGGTCGCGGGACTCATCCCGTTACCGTGGCCCCGGTATGTAAAGGGTTATTGAAGGAACACCGTGGATTTTAGTCAGTAAAAGTCTGACAGTCCCTCCCACCCTGCCCGGAGTGGGAGGACTTATTTGATAATTTTACCACGTTAAAAAAAAAAAAAAACTATTATCACTTAATTTGACAGCAAGAACAACCGTATGATGTCCAGGCCACTCAAGGTTACTTGGAAGCGAACGCGGAATACGACAAGACAAGGCCTCCCATTGTATGTGTTTAGTTTTGAATTTTCAACTATTTGATGCGTTTAGTTGATGTCGTTAGTGATAAATACAGGGAATCTTATTAAAAGGCCATGTTGAAAATACGGTTGATATAAACTATATCAACTAGAAATATTACTCCATTGATATTGGTTACAGCAGTCCAAATAGAAACACGATATCGTAAAATCATGGAGCAAAGAACTTACTGCACGATTACTGATCAGCAAACTACAGATCTGACCACATCAAAAGAAAAGAACAGATAACACTGCCTAAATTATGATTTCAATTAACATATTCCACTGTCTGACACCTTAATTTATGGTGGATAAAAAGCCTTACACATGTACTCAGACATCCCAACGGATTACTCTAAAGATTAGTCATCTTCAAAGATACCACTCCGGCTTAAGACTAGACGCTGCGGTCATCGTCCGTAGATCGGTCCGATAAGATCCGATTCGAGATTACTCGGACAAATTAATTTTCACTCGTCGTTACATTAGCTGCATCGTTAAAATTTTTCAGTAATTATGCTTCTTTGAAACTGATTTTCGAATATTTAATATTTTTCTATCAGATAACAAATCATGCTTTATGGAATCAGTGTGTGGGATCTAGAGCATGAATATTTTCAGATCCGTTTACAAAATGCTGTTATTTGCTGTTTTGGACTTTGCTCAGGTCGATGTTCTGTTGTTTAACGAAGCCTAATAAAAGAAAAATGCAGTTTTAAGTGCTTATTAAGCAAACTGTCGCTAATTTTTCATTACACAATCGCTTACAGCCTTCAAATTGTTTGTTTCTAAAATGCTGATACGTCAATGTTCCGAGTTTCTATTAAGTTTATTTAAGTTGCATAGACAGGAAATTTGATGTAATAAATTGCGTTTTATGAATAAGCAAATACATGTATATACGTGACAATATTCGCTCACGAGCCAGTTACCATGTCATTATTACGTGACTGGCTAAATAATTGACCATTTCATCAATAATGTTATTATACTCTCAAATATCAACTAACATTGCTTGGATATTCTAATATTTATTGTATTTACCTTAGTCGCTACTGCTATAACCCGACGCTAGAATGTGCCTTTCATATATGTAATCTGTTTGATCCCCAAAATAAAACATTGAAACATGATTCAAACCGTTATATTTCCTACAAATCTCATGACAGTCATAAAACTAAAAATGCACGCGTCAAACTTGTAAATCATCAACTCTATCAAAACATAGAAGATTTATTTAGCACATAAATATATAAAACGGGTCAAAGTACGATGTTGAAGATAGTTATAAATATTCATTTAACACCTGCATTTAAGCACTTGGATAGAACAACAATACAAACATATATTACACACAAGTATTTGGTTTAGTGAAGCATAAACACTGAGTAAATCAGCTGTGGCAGTGCGCCACTGACACACCAAATGTGACCTATTTACTACAGAAATACTTCAGGCACCGATCTACAGAGCAATGCACGAACGTTTCCGTAGCAACGCTCAACATCTAGTTGCGATCATAGTCATTATTTAACTTGCCTGTGTAAAAGTTCACCACAGTAAGGAAACAACTGTACAAATTAACTGAGTCTATGTTGACCTCGTATATGTAAAGAAGAGGAATTCATCATTAAAATTATACCTATAAAGTTGAATATCGTAAAGGAATTGTATGTCGAACGTAGGTACTTAGCTGGTTCGGTGCAGAGGTCGAGTCGTCCTGATGACATTGAATTAATTGAAAAATGACTTTATGACCGACCTCCAAACGTGCCATTCAACGCTCACAAGACATGCTAATAACTGTGGGAAGAGACGCCACATGGAACATCAATGAAACCAACATTCATGCCGAAACGTTTATTATAATTCGATTTAATATGTATACAAATGAAAACAATAATTTACTTAATTTATAATTGACTGAATCATGTAATAAATCAAGTGATCAACTGATTGCATAATCAAATTTTTCTAATTAAAAAAACTAGATAGCAACCCCGGGTATTGCCATGCAAGAACTAAAACTCGAATTTAAGTAATCAGATTTTAACCTAAAATCAAGCTTTATGGAGCAGGGCTCACAACTACATAAGACTGATCCTATAATGATGATTGAATTAATTAGAATTGACAAATTGTTGAAGTAAACACAATCGAATCATTATTAAAAACAAATAATTTAAAACAATAAAATAACATGTCAGTGTAGCAGGTTGTCTAAATAATTAATTAACAAAACGCTTATAACTAAGAAAATTAAATATTAAAACAAAATTATTTGGTGTCATGCATACTCGCGAGTTGAAATCGTAAAAATAATAATAAGTCATGCGTTAGAATTTTTAGTATTTGTTAGTCAATATAATTCAAAACACATAAAGACAACACAACTGACTAATAAGACTATGGAAATGCGCGAACTGTGAGGATCGCAGAGGAAAACGGAAAAACGTGATAAAGTTCATAAAAATGTTTCAAGTTATAGTTATAATAGGAGGAGCATTTTTTCATTTTCCTCCGGGATTTTACCATAACAGATGGTAAATGCTGTTTGCGTAACAATATTAGACACAAGTTAAATCAAATATTTCCTAAGAATACACGAAACGGCAGTGAAGCACTATCACGTAACACAGTAGATAGATATAATATAACAAGCCCGCTGATGAGTATTGACTGCAAATTTCATAATATTCCAAATGGAACTAGGATTGTAGAGTGAAATAATTTTAACAATATGATTTTAACATAATGAGTCTAATAATACCGATGGTGGACCGATATAAATTAAACGCTAGATGGGACAATGAGTCTTGTCTTCTGGCAGGTCGCATCAGATCTGAAACAAGAATTGAAACTAGTTTAGAATTAAGAAAAGTAAAATTATAAAAGTACAAGGTAAGTAAACAAAAATCAAAATAAACATTAAAGAAGCGCGAAATAATGAATATCACAACAGAGCATGTATTGAAAAGAAATACGGAACATGATGAAATCCAAAAGATACTTAATAATAAAGCCTCAAGAGGATTACAATAAAAGTGACGTTTCACTTATGTTACTCAATATTGGATGCACAATAGTTGACAAAGATCCAAAGTCGATAATAATGAGGTCCTCTGGGACCATGTTTATGAAAGCGAGACATCTGCATCACTCAACGAAAGGAAATAAGAAATCAAAAGTAGTCAATTAAAATAAGGATGCAAACTGAAAGTCACTGACGACATCTTCACATCACCCCACCCTTGAGATTTTAAATAAAAATGATGACGTATCACAAACTATTAAGTTTAATAATCCATACACCATTGTTATTGATACTAACAAAAAGTTTTGCGTTACGGAGAAAAGCATTGCCAACTTAAATTGGTTGTATTATGCTGTGACGAATACAGTAATAAAACCGAGAAGGGGTGAAGAAAGATTAATATAGACTGCATGAGTCTGCGTTTAGTTAACTTTTTGGATCAGTAACTGCACCCTGAAACGAGTGAATGGGCTAAAGAATACTTTGAACGGCTCATTTTGCGATCAACGTCACAAACTAGCATACTTCATTTAGAGTTGATATAAGAGGCAATATAGGTACGTATAAAATATCGCTGATAAGCATTTTACAAGGGATTAACATTAAAGATTGAGCCTAGTCGAAATGATTGAAGAAAATGTATTATTAATTTCTTCTACTTATCTACTAATATCAAAAATGCATAAGTAACTCTGTCTGCCTCTGTCTGGCTGCCTGTTATGCTTTCACGCCTAATCCATTTAACCGATTTTGATAAAATTTGGTACAGAAATAGATTAGAACTTAGAAAAGGACAGTGGCTACATTTCGCGCGAGCGAAGAAACGATCAGCAGCATGTTATTAGAGTTAATTGCTTCAGATAAATAATTCAGAAGCAAGTTTCAGTGTCAGTTGTCTGGTCACGTTTCCGCGAAAGACGTGGGAGATATTATTTAGGACTCTGATGATTTGGTACCAGAAATAGATGGTGGGAAGCCGTTGACACGTATGGAGAACTACGTTTTGAACGATTTGGAACGGTTTCCTTCATGACAATTTATGTAAACGGGATAGAACACCGAAGTATTTTTATATAATGACGAACTCGGTCTTGTTCTAGTCCCCCGAAACAAAGCGATCTTGTTTGAAGATGAATTACATACTATATATTTCGGCGCAGGATTTAAGTATCCGTTGTGAATTAGTGATGTTTATTGATATATGAGGCAATCGTCATCGTGTTTCCAGCAAGAAACAACACTTTTAACTGAACTTGGGTAGGCACTAGTCCACCCACTGGCGGTGTGGGCACATACAGTCTCACGCGTCCTATTTTAACATAAGAACACAAAGAACAAAAAAAACCTGTAGTCACGTATTCTCGCATAGCAACTAGAAACGTTTATCAAAATACGTATAGTGGAACGTTATCAATCAGAGTTTCGTCATGGCCTCGATTTCGCCCACGCCCCGTCATAATCTTGACTATTTACCCCGTTTCTTAATCCTACATTGCCTCCAAACTAACGTGACCCCTGTACAATAAAGGTTTATACAAAGCTATGGATCACGCTGGATTGCTACTCCGACCAGCTAGGAAAGAGCTTATATTTCTTGCATGAATCTACAAAAGTGGTGTCATTGACTTTGGTTCTGATACAGAAAGCTTGTTCAGAATATCCCTATTCTGATTACGGCCCCATTGAGTTAGACTCTGATTATCGCATGTGCCCTCAATAGTCGATAATATTTATAAATAGTATGGCTGTTACCATAATAAATACTTCCGATTTTATCTGTATGGTAATTCCTTCAATACCGTCTTGGTAGAAGCATGGGAATGTCGTTATCATCGCTATAATCGTGGCGAGGTAAACTTCAACGGATGGTCAACAATAATTAGTGTAAATTAACATTGTGGAGGGGACCGGTAATGTGGGCTATTGCCTATAAAATTCATTGACTTTATAGGGAGTGGGAACCATGTTTCCTACTTGACTAGTGTAGTAATTAATGAACGCGTTTAATTGTACTTTGGCTATCCTTATGATATTTAAATAACGTATGGTTTTTTTTCATTATGACGTAATTAACAGTGTAATTAAAATTTTCTCTAGCATTCACAAATTACTATTTTAGTCAGAACATTATTATTCATATTTTTTCTTTGTTCCAGGCAAAACGACGTGACAAGGAAATATTCCGTTAATGCTAAGATAAAACATATATGTATAAGCTGTGATTAATTTTATCAATTCCAACAAATTGTAGGTCGCGTCCTAGTTCAATAATGTTCTAGTTTCACATAAAATAAGATTCTATTATTAACTAGATTTTACCGCGACTTCGCTCTCGAGAACTAACTAATTTTAGCGAGATTAAAAATAACATATGACACACAGAAGTAGTAGAGTTAATAGACAAAATTAGAGCGTCATTCAGGTAAGGTAAGGGTTTTTTAAAGATAACTAATAATGTGGGTAGAATTCACATTACTAGCAATCTTGTGAACCCCTCCAACTAAGGTAAATATGCTTGTGTCTGGAGTGGGTTCACAGCAATAGTGTAATGGATGGGGTTCGAACCCGTGACCTCTCGATCGCAAGTCCGACCTTAGCCATTAGGCTATTGAGGCTTAAATGAAAATCGAGTGAGTAGTTTTGTGAGTTTGTCTCCATTCAACATATTATGTACAACATATGTACGGTGTATTCCCGTTGTCCCTGTTGTCCGTGTCCCCGTTAAAGGGGACAAAGGAAATTTAATAAAATAATTAAATTTACTTCCCGTTGTCCCCGTACGCTGTCCCCGTTAATTTCTTGTAATATATGCTTTTCAAATTATGCCCGTTGTCCCCGTTGAGTTAAAATTAGAAGTGAGAGTGCCTTAATAGAGAATATTGTACCTATACAAATGAAATGGAA